>OZ038401.1:30586396-31186396 GCA_964036045.1 Eutreptiella sp. 'Long Island Sound 2002' | reverse complement strand
CCTCGTGTTCATTAAACTTGATTTTCCACGTCTCCTCAGTGAATTTCACCTTGGAGAAGGACGAGGGGGAGCACTTTTGAAGTGCCTCCCTGACGGTAAACCTGTTGGCAGAGGCATCGAAGCCTTCCACCTCCGCCCACCAGGTCTTGACCTTTTCTTCGGACTGTTTGTTCCGAAGGGTGGCGGCAGTTTCTGAGGGGATCTTGTCAAAAATCAGATTTTTCAGCTCGGCACTAGAAAATTTTTCGCCTGAATGTTCAGCTTCTTCCACTAAATTCCAGAAGCGCTGTTTTTTGTCTTGCACTTCGTGCAAGATTAATCGCGAGAATGAAGGAAAATTCTTCAACATTTGGTGGTAATGGTCCTCTGGCAGCCGGGATCCACGTACCTCCAACTGTTCCCACACCTCATCAAAGGTAAGGGGGGAACTTGTATCCTCGCGATCACTCCAAGTCCTGAGCCAAGTGTTGGCCGGCGCTCCCTCAAGGCAATCCAAGAGGGCCATCAGGAACTGATCATCTTGGAGTTTTTGAGTCTTAACCCACAGTTTAAATTCCCGTTGGAACTGAGGACAACGTCGGGGGTTCCCATTATACTTCGGTTGCTTGGCAACCTGACGAAGTCGCAAGGAAGTAGGATTAAGAAGCGAATCCAGCCCAACACCGGCCGTAATGGCAGACACCTTGGCGGCATCATTCGCCACACCAGCTCCGGCGAGGGTCTGGGCGAGCAACAGCTGGGCTAAGGTATTGGAATCAGCAGCAGGAGGGGCAATACGGGAGGCAGTTCGCTTGGCATTCTGAGCCTCAGTCCTAGCCTTCGCCGTCCTACTCTCAGAACGAGAGATTTTAACCCTTTCCTTTAGCTTGGTCCTGCTGATCCTTGCATCGGTGGTCCTGGAGTCCACTGAAGGAGCAATTGAAAAAATTTCTGTCGCCTCCTCCGATGGCTCTGTTGCTTGTTCCACCGATGAGGCGCCCTCAGACCGCATGTGCGTCTTGAAAAGATTTTTTATTCCCAGCGTTTGAATGATGAGGTGCATTTGATCTTTGAGCGTTTGGAGCTCAGCATCTCGCTGGAATCTGCAGGAGCAGTCGGCAGGACAGTACATGCCGTGTCCTGAAGGGCCTGAGCAGGCTGTCGGACCGCTGATCTCGGTGGTCCGCAGCCAGGAGTCCACTTGGGGAGCTCCTTCAGCCCTAATTTCCAGGCTCCCCTGCCTGGCCGCCTCTAAAATTCCCTCCTCAACCGCGGCGGCTAGATCGTCGCGGATGGAAACAGGGGGATGAGGGGCGGAGGGCCCGGGAACAGGTGCCGTGCCCTTCTCCTTCGGGAAGGGGCTTGCCTTCCAGATCTGCAAAAAAATGGCAAAAGAGTCATCTTCTTGAGAACGCCACCACATCCTGGTATTAATTTCGTCCTGAAGGAGGAAAAAATATTCTGTTAAAAAATCAGAGGCGATTCTTTCTTGTTCGATCAGCTTAGACGTGGCTAAGAGACAAAGGGCCTCAAGGGCCTCAAGGTTACGGGTCACTTCTGGGGACAAATGGTCGCCCCAGTGTGCCCAAGAGGCTGGTCGATTATAGCTAGGTACCTCACCTGGACCACCCATCTCAATGTCGTTCAGATCGGCGTCAATGGTCTCAAATGTTGGACCTCCGTAAGGAAGGTTGGTACCTGCCAGGTCCGTAAGCTCCACCGGAGCGTTGCCATCGTCGTAGGCCGGCGGATTCCAGCTGCTCGATGGGCAATTTCGACTGGGATCATAATGGTAATCTGGGTCTCCACAGCTGCTGATGTGCGCCCTTCTTGGGCAGCTTGGGCTTGCGCAAGGCATTCCTCTCAAGGCCTCGTTCGCGCAGCACCATGGCAGCGTAATCGTTACTTCTCCAGAAGCGGCGGGGTCTACGGGGCCGTACTGGGGAGCGGGCTGTGGACTGAAGGGCTGTGAAGCAACATTCAGGTAGCCTCTGCTACCATGAAAGTGCTGCCCTGGGTCGTTGATGGTGCCGGAGGGCTCGGGGCCGGCAAGACCAGTGGGGCAGGCACGCGAGGAGTCGACCTGAACGCTGCTGTTGGGGGCAGAACCGGATACACGGACACCAACGGAGGCGAGAGCAGCAACAACGGAAGCAAGATCCATGCTGATTGTTATCCGGCAAAAAATACCAGTCTATGAAGAAAATTGATGCGGATTATCCTAAGTACATCTGAGTGTCCATATCTGTCTGAAAAGGTTTATATAAATCCGATTGTGAAAAAATATTTGGCTGATTTGGCTTCGGGCGCGCATCAGCGGCAATTGGCGATTCCAGGTAAATGATCGGAGCGCGACAGATTTACGATGAATGGACCGCGGAATCAGATCCGGCATATCAGAAATATATAGGTCTGATCCTGAGACTGAGCTGCGGGGCGGCGATTCCGCCGAAGCAGAGAAAATGACCAAAATGTAGTCAATCTGGGGCAGATCTGTGAAAATCTGAGCAGATGGGGGTTAGCCGCACTTACAGGTGTTCATAAAAATATTCACAAATTGTATCGCGCCATTTGTCGACAACTCTGTAGGATGAAGAGTGCCAGCGCGAAGGGCGTCGTGGCTGGAAATTCCTACGAAGACATTCTAACTCTCGGGAGTAATCGGCACTCCCATTCACCTCTGCAATGGTGACATCTTCGCCAAACTTTGGTGTAACCTTTTGCTTCAAAAATTCTTCTGCACTTTTAAACCCTGCGTGCAAAAAACGAAATTCAGGACGCTCCAAGGGACCTGACTCCAGCAAAAAACAACGCCGATGACCTACGGGCGCCACCCTGTTCTTGCGAAGCCAAGGATGGCCCAAGTAAAGGTCATACTTTATGTCGGCACGATAGAAGTAGTCATCCTTAAGGATAACTTCCTCCACATTGCCAGCTTCCCAAAGGTCTTGAGCGACCAAATGAGTTGATATATAACAACCGCGTTGCCCACCTGCGAGAGAATGTCCAGAAACTCCCTCGAGGGTAACAGGATGAGGCGAATCAAACACGCAGTCGTCAGGCAAAAAAGAATTGGATTGGAGATTTACCTCCGATCCATTGTCACACAAACAAGTGGCGAGGTGGAAATTGCCCTTGCAATCAGAGACCCACAGCTTTGTGACAAACTGACGGGCCCTGTGCTTGGACTGTACACCAACCTCGTCCACTACAACAGAAGGATCCGCTGCCGGATCCAGGGGAGAGGAGACAAGCGACCCTACATCAAGTAGTGGTCGAGAAGGAATCTGGGGATCATGCCTGAAATCGCCTGGGGAGGGGCGATTTTGGTGGCTCCCCTAGGCGTTCTGACCTCCAGTGGCTGCGTTAACATTATGCACACACCCTGATTCATCGACCCACGCATCTTGGAGCGGATCATCTGCTGGATTCAGGGCATTTAATTTATAATCTTGGTCCGCATCGGACACCTGATCTGCACCTGAGACCTGATCCACACGATGGTTGCCCTTTCCACGTCCACGGCCACGGCCGCCGGATGATGGACCTCCACCCTCGCCACGCCCTCTGCCCTTACCAGAGAAAGGGGTTCCCGAAGGATTTCCCTTACCTTTACCCTGGAATCCTAGAGCATTTCCCTTGTTTGCACCGGATTGAGGGGTTTGGCCTGGATTTTGATTTCCGCCTCCGGCGTTGCTATTGGGATTTTTCTGGCCGTTCGGCTGCCCACCGGAGCCGGATGGAGTCCGATTTCCTGTGCCTTGGGACCCGCCAGGGCCTCCAGGATTTTTGTTTCCACCGGAGGGGGTCGGATTCCCTTTTCCAGCCTTCCCACCATGCACCTGTCTGTCATTCCTGTCTGAATTCTGCGAATTACTGATATTTTCACCAATCACCTTGTGATCGTAAGGAGACCATCGGTGATTATCAGTAGAATGCGACTTAGCTCGGTGCGTAGAACCTAAAAGAAGGCAGATGCTACAGTCCTGCTGAACATTCCGGGTGTCATTCACCTTTTTGTTGCCCTTTTGGGCCCCATTTTGGGTGTTTTGCTGGGTATTCTTGTTTCCCCCAAGACCCTCATGGAAATTCTGGTTGGCGGCGTCGGCGAGCCGCTCAACCTCCTCCCAGAGTTCCTTCGGGATGTACGAAAACACCCAGTTTTTGGCCCTCAGGCGATGGCCATGGAAGCTGACTCCCCTGTTGAGGACTTGGACAAACAAGTCCCGATCCTCGTGCTCATGAAACTTTATTTTCCACGTCTCTTCGGTGAATTTCACCTTAGAAAGGGACGTGGGGGAGCACTTTTGAAGTGCCTCCCTGACGGAAAACTTGTTGGCAGAGGCATCGAAGCCTTCCACCTCCGCCCACCAGGTCGTGACCTTTTCTTCGGACTGTTTGTTCCGAAGGGTGGCGGCAGTTTCTGAGGGGATCTTGTCAAAAATCAGACTTTTCAGCTCGGCACTAGAAAATTTTTCGCCTGAATGTTCAGCTTCTTCCACTAAATTCCAGAAGCGCTGTTTTTTGTCTTGCACTTCGTGCAAAATTAATCGCGAGAATGAAGGAAAATTCTTCAACATTTGGTGGTAGTGGTCCTCTGGCAGCCGGGATCCACGTACCTCCAACTGTTCCCACACCTCATCAAAGGTAAGGGGGGAACTTGTATCCTCGCGATCACTCCAAGTCCTGAGCCAAGTGTTGGCCGGCGGTCCCTCAAGGCAATCCAAGAGGGCCATCAGGAACTGATCATCTTGGAGTTTTTGAGTCTTAACCCACAGTTTAAATTCCCGTTGGAACTGAGGCCAACGTCGGGGGTTCCCATTATACTTCGGTTGCTTGGCAACCTGACGAAGTCGCAAGGAAGTAGGGTTAAGAAGCGAATCCAGCCCAACACCGGCCGTAATGGCAGACACCTTGGCGGCATCATTCGCCACACCAGCTCCGGCGAGGGTCTGGGCGAGCAACAGCTGGGCTAAGGTATTGGAATCAGCAGCAGGAGGGGCAGTACGGGAGGCAGTTCGCTTGGCATTCTGAGCCTCAGTCCTAGCCTTCGCCGTCCTACTCTCAGAACGAGAGATTTTAACCCTTTCCTTTAGCTTGGTCCTGCTGATCCTTGCATCGGTGGTCCTGGAGTCCACCGAAGGAGCAATTCAAAAAATTTCTGTCGCCTCCTCCGATGGCTCTGTTGCTTGTTCCACCGATGAGGCGCCCTCAGACCGCATGTGCGTCTTGAAATGATTTTTTATTCCCAGCGTTTGAATGATGAGGCGCATTTGATACTTGAGCTCTTGGAGCTCAGCATCTCGCTGGAATCTGCAGGAGCAGTCGCTAGGACAGTACATGCCGAGTCGTGAAGGGCCTGAGCAAGCTGTCGGACCGCTGATCTCGGTGGTCCGCAGCCAGGAGTCCACTTGGGGAGCTCCTTCAGCCCTGATTTCCAGGCTTGCCTGCCTGGCCGCCTCTAAAATTCCCTCCTCAACCGCGGCGGCTAGATCGTCGCGGATGGAAACAGGGGGATGAGGGGCGGAGGGCCCGGGAACAGGTGCCCGGACCTTCTCCTTCGGGAAGGGGCTTGCCTCCCAGATCTGCAAAAAAATGGCAAAAGAGTCATCTTCTTGAGAACGCCACCACATCCTGGTATTAATTTCGTTCTGAAGGAGGAAAAAATATTCCATTGAAAAATCAGAGGCGATTCTTTCTTGTTCGATCAGCTTAGACGAGGCTAAGTATTAAAGGGCCTCAAGGGCCTCAAGGCTACGGGTCACTTCTGGGGACAAATGGTCGTCCCAGTGTGCCCAAGAGGCTGGTCGATTATAGCTAGGTACCTCACCTGGACCGCCCATCTCAATGTCGTTCAGATCGGCGTCCATGGTCTCAAATGTTGGACATCCGTAAGGAAGGTTGGTACCTGCCAGCTCCGTAAGCTCCACCGGAGCATTGCCATCGTCGTAGGCCGGCGGATTCCAGCTGCTCGATGGCCAGTTTCGACTGGGATGATGGTAATCTGGGTCCCCACAGCTGCTGATGTGCGCCCTTCTTGGGCAGCTTGGACTTGCGCAAGGCATTCCTCTCAAGGCCTCGTTCGCACAGCACCATGGTATCGTAATCGTTACTTCTCCAGAAGCGGCGGGGTCTACGGGGCCGTACTGGGGAGCGGGCTGTGGATGGGATGCCACTGAAGCAGCATTCAGGTAGCCTCTGCTACCATGAAAGTGCTGCCCTAGGTCGTGGATGGTGCCGGAGGGCTCAGGGCAGGCAAGACCAGGGGGGCAGGCACGCGAGGAGTCGACCCGAACGCTGCTGTTGGGGGCAGAACCGGATACACGGGCACCAACGGAGGCAAGAGCGGCGACAACGGAGGCAAGATCCATGCTGATTGTTATCCGGCAAAAAATCCCAGTCTATGAAGAAAATTGATGCGGATATTCCTAAGTACATCTGAGTGTCCATATCTATCTGAAAAGATTTATAAAAATCCGATTGTGAAAAAATATTTGGCCCATTTGGCTCGCGCGCGCGCGTCAGCGGCAATTGGCGATTCCGGGTAAATGATCGGAACGCGGCGGATTGACGATGAATGGACCGCGGAATCAGATCCGGTACATCAGAAATATATAGGTCTGATCCTGAGACTGAGCTGCGGGGCGGCGATTCCGCCGAAGCAGAGAAAATGGCCAAAATGTAGCCAATCTGGGGCAGATCTGCGAAAATCTGAGCAGATGGGGGTTAGCTGCACTTACATTGTCCATTTTGGTCTTGTACCTGCATTTGGCAATACGCTCCAGGGTATTTTGCATGTTAGGAATATTCCCTGAGTGGTTCTGGGTTTTCTTGTTGACCTCACCATAGTCAACAACCAGTCGTAGGGCAGTCGACCCTGGTTTGGCAACCAGGAAACAGGGACTGCAGTGATGGGGGTAGTCCCCCTTCTTATATTCTTCAACGAGGCCAGCATCAATACATTCCTGGATCTGGTGCTCGATTTCTTCAACCTGTTCCTGTGGAGTGGAATAGGGACAACGCCTCACTCGCGTCTTTTCAAATTCAGGTTTCAGTTTCAGGTCCATCTGGACCAGTTTTTTACAAGAGAGGGGGGACGGCAAGGCGCCGAATACCTCCCCATAGGTTATCAGCAGTTTCTTCAGTCGGGGGTCAAGGTTAAGACTCTCAAGTTTCTGCAGGAAATCCTCCTCAGCATGCAGGTTGCTCTTTCCATGTTCTTTCTTTTTCTGCCGATCAGCAGTTTCGGCAGGCACAGAACCATCGTCCCCCTTAGGGGAACATTGCTGCCCATAGTGCAGAGAATACACTAGCGGTATCTCAGGATCAGGCAGCGTATAGGAATCATCGTCCTCCTCAGGCCAGATGGAGGATTTCCAGGTCTGTCTGAGGTATTGCAGCCGCTCTTGGCGCTCAATACCTTCGGCCTTCAGGTACAACAGCCGCCGGAGTTCCTGAGTGTCATGCTCAGACAGTGGCATGTTATTAGAAGCAGGCCGTGCCAGAGCATCAGCAATCCGGGCCACGGGTTCACCTGTGTGCATAGGCTGCATGTGTAGCACTGGCTTCCCAACAGGGGAAGCGGGCTCAGAGGGTTACTCTAGATCTACCTCCTCCAGCAACAGCTGGGCTAGGAAGGCACTGTGTTTTAGGTCAACACAGCTGGGATCAACAGGAGGAATAGTGCTGGCGATCTCAGACAGTCGGTCCTCAGCATCCTCCTTTACAGCTGCAGGTTCCAGATAGCCATCGGGAGACTCACACCCTGTAAGTGTGGCAGATAGGTGCTCAGGAGATCGATTTTTGAGATCAGAAAGGGTCAGGCCACGATTTTCGGCCATGACCTCTTTCAGTAGCACCTGGTCTAGGTCACACAGGGGTACAGGATTGAGAGATCCATCAACGATGGATAAGAAACTGGCCCACTCAGGGGCCTGCATAGCTGTGTCTGAGTCCTCAGGCACATAGATGGGGCCGCCGGGGAGTTTCACTCTTCCCACGGTCATTCGATCTAGCATACGGCGCCAGTAAACATGTTCACCAGAGCAGCCCCAGTCAGGGGTGCACATGACAACCCTTCCTCCCTCATAAGCGATTTTGGTTAGAATCTTCGCAAGCAGGGAGAAGGCAGGGTTACCATACGCTAGGCCCATTGCTTTCCAGAAGAAGCGGAAAGCATTGTTCAATTGTTTCGAGCGCTACAACTGCATGATGTGCTGTTGTTGGCTCGCAAACTATTCCACCTGGATCTCATCCAGGTTTACCTGAAGGGCCGCCAGTCCATTTTCAAGAACATGACGGGCCAATTGGTAGTTTTCAGTACGATAGTTAGTCTTGGATGCGTAGCGCAGCCCAGACTCTTTTCGTCCTGACAGCTTGTAAGGTACGGAGAAGAGCCCACTGCCAAAGTCGCAGTGCAAAGAATAGGGGCGCTAGAGAGACAGCATTTTTACCTGGGGGTTTCTTCGTAGGAAGTCGGTACCAATGACGATGTCAAAGGCGTCGGTGTCCAGCGCTCTGCAGTGTTGGGTCACGGTTTCGTCGCCCAGGCATATAGTCACATCGACCCCCCCCAAGGAATGGATGGTACACCCATCCCCTACTCTTATTGCCACGGTCTTAGTTTTCTTGAAAGTCTTTAGCAGGCGCCGGGCCACTATGGGAAGTGTTGCACCGGTGTCAAGCACCGCTCGAAAAACTTGATCCCCGATTTTCACGAGGATCCAGAAAACCAAGTCCTCCTCTTCGGAGCCGCCCCCCTACTCCTGATCAGGGAACTTGACATCCACCCCTGCAGCTATGAGGGACCTGGCCATCCAGGCCAATCGCCTCTTCTTGGAGTTATTCCCCTCAGGGGTAGCGTTGTCCCCCTGTGGGCGCTTCTTGGGATCACCTGCGGCAGGAGGGGGTGTAACAGCAGGAGGGGGTGTAGCAACAGGCGCTGATGAGCACCTCTGGGGGTTAGGGGGTCCACCTTTACCACCCCCCTTGCCACCCCCTTTACCACCTTTATCCCCATTCTGAGGGGTTTTGGTGGGTGTTTGGGTCTTCTGGCGTTCAGCCTCCTGCCGCTTGAGTTTATCACTCTCGTGTTTCTTTATGTGGCATTCGTCTTCGGGGTGACGACGTTTGCCACAATAGCCACAGGTGATGGTACACCTGAAATGATCCTGATGGGTCACACTTTTCCCATCCTTGGTATGCTGCTGTCGTTTCATGTGCAGCATACAGCTACTGCGTTGATCGGAGTCAGGGGCATGACAAGGCCCCCCCTTGTCATTGACAGGTTTGCAGTAGAACAAAGCGGGTGTACCTGCATCAGGTTTAACCTCATTCATGGCACGTAGGTTACCCCTCCCTTTACCACCTCCCTGGTTGGTGTTAGTGGAATTTTTAGGCCCTTTCCCTTCCCCACGTTGGGGGGTAGGGGTACCACCCCGGCCCAAGTGCTTCTTGAGGAATTTCTCCATGTGGGAGTCATTCTCCCTCTCAAGAGCTAGCTCAATCAGCAGGTCCACCAGTTCGTCGTACAAGTGGGTCGGGCTTTTTCTCTCAGAGGTAGCGCGGCAGTCATCCCACGTACGTTGGGGGATCTTACTCATGAGCCACAGGTGGGGCTCAGTGGCTCCGTAGGAGCCCACGTTCATCCGTGAAAACAGATAATCCAGGTCGCACACGTATTCAGAGATTCGCGCAGCGGAAGGAAACTCAGGGAGCATAGGTAGCTCCTCTATCTGTGGGCGCACACTGAGGTCAGTCTCATAGACTGGGAACGTTTTCTCCGACCTCTGGAGTACCTCTACCCAGGTTGAACAGGTTTTCACAATCTGTTTCACCTGTTTTTGCAAAAATTTCTTTTTGCAGGAGCGTTTCAGCAAGGAGCATTTGGTGGCCACATCCACATGGGATTGGCCAGTGAGCAAAAGAAACTCAGCAAATTCGTCTGCGCATTCAGGCAAATTTTTCAGGTCGAACTCCGGCAGTTCTAGCTGGATGTTCGCCTGGGCAATAGGTCTGTTCATCTTCCCACCCCCTGGGGTTAGGCCAGAAGGAGAAGGAGATACGCCGGCAAGAAGTGCCAGGGCTGACAGCCCTCTTTTCTCAGTCTCCATCACCGGCACGTCCTGTAGTTCAGCAATTGGGACTGTCCTGGCGCGAGGATGAAAAGGGCTGGGGCAAGTAACCTTGGGTAGCAACCTGGACACCCCAGATCGTTTGAGATCATCAGCCAACGTGCTCAATCCTGGTGAAGGCGAGAGTAGCGCTGGCTTGGGTAAGTGTTCAGTGATATCCAATTTTGCCTTGACAGCCTCTGACAGAGCTGTCACATCTGGGTCTTCCGATCAAAATAGAAGTTTGGCCAATAGTTCGGCCGTACGATCCAGAGCCCCATGGGTGGACTCTGGGCGAGGTGGATCCATTATCGGCAGGTCTGGATGCCTTGCTCTCGGGTGTTCGTATACTCTTGGTCATCTTGGTAGTGATACTGTGCCCGCTGTGTCTGTAGATGGCCCAGAATAGATGAAGGAGCCCATCTCGGCGACCCGAGGGCATCAAGAGGTAGTTCTCCATCTACTCCTACGGTGGACAGGTGGTACCCTTCATGGAGCATGAACTCGTCCATCCTCCTTCGTAGATCCTCTTGTTCTTCAGGACCAACTCCAACTTCGCAAGAAGACGAAGCTGGACAAGCCGACCGGGCGATGGAAGCTTCGACACGCCTGCGGAGCCTTTGCAGGCTGTCTTCACCATGGGCCGCTAAGGTTTCCATGGTTAATGGGATCGTTCTGGGTGTATTTAGTTCCACCCTTCTGTGCTCTGGATCTTCCTGAGACCCAGATGCTGCTCTGAGTGGCGGTTCACTCACTGTGTGAGATAGTTGAACTTGTACACTTCTGATCGGCCAGGTTCGGTAGGACATGTTCAGTGTGTTTTTCTTGTGCTTCTGCTCAGAGTCCGTTCGAATGGTTCTCAGGGTTTGCCTCTGCTACCGGAAAGATTTCCTTGATTAGTGCCCTATAGATTTTGATGAAATCCTGCAGGTTTTTGATGGTGAAATGCCAAAACTAAAGGAGCAAGTAGAGCAAGAACAGGATGTGGATGGAATCAATGAATAGTTTCAAATCCAGTGTAACACAGAAGGGCTGCAGATGGCCAAAGCAGGTATAAACACAAAGATTCAATCACAAATGGATAATACAAAAGATTTTATATGAAAACTGGACTGACTGTAGCCTCCAAGATAGCATCAAGCACTTCATGTGCACTCTTTTGGGAGAAATGGTGCTGGTTAGGAATATGGGGCATAGGTGTCAGGCCAGACACAGAATATGACTTGGCCAAGCAACTGAATTCAGAAACAGTTAAAAAGTAGAACCACAATAAGTGGTAAAAACAATTGAGTATAGGGGTCTTGGGGTGGGAGACCACTAGGCTTAACCTCCAAGGCCTAAAGCATGAAATGCCTATTTTATTTCGGTATATCCTCCATGAAGGAAGATACCTCCGCTCAGTTGAGTGGTAGGGGTGAAGTTCACGGGGGACTAGGGTTACAACCCTAGTTACTTTGAGAAAGTGTACTTTAGGCTTCAAAAGAGAGATAAAAATACTTAAGTTAGTCTTAGCATCAACAAAAGGGTTTTAAGGGGGGCTTGGCCTGGATCAAGCCCTCCAAGAAAGACATGGCAGTGACTTTTTCTCACTTTTATTGTAGGATTTAGCAATACTAAAGGGTACCTTACCATTGGGGTATGCTTGGTTGCACCCAAATCCAATTGTCTAACACAAGTTTGGGTCAAGCAAGCTCCTAGGGGTCCCCTATAACAATTTCCCCTTTTTTTGCTCCCACCAAGAAATCAGGCAAAATTTGGATGTTTGTTGGAAATGAGGTCCGCTAGGCCCGTGAAACTCCTTTTCATAGTGCCAACACCTTTGCATCACCTATTTGTATCACATGCCCCAAGGAAAACCATGTTTCTTTGCCTAGCAATGTGTTTTTCTGTGTATACATC
Organism: Eutreptiella sp. 'Long Island Sound 2002'; assembly: GCA_964036045.1. NCBI lineage: Eukaryota > Euglenozoa > Euglenophyceae > Eutreptiales > Eutreptiaceae > Eutreptiella > Eutreptiella sp. 'Long Island Sound 2002'. Next base: position 31,174,406 of record OZ038401.1, on the reverse strand, counting down.
CCGTTTTTCATGCATCAACAATTTGGAAAAAACTTTTTTTTCAAAAAAGCTTTTTTTTTTCTAAAACTTTTTTTTTGTGAAAAGTTGTGGTAGCCTTACTGCCGTTGGCCAAGGTGGTACCTTTTCCTTTGCGCTGTCGATCCCTTTCACAGCACTGCCAATGCACTGTTGTTGCACCATTGCCGATCCGGGTTCATTTTGTTTCGGTGGTCCGCGTTGACAAACATTATCGACCCCAAAGACACTAACAACTACTTTGGTAGCTAACATACAAATCAAACGGATTTCCTGCACCATCCCCTTCGTCGGAGGAAGACTGTGCTTCGTCAGGACCAGGGGCTGCTGCTGGGGCAGGGTCATCAACCCTTCAGCGTTTGTCAGCTCTGGGTTTTGGGGCTGGTTTGGCAGGACGTTTTGCTGCAGGCCTGTCAACCCGTCTCAGAGGCTCTCCCACTCGCCGTGCCCTCCGTTTGGGTGCTGGTTTTGCGGCAGCACCATTCTCTTTTTCACTGACCTTATCTAAAAAATCCTCCGCTGTCACACAGCCCCCGAGGCGCAGCGACCAAGGATCGTCCTGCGTGGCCGCACAGATGGCCCTGCCACTGGACTGTGTTGAAGCATCGCTTTTTGATGACACCTGAGAGGGAGCTGCTCAAGAGTTTTGCGAAGAGCCTTGCGAAGAGTTTTGTGGAGGATCTTGCGATGTAACAGGGCTGTGAGTAGGGCTGGCAGGGCATGCAGGGAGGTCCTGGTGCTGCGTATTCTCACGGGGACAATGTTCCAGAAAATATTGGGGATCAAACGGGCTGATGCCACAGGACCTAAAGCCTGACAGAATACTTCGTGGTGTGACTGCATCAACATATGCATCTGTCCACAGTTGCACAAAGTCTGCAGGGGACGGGGCTCTGTGATGATTTTTCCTTTTCCAGTGTTCTTCCTTTTTGCGAAATGAGGCCTTCAGTGCCCTGAAAACGTCTTTGTCCAGTGGCTGGATGACACCTGTCAGATGGGGGGGGAACACAACCACCTCTACACCCCAGGACTTCATTTTGTGCAGACCTTGCAGTGTGAGGTGCGCTTTGCTGCCATCCACCAGTAACAAAATGCATTTCTGAGGGTTGCTGAGTGGTTGTGTTTCTTTCAGGAGTACTGTTTCCACCCACTCCAGGAGTACCTCTTGAGAGGACCACCCATCAGGCGTTCCTTTCAGTGTCACTGGGCATTGTGCACGGCGGAACATGTTGCCTCTTATCTTTTTGTGTTCCATAGGAGGGCTGGCTTTGTGGCCTGGCCCTGTGCATTGACAGCAACTATGGCGGTGATGTGCTCCCGCTGCCAGCCACGGCGTCGCGCCACAGTTTTTCTTCCGTTCCTCACCCACACACACTGTGCCACGGTGGTGAACTTTCGAAAAAACCCTGACTCATCCTCGTTCCAGATATGGCAGGGGTTATAGGCAACTTTTTCCAAACCTGGCTTTAAATGATTATTAAAACACTCTGTCTACTGCTGAGGGCTCAAACGGGCAGAGGCACGCTGCGGTTCAACATTTTGAGCAAGATTTGAAACAAAGTCACTGTTACGACGCTTAAACAGAGAAAGATGTCCTTGATTAGTGCCCTTTAGATTTTGATGAAATCCTGCAGGTTTTTGATGATGAAATCCCAAAACCAAAGGAGCAAGTAGAGCAAGAACAGGATATGGATCGAATCCATGAATAGTTTGAAATCCAGTGTAACACAGAAGGGCTGCAGATTGACAAAGCAGGTAGAAACACAAAGATTCATTCACAAATGAATGGTTCAAAAGATTTTATGTGAAAACTGGCCTGGCTGTAGGCTCCCAGTTAGCATCAAGCACTTCATGTGCACTCTTTTGGATGAAATGGAGCTACTTAGGAATGTGGGGCATAGGAGTTAGGCCAGACACAGATTATGACCTGGCCAAGCAACTGAATTCAGAAAGAGTTAAAAAGTAGAACCACAATAAGTGGTAGAGACAATTGAGTATAGGGGTCTTGGGCTGGGAGACCACTAGGCTTAACCTCCAAGGCCTAAAGCATGAAATGCCTGTTTTATTTCGGTATATCCTCCGTGAAGGAAGATACCTCCGCTCAGTTGAGTGGTAGGGGTGAAGTTCATGGGGGGCTAGGGTTATAACCCTAGTTACTTTGAGAAAGTGTACTAAAAGCTTCAAAAGAGTGATAAAAATACTTAAGTTAGTCTTAGCATCAACAAAAGGGTTTTAAAGGGGGCTTGGCCTGGATCAAGCCCTCCAAGAAGAACATGGCAGTGACTTTTTCTTACTCCCCCCTGGAGTACTAGTTAGCTAAGCTAGTAGGACCAAGGAAAAAGGCTCAAATATTCCCAAAGTTACCTCAGAAAATGCATTAAACTTACCAAAAACATCCTCGTCATATCATGGAAGCGTATCACACTGTAGGTACCCTCGAAAAACAGTGTAATGTACGGTGAAAGATGTCCTTCGATGGGGGATTCCTCAAAAGCCGCCAGCGTGCGACGAAAACTTTTGGTAAAACTTTTGGGGTAGTGGGGTTTGAACCCAGGACTCCCTCCCTGGAGCACACATGCTTGCCCACTAGGGTACAGTCGAACGCTCTAATGCGGACGGCTATCGCTGCATAAACAGCAATTCAGTAAACGTCCTGACCAAGGGCCACGGCGCAGCAATACTCCCAATGGGGGACACAAATCTCCAGGAGCTGAAAAAAATAGAAAATGTAACCAACAGGGAGGGAATCCTGTGGTTTAGCGAAAGGTATAGCGATTTAAGAAGTCAAATCGCTAAAAATTGACGAAATCACGCGAGAAATCGTCATTTTTATACCAAAACTCAAAGTCGCAGACAAGCGCAACAGAAGCGGACTTCAAAAACAGGGTTGCGCAAGCGTAAACGGCTCCGGAAAAAGAAGGTCTGAGCCGTAGTTTTTAAAGTTCTAAAGGAAATTTTTACACAGTTGCATCGAAACTTTTATAAACTTTAGGGAAAAGTATTCAAACTCAACCTACACCACAGAGGAGGTGGACAACCCACTTCTCAGGTATGCTAGTGTCATTTCACACGCATGCATTGCGTTCGTGTTGGTTGCTTGGTTAAAACGTTAGGGTTGTCAACGTTGTGGTCGTTGGGGGTCCGGGTGCTCCTCTTTCTTGCTCTGCACAGGTTAAAACAGGGATGAAAGGTATGCGATGCGAATGGAGCGCGCAGCGCGCACGTAGGGTTAGAATATGCGCTGTGCACGCGATGCATGTGCCTAATTGAGGCATTCACACGCTGTGGCGCTTTCCCCGTACTCCAATTCGACCTTGTTCTCTCTTCACCGGTAAGAAAAGAAAGTGCTTGCTCGTGTTTGCGTTGCCGTAGCGCTAAAGTAGGGATGCTTAAAACGCTTAGGCTTGTTTTGCGCTGTGCAGTGCGCCACTTTCTCTCCTCTTTCTGCAGGAAACAAGACAAGGGAAACGTGCATGACACACAGTGCATGAATCGCTTAGGGTGGTTTATGATTCGCCGTAGGTTTGTTTAAGCGCGTAGGGCTGTTTTGCGCTTGTATTTTCCTCGGCATTCACATGATGCGTGGTGAGTAAGGTAGGTAAGCCCAGGAGGAGCTCACCTCCTGGTTGAGTCACCCCTGTGATTGGTTATGTTGGGTTAAATTAGGTAAAAACAACAGGAAATGGAGGAATTGTGCATACCTGTGCATGCATCTGACGCATCAAAGGGGTAGGCCACGCGAAGTGCGCACGGTAAACCTTGTTTAGGTTACCCAGGGGCTCCACCCTACGTTCTATAAGAGAACGGGTGGAGCTTCTTAAGCTTGCTTGCTTGACAGGGGCGTTTGTGGACAGCGTATTATAGGGCAGACTGAGAAGCGTATAACACGTGGAGTCTGTCTTGGTTCCTCCGCTGCAAACGCTCCTGCATCCGCCTTCGTTCTTCAGGTGGGAAGGTAAGGGTGATTGGAGCAGTCCCACTTTGGCAGCGCTAAAATATGCTGCGCGGATCACAAACAACAAACTGCAACTCAACCAGGAGTGGTGAGTGCCGTCTGACTTCATCGCCATCCACGCTGCGCACGCACCAGGGTTGGTACAATACAGTACGTGTAATGTATTGTATCGTTCCGATACAGTACTGTAATGTATTGTATTGTATCCCAAATTTTCCTGACAAAGTACTGTTTGTTCACAGAAGTTATGTTCCTAGAATTTGCAGGTATTCTGTTTTAGTGTACAACCTGCAATTGTTTGCAAAAAATATTTTTTGTCTCCATTTCTTGTTTTCTTTCTGGATACGTTGTGTTCTATATTTGTTTATCCTGGTTGATGACGTCATCAGTGATGTCAATGATGATGTCATCAGTGACATCACTGATGATGTCATCATGCATGACGTCATCAGTGATGTGTCCCATCACACAACACCAAAAACAAACGTTTCACATCCACATCCTCAGGGCCAGGCCACCCAGATCCAGACTGCTGTCCACACTCGGTGGCTTAGCAAACTCACCTGTAGGTGGCATGCCACCAGGGGAGGTCCGGTCGGGTTTTCTAGACACCCCTCAGATGTTCTTCTCCTCCTGAATTTTTGCAGATTTTAAAAATGGCACCACGTGGCACTGGCCTGCTTGAGCACCATTTCACACTTAACCTTGCTACAAACACCAGTAAAACTGGGCAGGACTACAACTGCAAATATTGTGGTTATTTGGGCAAGGGCTGGCAAGGACCTGCAAGAGCTCGTGCCCATTTATCTGGGGAAAAGGGACATGGGGTTGCTCCCTGCCCCAATGTGGCGAAGGATGTCAAAGAGAAACTGTTGAAGGAGGCTGAGGAAAAGCTGAAGCAAAAACAACATCAACAAAACAAAAAGAGGATTTTCCTGAGCCAACAAAATCCTGATGCCGCTGCAAAACCAGCTCCAAAGAAGCAGGCAACACCGGACAACTTGCAGGAAATTCTGAAGACAGAGCTTGATGTTTCCTTTGCTGAGTTCTCCTGCTCTGTGATCCACCATTTCTTCAGCTCCTGCTCGCTATCCCATAGCATCTTTAGTCGCGACCAGTCAGCGTAGGACATGGGCTGCCGGCTCTCTCTTTCTTGTCTCCAACAATACGACTCGTACTGGTGTGTCTGCCATTGCTCCGCAAACACGTGGTCCCATTCATCCCATTCATCGCACTCAACTGAACCTGTCTCATCTGCGTCGGCGTTCTGAGCGAGACAGTTGGCTGTCGTGTGGTTTGTTTGGATACCTTCTGACTCTTGTATGCTGCACGTAGCGTTTCCTTCACTGCACGCAGATGTTGCTTGTGGCATTCTACATCTCTGCACGCAAAGTTCGCGACGGCTTTTTCTCGGCGCGCAAGTGTTTTCAAAAGACGACAAGCATATCGCACGATGCGCAATGGCAGTGGGGACACAGCAGTGCTATTGGTTCTGAAAAACACGTCTTAAATTGCAACTCGGTTTTTATTTCACAACTACTTCCAAGCAAAATGTCGGGGATCAACAGTTAAAATTTTGGTGCATGCAAAATGTCGGCAGCCTGCAGAAACATGAAAATCTCGCGTTTTGTTAGTTTTTAACCTCATTTTGTACGGCGGCACGCGCGTCTGGCGCCAGTCGCTGGCGCCCCCAGCAGACGCGTACTGTATTGTATTCTCGCGATACAGTACGCGTATATATACGTTACGCGTATATATACGCCGTCTTTTCCAACCCTGGCACGCACGCTGAGCACTCCCTCCCTCCAAGCCCTGACAGGGAAACGCGTAGTGGCGTCCCTGTTAGGCCACAGCCACTTAGCAGCGCTGTGTTCTCTTGCTTTCTCACAGGAGGGTCAGTAGGACCCGTGACTCCTTCAACAGCAACCCCAAGTAGCGTGTATAGGTGTTAGGGTCAGCAGGCCTGGCAGGAGTTGAGTGCAAGTGATGAGTGCTCACCCTGCCTGCGAAGGCCGGTGCTGGCGTTAGTGAGTGTGGTGTAGTGGTGTCTCCTGTCCCGCGTGCTTTTCCACGTGGGCAGGGGAGTGCGTTAGCTTTAGGCCTTTAGCAAAAATGGGCGTTTTGTATGCCCTTAGCACACATGGCCAACCCTCCCCTCTAGTAGGTAGGGCTTTTGCTGTCTTCCCCCAAGGATAGGCGCCAGCACAGAAATTGGGCGCCATAGGAGTGGTACTAGTAACTGACTAGGACCTTCGTTCCGACATCAGCGAAGCCCGTTGATCCGGGAGCCACCACCGGGAGAGAAGTGAGACACAAACAGACATACGTAGCACACTTAGGGGTAAGGTAAACCCTGTAAGGAAGGGTAGATCCCCATGGGTCTGGACCAGTCAGAGGTCCTAACTGTGGGCTCGCTTGTCCCCAAGGAGGGAAGGCACACCTTGCCTCACAACACCTTGCTTGTCATCTCCCCCTGGTGTAGTAAGCCACCGTTCTTCGTTGGCTCCTCAAGGTCATTGCATCAGGGCAGTCCCCATGCAACACATGATCCACAAGGCATACACTCGCTGGGTGGCTGCAAACCTGATAAGCGGCCACCTGGTCCACGCTGGAAACCGTAGGCATGGGACTGCAGGGCACGGACAGGGTCAGTGCAGTGCTCAGTAAGCAGTGGTCAGTGAAAAACCAATGGCCTTCGGCCAGGGAGTGGTTGTCATGGGGGGCTAATGGTCCTGTCCTGCGATGCAATGCGGGGCAACTGTGACAACTGCTCTTACACCCATACACAGGCACGTCTGCACAAGAGTGCTCACTGCACCTGTGAGGTAAGAACACAGTCGGTAGACTGATACAGGGAAATTAATTTTTCTTTTTACGCTGGGACAGAGTCTCAGCACGGGTTAGTAGCTGCCCCTCGTTGTTCTCAACGAGGTAGGAGCGGAAGATGGGGTTGATACTCCCATCTGGTTGTATGAAGGCTGACATAGGTTCCCAGGTCGCCTCAGATAACCCATAGCCATCCCACAGGGTTAGGAATTTCCAGCCCTGTTTATACTCGTGGTGAGCAATACCTGCAACCACGTAGTAACCGTTGACTGCCATCTCATCGGCAGTCATCTCTTCGAGTTCGTCTGCCTCCTCTGGACTGGCAGCGTTCTCTAGGTCTATACGCTCAACCTCACTGTCGCTGAGGCGCCACTCACCCCGGGACAAATCGTTAGGGGAGTGATAGTGCCTCAATTGTTTAGGTGCACAAAGCAGTTCACCACCCAGACGTGGACTGCACCTGGCATGGATCCTGGATCCATCTATCCTGATGATACGATAGGGTCCAAAATAAGGGTCCTGCAGGCAGTTACGTGGCCAGGAGGGTAGGCGTGAATGGTGAACCAAAACAAGGTCACCAACCTTAGTAAGAAAAAGTGCTTTTCCATTGCTTTGAGGCATACTCTAGTTGTATTAGAGGTGCACTGAGCATCCATGCATTTTAATCTTAGTATTGGTCCAACCAAAACTGGTGATAACACATTTTGACCTATGGAACCAAACACCCAATCAGGATATGGAGTGGACCCCTTAATCCCCTTTCAATCAGAAGTAAAACATCTTTTCCTGAGTTGACTGAGCACTGACATACCTAAAGTAGAGCCTATGAATTTATCTATGTTTTTCCATGAATTCTTAGCTATCCTAGTGGTATGCACCCTAGGGGGCTGGGCACCTCTTTTTGAGAGGTCCTGGGTTCAATTCCTGGTCAGCCTAGCTAAGTAGGAAGATCCCATGTGACATGGCAGTGACCTCATCGCCACATACCATGCCACCTCAGCACATATGGGACCCAAAACAAAGAGTGCACATCTCCTAAGATGGCACTATGGAGAGAGAGTGATCCTGAGGCAGTTTTCTAACTCTTTTCCCAAAACATTTCAGCTATCTTTGTGAATATGCATTCATATGTGACCTGAGTTGCAGTTTCTGTGAATATCCAATCATCTTTCACTGTTTACACTGCAGCCCTTCATGCTTTGATCCTGAATTACCTTCTCCTTGCATACTATTGGCTTGGGCTATCCTGGATTGACTTGGCTTTACTGTATTTCAACAAACAAAAGCTTTTCATCATCCAAAACAAGCAGCAGGACACCCTACAGCAACAACAAGCAGCAGGAGAAGCAAAAACACAGTGCTGAAAACACTATAACCTTTTCTGGTAGCAAGAGGCAGCCTGTCTCTGTGCACCGGCAGCGACCCCGCGCCGTACAACCAGTGCTCCGAGCAGGCAAACATAAGCAGAAGGGCGGATTAAGATGGACCCAGGAAGAGTGGACGCCGACGTGCAGACAGCGCCAGCGCCTGAGGCACCGGCAAGGCCGGCGCCTGGCACTGTACCTTCGGTGGAGCCCTTACATGGGCCAGTGGATACGGCGGAGGACTCCCTGGATGGCCTCCAGACGGCCTTCGGGGCCCTGACGGTCGAGGAAGTGGTCTCTCAGCCTCAGCCTGTGAAGAGGAAGAGAGAGAACGAGAGCGAGAAGGATGCTGGAGAAGGAGCAGACGAAGGAGAGGAGCAAGGGCAAGACCCGACGGATGTCCCTACCTTCGAAGGCGCACCAAGCGCTTCTGGCCTCCAAGCATCACCCTCTCCCATAACCACCACACTCCCAGCCGCCGCAACATCCACCTCCACAACCAACCCGCCTATGGCAGAGGGCACAGGCTTTACTGGCATGCCTCACTACCCCGCCTATGGCATGGGCCCACCTACCACTGCGCTCCTTGAGGCAACTACTGCCAGTGAGCCGGTGGCTTCCAGCTCTGCGCCGCGATGGTATGCGGCTGACCATCCCCATCCACTCCACGCCACTGGAACCTACATGGAAGTTCCTGGGTATGCTCCTGGGTGTGCACCTGGGTATGCACCCCTGAGTGGGTTGAGGAGAGGACCAGAGTCTCTGGGAGGCAGGAGTAGAGGATCGGGAAGATCCTCCAACAGGTCCCTGACGCGGTCGGAGATCAATGAGGTGCTCCGAGGAGCCACTTCGCAAATCGTGAGCGACCTCACGCAAGAGATCAGGGAGAAACTGGAGCCCCTGATGATCCCGTCCCATGCTTCACCTACGACGGTGGGAATGTCACCCCACCGAGTAGAGGCTAACCACCTGGCGGCAGGGTTGACAAATACCCTGGGGAGCCTGAGGAGCCGACCGATGCCGACTCCTGCAGCAGTACCGAGAAGTCCATTCGTCCCGAGAACGGCCCAGCCGCCCTACAGCCACGTGACGAACTCGACGAGGGCCGAGCTGGACCGGCTGGGGCTGACAGCCCTAAGGGCAATGGTGGACGTGGAGCCTTATGTCTCCAGTGATCTTGGCGGAGACCCCTCCGACGACGGGCCGCCGTCGATGGACTCTTCTTCGCCCTCAGACGACGAGGACCCTGAGGACCCCGAGGACCCCAAGGGTAAGAAGAAGAAGAAGAAGAAGAAGAAGACCCGACGCCCTGAAGGACGCCGAGCTCAGGAGGCGAAGGCTATTGCCACCTCCAAGATAGTGGTGAACCTGCCTGAGTTCACAGGCAAGGACCTCGGCGAGTTCGCTGAGAACTTTGGCCGGTTCCTACGACTGACCGGCCAAACCCACGCGAGTGGGCGAGTGAAGTGCGATCTGCTCCTGCAGTGCTGCAAGACCAAGTACCTGGAGAAGCAGGTCAGGCAGATCGTCACAAACTCCGCCACCTTTGCCGACGTGTTGGTTGCCCTGGAGAGGCAGTACCCGACCTACGAGACCGACCTCTCCATCAGGGCCGAGATCCAGAACCTGCCTGTGCTGCCCAACAACCCCAAACCTGGCAGGGTCTCCGAGCTGTTGGCGGACTTGGATCACTGGGCTGGACGACTGACGCCCGGTTCCTACAGCAGCGACGACCTGCTGTTCTGGTTGTGCGCCAAGCTCCCCCGAGAGCTATGGGACGAGTGCCGTCTGACGGCTGAGCGCAAGGCTAGATCCCTCCGCTACGAGGATCTATGCGTGCTGCTCCTGGAGATGGCGCTGGAGAAGGAGAGCGACCAGCACCTGAACAACTACCGTCCTGGTGGAGGTTCTGGAGGCAAAGGGTACCATGGGTCCCGACCTGGGCAGGGGACTACCCCCAAACACGCCCACGCCCGCCTAATGGAGAACGTGAAGGAGCTATTCTGGTGTGATGCCAGAGATGAGCAGGGCCACCTGCAGCACGCCTCCGACTGCGAGCAGCGAGACTGCTTTGTAGTCCAGGGGAAGCAGCAGGAAAAGATCACCGGCGCCAAAGTGAAGCTGCCGGATCATTACCATTGCACCATCACGTGTGCATTCTGCGGTAAGCGGAAGCACTACGAGGATGAGTGCTACCATAAGCAACGCCTATCGGCGAAGCTTAAGGGGGAAGATCCTGGCAAAAGCTCAGGCAAAGGTGGAGGCAAGGCCAAAGGCAACGACTCCGGCAAGGGCAAGTCGAAAGGACGTGGTCAAGGTGGTCAAGACAAGGGTCAAGGTGGACGAGGAGGAGGCGCTAACCGCCAGAACGACAACAAGAACAAGGACAAGAACGGAGGCAACCCCAACCCTAATCCAGGGGGGAACTCCGAGCCCTCTGGAGGGCAGTCTGGACCTACCACACGCTCACAGACGCAGGCCCAGCAAGAACAAGGAGCCAAGCGTGAGCATGAAGGTGGTGATGACGGCAACGCCAAGAAGAGAAGCCGTTTCATGAGGATGGCCCGCAAATTGCGGAACAAGGGGTTCGAGGTGACCTGTCCCGCGGAATTCTGACGGGGACGCTCTGGTGGCACCCAAGACCTGGTGTTTTGGGCACGTATCCGACTAGGGGGACGTGAATACCTGGGGGTACTGGATACTGGCGCCACAATATCTATAGTGGCCAAGAAAATTTTACCTTGTGGGAGCCTGAAGAACACCATGACCACCGCCGCTATACGCATGGGGGATGGACATGTGGTGCACAGCTGCGGGGACTGTGAAGTGGAGGTACCTATGGGCTCTCGAACTATCGCCCATCGGTTCTATGTGATGGACACTGAGGCCTTCGACTTTGTACTGGGTACTGACTTCTTCGTGCAGCACTCCCAGATACAATCCCTAACGCTGCAAGCGCCCTACCTCCTGTACGTGGACCACGGCAGTGGGAGAGAGTCTGTGCCACTGGAGCAGTCGGAACATACCTCGAGTTACCTGAGACTATCGAAGGAGGAGCCCTCGAACATGATGGCGGCCTCCAAAACTGAGGACTATCAACTATTGGGGGAAGTCCTAGACCAAGGTCTGAAGGAGTTGGGTTACTCTCGAGAAGACCTAAGTGTGGAGCTGTTCGCCAGCGACAAGCAGCATGTACTGGACCTATACTGCAGCAAGGGGAAGAACTGCAGTTACAAATTTTACTGGCCCTCTTTCGGGATGGCCTACGGGAACCCCAGATTCAGTGAACTGGGGAAGGTGCTGACCAAGGTGGCCTTGGAACGTTCCCGTATGGTCCTGTGTTCCCCCGATTGGGGAGCCCATGGGGGCAACGAGTACTGGCGAACCCTCCTTGACAAGCTGACTATCAGCTCGGTGCGATTACCTGATGAGGCCATCTACGTGCCTCTGGGACGCAAGACGCCCATTGGGAAGCCCGGATGGGGGAGTATGCTCAGCGTGGTGGACGGAAGTCTTACCACCATCCCCTGGGAAGACCTGGACCCTACTCTGGTCCAGGCTATACAACGAGAAAGCGATGGACTCGCCTTGGGTGACTTGAAGGATCGCCTACGACCTCAAGATGCTGTTGAAACTACACCCGGCGGAAATGAGTACGTCGTGACTGACACCAACGCCCCCAACTCTCCCTGTCATGTACCTGTACCTGATGGAGTCTCTGAGTGTGGACTATCTGAGCTACCTAGCTCTATCCACTCAGACGACGAAACTGAGCACGACGCCTTCTTCGTGCAGACCGCGGTGGAGGAAGTGGAGAACGCCGAGTACGTCGCCCCACTAAAACCCCTACTCTCCATGAGGGTAGAAGACCCCGTGGATGAGGAGCTGGACCCTCGATCCAGGCTCAGGGAGTATGTGGATTCCAAGAGGAAGTTGGTGGCGAAAAAGCTATGCTACGCGAAGCCTACCCGCAGCTCCTGGCCACTGAAGCAAGGACGTATGGGAGACCTATCCCAACTGAAGGAGGGCCTCGAACAGAAGATCACCACCTGGCAAAGGGAGGTAGATCTCAAGCTCATGAAGAGCGTATGGGGTGCCCATGTGAGGACCCCAGAAGAGGACGACCTCTCGGAGGAATGTGTATGTGAACCCCCTCGAGCGTGCCTATGTTGCCATCGTCCACCGGAGATGGTCGAGCAAGACCTTCTATATGCCTACCAAGGGCTGAAGGATGCTACCGCGGGCGAAGAGTCGGTGGAGGACCACCTCCCGACGTCTATTCAAGGGGCAAGCAACTTACACTCCGACGAGGACATGGAGGACAAGATCAAGGTATTGGACCCGCGGGTACAGAAGCTGATAAGGACCTATCTGGAGGTGTTCGGAGAACTACCCCCTCCAGCCTCATGCGACAAGCTGGTACAGATGGACCTGAAGCTGAAACCCGAGTTCGTGGGTCACAAGATCCGGAGGAGACCCTATCCAGCTCCTAAAGAGCAGGCCGACGAGATTGAGCGACAGATACAAGAATGTATCGACGCTGGCCTAGTCCTGGAGTACAAGGACGGGGACTACCCCCTACACTGCAGCCCCTGTTTCCTGGTGGCTAAACCTGGGTCTACAGCCAAACGGCTGGTAGTGGACTATGGAGAGCTGAACAAGAAGACGTTGAACCACTCAGGGTCCATTCCCAATATGGAGTCTACCCTGGAGAAGATAGCCTCCTGTCGCTACAAGACCAAGATGGACAAGCGAAGTGGATTCTGGCAAGTGGACCTGACGCCCAAGGCGCAGGAACTACTGGCCTTCATCACCCCTCAGGGGAGGGTATTCAAGTGGAAGGTCATGCCATTCGGCGTGGCTAACGCACCCGCTCTGTTCCAAGAGCTGATGAACAAGATCTTGTCCATCCTACGAAGGAGACCTAAGGTGCAGGAGCTCATATCCCGTGGGGCCCAGATGGAGGCTCACATCGACGATGTATGCCTCGGGACCAATACCCAGGAGGATCACCTAATCCTCTTGGGTGAGTTCTTTGCGGTCTGCCAGGAGAACCACACACGACTCAAGCTGGAGAAGTGTGAGTTCATGCAAGAGACCATGCAGTACCTGGGGTTTGACGTTGGCTATGGGTGGTGGACCTCAGCGGCCTCTGAGGCCAAACCCCTGATGGATGCCAAGGTACGACACGAAGACCCCAAGAAAGGACTTCATGATGTACGCAGTTTCATTGGGGCGTGCAACTTCTATCGCCGCCACATCAAGAACTTCACCTATACCAGCGCCGTTCTGACGGACTTGATCAAGAAGAGTACTACTTGGCGCTGGGGCCCACAAGAGCAACAAGCGTTTGACGAGCTCAAAGACAAGGTAGCCACCGCTAAGTGCTTGGGCGTGCCTAGGGCACAAGGGGAGATTATCCTGGTGACCGACGCCAGCAATGTGGGCGGTGGTGGAACGTTGTTCCAATGGCAAGCACTAGAGAAGGAGGAGTTCGACTCGGCCATTTCCCAATGGGGGACGGAGGGTCTCAACCGAGACGGAACCCTCAAGCACAGCTACCCTGACGACAAGTGGGTCCTAGTACCTCTGGGCCACTGGAACTGGAAGTGGAACCAGGCCAGGGGGAACTACTCCACCTATGAGCAGGAATTGCTCGCGGGTATGCTGGTGCTATCCTCTCAAGCACGACTGTTGGGGAGTAACCCTGTGGTCTGGCTATGCGACCAAGAACCGGTCCGCAGTTTCCAGAAGGGTCCCCCACCTGAGAAGGCCAAGCTACGTCGCTGGTGGACCTACCTCAGTCAACTACGGCTGACGGTACACCATATCCAGGGAGTGAAGAACGAGTGCGCCGACTACATCAGCCGCAACAACTTCGACGCCCTGATTGGTGCCCGGTCTGAAGCGCTGGCTAAGGAGGCGTTCAGCCGTATGGACGTACACCTGGACCTGAACATGACCATGATACGCCCCCTGGATGGACTCCAACAATCGGAGTACCTACAGGAGTTTGGGGATATCTACCGGCGCCTGGAGAAACGCCTTGAACCCCTCCTGGTCAACCAAGACCAGTGGAAGCGGGACAAGAGCTACCTCTGGCACGAGGACCGCATCGTGGTGCCTAGTGACCGAGTCCCAGCGCTGCTGAAGTGGACCCATGAGTCCAGTGGTCATGTGGGTGCTGACCGTACCCTGAGGCTGTTCAAGCAGTGGTTCCACACTACGTGGACTGACGACCAGCTGCGGAAGACGCTCCTGCCTATCGTGGACAAGTGCCCGTGCAGGTCCTGTAAACCAGGGGATATCAGGGACAGAGGTCTCTACTCGACCCTGCCCATCCCTCACTGTGCTAACAGTGTTCTATACGTGGACTACACGGAGATGCCGAAGTTCGGGGGCTATGACTTCGCCCTCGTGGTAACCTGTGGGTTGACCAGGTTTACCAGGGTGTTCCCATGTACCAAGCACATTACCGGAGAGGAGACTATCAAGATACTCCTGGAGGAGTGGTTTTGTGTCTATGGGGCGCCCAAGGAGATCAACTCCGATGAGGACGTACGAGTACGCTCAGATACTGGCTGGTACAAGAGGGTCCTGAGGTCCCTCAATGTCCAGGTGTCTACGGGGATTCCCTACTCTCACACGAGCAACCCCCTATGTGAGCGACAGATTCGTGTCCTGAAGGAGAACGTCAGGATATGGTGCAAGACTGAAAGCACCAGAGACTGGGTGAGACTACTCCCCGTCATATCCTTGATGATGAACTCCCAAGAGAGCTCAGCTACTGGCTACTCGCCACATGAGCTATTCATGGGGCGCCCGGCATGGTTCCTACATGCCCCCTATCCAGAAGACACCCATTCTTCTGTGGGTGAATGGGTCCAAGAGCAACAAGCGAAGGTGGACAAGGCCAAGGCTATGCTCCAGAGAGTGAGGGAGCGTCGGTGGAACAAGAAGAACAAGCACCGTGTACCGGCCACCTACCAAGAGGGGGACTGGGTGCTGGTGCACCACAGTCGACTACCCGCCTGGCCACGCTCTACCAGCGATGACCCATACTTCGGGCCGTACAAGATCCTATCTGTGGATGGACACCGTATCACCGTGCGGTGTTCTCCCCGGCTAGGGGGGACCCTGGTGTGCGCTGCTCAACACCTGAAGCGCTACCATGATCCTGAAGACCTCTGTGGGGAGGAGTGGGAGCTGAACGACGAGGAAATCGCCGCGCTCGACCTACAAGGGGCTGCCAGCCCTATGGAAGTTGAAGGTGAACTCCCCGACATGAACGCCGAGGAGATGGCTAAGGAGGGCTTCTACCTGGTGAAGTCTGTCCTACGCCACCGCTATCGCCAGGGTTGGCGCTTCCTCACCCTCTGGGAAGGGTTTGGAGTCGAAGAGGCTACCTGGGAGCCCTTCTCTGCATTTGTTCTACCTGAGGGACGCCTAAACTCAGTTCTGGTTGACTACTTGTCCCAGAACAACCTTGGTGAGTTGCTGAGGCTCGCTGAGACGCTTGCCTCCAAGACTAAAGCTAGGGACTGAACCTTACCCTTACCTGCCAAAGCGTATGTGTGAGTGTGCTAGTCCTGATACCTGAGAGCAAGCCGCAGAAGTGGTGTCCTAATTATACCCAAGTCTGCGCCCTTGCTAAACCTGGAGGGTTGGCTTATTGATGCCACGGGGTACGCCCCGGGTCTCCCCTCCCCTATGCGCCCAATTTCTGTGCTGGCGCAAAACCTTGGGGGAATACCCAGCGTACTAATCCAGGTATTGTTTTCCCTACCTATCTGTCTACTACAGGGAGGGGTGGCCAAAAGCTATGAAGGCATGCAAAACGCCTGTTTGCTATGTGGCCAAAACACTGACCTAACCACTGTCACAGCCCACCAACCCAGCTAAAATTGCAGGAAAAGGGTGGGACAGTGACACGCCCCCTACAGGTCCTACACACCCTACAGTGGCACCATCCTGGTGGGCGAGCACTGGGCAACTGGCTCTAGCCCCCACGCAGGACTACCACTCCTACACGCACACTCTACTGGGCGTTGCGAAGAGGAAGGTCTCATGGGTCCTAGCGACCCACCTGTGAAATGACAAGAGAACACAGCGCTGCTAAGCAACTGTGGCCTCACAGGGGACCCCACAACGCGTTTCCCCTGCAAGGGCTTGGAGGGAAGGAGTGCTCTCGTGTGCAAGGCGCAGATGTCGATGGAGTCGGACTCCCTGCTCTGCCACAGGCGGAGCGGAGTTACTTGTTTGTGTGATCTGCGCCCCTGTTTAGCAGGGCATAAAAAAATGCTGCTGCACCACTCACCCTACCTGCCCACCTGTAAAACAAAGGCATATGAAAGGGCGTTTGCGGCGGAGGAACCAAGGCACACTCCAGGTATTATACCCTTCTCAGTGTGCCCTATAATACACTGTCCGCAAACACGCTGCAGGAGCAGCTACCCTTATCAAGCAAGCAAGCGTTAAGGGACTCCTCAGGTTCTCTTAAAGAACGTACCGAGGAGCCCCTGAGTAGCCTAAACAAGGTTTACCGTGCGCACTTCGCGTGGCCTACCCTTTAATGCGTGTGTGCATGCACGAGTATGCACTTCCCACGTGGGCAAACCTGCCCATCTGCGGGCCAATCTTGACTCCACCAGGGGGTGGCCCCGCCTGGGCGTGCCTACCTTACCTACCGCTCGGAAGTGAAGCAAGGTGAGAGAACAAAAGGGGCGCACGCGAAGAACGCTGCTATGCACTTGTTTGTATGACTAATCACCCTGATCTGACCGCTAATCATCTGCAATCTTTCTAATCAATCCCTCTACCGCGTCCTATCGTGGTTATCGTTGTTAGCGCTGCTACACGACTCGTTCACGGAGACACGAGACGAGCAGTGTGTATGCGGCATGCGAGACAAGCATACCTGTAGTTTATACCTGATTCATTGAAGTCTTTTCAATTGATTTTCGAATTCTTGAATTTTCGAATCTTCTATTAGAGTGGGTGGAATCTGTATGTTTGTTTATTAATGTGTGTCTCGTCATTTTCAAGACTACGTGATACATACGTTTATAATTCCATTATTTTTCCATTTTCCGGCGCTTCGCTAGGAGCCGCTCCTACGCGCCGCCATTTTATGCGTATGAATTTCTGGATTTAAAAAATCCAGAGATGACTATAATTTCTATAAAAATGTGCTTTTGATGCACAATTGGATTCTACTCAGGTGTGTCGTTTCAGAAAAATTCTACGCCGTCATTTGACCGATTTTGGTGTCGTCGCTTCGTTTTTGCGTGGATTCGTCCATAATTCTCCCATTCCTACCTCTGCAGATACCCACGCGCAGCCTCGCTGAGTAGGCCGTGTTCGGGCCGAAACGCAGGTGCCTGGAGAGACTGAGCAGAACCAAGACCCCACCAAGGGGCAATTTTAATTTTCTTTCGACTCCCTTCGCCCTAAGACAGGTCACAGGTCGCCAGCAGGTTTACGAGAACCCATGCGAGTGTGTATAATGTGTCTTGCGTTTGGGTTGTGTCGACGCTGCGTCTTGGAGGGAGGGATGCATATGCACATGTTTGGCATGCTCCCATACTAACCCAACCAAGCCACAGGAGCCCCGGCAGCGCCATGAGCGCTGAGTCTTCTGTAGGAAACTGTACAATCAGAGCAGCAAAAGGACGCCAGCCATGGTGAGCGCCCATTTTTCAGTGTGAGGGAAACTGTAGGTATTTTAAAGTAGATGTGGAAACCAAGGAAAGGCCAAGAAAAATTCCCTTTTTCCTAAAATGCGACAGTGTCGGCCACCACAGCACAAGGGGGGAGTAAGAAAAAGTGCTTTTCCATTGCTTTGAGGCATACTCTAGTTGTATTAGAGGTGCACTGAGCATCCATGCATTTTAATCTTAGTATTGGTCCAACCAAAACTGGTGATAACACATTTTGACCTATGGAACCAAACACCCAATCAGGATATGGAGTGGACCCCTTAATCCCCTTTCAATCAGAAGTAAAACATCTTTTCCTGAGTTGACTGAGCACTGACATACCTAAAGTAGAGCCTATGAATTTATCTATGTTTTTCCATGAATTCTTAGCTATCCTAGTGGTATGCACCCTAGGGGGCTGGGCACCTCTTTTTGAGAGGTCCTGGGTTCAATTCCTGGTCAGCCTAGCTAAGTAGGAAGATCCCATGTGACATGGCAGTGACCTCATCGCCACATACCATGCCACCTCAGCACATATGGGACCCAAAACAAAGAGTGCACATCTCCTAAGATGGCACTATGGAGAGAGAGTGATCCTGAGGCAGTTTTCTAACTCTTTTCCCAAAACATTTCAGCTATCTTTGTGAATATGCATTCATATGTGACCTGAGTTGCAGTTTCTGTGAATATCCAATCATCTTTCACTGTTTACACTGCAGCCCTTCATGCTTTGATCCTGAATTACCTTCTCCTTGCATACTATTGGCTTGGGCTATCCTGGATTGACTTGGCTTTACTGTGTAAGTGCGGCTAGCCCCATCTGCTCAGATTTTCAGACATTCTGCCCAGATTGGCTACATTTTGGTCATTTTCTTTGCTTCGGTGGATTCGCCGCCTCGCAGCTCAGTCACAGGATATTTCCTATATATTTCTGATATGCCGGATTTGATTCCGCGGTCCATTTCCCGTAAATCCGCCGCATTCCGCTATTTTAGCTGGAATCGCCATTTGCCGTTGACGCGCGCTCGCGGCCCAGATCGGCCATACAATTTTACATAAATGGATTATTTAAATTCATTCGGACAGTTTTGGACACTCAGATGTATTTAGAATAATTCCCCTCAATTTTCTTCATAGACTGGGATTTTCTGCCGGACCACAATCAGCATGGACCTTGCTTCTGTTGTCGCTGCTCTCGCCTCCGTTGGTGTTCTTGTATCCGGTTCCAACCCCAATAACAACATCCAGGGAGACTCCTCGCGTGCCTGCCCCACTGGTCTTGCCGGCCCCGAGCCCTCCGGCACCCACATCGACCCAGGGCAGCACTTTTATGGTAGCAGAGGCTACCTGAATGTTGTTCCTTTGGTGTCCCAACCACAGCTAGCCCCTCAGTACGACTCCGCAACCTCCGGAGACGTAACGATCACGCTCCCGTGGTGCTGTGCGAACGAGGCCTTGAGAGGAATGCCTTGCGCTAGCCCAAATTGCCCAAGAAGGACACAAATCAGCAGCTGTGGAGGCCCAGATTACAATCAAGATCCCAGTCGAAATTGGCCATCAAGCAGCTGGAATCTCCCAGCTTACGCTAATGGCAACGCTCCGGTGGAGCTTACGGACCTGGCAGGTATCAATACGCCCCACCAATGTTCACATTTCGTGACCATCGATGCCGACATTGACGACATTGAGATGGGTGGTCCAGGTGAGGTACCAACCTACAATCGACCAGCCTCATGGGCACAATGGGACAACCATTTGTCTCCGGAAGTGACCCGTAACCTTGAGGCGCTTGAGGCCCTGTGTCTATTAGCCACGTCTAGGCTGATAGGACAAGAAAGAATCGCCTCCGAATTTTTATTTGAATATTTTTTCCTTCTTCAAGAAGAAATTAATACCAGGATGTGGTGGTGTTCTCAAGAAGATGAATCTTTTGCCATTTTCTTGCAGATCTGGGAGGCAAGCCCCTTCCCGAAGGAGAAGACCAAGGCACCTGTTGCCGGGCCCTCCGTCCCCCATCCCTCTGTTTCCATCCGCGACGATCTAGCCGCCGCGGTTGAGGAAGGAACCTTAGAGGCAGCTAGGCAGGCAAGCCTGGAAATTAGGACTGAAGGAGCTCCCCAAGTGGACTCCTGGCTGCGAACCACTGAGATTAGCGGTCCGACAGCCTGCTCAGGCCCTTCAGGACACGGTATGTACTGTCCTGCCGACTGCTCTTGCAGATCTCAGCGAGACTCTGAGCTCCAATTGCTCAAAGATCAAATGCAACTCATCATTCAGACTTTGGGAATTAAAGATCTTTTCAAGACCCACATGAGGTCTGAGGGCGCATCATCGGTGGATCAGGCAACAGATCCGTCGGAGGAGGCGACAGAAATTTTTTCGATTGCTCCTTCGGTGGACTCTAAGACCACCGATGCACGGATCAGCAGGACTAAGTTAAAGGAAAGGGTTACAATCTCTCGATCACAGAGTAGATCGGCGAAGGCTAGGACTGAGGTTCAAAATGCCAAAAGAACTGCCTCCCGTACTACCCTTCCTGCTGTTGATTCCAACGCAATTGCCCAGATGTTGCTCGCCCAGACCCTCGCCGGAGTTGGTGTGGCTAATGATGCCGCCAAGGTGTCTACCATTACGGCCGGTGTTGGGCTGGATTCACTCCTAAATCCCACTTCATTGCGACTTCGTCAGGTTGCCAAGCAACCGAAGTATAATGGGAACCCCAGACGTTGGCCTCAGTTCCAACGGGAATTTAAACTGTGGGTTAAGACTCAAAAACTCCAGGATGATCAGTTCCTGATGGCCCTTCTGGACTGCCTTGAGGGAGCGCCGGCCAATACTTGGCTCAGAACCTGGAGTGATCGTGAAGATTCAAGTTCCCCCCTTACCTTTGATGAGGTGTGGGAACAGTTGGAGGTACGTGGATCCCGGCTGCCTGAGGACCATTACCACCAGATGTTGAAGAATTTTCCTTCATTTTCTCGATTAATCTTGCATGAAGTGCAGGACAAGAGACAGCGCTTCTGGAATCTTGTAGAAGAATCTGAACATTCAGGCGAAAAATTTTCCAGTGCCGAGCTGAAAAATCTGATTTTTGACAAGATCCCCTCAGAAACCGCCGCCACCCTTCGGAATCGACAGTCCGAAGAAAAGGTCAAGACCTGGTGGGCGGAGATCGATGGCTTTGACGCCTCGGCCAACCGGTTTACAGTCAGGGAGGCACTTCAAAAGTGCTCCCCCACGTCGTTTACCAAGGTGAAATTCACTGAAAACACGTGGAAAATCAAGTTTAATGAACACGAGGATCGGGACTTGTTTGTCCAAGTTCTCAATAGGGGAGTAAGTTTCCATGGCAATCGTCTGAAGGCCAGGAACTGGGTGTTTTCGTTTACTCCGCAGGAACTGTGGGAAGAGGTTGAGAGGCTCGCTGACGCCGCCAATCAAAATTTCCATGAGGGTCTTGGGGGAAACAGGAATACCCAGCAAAACACCCAAAATGGGGCCCAAAAGGGCAACAAAAAGGTGAATGACACCCGGAATGTTCAGGATCATTGTAGCATCTGCCTTCTTCTAGGTTCTACGAACCGAGCTAAGACGCATTCCACTGCTAATCACCGATGGTCTGCCTACGATCACATTGTGATTGGTGAAAATGTCAGTAATCCTCAGAATTCAGACAGGAATGACAGACAGGTGCATGGTGCTAAGGGGGGAAAGGGTAATTCGACTCCCTCCGGTGGGAACAAAAATACTGGAGGCCCTGGCGGGTCCCAAGGCAAAGGGAATCGGACCCCATCCGGTTCCGGTGGACAGCCAAACGGCCAGACAAGTCCCAATTTCAACGCCGGAGGCGGAAATCGAAATCCAGGCCAAACCCCTCAATCCGGTCAAAACAAAGGAAATGCTCCAGGATCACAGGGTAAAGGTAAGGGAAATCCTTCGGGAACCCCCTTCTCTGGTAAGGGCAGAGGGCGTGGCGACGGTGGTGGCCCCTCATCCGGCGGCCGTGGCCGTGGACGAGGAAAGGGAAACCATCGTGTGGATCAGGTCTCAGGTGCAGACCAGGTGTCTGATGCGGATCGAGATTACGCCGAAAATGCTCTGAATCCAGCGGATGATCCGTTCCAGGATGAATGGATCGATGAAACAGGCTGCGTTCACAATGTTAACGCAGCCGCTGGAGGTCAGAACGCCTAGGGGAGCCACGAAAATCGCCCCTCCCCAGGCGATTTCAGGCATGATCCCCAAATTCCTGATCGACCATTACTTGATGTAGGGTCGCTTGTCTCCTCTCCCCTGGATCCGGCAGCGGATCCTTCTGTTACAGTGGACGAGGTTGGTGTACAGTCCAAGCACAGGGCTCGTCAGTTTGTCACAAAGCTGTGGGTCTCTGATTGCAAGGGAAATTTCCACCTCGCCACCTGTTTGTGTGATAATGGATCAGAGGTAAATCTCCAATCCAATGCATTCTTACCCGACGACTGCGTGTTTGAATCGCCTCATCCTGTTACCCTCGAGGGAGTATCTGGACACTCTCTCGCAGGTGGGCAACGCGGTTGTTACATATCCACCCATTTGGTCGCTCAAGACCTTTGGGAAGAGCAAAATGTGGAAGAAGTTGTCCTTAAGGATGACTACTTCTACCGTGCTGACATAAAATATGACCTTTACTTGGGCCATCCTTGGCTTCGTAAGAACAGGGTAGCGCCTGTAGGTCATCGTCGTTGTTTTTTGCTGGAGTCAGGTCCCTTGGAGCGTCCTGAATTTCGTTTTTTGCACGCAGGGTTTAAAAGTGCAGAAGAATTTTTGAAGCAAAAAGTGACACCAAAATTTGGTGAAGATGTCACCATTGCTGAGGTGAATGGGAGTGCCGATTACTCCCAAGAGTTAGAATGTCTTCGTAGGGACTCCCAGCCACGACGCCCTTCGCGCTGGCACTCTTCATCCTACAGAGTTGTCGACAAATGGCGCGATGCAATTTGTGAATACTTCCATGAACATCATTCTTTTTGGCCCCAGTATGATGCCTTTGCTAACCGTACGAACAAGCGCTTTGATAAGCACTTCAGCGACGCTTGGACCCACAAATGGGACAAGAAGTTGTGGATTAACCCTCCGTTTCACTTAATCCAGCAGGTCATCCACAAAATCAAGCAAGATAAAACCCAGGCAATTTTAGTTGTGCCCTTGTGGGACGACAAGCCTTGGTTTCAGGAATTACAGGACATTTGTGTAGATTACATCGAACTTCCCAGGAAGATTAAGCTGTATGCCAGGGACGACACAGGTCCCCTGCCACAGCGCTCCTGGAGTTCGCTTGCATTCCTGGTGGATGGAAAGCTTTCTGACTCTAATTCTGCCGATTCTAGTACAGATTCCTGTGTTGGGTCTGAATCTGAGGTTGAGCGTGGTACTGATGATGAATCTATTTTTTCTGATTTTTGTTCGTCAGATACACAAGGTGATTCAACGACCAATGGATCCGCCTCGGCTCCCTCTTCACCCATACGGTCGACATCGAAAAGAATCTTCAGTGCACGGGCGAGGAAAAATCTCCAATCGCGCCGCAAATTCAGAGTTTTTTATGAAAAACCCCCTGTGGAAGCTTTCATGGATCCTTTCGAGGAGCTGGATCGCGAGGAAAATCTCTGGGATTTCGACACAAGACCCACCTATCTTCAAGAGGCAGTGGATACGGACCTGTTTAGGGACATCCGTAAGAAGATTCTTCCTGCCAAAGCCGAAGAAGTCGCCAAAGTTTTTTCGACAGTAATTCCAGGCGACCAGGTGGACACCGAATTGTGTTCAAGGTCAAGAGAAAAGATTTTTGAGGAACGGAAGGATACAACCCTTTCAGGAAAGTTGATCAAGGACCCCCCTGTCCGTGGGCAGTTCGGTGAAGCCTTCATCGAGCTTCGTGAAGGGTACAAGGCAAAAAAACAGCGCCCTTATGAAAATCATGGACACAAACATGAGATTCTCAGAAAAATCATTGAGAGAAATCTCAGGGAATTTGGTTGGCTTGAGGGTTGTATGACCAGCGAATGGTGTTGTTCACCCTTCACAGTCCCGAAGCCACCGCCTGCAGACCAGAACACCATTGATGGTTGGCGAATGGTGGTTGATTTTCGGAATCTCAACGCCGAAACAAAGGCGGATTCACACCCCCTGCCCCTCATTGAGGAGGAAATCGCCAAGAGGGCAAGAGGTCGTTTGTTCTCTGTGCTGGATCTCCGTCACGGCTTTCACCAAATGCCGTTGAGGAAGGACAGCAGACCTCTCACCTGTATGTGCACGCCATGTGGCCCAGTCCAATGGACCGTCATGCCCATGGGATTGAAGAACGCCCCCTCATTTTTTCAAAGAATGATGGAGGATGTGCTGTTCACAACCCATCCTGAGCTTCGTGCCTTCGTGAGTGTGTACATAGATGACATAATCATCGCGACGGAGGGGGAGGGACTGACCGAAGCCGAGCTGGTAGCCCTACATGAGAAACAGCTGAACCAAGTTTTGGATATTCTTGACGCCAATCAGCTGATCTGTGGGCCAAAGAAGGGAAAATTATTTTTAAAATCAGTCGAATTTTGTGGTTCTCTCCTAGAGAATGGCACTCGACGACCCAGTCCAGGGAAGCTCGTCGCTATTCAGAAGTGGAAGCGCCCTGAGACGATCACGGAGTTGCGAGGATTCCTGGGTTGTTGCAATTTTTACCATACTTTTGTGCCGAATTATGCCAAATTTGCTGCCCCCCTCACTGAATTATTGAAGGTAGGGAGAGATGCAGGCAAGGCAGGTTCAAAGGTTCGTGTCAAGTGGACTGAGGAGTGCGAGGAGGCCTTCCATCACTTGAAGGCAGCCCTCTGCGAAGTCGCCACGTTGCATGTGCCCCAATTTGACCGACCCTTCTACATTAGAACCGACGCTTCTAGGTACGCGATCGGAGCTGTCCTTGAACAGGTTGATGAAGCCACCGGCGATCATTACCCTCTTGCATTTTGGTCGCGGAAGCTAGCTCCACGCCAAATGCAATGGTCGCCGCGTGAGCAAGAAACGTACGCCATCATCTGTGCTTTAAAAAAGTACCAATCGTGGGTTGGCACCAATCGAGTCGAGGTCCTGACGGATCATCGATCTCTGGAGTATTGGGCCACTGAACACATTGATACTGTCGCGAGCCCAGCTGGTCGACGGGCCAGATGGCACGAATTTCTCTCTCTGTTTGACCTCCATGTGTCGTATTTGCCTGGAAAACACAACACGGTAGCGGATGCTCTGAGCCGATGGGCTTACCCCGCCTCAGAGGGGCTGCAAAGTACCAACATCCATGGTACGGAGCAGGACCGCCATGTCATCATCGAATGGGATCAGGAAGAAAAGAAACTCATTCGACGTGCATGCATGCAGTGCGCTGTCAAGCAGCACGCATTGCCGTGTCACGACATCACGGCCATCACAGATCCGGCGCATGCTCACGAGATCTGCACCAAAACGATGAAAGTCGTGGAAAATGTCACCGATCCCTCCACAGGGAGTGTGAAACGGTTTGACTACACCCGACGAGTAAATCGATTTCGGTTGATCGAGGGCATTAAGCGACGAGATCCGGCCAAAACTCCACCCCTGCCTAAGGATTCCCTGATCATCCGTGACTGGACGTCCGATTACCTGCAGGATCCCATGTTTAAAGAGGTCTTTGGAAATCTCAAATCCAAAGATGCTCACAGGGATGGGATTTTTGCAGAGTACTCGTTGGATGGGGGGAAGCTGTGGATGGAGGGTAAATTGTGTGTGCCAGACGCCCTAGCCCCCCGAGTGTTAAACTGGTGGCACAAATGGGAGTCCCCCCACGCACATGGCCGTCGACTGTGGTCGATGATTAAGCATAGGTTGTTTGGATCGAGGCTCTACACTCATTGCATGAAAGTAGCTGCCGGATGTGCCCAATGTGCTGTCTCGACGCCTCCCAGCGCGAAGAAGCACGGCCATCTGAGGCCTCATCCTATTCCGGAGCGTCTCTTTAACAGAGTCACCAGTGATTTCTTCTATCTCGGTGAGCTCGATGACGAAGAGTGCCATTGGACTAACAAAAAAGTCAATGGTGTGCTCCTTATTCAGTGCCGTCATTCCGGCTACATGCAGGTGTTGCCTTGCAACATCGAGTCGATGACTGGCAAGGCTGCCGCCAAATGGTGCGCGCAGACCTGGATGGGAGGTTGGGACGTCCCATCCGAGGTGGTTACGGACTCAGGCAAAGAGTACACCTCCGAATGGTGGAGAGAATTATGTGCTCGCCTTGGAATCCACCACCTCAGGTGTGAAATCCACTCGCATCGAGCGCTGCCTGGCGAAAGAGCCGGCCGCTCAATTATAAATATGCTTCGTAAGGAGCTCGCGAGTGAGAAGGATTTCCACTGGCTTGAAGTTCTGTTCGCATTGCTTCGCCGTTACCACAACACGCCTTTGTATCATGGCCTTTCTCCAAATGAAATTGTCTTTGGACGAAAGAAGTGTTGGTGGAACATGCCGTTGAATAATCCTCGCCCCTGTAAGGATGCTTCGCTGTTTTTGGACGAAGTCCAACGAGCAGATAAATCTGTGTCGAAATTAATCGAGAAGCATCAAGCTGACTGGCTTTGGGTTCAAAATCAAGGTCGAAAAAACCCCCACAATTTTGAAGTCGATGATCGAGTTTGGCTTCGAAAATCCGAAACCACCCTGGACGGAGATGACAAGCTTCTTCCCTTGTGGGAGGGGCCATTTGCTGTTACAGCACGTCTTGGGGAGAACAGGTGGAGGATCCGTGTGGATGTCAGCAGGGAAATTGACGTTTCGGGCGATCGCCTTAAGAGAGAGATCCCCTCCCCCAAGGATCGAGTTAAACCCCTTTTTTGGACTGCGAAGCACTTGTCCGATCGGGTAATCGAAGGGGGAAAGTACGAACTCAAGAGGATTGTTGAAGCAAGACGTGACGCCAAGGGCGAATGGGAATTTCTGTGTGAGTGGAGGGGCTTTGATCCCAGTCACAACAACTGGGAACCAGCCCAATCTTTTGTCCATGGATACACCAAGGGGTTCATAGACTTCCTCAAGAAGCACCCCGAAATTGGTGTACTCCTGACAGATTGTTTGTCGAAACCAGACAGACAAGTGGAGAGCGACGGAAAACGACCTGTGGTGAATCGAGATCCAGCCTTTTACGGCCCTCAGCAGCCACATTCCAGGGCTGATCCGTCGATCCCCCCTCCTGCGGTCAGGCCAGCCCAGGAGCCACATGAGGACCAAGCTTCAAGTTCGGCCGCTGATCTGCAGCGCCCAAGCCGTACGAGGGCCAGGCCAGACAGGTTGGTGGTTACATGCATTCGTGCTTGGCCGAATTAAGGAAGCCATCCTACCACATTCTGCTCAATCCACTGTTCATTCTTTCTGTTTATGTCATGATGTGGAGAACTGCGAATGTTTGATAATTTGACGTCAATCAACTTTTCTTTGGTCTCCGTTCGGCAGACAAGGCGTAGATACGCTGACGGAGTGTGCTGCCGTGTTCAGAAAAAACCAAACTCAGGCTTAATTCAGGCAGATTCGGGGTAATCTTGTCTCTGTTGGTCTGTGCATCTTTGGAATTTGGCTACTCGTGCAGATGGAAGCAAATGTACATAATCAAAACGCTGGCCAGCGACATTCACCCCTACAGGTAACCCCTGTAGTACTGGCTGCCCTAGAGGCGACGCCAGGAACTCAGATCTCACCTTCATTTGCTGTGATGCTGACGCCAAAGTCCAGATTCAGATCCAGGATCCTCAAATTTACCTTGAATTTCTCAGGTTTGTCCATCATTCTGTACAAAAGTGGAACCAAAGTACGAAACCCAGACGTCAATTGTTCAGACAATCTTCATCTAGGAGCTCTAGGGACTTCTAACAGCTACCTCTGAAGTCCGTAAGCTTCGTTGTATTTTTGGCACACGCCAATGTGAGCTCAATCCGACCTGAAACTGTCAGAAATGATGAATCCAAGTGTCTTGTGGGATTCCATCCTAAGATTGGCCTTGTCCAAGTCGATTGACACCACCGCCACTGTAAATTCGGTGTCTCTCAGTTATATACTGTCAGTAAAGCGCCTTCAGTGAACCTTCGGCGCGTTACATGCCAAGGATCCAGGGCCAGCATGTCCCATCATGATGCATCATCACATGATCCACATTTTGATAGAATCTGTTAGATGCTCGCGAACCAACGTGCCGGAAAGCACAATTGAGCTGAATAAACGACAATATATATTAACTTTAGTCTAAACGAAGGTGTTGGTAGTTTCAGTTGTACACATTCCGCTTCATTTCACCTTCATCTCAGGGAATTTGCTCATGTTAGAACAATTTAGACTGATTTCCTTGTCATCTCCTCACATTCCTCGAAGATCTGTCGACGGCTTTGTCTAACTTCGTTGACGCTTATGATTTTCGGTGCACTTAGGGTCTGTAGACTACATGTGTATTTGTTTAACCTCTCTGTGATTGCTTAATCCCCTCAATCTCTGCTCAATTCATTCTCATTTTTGCTGAATCTTGTGATCATCCACCAGATGCGCCAAATCTGAGCCACATGCTGTACTTTTCAGAACGAGAAAAGCGGGATAACACGATGTAGAGTTCGGCGAGGACACCGTAGCGTGCCCGCGACAGCGAAACTGTGCCAGAGCGCTGAGATGTCACTCCAATTCTTGATCCCCCTCAATCCACCAATAATCTACCTCATTCTCAACCAATGCATGGTTTGGTATCGATTCTCGATACGTTTACATGCTTTTTAGCCCGTGACCTAATGTTTTACTGCACGGAGGACTGTTCGTCACTTCTCATTCTGTCTCATTTCAGGTTCATCCAGCCTGATTCAGTGCCAATTCAGCCCAAATCAGGTCAGATCAAGCAGATTTCGCCTCACCGAGGCTACATTTCTATGTTTTTCTGGGACTTACCCGCACTACGTTCTTCGTTGACGTAGCGACACACCCCAGTGTGTTTTTGGAGGGGGAGTGTAAGTGCGGCTAGCCCCATCTGCTCAGATTTTCAGACATTCTGCCCAGATTGGCTACATTTTGGTCATTTTCTTTGCTTCGGTGGATTCGCCGCCTCGCAGCTCAGTCACAGGATATTTCCTATATATTTCTGATATGCCGGATTTGATTCCGCGGTCCATTTCCCGTAAATCCGCCGCATTCCGCTATTTTAGCTGGAATCGCCATTTGCCGTTGACGCGCGCTCGCGGCCCAGATCGGCCATACAATTTTACATAAATGGATTATTTAAATTCATTCGGACAGTTTTGGACACTCAGATGTATTTAGAATAATTCCCCTCAATTTTCTTCATAGACTGGGATTTTCTGCCGGACCACAATCAGCATGGACCTTGCTTCTGTTGTCGCTGCTCTCGCCTCCGTTGGTGTTCGTGTATCCGGTTCCAACCCCAATAACAACATCCAGGGAGACTCCTCGCGTGCCTGCCCCACTGGTCTTGCCGGCCCCGAGCCCTCCGGCACCCACATCGACCCAGGGCAGCACTTTCAGCTTTACTGTATTTCAACAAACAAAAGCTTTTCATCATCCAAAACAAGCAGCAGGACACCCTACAGCAACAACAAGCAGCAGGAGAAGCAAAAACACAGTGCTGAAAACACTATAAACTTTTCTACCTTGAAGCTGGCAGGTCGCCGTAGGCGATTCCGTCGGCTCAGTTCACGGTCACGAATGTGTCTCAGGTTAGTCCCAGCTTGGTTAGCCAGAGACTGGTTGTGTTCCAACCAATCTCCCACAGGGCTCTTGAAGTCCTCAGGAAAGGGGGTTTGGAAGAACCAAGCAGGTCGTCCTCCATGGAACAGTTCGTGGGGGGTGAAAATCGTAGAAGAGCTCCGCTGTGAGTCCATGGTCAGCACTGCCCAGGGCACTAGGCGTACCCAGTCCTTGGTACGCTCCTGTTTCATCAGGATTCTTAGGTTTTGCTCCACCACACGGTCCTGTCTCTCACAGAGAGGGTTAGACGTGTGGGTATAGGGCACACCTGTGGTTACCTCCACGTTGAGGGCATTTAGCACTCGTTTGTACCACCCAGTCTCACTGCGGATGCGTACATCTTCATCAGAGTGCACCTGCTTAGGTGCTCCATAGGGTTCGAACCATTGTTCGACCAACATTTTCACAGTCCGCTCACCTGTGATTTTCTTATTGCAAGGGAACACACGGGTGAAGCGAGATAGGCCACAGGTGGTCACTAGGCAACTATCATAGCCGCCGAAGCGTGGTAGGCCGTGGATGAAATCCACATAGAGAAGAGAGTTAGCACAATAGGGTATGGGTAAGCTGGAAATCAGGCCCCTATCCCTACTGTCGCTCTACTTGCTGGCATGACAGCCACAAGCATCCACAATGGTCTGCATACGCGACCTCAGTTCAGTCAGGGTTAGACTAGAGTAGAAACACTCACGGAAGAAGTCCACTGAGAGATTAGCGCCAGTGTGACCAGAACTGAGATGGGACCACTGTAGGCACCCATCCAGCCGTGCCTCAGGCACCACAATTCGGTCCTCGTAGAAGAGGTACTGATTGTTTTCATACCACTTGTGCCCGTCAATGACACGGGGTTCGAGACCAGTGCTGAGGGTTTGGAGAATTTCTTTATACTCTGACTGATAGTCGGTTAGACTCCAACCCTCCAGGATTCCAGCAGTGCGCATGGACAGGTCAAGCTGGACATCCATACGCTGCAAAGCCTCTTTGGCGACCGCCTCAGAGCTCTCACCTATAAGCGCATCGAAGTTATTGCGCGATATATAGTCAGACAGTTCATTTTTTATACCGGGGATATGATGAACTGTCAGCCTGAACTGGCTCAGGTAAGTCCACCACCGCTTTAGCTTTGCTTTCTCTGTTGGTGGGCCCTTCTGAAAAGACTTCACAGGTTTCTGGTCACATAGCCAGACAATAGGGTTAGATCCCAGGAGTCGAGATTGTGACGAAAGCACCAACATACCGGCCAGGAGTTCCTGGTGATAGGTGCTGTAATTGGAAAGCGCTTGGTTCCATTTCCAATTCCAGTGTCCCAGTGGCACCAGCCGCCACTCACTGGTAGGATAGTCACGTTCCAACGAGCCATCACGGTTCAGTCCACTAGGAGGATAATCGTAGTGGGTTAGTTAAGCGGGGTTAAGCTCCTGCCATTGGTAGATCGTTCCACCCCCCCCTACATCACTGGCATCAGTGATCAGGACTATCTCGCCCTTAGGGCGGGGCACTCCCAGGCAGTTGGAGGAGGCAATTTTCTTCTTCAACTCCTGGAAACATTCCTCCTCTCTGGCGGTTCACCTCCAGGGAGTAGTTTTCTTGATTACGTCAGTGAGGGGGGCAGAGGAGTAGGTAAAATTGTGGATGTGACGCCGAAAGAAATTACAGGCGCCCACAAAAGTCCTCACGTCGTGTAGACCCTTCTTAGGGTCATCGCGAATCTGCATGTCCTGTAGGGGCTGCATCTTAGACGCCGCTGGTTTCCACCAGCCATACCCCACGTCGAAACCCAAATATTCCATCTCCTCTTTCATAAACTCACATTTTTCGAGTTTGATTCGGAGATGTTTTTCTTGACAAACAATGAAAAATTCACGGAGGAGAAGGACATGGTCCTCTTGGGTATTAGTACCCAAACCCACGTCGTCGATGTGGGCCTCCATTTCTGCACCCCGAGAAATCAACTCCTGTACTAGAGGCCTGCGCCTCAGTACGTACAAAATTTTGTTTCTTAGCTCCTGGAAGAGCGCTGGGGCATTAGCCACCCCAAAAGGCATAACCTTCCACTTAAAGACACGGCCCTTGGGGGTTGTAAAAGCCAGCAGCTCCTGAGTTGCGGCGGTTAGGTCCACCTGCCAGAAACCAGAGCGTTTGTCCATTTTGGTCTTGTACCTGCATTTGGCAATACGCTCCAGGGTATTTTCCATGTTAGGAATACTCCCTGAGTGGTTCTGGGTTTTCTTGTTGACCTCACCATAGTCAACAACCAGTCGTAGGGCAGTCGACCTTGGTTTAGCAACCAGGAAACAGGGACTGCAGTGATGGGGGTAGTCCCCCTTCTTATATTCTTCAACGAGGCCAGCATCAATGCATTCCTGGATCTGGCGCTCAATTTCTTCAACCTGTTCCTGTGGAGCAGGATAGGGAAGAGGCCTCACTCGCGTCTTTTCAAATTCAGGTTTCAGTTTCAGGTCCATCTGGACCAGTTTTTTACAAGAGAGGGGGGACGGCAAGGCGCCCAACACCTCCTCATAGGTTATCAGCAGTTTCTTCAGTCGGGGGTCAAGGTTAAGACTCTCCAGTTTCTGTAGGAAATCCTCCTCAGCATGGAGGTTGCTCTTTCCATGTTCTTTCTTTCTCTGCCAATCAGCAGTTTCGGCAGGCACAGAACCATCGTCCCCCTTAGGGGAACATTGCTGCCCATAGTGCAGAGAATACACTAGCGGTATCTCAGGATCAGGCAGCGCATAGGAATCATCGTCCTCCTCAGACCAGATGGAGGATTTCCAGGTCTGTCTGAGGTATTGCAGCCGCTCTTGGCGCTCAATACCTTCGGCCTTCAGGTACAACAGCCGCCGGAGTTCCTGAGTGTCATGCTCAGACAGTGGCATGTTATTAGAAGCAGGCCGTGCCAGAGCATCAGCAATCCGGGCCACGGGTTTACCTTTGTGCGTAGGCTGCATGTGTAGCACTGGCTTCCCAACAGGCGGAGCGGGTTGTGAGGTCGACTCTAGATCTACCTCCTCCAGCAACAGCTGGGCTAGGAAGGCACTGTGTTTTAGGTCAACACAGCTGGGATCAACAGGACGGATAGTGCTGGCGATCTCAGACAGTTGGTCGTCAGCATTCTCCTTAACCGCTGCACGTTCCAGATAGCCATTGGGAGATTCACACCCTGTAAGTGTGGCAGATAGGTGCTCAGGAGATCGATTTTTGAGATCAGAAAGGGTCAGGCCACAATTTTCGGCCATGACCTCTTTCAGTAGCACCTGGTCTAGGTCACACAGGGGTACAGGATTGAGAGATCCATCAACGATGGATAAGAAACTGGCCCACTCCGGGGCCTTCATAGCTGTGTCTGAGTCCTCAGGCACATAGATGGGACCGTCGGGGAGTTGCACTCTTCCCACGGTCATTCGATCTAGCATACGGTGCCAGTAAGCGTGTTCACCAGAGCAGCCCCAGTTAGGGGTGCACAGGACAACCCTTCCTCCCTCATAAGCGATTTTCGTTAGAACCTTCGCGAGCAGGGAGAAGGGGAGGTTAGCATACACTAGGCCCATTGCCTTCCAGAAAAAACGGAAAGCGTTGTTTAATTGTTTCGAGCAGTACAACTGCATGATGTGCTGTTGTTGGCTTGCAAACAATTCCACCTGGATCTCATCCAGGTTTACCTGAAGGGCCGCCAGTCCATTTTCAAGAACGTGACGGGCCAATTGGTAGTTTTCAGTACGATAGTTAGTCTTGGATGCGTAGCGCAGCCCAGACTCTTTTCGTCCTGACAGCTTGTAAGGTACGGAGAAGAGCCCACTGCCAAAGTTGCAGTGCAAAGAATAGGGGCGCTAGAGAGACAGCATTTTTACCTGGGGGTTTCTTCGTAGGAAGTCGGTACCAATGACAATATCAAAGGCGTCGGTGTCCAGCACTCTGCAGTGTTGGGTCACAGTCTCGTCGCCCAGGCATATAGTCACATCGACCCCCCCCCAGGAATGGATGGTACGCCCATCCCCTGCTCTTATGGCCATGGTCTTAGTTTTCTTGAAAGTTTTTAGCAGGCGCCGGGCCACTATGGAAAGTGTTGCACCGGTGTCAAGCACCGCTCGAAAAACTTGATCCCCGATTTTCACGAGGATCCAGAAAACCAAGTCCTCCTCTTCGGAGCCGCCCCCCTACTCCTGATCAGGGAACTTGACATCCACCCCTGCAGCCATGAGGGACTTGGCCATCCAGGCCAGTCGCCTCTTCTTGGAGTTATTCCCCTTAGGGGAAGCGTTATCCCCCTGTGGGCGCTTCTTGGGGTCACCTGCGGCAGGAGGAGGAGTAGCAGCGGGCGCTGATGAGCGCCTCTGGGGGTTAGGGGGTCCACCTTTGCCACCCCCCTTGCCACCTCCTTTACCACATTTATCCCCATTCTGGGGGTTTCTGGTGGGTGTTTGGGTCTTCTGGCGTTCAGCCTCCTGCCGCTTGAGTTTATCACTCTCGCTTTTCTTTATGTGGCATTCGTCTTCGGGGTGACGACGTTTGCCACAATAGCCACAGGTGATGGTACACCTGAAATGATCCTGATGGGTCACACTTTTCCCATCCTTGGAATGCTGCTGTCGTTTCATCTGCAGCATACGGCTACTGCGGTGGTCGCAGTCAGGGGCATGACAAGGTCCCCCCTCTCATTGACAGGCTTACATTAAACCAGAGTGGGTGTACGTGCATCAGGTTTGACCTCATTCATGGCACGTAGGTTACGCATTCCTTTACCACCTCCCTGGTTGGCGTCAGTGGGATTTTCAGGCCCTTTCCCTTCGCCATGTTCGGGGGTAGGGGTACCACCTCAACCCAAGTGCTTCTTGACGAATTTCTCGATCTGGGAGTCATTCCTCCTCTCAAGGGATAGCTCAATCAGCAGGTCCACCAGTTCGTCGTACGAGTGGGTCCGGCTTCTCCTCTCAGAGGTAGCTCGGCAGTCATCCGGCCGTACGCTGGGGAATCTTACTCATGAGCCACAGGTGGGGCTCAGTGGCTCCGTAGGAGCCCACGTTCATTCGTGAAAACAGGTACTCCTAAAGAAGGTCCCTACCAGGACCGGCCCCTGCTGTGCCCCTTCCGCCTGTCACCCCTGCTGACTTGCTCCGGATCAGCGCTTGCATTTCTTAACGTCCAGGGTCCAAAGTCCAAAAATATAGAAAATGTAATCCTCCTTCAACCCTGAACAGCAACCAGATCCCACAAATACAGCAATAACCCAATACACACTGCGGGCTTCCGTTCAGCACACCGGTTGTCTCACGGTGGGGGGCATGTACAAGAATTGCACCAAAGAGGAAAGCCCTGAAATTGGCATATGAACACAAATAAAGCAAAGTTGGGGAAAGATGGAAACCTACACAATCACAGCCATAGACCCCTCATTCCCTGGACTCAAGACCTTCCCTTGACTCACCAACATGATGCCCTGAACCCAGTCAAATAAGATGGCTAAATGCCATGTGTCAAAAGTCACTTCATAAACCCCAAAAATGTGTTCACTCCCAAGCCTCTAAATCCTAGCCCAATAGGGGAGGTGGCGTGTCATGGCCTAGAGTGGCACTCAGGACCATGCCCTACCCTGACATATACTTGGTTGGACTTGGAGTCAAATGGGCTTAGAGGTATGCCCCATGAGTTTGAACTCATAACATACCAAAAACTGCCAATTCACACCATATTGGCCATATATCAAATATATGCTCAAAATTGAAGTTACCACTTATCCGAAGGCTCAAAGCATGCACGGAATCGAAGTCTAATATTCATGGAGGATGGAGACCAAAGGTCAATGCCCATGTACATCCCCACTTTACCCTCGAAACCCCTTCAGATATGGGCGCCACGCACTGCCCAAGTCAGCCCATGATCTTGAGACCAATTCTTGTAATCTTTCGTGCGCCAAGCCAAATGGAGTACGCGGTCCGCCATATGATGGTGTTCAACTCCAAAGCATATGCCAACATGTGAACAACATACCATGGTTCGACTCCCCATAGGCTTTTGGCTGTTTGCCGACCAGGTAAGTACACAAAACGCAAAAACGAGCAACAATTAAGGTCAAAAACATGAAAATATGTCCAAATACAAAGTTGTCATGATAGTATATCTCTATGCTCACCCATGATATCCGCACATGGTTCAATATACAAATGATTGGAACCATTTGCGAACAACTCCCCCACTTGGATCCCCTATCGGGCGCATGGAGATACCTTCGCCACTCATATCTACATGCCCCATGAAAATGGGAGTGCACTCATGGATCTCTTTGCCAAACATACCATGAGCAATGCATACGCGGTAGACTTAGTCTAGCGCTTTGAATTCCACAATTGGGACATGGGCGAAGCCCTTGTCACGTGTGGCTCCCCATCTCTTCGGCCACACGAAGATATATAACATGGGCGTGAGCATATCGAAGCACATACCATGCATATAACACATACCCTCAAAAAGTGGCTCCCACCATGGTATGCCATGTCCCTCCATGGACATAACTTCAGGTTAAAAATACGTGGGAACCCAAGGAAAGTATCTATGCAACCCCAACACTCATGCGGTACACTCGAAAGTCGCAATAAAATGTTCGGTTGCACGGTTCAAGAGTTATATATCACTTTCTACCCTCTTGACCATTATCCCTTGCTACACCCAGCATGTGTACACACCAAAGGCGTTTGAAGCTTCCTAAATTAAGGTGAGACCAAGGCGGTTCCAACCCAATTCTCGAAATTGATATTCCCCGCCGTGAGCCGGAGATATGATTCTTCAAAGTGGCCTCACGAATCACTTTTGTTTCGACTATATCTCCAAGAAAAATGAAGGGGATAACAAAAGGAAGGTTGATTCGTGATCAGGGCAAAATGTAGGACCACTCGAGATTCATCATATCGAGTGCGGTGATGTCGAAGTCGAAAATCCGATTCTGAAATTCTGAAAAAATCGGATTAATTTTGCGACTGTATAATATGAAAATTGCGGAAGCAACGAACCCTTTACTGATGAAATCTGACCCTTCATCGGGGTTTCCGCCAAAATATCTGGAAATAACAGTTAACCATTCGGTTACCGCAAAATCGCGAGCCAACTGACAGTCGCCGATACATTGACAATCAGAACGAAATGCGGAAAAATTACGGAAACATTATGATAAAAAAACCCTGTTGATTCCTGATATTCTGATATATAAATCTCAGCTGGCGGCGCCTCGGTACTGAATATGGCCGCTCATAGCCGGAATGGCCAAACCTATCACACTATCACATCGGGTTAGGTCAGGTGGATGGGAGAGTATGATATCAGCCAATGGCGGTTTGCCGGCACATAGATACACACCCCAAGTGACCCAAAGATGGCCACGGGGGTCCGAACCGGCTTCACCCCCCTTCTCAGAGCGTTGTTACCGCTCGGAAGTCATTGAAGAGAGGACGGGAGGACCCCAATGGGCTGCAACCCCCCCCCCATGTCCCAAGGACACATGGAGGCCCCACACACGTCGTAGGCGTCCCCCACGCCCCAAGGGGGGGCTGAGGACACTCATAATTGGTGCCCTACGCCATATCTGGTCTCCTCTTGATCTACAACATGGACCAAGGGGATCAAAGATAGAAAAACGTCGTCGGTCGACCTAAATAAGTATACCACAATGAAATATATATGTGGAGATCGAGTGATGGGGTTTTATGGCCAATCAAGGCCCAAAAATCCCCGGATGAACGCCCTCACCCATCTCCCAAGCAGAAAAACAAACAAAAATGCCAAGGGGGATCCATTACAGTGCTACCGCAGCCACCAAATGGACCAACACGTCCTTGACATCCACAGAAATGTTCTTTTTCTTCAGATAGTCCATCCAGACCGTGGTGTACCTCGGCACGAAACTGCTCGGAGGCTCCCACGAATCCCTGGATGCGGCGAATCCCTTCCAACGGACTTTATAAAGCCTACCCCCAGGCGTCCCCGGGTCTGGCTTGTCCGCCAGGATCCTCTCGGTGGTGAAGTCGTCGTCCTCACCCTCGTCGTCCGAGTCCACATCGCCGGCCGTGAACTCGAAGGTGACGGGACGTCCGCTGGGGTCTGGTGCTCGGGGACGAAGCTGGGTATGGTCGCGGTCCAGGATCTTGTTATCCCCCACACGAACCGCATACACATCCTGCCCGACCTTCCGCACGATTACCCCCGGCACATACCAAGATGCCTGCCGATGCCTGGACAGGACATCCTTGTGGTGCCGCTCCACCCATACGGTGTCTTGGAGAGCATACTTCTGGACTTTTCCCTGCTTGAAGTACTTGGCCCTCTTCTCATGCTCGTCCTGAAGTGCCTTGCACACCTTGGCCGCCGTGTCGTCTGCCTCAGCCATCATAGCGTTCGCGTCCCGGGCCACTTTGCCATGGTTCAACCACGGGAGAGTGCGTGACACTCGATCCCGTAGGAACAGGATACGATGCGGCGACGGTCCAGTGGGTCCCGGAAGGTCGTGATACGCCTGGAGCACTCTCCACAGCGAGTTATACCAGTTCCGGCCCGGTTCGTCAATGTGCAGCTGGCGGAACTTCTCGAACATCTGCCGCCCGGCCACCTCAGCACGGCCATTCGACCGGCTGTGGTACGCCACGGTCTTGGCGTGCCGAATCCCCATGTGCTTGCACATCTTCTTGAACCACGTCCCCACGAATTGACTGCCCCGATCGCTGCAGATGACAGCTGGGACATCAAAAATCGTCAGCCAATGCCTGATCATGGCATTAGCGACGGTCTTGGCCTGCAGCCCCACTCCATGCTTGTCCTTCTTGTCCTTCTTCTTGGACTTCTTGCCCGGGACTGCCACGATATACCCGCTGTGCCTGTCCACCGCTAGGATGACACAATCATATGTCTCTCCTTCCACGGTGACCTCCGGCATGGCGAACACATCCATGGCCACGGACCGCATAGGGGCCTCCGGTATAGCCGTATACACCGGGTTGCCCGCTGTGGAGTGGTTGGGGCTCTTCGTGGCCCGACACACGGCACAGTCGCTGCACTACCTATCCAGGATGGCGTAGTGGCCCGGAGGGAACTTGAAACGCCACTCCAGGTCCTGCTGCATCTTGTCTCGGCCAGGGTGCATGAGCTGGGCGTTGTGCCAATAGTCAATGAGCTCCTCCACCCGGTTCTCGGGCACCAGCAGCTTGTCCTTGAGGAACAACTTGTCCCCAACCTCGGTCAAACCCTCGGGCCATTCGTCGTCCGACGGGGCGCTCACGGCATTCCAGTACTTGCTCCAGTGCTCGCATGCCGCATAGTCATCCGACCAGTCCTCTGTGAGCACCGACCTGACTAGCTCTACAGGGAACACCATCCACTGCTCGAGGGTTTCCTCTCGAATAGCTTGGACTCCGGCGCCCCGGAACTTGGCCAGGTCCGTACGGTTTGCCATCACCAAAAAGCACTTGACCCCCTCTTGC
The DNA here is from genome assembly GCA_964036045.1 of Eutreptiella sp. 'Long Island Sound 2002'. Classification (NCBI taxonomy): domain Eukaryota; phylum Euglenozoa; class Euglenophyceae; order Eutreptiales; family Eutreptiaceae; genus Eutreptiella; species Eutreptiella sp. 'Long Island Sound 2002'. The sequence goes on along the minus strand of OZ038401.1, from coordinate 31,135,303 downwards.
TCCATGGCCCTCTCCATCTCGATTATGCGCTTGGCCTCCTCGGTCTCCTCGGCGTCCCCATGGCTGGATATGTCCATCCAAGCCTTGCCCGCGGGGTAGGCCCACCGACTGAGGCAATCTGCCACAGTGTTGTCCTTCCCCGGGACGTATACGACGCTGATGTCAAACTTGGCCAACGTCTCATGCCATCGGGCCCTCCTTGCCGCCGGTCCCGAGGGGGTGTCGACGTGCTCCTTGTGCCAGCTCTGCAAGGACTGATGGTCTGTACAAACCACCACCGGTTGCAATCCGATGTGGCCAGACCACTTCCTGAGCGCACAGACAATGGCATACGTCTCCTTCTCCCTCGCGGTCCATGTTCGACGTTCGCCCTCGGCCAGGATCCAACTCCAGAACGCCAAGGGTACGTGCGACCCGTCGTCCCGGATCTGCTCGAGGACTGCCCCTACAGCATAGTCTGAGGCGTCCGTCTGTAGCACGAATCCCTTGTCCGGGTCCACCAGGAATAGCCCCAGCTGCCCCAGGAGTCGCTCCTTCAGGCGGCTGAACGCATCTTCGGCCTCAGGGGTCCAGGCAAGCTTCTTCTTGCTCCCCCTCCGGCCATCGAACTTCCCCACCTGCAGCATCTTGTGCAGCGGCCCCGAGAGTTCTGCATACATCCGGACATAGCGCGAATAGTAATTGCAGAACCCCATGAAGGACCGGAGTTCGCTGATGGTCTGGGGCTTCGCCCAGTGATGCAGGGACGCCAGCGTCCCAGGCATGGGACGGCGTTGCCCATGACCAACCATGTGACCCGCGAACTCCACTTCCTTCACGAAGAGTGAGGCTTTGGTGGGCTTGCACACCATGTTGTGCTTGTCCAACTCGCTGAGCACTCGGCGCAGATCCTTGTCATGCGCGTCGATGAGCTCGTCCTCAGTCATGTTCTCCGTGCCGGACCCGATGATGATGTCATCCACGAAGGGATCGGCACAGTCCCGGACAGGACCGAGTAGGTCCTCCATCATGCGCTGGAAAGCGGCGTTGCCATTCTTGGCGCCCATAGGCACCACTTTCCACTGCATGGGCCCCAGCGGCGTCGACATCGCTGTGCAGGGCCTGGAGTCCTGGTGTAGCGGCATCTGGTGATAACCGTGTTTCAGGTCCAACACCGTGAAGATCCGCTTTTTCTGTTGTTTTTGGAGGATGGAGTCGATCAGGGGAAGCGAGTACGAGTCGTGCTCGGTTTGCTCGTTCAAACCCCTGTAATCCACCACCAATCTCCACTCGCCCTTCTCCTTCTTGGGCACGATGAAGGCTGGGCTGGCCCACTCACTGTCGGAGGGTTCGATCCACCCTCGCTCAATGAACTCGGCCAACAACTTCTTCATGGCCTCGGCCCGATCCCCCTGAAGTTGGTACTCCCGATGACGATAGATCTTGGGGTTCGGCTTCAGCTTGATCCTCGCTGTGCCAAACCTCCCACGATCTGGAGGGTTCTTGTTGGCGACGCCACTGAATAGCCGCGGATAGGCATTGATCAGCCTCTCCTTCAGCTCGGCGACCTTCGGGTTCTCCTGGGCCTCTTCAGCCGCTTGCTTCGGTATCGATACAACCGACCGCACTGCGGTGTAGGCCTCTTCCGAATCCGAATCTGACTTCTCCTCGTCCGATATGCCGTCTTCATCGTCGTGGGGCATGCTTCCCACCGATAATCTTCGAAAGTTTGCGGCATCGGGCTGGTTCTTGTCGCTCTCGGCACCCATTCTTGGAAAATCCCATGTCGGCGGGTCCGACCCAACCGGACCATCATATTGGTCCGCGATGTGATCCATGACCCTCACCACGAACTCATCCTTCTCGTACTTGCCGGTGACCAACATCTTGTCATCCCACCAATGCGGAGATGTGACCATGGCCCGCCTCTTCTTGGCTGACACACGGTCGTGCATCCCAGTCCGCATGTAGTTGACGACGTTGTCGATCTTGGCGTGGGACAGGACGTCAATGCCATCGATTGGCTGATCCGTCCCCTCCTTGGGCTCAAACATGACCTTCATGGGCACCGCCTCCACCCTACGGATGAATGCTTCATCACCCGTGGGCTGGGCTTGCGCCCCATCCACCAGGAAAGCCTTGGTACCCCACGCTTGACCCGGGGAGGGCATTGATACACCCTTGGCGTCGATGAACAACTCCTCCTCTGGCCCGAATGACATCTCGTTCAGGGTGATGGAGTCCAGCGTCGACTTGAGACCCTCCAGCGGACATGGGGTGGATCCTATGCCAGTTATGACCAGGATCCCCTTCGCCCTATCTGCGACGATCTTCTCCACCGGACATCTGGTATTGTCCAGGGCGCCGTGCCAATACATGGGCCCCCACTCCTTCAAACCCCAATGCCTATGCCAGGCTGAGTGACCTCGATGCCAATGCCTCCTACACTTCCGCAAAAGTGGGGCATCCCGGGAAGCGAAGACGTCGGTCTCGGGCGCTTCGGCTCCCAGTGTCTGGATCATCCTGGCATACACCTGCGGCGCCATTCCATACTCCGTGAGCTGAACTCCACGGTCTCCCCTGGACTTGGCACCCACAGCTTGCACCGCTTGGACGATCCGATCCTCTTCCTCAGCATTCCATTGGGATGATCCGCATGCATAGTCTGTGGACAGCCATGTGAGGCATTCATCATCCTCCCGGACCAGCGTTGCACGATGGGGAAGGGCTCCAATGGCGTTTGCCACCATGAAGTCATACCCCATGATCATATCCCAATCCGTGATGTCGGCCACATAGAAGTTCCCGGATAGAGTGCTTCTCTTCGCCAAATCAGGGCGGTTCAAGCGCTCATGCTCCCAGAATTCCATACTGATAGTGGCCTCATGGGTGCCACCACCCATAATCTCTCCGTTGGCGACCTTCCGGCGGACCGGTCTCCGGCTGGGCTGCAGGAGTTCCTCCTTGACCAACCCTCTCCGGACCAGGCTCACCTGGGCACCCGTATCCACCAACACATCCACCACCTTCTCCTCTCGTCCGCACCGTACTCGCACTTTCAAGTGCAACTGCCGCTCGTCACCATGAGGCGTATGGACGACTCTCACGGCATGCAACTCTAGCACGTCTGGGTGCATCAGGACTTCAAGGGTATGGTCACGGATGGTGTAGATCTTGGGCTGGTCCTGCCCATCCACGGGGCTCTCCGTGGTCGCTCCTTCCTTCTTGCCATTGAAGCGGTACCCAGAACCCCATGGCTAGGTTACGGCATACAACCGGTCTCCGGTCCACTAACCCCATGTACGGAAGGGAAGACGCCCGTTGACGCTCCGTTCCGTGCCGTAAAGCCCCGCATCGGCAACCGATGCACCCCCAGCGGGGATTTGTGTATCAGAATATCAGGAATCAACAGGGTTTTATTTTCATATTGTTTCCGTCAATTTTTATGCTTCCGTTCTGATATTCACTGTTTTGACTGCTGGCGGTTGGATCGCGACTTTACCGTAACCGCCAGTTTAACTGTTTATAATGGAAATTTTAACGCAATCCGTCACGAAGGCTCCAAAGCCTTCACGAACTGCTTGGATGCTTCCGCAATTTTCTCATCTTACACTCGCAACCTTAATCCGAATTTTTCAGGATGTCGAAATCGGATTTTCGACTTCGACATCCCCGCACTTGATTTGACCTCTTTCGAGTGGACCTACGTGCTTCCCTATGCACGAATCAACTTCCCTTTTATCCTGCCCTCCCTTTGTCTTAAAGATATGGGCAAAACAAAGTTGATTCGTGAGGCCACTTGTGAAGGTCATATCTCGTGTTGCTTGCGAGGAATTACGATAAGGAAACGTGGGATGTATTCACAATACTCCCGACGTAATTTAGGAAGCATAATATGCCTTGCGTCTCCACACGTGCGCGCTAGTGTAATGGATCATGGTCAATAGGGTAGAGTTTGCGTTGTAACTCTATGGCCATGATATTGCGTGCGTTAAGATAACTTTCGAGTGTAGCGCGCAAGTGTTGGTGTTGCATAGGAACTCTCCTTGAGTTCCTATGAGCGATTGACACAAAGTTATGCCCTTGGAGGGGCATGACATATCGTGGTGGGAGCTACCTTTTTGGGCAATATGTGGTATGTGCCATGTGTTGTGTTGCGTGCCCATTTGGCGGGTCCATTGCTCCAAGCCAAGCCCGCCAATGGACCACATATTGTGCAAGCCCCTTCTCCATACTCCCTACGGTCAATTGCAAGCCTAACCTTCGTGAAGGGAAGCTTGTGTGGTGATCCCGAAGCGATGCGTTGGGAGCAAGGTGTGTGTTTTGCAATTTTCCATATTTTCATGTGCCCACTTGGGAAGTAGCGCTCGTAACCTTTCATGGCGCCCCAAGTGGAGCACATATGTGGGATCGAAGGTCATTGGTGTCAAGTCATTGTGTTTAGAAGGATTAGTTGATTGCACGATCCAAGCCAAAGATATTATAATATAATTGTGCGCCCTTCAAGGCACTTTGGTTTGTCTTTGTGCCAATTTTGCCGTTTTTGGCCCGTCATGATGTCAAGTGGCGACCTTGTATCTCAACGTTGCGCTCAATTGACATCATGACCCAAGTATGTTATGAGGGTACATACTTCGGTGCCCAACATATCTTGGACCCGGCGAATAACTCCTCTTAGGCTTGGCATACCGTGGCCGCCATGTTGGCGATTTGGGACTATCCCAAATCATGGGCTCACTTGGCGACCCTGCCATTCCCAATACCGGAGGAGTTGGGCGACGCCCAAAAGATATGTTGGATACATATGACTTGATACCAATCCTATGGCACACTCCGGTCCAAGTCGGGCATGTGCCTCATTTGCCCCCACCATGAGTGTGCGCATTTTTGGCCATTTTGAGCAATTTTCCACTTTTGCTGCCCGCCGTGCACTATGTTCTAACCCTCGTGCACGCCGGACGCATGGACCAATGGACCATATATGACATGGGTGTTATGGGTAATGGTCCCCATGGTCCACACACCACGTGGGCGAAGCGGAGCCACCTTCGTTAAGGCGCTAGCCCAAAGTGAGTGTGGGCAAGTTTGCAATTTTGGCATTTATGGACCCAATTGGGATCGTCACCACGCCGAGTGGCATGGAGATCTTTGAGAGCCAAGGGCATGGGAGTCTCCGTTGGACTCCCGGTGGATCGCATATGGAATGGCGGATCCGATCTCCAAGCCGGCGTGGAGATATACTATTGGGAACATCCCGAATTTTGGTTCGTTTCGAGCAGCCAAAATGACCCCATTTTGGGACCCCAATTTCCCCCTTCCGTGTGGTCAATTGGCGGCCCCATTTCTCTATGCCCACAGGGAGCCCGGACCCAAATCGAAGTTGTACACTCAGATATAAGTCCTAGGTCCTGCCTCCTACCCTGTGAACCAATGGCCTTACCTTGGCCGAGCGAGCCGCACGTGGGAATGACGCCAATTTTGGTGATTTTGGCATCATGACCCCACTTGACTCATCCGTGTTGCCCTGATGCCGGGACCTCAAAGGGAACCAGGTTGGGTGAGGGCTCCAGGGAGTTCGTACTCGAAGGGCATAGGGTCAGTTGCCTCGTCCCTACCTCTGGCGGGTCTGGACGAGGGGTCAATTTTGGGGATTTTTGAGTTAATTTGAGTTTGGGCTGAAACAGCCCATTTTCAGCTGCCAACTCCTAGGGGATAATGGCGGGGCCATATCTCTGGCTCAGAGAGGAGTTGGGACCTGCCGTTGAGGGAGCATGGGGAGACACCGTCGGTTGGCCTTGGCGCCACTTGGTTCCTAGGAACTCGCCTGTGGTTGGGCGCGACACCTCGCCTATGGGCAGGGTTTCAGGGTCCGGACTGAGCAGGGCATGGGTTGTGTTTGAGCCCCTGCCCCCACCAGCCACTGAGAGGGTCGGACCTGGGATTGGGATACGAGTTGGGACTGAGTGTCTTTTGTCCTGTGATGTCCTCACCCGAGTCCAGTCTTAACCCCATGTGTACATATCCTGATGTGTTGCTGTACATATTTTTGTTTCCTTGTTTCAGAGTGGCAAGGATCTTGAAACGCTTTGTCACATGACATGAGCGCATTGATGCCCCTGTGAGCGTAGTGCTTTGCCTGCCTGCTCACTTGCGCGTGTCCCGCAGCGTCCCGTGGCCGGCCCCCCACGGGAACGCGTCAAAAGCGTTTCACCGCCGCGGGGTTACCCACCCCTCGCGTGCCACTCGGGGCCACCCACCCCGAGCAGCGCGGCACAGCCCGCAGCTCGCAGCGCAGCGCAGCAACTCGCAGCGCAGCGCAGCAGCTCGTAGCGCCGCCCAGCGACAGCGCCGAGTTCGTCACGGAGCCAGCAGCGCCGTCCAGAGCATCGCCCTGACCGCGCAGCAACCGTGAAAGAGGTGCACAGACCAGGACTCCTGCATCAGCCCCATCGGCCGACCCGGAGTCCCATCGGCCGACCAGCAAGGCCGCGTCAACCACCTCCACAAACACCGGCTGACCAGCACCAGCCGCACGTCCAATCCAGTGCTGCAGCACCCTCCTCAACAACCACAACCAGTTCGTTGAGTTGAACGAGTGCACATCAAGGACCTCAAGACCAACTACGCCCCCGCTGCCATGGTGAATTGGCAAGAAGCGGGTAGGAGGTGGCCGCAGCCCCACCCCCATGTGGCGCGCCTGCTGCGCGGATTGCTGTGGGACCAGCAGTACCGCTACAGCAATCCCCAGTGCGAAGGCGGCATGCCCGGGAGCTTCGAGCTCCGCGAGGACATGGGGGAGGACCGCCTGCGGGCAGTGGAGGAGTGGCTGCGGGCGGAAGGGTACGAGTACCGCTTCCGCCGCAAGCGCTGGAGGACGTGGACCCGGCCGGACAGGCCCGGCGAAGGGCTGCGCCCCGACGGGATTGAGGAGGACGAGGACCCCAACGCCTACCCGTCGGGCGCCTCGATCAACGTCTCCCTGTGGGACGTGATCGAGAAGAACTTCCCGGAACCGGGGAGCGAGCGCAGGCTGCAGGGCAGCAGCAGCGCGTCTCCGGCGACGGGGAAGCGATCCGCCAGGGACAGGAGGCGGGACCGGAGGTGGCGGGAGTACCAGGAGTCCCTGGCCGCCGAAGCCGCCCAAGGCGCCAAGGGCGGAACCCCAGCCCCCAGTCCCCAACGGGCCAATGGTGGTCATCACCCCGGCTCCACCACCCTTGGCGACTACATCAAAGTCGCCAGGCAGACCAAGGCCAAGCCCCATCCGCTGCTCCTGAAGCCCCAGCAGGCCTCAGCAGGCCCCAGCAGCGACGTGGAGTCGGCCCACCGCGGGAGGATGCCCACCGACCAGGCCAGCTCCAGCAGCAGCGCCGCTCCCGCCCAAAGGGACGTGGCGCGCGCCTGTGAGCGCGTCTGTGGGGCGCCCTGCAACCTTCGGGTTGCCCGGCAACGGGCCACGCAGCTGAACGCTGCCGTGGAGGGCGCCGTCGGCATCGCCCATGAGGAGGCCACCGAGTGGGGCAGAGGCATGGACTACCACGCCTCGAAAGTGGCAGCCATCGCGGCCGGTCTCACGGCTGCGGCCGCCCATGAGGCAGTGGCTGCCCGGATCAGGGCAACCAACGAGGAAGCCCGCCGGACGCAGGAGGCCATTGCCTGCAAGGAGGCCGAGGTGAAGGCGCTGGAAGAGGCGCTTGCCCAAGAGAGGGCAAAGAAGGAGGCGGAGGAAAGGGCTCGGGCCGAAGCGACGGCCCAGGCCCAGGCGGACGCCGCCAAGAAGGAAGCCATCGAGGCCGCGCGACGGAAGGTCGCTGAGGAGAAGGCCAAGACGGAGGCGGAGCTGGCAGCGTTGGAAGCGCAGAAGGCGCAGCTGCAGCAGGCCCGGGAAGCCGAGGCGGCTCGTGCTCGGGAGGAAGCCGAAGTGCGAGCTGCCGCAGCCACCGCCGCCGCAATGGAGGAGGCAGAGGCCAAACTCCACCGCGAGACTCCCCCGGGAGGATCACGTGTGGAGACCCTTCGAAAGCTTTTCGAAGGGGACGCCTCCTCCAGGATGACGCTGGATGAGGCGGACACGGGCAGCAGTGGGAGCAGTGGCACCACCGCCCATCGACGGAGGAAGGGCAAGGGGAAGACCCCCGAGAGGCCGCGGAGGCCAACGGGTGGACACCCCCACGACAGTGACCCCTTCTTCACCGCCAGTGACGGGGATGAACGAGGCCGTCGACATCGCCAAGTGGTGGCTTGGAAGGGCGGAGGAGGCGGAGACGTCCCCATGGAACCGGAGGGTGAGGATGAGGATCTCCCTCCTCCCTACCGGAGCTCGGAGTCCTCCGAGACCGAGACGCCCAGGTGGGGCGACATGGGCGAGGATGACGACATGGACTTCGGCATCACGAGGAAGCGCCCATCCTCGGACCCACCGAGGCGACCCGGCGGAGACCCACCGGGACCCCCTGGCGGAGGACCATCAGGACCCCCTGGGGGACACCCACCGAGTGGACCCCCTGGAGGCGGACCACCGGGCGGGGGAGGACCCCCTGGACCGGGCGGACCCGGCGGAGGCCCTCCTGGAGGACCCCCTGGGGACCCCGACGACCCACCAGGGAACGGCGACCCGGATACCACCTGGCGGTGGATTGTCTACCTCCGCAGGAGGGTCTTTTCCCTCGAGTGCGAGGTAGACACGGGCAAGGTCGAGATGGCTCGCATCTCCGGGGTCGCCGCGCGCGCGCAGAAGGAGCTGGACATCGCCAGGGCCGAGACCAGGTCGCTGACCAACGTCGTCAGCGGCCTGCAGGAGAGGCTGGATGCGCTGGAAGCCCGTGGGAGCGTCGGCAGCGACCACCCACCCCTGGAGTCTGGCTCGTCGGACGACGGCTGGGGACCCGGACCAGGTCCAGGCAGACCCCACGCCCCCGGCGGAGCCCCCAGGAGTCGCCTCAGCGCCAGTGCCCCCTCTCTCACCGCCCCCTCTCACCACAGCGCGGGCCGCCGCAACGAGCGCGTGCCGCCCGGCAGTGGCAGTGAGGAATGGCGCGATGAGTGGCTCAGCGCGGACTACCACAACCGCCGTGCTCCACCGCGGACGCCTGTACGCCCCCGACGCCCGGCACCAGCCCCGGTGCCAATCCCCAGGGCTGGAGGACGTTATGGTGGACTCAGGGATGAGGTCCCCAGAGGAGACGTGGAGTGGGATGTCGGCGAAGGTGAGGACCTGGACCTGGACCTGGAGGACTTCGACATCAGCCCGCCGCGTGGTGTACGACGGGAGGCCGCTGAACGCAGCCGCCGGCGCCGTGATGAGGATGCGTACATGGATGCAGTACGGCGTGAACATTTTGGTTCAGCGTACGTGGAGGAACCGCGGCGTAGCCACAGGGGTTCCATGGAGGAGATGGACGTGGCGGCCGTGGGAGTCCGTGGGCGAGGCCGATGGGAACCTCGGTCGACCTCGCGGCCGGCGTTCATGGTCTCTAAGGCCGCGGATGCCGCCGTGTGGGAAGACTTGAAGGACATCAAGCCCCCCATGTACGACGGCAACCCCCTCAACCTCGACCGCTTCTTGGAGAAGCTGGACGATTGGGGGCTGACCGTCACTGAAGACCTGCCTCCCGCTGATGCGGAGAAGTATGTCTTCAAACGGTTCAGGTACCGCCTGCCGGAAGTGCTCGGAGAGCTATACTTCATGGCGACCAAGGAGGGGAAAATCAACACCCTCAAGGAAGCCAAGAAGTGGCTCAACGAGCAGGAGCGGGTGGACGCTCCGCAGGTGGCGGCCAAGCGCTGGAAGTCCATCAAGCTTGAGCATGATGGACGGGAGATCCGCCTACGAGAGTGGCGAGACTTCCGAGGGAAATACACCCTCTTCCGCCGCAACGTGGAGGATTGGAACGAGGGTGACGAGCAGGCTCGCCTGCTCTCCATGCTGCCGGAAGCATGGATCAAGAGGGTCACCAAGGAGGAATCCAAGAGGGCCAAGTCCAACCACACGGTCAAGATGATGCTCCCCAAGGAGTATCATACGAACGTGGTGGCTTGGGCGAAGAAGAACGTGGCCCGGGATGTCAAACGGCACTCCCTGCGGAACGCTCTTCTCATCACCGTCTCGGGCGATCGCGAGAAGACCGCGATGTGGCGCCTTGACGATTGTGAGTTGAGCGGCCAGACCATCCGTCTGCAGCCCATCCCGGCGCGGATGAGCTGCGACGAGATCCTGGAGTGGGTTGGCGAGGAAGTACTCAAGGAGTACCGAAACCTCCACCACACCCGCGGGTTGAGGCCCGGCGACCGCGACGTCAACTACGTTGGCGAGGGACCTGGCGGGGAAGATGCCATGGACCCAGCGGGAGCCGGCGGCGATGAGACTCTCGTCGACGATGACGACGACGATGAGCCCGCCGAGGTGGCCGTTTGTGCCTTTGTGGCCAAGAACCTGAGCGCGGGGAGCAAGCCGGGAAACTGGAAGCCCCTGCAGCAGGGTTGGAGGAAGCAGGAGAAGAGGGACCCTCGCCGCATTGGCGACCCTCCGCTGTCCTTTGGGAAGTTCATACGAGCTCACCCTCAGGGCTGTTTCGTGTGTTATGGGAGGAAGCGAGGCTTCAACCATGACCACCGAACATGCCCCATCCACAAGGCCGACACGGACGCTTACAAGAAGGCGCACGGGTCGAAGAAGCGTGCGCCCGCGGGTATCCGGGAAGCCAAGATGGAGGTGGACAAGGACGAGCTGGCCAAGCTGATGTCGTCGGTGGGGACCGAATTGGCCAAGGAGATCCAGGAGATCAAGCGGAACTGGGTCCCCAGATCGGACAACAAGAACAAGGAGAACAACCAGAATGACCAGAAGAAGGACAAGGACAAGAACAAGGGTAAGAAAGGGGGAAGGAAGAAGGGCATCAACGAGGTTGATGCGGAGGAGAACACCCCTTCCTCCACAACCGACGCCCCCTAGCGGAGCCCCTGCAGCCAAGGGCCCCAGCTAGGGCGGTCGCAGGATGGTGACGTGGGAAGCGCCGAACCATCCCAGTCGGGAGTCGATAAGCACAAGGGGACTGCCGCGGGCGGAAGGCCCGGTCCGGCGCCCAGTCGCGGAGGCGGGGTGAGGGCAAGTGAAGGCACGAACCCTTGCATCCGTCCGTCCTTCGCGACCAAGAATGTGTTTGATGTACTACAGGATCTATCCGAGAGTATCGGAGGATCACCCGGACCGCAGCTGGATGCTGCAGATGGGCAGCCTGAGCCCATTGTCCACGACCTGCACCAGTCGCTTGTGGAGCTTCTGGAACGGCCGGAGATCCTGAGTTTGCACGCCGTGCGCCGTGTCGGTCGCGAGCGGCAGTTGCATCTTAAGGTCCGTGCCCTATGCGGGGAAGTGGAAAAGGTTTTCGACGTGTTGGTCGACACGGGAGCTCAAGTCACCTTGGTCAAGGCTGGCCTACTTCCACCAGAGTGTCTGACCGACAGTCGGAAGCCTGTCAGGCTGAAGGTGGCGAACGGCCAGTACATGGTGGGAGGCACGAAGGAAGCGGCCATCGGGCTGCAGTTCGTGAACCATCGTGAGCTGAGTCGCCCAGACCTCGGCAAGGAAATCCTCCTGCACGGTCGCTTCTACGAGGCCGAGATGGACTGGGATATGATCGTATGGTACGACTTCATGATGGAGACGGACTCCGGCGTTCTCCCGGCCCAGGCCTCCATGACCCTGTACCAGGACGACCAGCTCTCGTGGCTTTCGTCACCTGAGCACCATGTGGAATGCCAATGGATCCACCCCGAACGCAATCAGCTCGAAGTGGCCGCGCTGGACACTGAGCCCACTGGGTCAGCAAACCAGGAGTACGGCGTAAGGCCGGAAGTGGCGAACCGAGTGGTCGCGGACCTGGGAGCTTCGGATCTGGCCCTGGATGCGTTCTCTTCAGGAACCTCCGCCCATCTTCGGGTATGTGAGAAGTACTGGAGCGCACAGGACTCCGCGTGGAAGAAGCACTGGGGTCCGCATCAAGGATTGATGTGGATCCATTGTCCCCGTTGGGACATTCCAAGAGCGATAGCGAAGATTCGCAAGGACCGCTCCAAGGCAGTGCTGGTTGTTCCTATGGGATGCACCGAGGAGGAAAGTACCCGACATTGGGTAGCCTCATTGACCAACATGACCTTAAACAAGGTCGTCCTACCGGCTGGAGAGAGTGTCTATCAGGACGCTAAGGGACAGCCCATGCCACCCCAGAGATGGCCAACAGAATTCCACTATGTGGATGGGGGCCTTGATCAGGCCGACACCACGGACTTCGTGTGTGTCAACCGCATCATAGCAGAGCCATGGCGGCAATGCTTTGCGGTTCCCCCTGTTGACATCGAAGAATCGGATTCGGAAGACCCCTTCACTGAAGAGGAGTGGGATCTGGTTCTGGGGTATATGGATCAGCCCTTTCACGACTGGGGAAACCAGCGTGAGGGCAAGGGCCAGGACAGAGCCTGGTGGGAAGTGGACTCGATCGTCTCTGGTTCCTATGACGGGAACACCCTCGTGCAGAGGGTGCTGGACCACCTATCCAGCCAGGACGAGCCAATCGGGGGTAACCCACCCACCTACGGCGATCTATTCCGAGGCAAGACCAGAGATGGCCCTTTGGGCCACCTGGGAAGACCGCCTGAGCCGAAAGCGAGCGGGGTCGCTACCCCTCAAGTAAGCTCCGTGGTTCAAGTGCCCGGAAAAGCCAAGGCGGAGTCCGATGACTGCCCCAAGATCCAGGCGTTGAGGGCCAGGCTGAAGCAGAAGTATGGTGATACCTTCTTCAGCGGTAAGCCTGTGTTTCCCCCACCGGTGCGTGGACCGTATGGCGAGGCCAAGATACGACTGAAGCAGGACCCCCGTGTGTATCGTCACCGGGAGTTTGCCCTGAGGGGCGAGAGGAAAGAGGCCATGGAGAAGATCCTCCGTGACTTCATCCAGAGAGGCTGGCTTGAGCCGTGCCACTCCGAGTGGGCCTCTCCGTGCTTCGTCGTCCCCAAGAAGGTTGCCGGTGAGTGGCGGCTCGTGGTCGACTACCACGGCCTAAACGCCCAAACGCAGCACGACAGCTATACGCTGCCCCTCATTGAGGACATGCTGCAAAAGCAACACCGGCGGAGGATCTTCACGGTGATTGACCTGAAACATGGTTATCATCAGATGCCTCTCGCCGAGGAGTCCCGTGCCTGCACAGCCATGAGCACTCCACTTGGACCTCTCCAGTGGAAGGTGATGCCCATGGGCGTCACCAACGGCAATGCGGCTTTTCAGCGGATGCTGGAGAACCTGCTTGAGCCGGTGCGCGACTGTGCGGACCCCTTCGTGGACGACGTGATCATCGCGTCCGGGGACCCCAGCATGAGCTACGAGGAGCTCCTGGAGGCACATGAAAGGGACGTCACTCGAGTGCTGGACCTTCTGGTTCGGCACAAACTCACGGGCAGCAGTGACAAGGCCACCATTGCGGTAAGCGAGGTGGTCTTCGCTAGCCACGTGGTCGGGAACGGGCAGCGAAAGCCCATACCTGGCAAGGTGGCCGCGATTGAGCACTGGGAAAAGCCCAAAACGGTCTCTGAGCTACGGGCGTATCTGGGGTTCTGCAACTACTACTCGGGGTATATCAAAATGTATGCCGAGTATGCAGCCCCCATGACGACCATGCTCAAGGGCAACCGAGAGGAGACCAAGAAGGGGTCCAAGAAGGCTCTGGTCTGGACATCTGAGTCCGACCGTGCCTTTGAGGGGATGAAGCAGGCGCTGCTATCTGCAGTGGGTCTGCACCTCGTGGATCCCGACCGAGGGTTCGTCCTGCGCACCGACGCTTCTGACTACGCCATTGGCGCTGTATTGGAGCAAGTGCTTGACGTCGGGAGGCACGTGCCCGTGGCCTTCTGGAGCCGAGTCCTGGCGGAAGGCCAGAGACGGACGTGGACGCCCCGTGAAAGAGAGGCGTATGCCATCGTCATGGCTCTCAGGAAATGGGCCGGGTACATAGCCCTCCATCCCGTCACCGTCTGCACCGACCATCAGAGTCTGCAGTCGTGGCACAAGGAGCACGTGGACACCCCCTCAGGTCCCGCCTCCCGACGGGCAAGATGGAATGAGACCTTGGCCAAGTTCGACCTTACGGTTGTTTATATTCCTGGAAAGGATAACACCGTGGCGGACTGTCTCAGTAGGTGGGCCTATCCCGCCAGCAAGGGCATGCAGGACATCTCTGCCCATGGCGATGAGGCTGAGACCGCTGAAGCCAAGAGGATCATTGAAATGGAGCGCCTGATGGAGGAGGAGGGTGCAAAATGCTTCGTCGTCATGGCTGCGGATGCCCCCCTCGCCACGAGGGTGAGCAGAGCGGTCAGAGTACTCGCCCCTGAGGGAGCTGAGTCCGACAAGCACCTCTTCCCGGAGTCTTGCCTCCAGGACGACTGGACCGACAACTACGCCAAGTCTGAGGCCTTTGCGGCCGAGTATAGGGCTGTGACCGACCCTGATGACGGGCAGAAGTGGCCAAAGGGGCTAACTGAGGAAGATGGCAAGCTCTAGCGGAATGGTAAGCTGCTAGTACCAGAGTCCCGGGTGCTCGAGCTGTGTGAAGCTTGGCACCACCACATGCTGCACCCAGGGGTCAAGAAGCAAGCTCTTGACATGCAGCGTCGGTTCGAGATCGACCATATCGTTCTCTACACCGCCATCAAGAAGGTCAGAAAGGGTTGCTCGGTCTGTCAGGCCTGCAATCCCGATAACCTGAACGTCAAGGGGGAACCCCAATGGACACCGGTTCCTGACCAGCCCATGGAGAGCGTGGCCATGGACGTCTTCTCCATGCCCGAAGTGCGCATTGGCAAGGAGACCTTTGACTGTGTGGTTCTCTGTGTGGACCGCCACAGCGGCTACGTTGTAGCCGTTCCGGCACGCAAAAAGGGGTTGCTTGCCAAGGAAGTTGCAGTCATGATGATTCGTCATTAGCTGACCGTCTTTGACATCCCCCGCACCATTTGCAGTGACCGAGGGCCCCAGTTTACTGGTGGCTGGTTCAAGGCTATGTGTTCCCTCATGGGAATACGACATGCCAAGAGCGTCGCCTATCTCAGCCGGTCTAACGGCCGTGCTGAAGTGGCTGGACGGCAGCTGTTCGAGAAGCTGCGCAAGATCCACATCACCAATCCACGTCGGAACTGGTTTGAGGAGATGTGGCCTGCTCTGAAGGCCCATCATGACACCCCCACACCGGGTGGTTTGTCGCCTCACCAGATTCTGTTCGGCAGGGACCCCCTGGGTAGGGGACTTCCCTTGTCTGGTGATGGCATGGCTATGGATGCCAAGGAATTCTTCGCGCGGCAAGAGCAAACGGCGCGGAACATCCGCCAGCAGCTTGAGAAGGAGCATGCTGAGCGTCAGAAGTCCGCCCCGAGCTCGACAGCGCAGAAGTTCAGGGTGGGAGACCCGGTGTGGGTGATCAGACCCCGCCCTATGGGCACCCACCGCACCAAGACCTGGTTCACACCCGGCGAGGTGGTCCGCAGGATTGGTGAGGACACCTACCGCATCAAGGTGGGTCACGGACAGTTCCGGGAGCGCCACGAGAGTCAACTCCGTGTGCGGGAACCCGACCTCCGTGGCCAACATGTGTCCCTGAGCTATGCCGCGCATGAGGCCGATTCGGACGACGACTACGCTGAGCAGGTGAAAGTGCTGTCCTGGGTCGTTGATGGTGCCGGAGGGCTCGGGGCCGGCAAGACCAGTGGGGCAGGCACGCGAGGAGTCGACCTGAACGTTGTTATTGGGGGTAGAACCGGAGACTCGGACACCAACGGAGGCAAGAGCAGCAACAACTGAAGCAAGATCCATGTTGAGTGTTATCCGGCAGAAAATCCCAGTCTATGAAGAAAATTGATGCGGATTATTCTAAATACATCTGAGTGTCCAAAACTGTCTGAAAAGATTTATATAAATCCAATTATGAAAAATGTTTGGCCGATCTGGCCCGCGAGCGCGCGTCAGCGGCAAATGGCGATTCCAGCTAAATGATCGGAACGCGGCGGATTTACGGGAAATGGACCGCGGAATCAGATCCGGCATATCAGAAATATATAGGTCTGATCCTGAGACTGAGCTGCGAGGCGGCGATTCCGCCGAAGCAAAGAAAATGACCAAAATGTAGCCAATCTGGACAGAATGTCTGAAAATCTGAGCAGATGGGGCTAGCCGCACTTACACTCCCCCTCCAAAAACACACTGGGGTGTGTCGCTACGTCAACGAAGAACGTAGTGCGGGTAAGTCCCAGAAAAAAATAGAAATGTAGCCTCGATGGGGCGAAATCTGCCTGATCTGACCTGATTTGGCTGAATTGGCACTGAATCAGGATGAATGAACCTGAAATGAGACAGATTGAGGAGTGACGAACAGTCCTCCGTGCATTAAAACATTAGGTTAAGGGCTAAAAAGCATGTAAACGTATCGAGAATCGATACCAAACCATGCATTGGTTGAGAATGAGGTAGATTATTGGTGGATTGAGTGGGGGGATCAGGAAATGGAGTGACATCTCAGCGCTCTGGCACAGTTTCGCTGTCGCGGGCACGCTACGGTGTCCTCGCCGAACTCTACATCGTGTTAGTCCCGCTTTTCTCGTTCTGAAAAGTGCAGCATGTGCTTCAGATTTGGCGCATCTGGCGGATGATCACAAGATTCAATCCTGCTGAATCAATTTGGGCAGAGATGAAGGAGATTAAGCAATCACAGAGAGGGTAAACAAATACAGATGAAGTCTGCAGGCCCTAAATGAACCACAGAAGGTAAAGATGTTTTTCTGTTCACTTAGATCTAAACAGACCTTCGAGGAATCAGAGAAGATGACAAGAAAATCAACCTAAATTGTCCTAAAATCAGCATATTCCCTAAGATGAAGGTGAAATGAAGCGGAATGTCTAGAACTGAAACTACTAACACTTTCGTTTAGACTAAAGTTAATATATATTGTCGTTTATTCAGCTCAATTGTGTTTTCCGGCACGTTGGTTCGCGAGCATCTAACAGATTCTATGAAAATGTGGATCATGTGATGATGCATCATGATGGGACATGCTGACCCTGGATCCTTGGCATGTAACGCGCCGAAGGTTGGATGAAGGCGCTTTACTGACAGTATATAACTGAGAGACACCGTATATACAGTGGCGGCGGTGTCAATCGACTTGGACAAGGCCCATCTTTCGATTGAGTCCCACAAGACACTTGGATTCACCATTTTCGACAGTATCAAGTCGGATTGAGCTCACATTGGCGTGTGCCAAAAATACAACGAAGCTTACGGACTTCAGAGGTGGCTGTTAGAAGTCCCTAGAGCTCCTATGTGAAGGTTGTCTGAACAATTGATGTCTGGCTTTTGCACAACAGTGGCAGAATGATGGACAAACCTGAGAAATTCAAGGCTAATTTGAGGATCCTGGATCTGAATCTGGACTTTGGCGTTAGCATCACAGCAAATGAAGGTACGATCTGAGTTCCTGGCGTCGCATCTGGTGCAGCCAGTACTACAGGGGGTGCCTGTAGGGGTGAATGTCGCTGGCCAGCGTTTTGATTATGTACATTTGCTTCCATCTGCACGAGTAGCCAAATTCCAAAGATGCACAGACCAACAGAGACAAGATTACCCCGAATCTGCCTGAATTAAGCCTGAGTTTGGTTTTTTCTGAACACGGCAGCACACTCCGTGGCTTTCGGTTTTCGACTTTCGATACGCTACCGAACAGAGACCAAAGAAAAATTGATTGATTGACGTCAAATTATCAAACATTCGCAGTTCTCCACATCATGACATAAACAGAAAGAATGAACAGTGGATTGAGCAGAATGTGGTGGGATGGCTTCCTCAATTCGGCCAAGCACGAATACATGTGACCACCAACCTGTCTGGCCTGGCCCTCGTACGGCTTGGGCGCTGCAAATCAGCGGCCGAACTCGAAGCTTGGTCTTCATTTGGCTCCTGGGCTGGCCTGACCGCAGGAGGGGGGATCGACGGATCAGCCCTGGAATGTGGTTGCTGAGGGCCGTAAAAGGCTGGATCTCGATTCACCACAGGTCGTTTTCCGTCGCTCTCCACTTGTCTGTCTGGTTTCGACAGACAGTCTGTCAGGAGTACTCCAATTTCGGGGTGCTTCTTCAGGAAGTCGATGAACCCCTTGGTGTACCCATGGACAAAGGATTGGGCTGGATCCCAGTTGTTGTGACTGGAATTAAAGCCCCTCCACTCACACAGAAATTCCCATTCGCTCTTGGCGTCACGTCTTGCTTCAACAATCCTCTTGAGTTCGTACTTCCCCCCTTCGATGACCCGATCAGACAAATGTTTCGCAGTCCAAAAAAGGGGTTTAACCCGATCCTTGGGGGAGGGGATCTCTCTCTTGAGGCGATCGCCCGAAACGTCAATTTCCCTGCTGACATCCACACGAATCCTCCACCTGTTCTCACCAAGACGCGCTGTAACAGCGAATGGCCCCTCCCACAAGGGAAGAAGCTTGTCATCTCCGTCCAGGGTGGTTTCGGATTTTCGAAGCCAAACTCGATCATCGACTTCAAAATTGTGGGGGTTTTTTCGGCCTTGATTCTGAACCCAAGGCCAGTCAGCTTGATGCTTTTCGATTAATTTCGAGACAGTTTTATCTGCTCGTTGGACGTCGTCCAAAAACAACGAAGCATCCTTACAAGGGCGAGGATTATTCCACGGCATGTTCCACCAACACTTCTTTCGTCCAAAGACAATTTCATTTGGAGAAAGGCCATGATACAAAGGCGTGTTGTGGTACCGGCGAAGCAATGCGAAGAGAACTTCCATCCAATGGAAATCCTTTTCACTCGCGAGCTCCTTACGAAGCATATTTATAATTGAGCGGCCGGCTCTTTCACCAGGCAGCGCTCGATGCGAGTGGATTTCACATCGCAGGTGGTGGATTCCAAGGCGAGCACATAATTCTCTCCACCATTCGGAGGTGTACTCTTTGCCTGAGTCCGTAACCACCTCGGATGGGACGTCCCAACCTCCCATCCAGGTCTGCGCGCACCATTTGGCGGCAGCTTTGCCAGTCATCGACTCAATGTTGCAAGGCAACACTTGAATGTAGCCGGAATGACGGCACTGAATAAGGAGCACACCATTGACTTTTTTATTTGTCCAATGGCACTCTTCGTCATCGAGCTCACCAAGGTAGAAAAAATCACTGGTGACTCTGTTAAAGAGGCGCTCCGGAATAGGATGTGGCCTCAGATGGCCGTGCTTCTTCGCGCTGGGGGGCGTCGAGACAGCACATTGGGCACATCCGGCGGCTACTTTCATGCAGTGAGTATATAGCCGTGAGCCAAACAACCTATGTTTAATCATCGACCACAGTCGACGGCCATGTGCGTGGGGGGACTCCCATTTATGCCACCAGTTTAACACTCGGGGGGCCAGGGCGCCTGGTACGCACAATTTACCCTCCATCCACAGCTTCCCCCCATCCAACGAGTACTCTGAAAAAGTCCCATCCTTGTGAGCATCTTTGGATTTGAGATTTCCAAAGACCTCTTTAAACATGGGATCCTGCAGATAATCGGACGTCCAGTCACGGATGATCAGGGAATCTTTCGGCAGGGGTGGAAGTTTGGCCGGATCTCGACGCTTAATGCCCTGGATCAACCGAAATCTACTTACTCGTCGGGTATAGTCAAACCGTTTCACACTCCCTGAGAAGGGATCGGTGACTTTTTCCACGACTTTCAGTGTTTTGGTGCAGATCTCATGAGCATGCGCCGGATCTGAGATGGCCGTGATGTCATGGCACGGTAATGCGTGCTGTTTAACAGCGCATTGCATGCATGCACGTCGAATGAGTTTCTTTTCTTCTTGATCCCATTCGATTATTACATGGCGGTCCTGCTCCGTACCATGGATGTTGGTACTTTGCAGCCCCTCTGAGGCGGGGTAAGCCCATCGGCTCAGAGCATCCGCTACCGTGTTGTGTTTTCCAGGCAAATATGATACATGGAGGTCAAACAGACTGAGAAATTCGTGCCATCTGGCCCGTCGACCAGCTGGGCTCGCGACAGTATCAATGTGTTCGGTGGCCCAATACTCCAGAGATCGATGATCCGTCAGGACCTCGACTCGATTGGTGCCAACCCACGATTGGTACTTTTTTAAAGCACAGATTATGGCGTAGGTTTCTTGCTCACGCGGCGACCATTGCATTTGGCGTGGGGCTAGCTTCCGAGACCAAAATGCAAGAGGGTAATGATCGCCGGTGGCTTCATCAACCTGTTCAAGGACAGCTCCGATCGCGTACCTAGAAGCATCGGTTCTAATGTAGAAGGGTCGGTCGAATTGGGGCACATGCAACGTGGCGACTTCACAGAGGGCCGCCTTCAAGTGATGGAAGGCCTCCTCGCACTCGTCAGTCCACTTGACACGAACCTTCGAACCTGCCTTGCCTGCATCTCTCCCTACCTTCAATAATTCAGTGAGGGGGGCAGCAAATTTGGCATAATTCGGCACAAAAGTGTGGTAAAAATTGCAACAACCCAGGAATCCTCTCAACTCCGTGATCGTCTCAGGGCGCTTCCACTTCTGAATAGCGACGAGCTTCCCTGGACTGGGTCGTCGGGTGCCATTCTCTAGGAGAGAACCACAAAATTCGACTGATTTTAAAAATAATTTTCCCCCCTTTGGCCCACAAATCAGCTGATTAGCATCAAGAATGTCCAAAACTTGGTTCAGCTGCTTTTCATGTAGGGCCACCAGCTCGGCTTCGGTCAGTCCCTCCCCCTCCGTCGCGATGATTATGTCATCTATGTACACACTCACAAAGGCACGAAGCTCAGGATGGGCTGTAAAAAGCACATCCTCCATCATTCTTTGAAAAAACGAAGGGGCGTTCTTCAGGCCCATGGGCATGACTGTCCATTGGACTGGGCCACATGGCGTGCACATACAGGTGAGAGGTCGGCTGTCCTTCCTCAACGGCATTTGGTGAAAGCCGTGACGGAGATCCAGCACAGAAAACAAACGACCTCTCGCCCTCTTGGCGATTTCCTCCTCAATGAGGGGCAGGGGGTGCGAATCCGCCTTGGTTTCGGCGTTGAGATTGCGAAAATCAACCACCATTCGCCAACCATCAATAGTGTTCTGGTCTGCAGGCGGCGGCTTCGGGACTGTGAAGGGTGCACAGCACCATTCGCTGGTCATACAACCCTCAAGCCAACCAAATTCCCTGAGATTTCTCTCGATGATTTTTCTGAGGATCTCATGTTTATGTCCATGGTTCTCATAAGGACGCTGTTTCTTCGCCTTGTAACCTTCACGAAGCTCGATGAAGGCTTCACCGAACTGCCCACGGACAGGGGGGTCTTTGATCAACTTCCCCGAAAGGGTTGTGTCCTTCCGTTCCTCAAAAATCTTTTCTCTTGCCTTGGAACACAATTCAGTGTCCACCTGATCGCCAGGAATTACTGTCGAAAAAACTTTGGCGACTTCTTCGGCTTTGGCAGGAAGAATCTTCTTACGGATGTCCCTAAACAGGTCCGTATCAACTGCCTCTTGAAGATAGGTGGGTCGAGTGTCGACATTCCAGAGATTCTCTTCGTGATCCAGCTCCTCGAACGGATCTATGAAAGCTTCCACAGGGGGTTTTTCATAAAAAACTCTGAATTTGCGGCGCAATTTCAAATTTTTCTTCGCCCGTGTACTGAAGATTCTTTTCGATGTCGATCGTATTGGGGAAGAGGGAGTCGAGGCGGATCCATTTGACGTTGGATCACCTTGGGTATCTGACGGACAAAAATCAGAAAAAATAAATTCATCATCAGTACCACGCTCAACCTCAGATTCAGACCCAACACAAGAATCAGTACCAGAATCAGCAGAATTAGAGTCAGAAAGCTTTCCATCCACCAGGAATGCAAGCGAACTCCAGGACCGCTGTGGCAGGGGACCTGTGTCGTCCCTGGCATACAGCTTAATCTTCCTGGGAAGTTCGATGTAATCTACACAAATGTCTTGTAATTCCTGAAACCAAGGCTTGTCGTCCCACAAGGGCACAACTAAAATAGCCTGGGTTTTATCTTGCTTGATTTTGTGGATGACCTGCTGGATTAAGTGAAATGGAAGGATTAATCCATAACTTCTTGTCCCATTTATGGGTCCAAGCGTCGCGAAAATGCTTGTCAAAGCGCTTGTTCTCGCGGTTAGCAAAGGCATCATACTGTGGCCAAAAGAAATGGTGTTCATAAAAATATTCACAAATTGAATCGCGCCATTTGTCGACAACTCTGTAGGATGAAGAGTGCCAGCGCGAAGGGCGTCGTGGCTGGGAGTCCCTACGAAGACATTCTAACTCTCGGGAGTAATCGGCACTCCCATTCACCTCTGCAATGGTGACATCTTCGCCAAATTTTGGTGTAACTTTTTGCTTCGAAAATTCTTCTGCACTTTTAAACCCTGCATGCAAAAAACGAAATTCAGGACGCTCCAAGGGACCTGACTCCAGCAAAAAACAACGCCGATGACCTACGGGCGCCACCCTGTTCTTGCGAAGCCAAGGATGGCCCAAGTACAGGTCATACTTTATGTCGGCACGATAGAAGTAGTCATCCTTAAGGACAACTTCCTCCACATTACCTTCTTCCCAAAGGTCTTGAGCGACCAAATGAGTTGATATATAACAACCGCGTTGCCCACCTGCGAGAGAATGTCCAGAAACTCCCTCGAGGGTAACAGGATGAGGCGACTCAAACACGCAGTCGTCGGGTAAGAATGAATTGGATTGGAGATTTACCTCTGATCCATTGTCACACAAACAAGTGGCGAGGTGGAAATTTCCCTTGCAATCAGAGACCCACAGCTTTGTGACAAACTGACGGGCCCTGTGCTTGGACTGTACACCAACCTCGTCCACTACAACAGAAGGATCCGCTGCCGGATCCAGGGGAGAGGAGACAAGCGACCCTACATCAAGTAATGGTCGATCAGGAATCTGGGGATCATGCCTGAAATCGCCTGGGGAGGGGCGATTTTCGTGGCTCCCCTAGGCGTTCTGACCTCCAGTGGCTGCGTTAACATTGTGAACACAGCCTGATTCATCGATCCACTCGTCTTGGAACGGATCATCTGCTGGATTCAGGGCATTTTCGACATAATCTCGATCCGCATCGGACACCTGATCTGCACCTGAGACCTGATCCACACGATGGTTGCCCTTTCCACGTCCACGGCCACGGCCGCCGGATGATGGACCTCCACCGTCGCCACGCCCTCTGCCCTTACCAGAGGAGGGGGTTCCCGAAGGATTTCCCTTACCTTTACCCTGTGATCCTGGAGCATTTCCTTTGTTTGTACCGGATTGAGGGGTTTGGCCTGGATTTCGATTTCCGCCTCCGGCGTTGCCATTGGGATTTTTCTGGCCGTTCGGCTGCCCACCGGAGCCGGATGGAGTCCGATTTCCTGTGCCTTGGGACCCGCCAGGGCCTCCAGTATTTTTGTTTCCACCGGAGGGGGGCGAATTCCCTTTTCCCCCCTTTCCACCATGCACCTGTCTGTCATTCCTGTCTGAATTCTGCGGATTACTGATATTTTCACCAATCACCTTGTGATCGTAAGGAGACCATCGGTGATTACCAGTAGAATGCGACTTAGCTCGGTTCGTAGAACCTAAAAGAAGACAGATGCTACAGTGATCCTGAACATTCCGGGTGTCATTCACCTTTTTGTTGCCCTTTTGGGCCCCATTTTGGGTGTTTTGCTGGGTATTCTTGTTTCCCCCAAGACCCTCATGGAAATTTTGATTGGCGGCGTCAGCGAGCCGCTCAACCTCTTCCCACAATTCCTTCGGGGTGAACGAAAACAC
Organism: Eutreptiella sp. 'Long Island Sound 2002'; assembly: GCA_964036045.1. Taxonomy (NCBI): domain Eukaryota; phylum Euglenozoa; class Euglenophyceae; order Eutreptiales; family Eutreptiaceae; genus Eutreptiella; species Eutreptiella sp. 'Long Island Sound 2002'. The sequence goes on along the minus strand of OZ038401.1, from coordinate 31,111,438 downwards.
CCAGTTTCTGGCCTTCAGGCGATGGCCGTGGAAACTTACTCCCCTATTGAGGACTTGGACAAACAAGTCCCGATCCTCGTGTTCATTAAACTTGATTTTCCACGTGTTTTCAGTGAATTTCACCCTGGTAAACGACGTGGGGGAACACTTTTGAAGTGATTCCCTGACGGAAAACCTGTTGGCCGAGGCATCGAAGCCATCGACCTCCGCCCACCAGGTCTTGACCTTTTCTTCGGACTGTTTATTCCGAAGGGTGGCGGCGGTTTTTGAGGGGATCTTGTCAAAAATCAGATTTTTCAGCTCGGCACTAGAAAATGTTTCGCCTGAATGTTCAGATTCTTCCACTAAGTTCCAGAAGCGCTGTCTCTTGTCTTGCACTTCGTGCAAGATTAATCGGGAGAATGAAGGAAAATTCTTCAACATCTGGTGGTAATGGTCCTCTGGCAGCCGGGATCAACGTACCTCCAACTGTTCCCACACCTCATCAAAGGTAAGGGGGGAACTTGAATCCTCACGATCACTCCAGGTCCTGAGCCAAGTGTTGGCCGGCGCTCCCTCAAGGCAATCCAAGAGGGCCATCAGGAACTGATCATCTTGGAGTTTTTGAGTCTTAACCCACAATCTAAATTCCCGTTGGAACTGAGGCCAACGTCTGGGGTTTCCATTATACTTCGGTTGCTTGGCAACCTGACGAAGTCGCAATGAGGTAGGATTAAGAAGCGAATCCAGCCCAACACCGGCCGTAATGGCAGACACCTTGGCGGCATCATTCGCCACACCAGCTCCGGCGAGGGTCTGGGCGAGCAACAACTGGGCTAATGCATTGGAATCAGCAGCAGGAGGGGCAGTACGGGAGGCAGTTCGCTTGGCATTCTGAGCCTCAGTCCTAGCCTTCGCCGTCCTACTCTGAGATCGAGAGATTGTAACCCTTTCCTTTAGCTTGGTCCTGCTGATCCTTGCGTCGGTGGTCTTAGAGTCCACCGAAGGAGCAATCAAAAAAATTTCTGTCGCCTCCTCCGACGGTTCTGTTGTTTGTTCCACCGATGATGCGCCCTCAGACCGCATGTGTGTCTGGAAAAGATCTTTAATTCCCAGCGTTTGAATGATGAGTTGCATTTGATCTTTGAGCAATTGGAGCTCAGTATCTCGCTGGCATCTGCAGGAGCAGTCGGCAGGACAGTACATACCGTGTCCTGAAGGGCCTGAGCAGGCTGTCGGACCGCTAATCTCGGTGGTTCGCAGCCAGGAGTCCACTTGGGGAGCTCCTTCAGCCCTAATTTCCAGGCTTGCCTGCCTGGCTGCCTCTAAAATTCCTTCCTCAACCGCGGCGGCTAGATCGTCGCGGATGGAAACAGGGGGACGAGGGGCGGAGGGCCCGGCAACAGGTGCCTTGGTCTTCTCCTTCGGGAAGGGGCTTGCCTCCCAGATCTGCAAAAAAATGGCAAAAGAGTCATCTTCTTGAGAACGCCACCACATCCTGGTATTAATTGCTTCTTGAAGAAGGAAAAAATATTCTATTAAAAAATCAGAGGCGATTCTTTCTTGTCCTATCAGCTTAGACGTGGCTAATAGACAAAGGGCCTCAAGCGCCTCAAGGTTACGGGTCACTTCTGAAGACAAATGGTTGTCCCATTGTGCCCAAGAGGCTGGTCGATTATAGGTAGGTACCTCACCTGGACCACCCATCTCAATGTCGTCAATGTCGGCGTCGATGGTCTCAAAATGTGGACATTGGTAAGGAGTATTAGTACCTGCCAGGTCCGTAAGCTCCACCGGAGCGTTGCCATCGGCGTAGGCTGGCAGATTCCAGCTGCTTGATGGCCAATTTCGACTGGGATCTTGATGGTAATCTGGGCCTCCACAGCTGCTGATTTGTGCCCTTCTTGGGCAGCTTGGGCTTGCGCAAGGCATTCCTCTCAAGGCCTCGTTCGCACAGCACCACGGCAGCGTAATTGTTACGTCTCCAGGAGCGGCGGAGTCTACGGGGCCGTACTGGGGAGCTAACTGTGGTTGGGACACCAAAGGAACAACATTCAGGTAGCCTCTGCTACCATGAAAGTGCTGTCCTGGGTCGTTGATGGTGCCGGAGGGCTCGGGGCCGGCAAGACCAGTGGGGCAGGCACGCGAGGAGTCGACCTGAACGTTGTTATTGGGGGTAGAACCGGAGACTCGGACACCAACGGAGGCAAGAGCAGCAACAACTGAAGCAAGATCCATGTTGAGTGTTATCCGGCAGAAAATCCCAGTCTATGAAGAAAATTGATGCGATTATTCTAAATACATCTGAGTGTCCAAAACTGTCTGAAAAGATTTATATAAATCCAATTATGAAAAATGTTTGGCCGATCTGGCCCGCGAGCGCGCGTCAGCGGCAAATGGCGATTCCAGCTAAATGATCGGAACGCGGCGGATTTACGGGGAATGGACCGCGGAATCAGATCCGGCATATCAGAAATATATAGGTCTGATCCTGAGACTGAGCTGCGAGGCGGCGATTCCGCCGAAGCAAAGAAAATGACCAAAATGTAGCCAATCTGGACAGAATGTCTGAAAATCTGAGCAGATGGGGCTAGTCGCACTTACAGCAGGACGACTATACAGTCGAGAAGATCCTTGCTCAGCGTCCGAAGGCCTCGGCACCTGGAGGTCTGGAGTTCAAGGTTCGTTGGCGAGGCTATGGGCCGTCGCACGACACCTGGGAACCCGTCTCCTCGTTCGTGCCGCCGGTCAATACTCCCTTCATGGAGTACATCCGCAAGCACAAGACCAAGATCCACGTTTCGGACTTGGCAGCACTCACCCGGGCGATTGCAGCCAGGGGTGCCTGATCAGCGCCCTGAGCTCTCCCCTGATGCGTTTTGAGCGCTTGTGAGGCCGACGAATCGTCCCTTACTTGCTTGCTCTCTTCCATCTTTCGGTGACGGAGTGGCCATATACCCCCCCCTGCTGAATCCAGAGGAGGATGGCCCCTCTCTTCAATTCTATTCGTCACTCCCCACCTGCTGAATCCTTGGGAAAACAGGTAGGGCGACTGACCTTCATATTTTCTGAGCTCTTGGGGCCTTGAAGCCCATACGACGTTGCGCAACGGATGCCGCTGTCATCGGCATTGCGAATTTTTGGTGTGTGGTCTGGTTCCATGGCACTTGCGGAATCCAGACCAGTCGACGTGTGTCCCGAGACTATATATGCCTGAACTCAGGCGTTATCCTGTCCACCCTCCTGCAATGCCTTATCCTGACCGTGGCGTGGTTTGGCGCTCTGTCCAGAGCGTGTTTACACGCCTATTTACCCAGATTATTGCTTGTTTTTTTGCCCTCCAGGATATGTGCATCTGTATGTTAAGTGTCATCAGCCCATCGCTGAGGGATGGACTGTTTTTCACCACGAATCGGGATACGGAGGCGCCTTGAGTCGCCGTGTACATGTTCTTACAGCCTGGTCCAGCCTGGACCAGTACTTGATTAAAGATTCCACTGTTTGAGTGCTCGTGATACCGTGTTGCCCTATTCGCTGTGATGTGTGGAGATCCTGATGGCGCCAGGCGGGAAGCCCAGTTGCCTGACTACACTCCCAGCGGTCCGCCACTGTCAGTCCCAGTGTGAGCCTACCGATTCGCAGACGCACTTGCATTCGGATGGCGGCCTCCGGTGCTCCTGACCTCGGTCAGTCTGCCTGGGAAACTGGTGGTTTGAGGAGTCGACGCCTCCGCCCACACTGCATGAGGACTCCCTCATGTATGGCCTTCGTGGCAGTAGGGCGAGGGAAAAGACGGCCTTGATCCCCGATCCCTTAAGGAGGAGTTCCCTTAAGATTTGGGGTTCTTAAGGAGTTCGACTATGGCACTCTGGACTCGCGTCGTATGGATATGGACATGGTGCGCCCGAGGAAGGACCCGTGGGGACTCTCCCCGGTCGGCGGGCCTTGGGAAGCTTGGGGTAGCCTGATGGATCTTTGTGGTCGCTCTCGACCTGTGGGACCACCTCGGTCGTCGTGTGTCGCCTATGTTGGCCGTGTATGCCACTGCCACTGTGGTGGTGACCGTAGCAGCCGGCACCCGGTGCGCCTGGTATGGGTTAACGGGTCCTTTGGATGCCGAACAATCGCCGCCAGGACCCGGGACTTGATACTTGATACTATACATGTGCTACGAGCTCATACAGCATCATACCTATCTTACTGTGACTTACTGAAGTGAAGATGTGACACCCCCCCCCCCTTTCAGGAAGTGGTCCTGGGTACCCGCTGCCATGCGTGGGTGTTATCGAGCCCCCCCCAGGGTCTGCTCTAAGGAGGGGGGTGAAGCGGTACCCAGAACCCCATGGCTAGGTTACGGCATACAACCGGTCTCCGGTCCACTAACCCCATGTACGGAAGGGAAGACGCCCGTTGACGCTCCGTTCCGTGCCGTAAAGCCCCGCATCGGCAACCGATGCACCGCCAGCGGGGATTTGTGTATCAGAATATCAGGAAGCAACAGGGTTTTATTTTCATATTGTTTCCGTCAATTTTTATGCTTCCGTTCTGATATTCACTGTTTTGACTGCTGGCGGTTGGATCGCGACTTTACCGTAACCGCCAGTTTAACTGTTTATAATGGAAATTTTAACGCAATCCGTCACGAAGGCTCCAAAGCCTTCAGGAACTGCTTGGATGCTTCCGCAATTTTCTCATCTTACACTCGCAACCTTAATCCGAATTTTTCAGGATGTCGAAATCGGATTTTCGACTTCGACAACCCCGCACTTGATTTGACCTCTTTCGAGTGGACCTACGTGCTTCCCTATGCACGAATCAACTTCCCTTTTATCCTGCCCTCCATTTGTCTTAAAGATATGGGCAAAACAAAGTTGATTCGTGAGGCCACTTGTGAAGGTCATATCTCGTGTTGCTTGCGAGGAATTACGATAAGGAAACGTGGGATGTATTCACAATACTCCCGACGTAATTTAGGAAGCATAATATGCCTTGCGTCTCCACACGTGCGCGCTAGTGTAATGGATCATGGTCAATAGGGTAGAGTTTGCGTTGTAACTCTATGGCCATGATATTGCGTGCGTTAAGATAACTTTCGAGTGTAGCGCGCAAGTGTTGGTGTTGCATAGGAACTCTTCTTGAGTTCCTATGAGCGATTGACACAAAGTTATGCCCTTGGAGGGGCATGACATATCGTGGTGGGAGCTACCTTTTTGGGCAATATGTGGTATGTGCCATGTGTTGTGTTGCGTGCCCATTTGGCGGGTCCATTGCTCCAAGCCAAGCCCGCCAATGGACCACATATTGTGCAAGCCCCTTCTCCATACTCCCTACGGTCAATTGCAAGCCTAACCTTCGTGAAGGGAAGCTTGTGTGGTGATCCCGAAGCGATGCGTTGGGAGCAAGGTGTGTGTTTTGCAATTTTCCATATTTTCATGTGCCCACTTGGGAAGTAGCGCTCGTAACCTTTCATGGCGCCCCAAGTGGAGCACATATGTGGGATCGAAGGTCATTGGTGTCAAGTCATTGTGTTTAGAAGGATTATTTGATTGCACGATCCAAGCCAAAGATATTATAATATAATTGTGCGCCCTTCAAGGCACTTTGGTTTGTCTTTGTGCCAATTTTGCCGTTTTTGGCCCGTCATGATGTCAAGTGGCGACCTTGTATCTCAACGTTGCGCTCAATTGACATCATGACCCAAGTATGTTATGAGGGTACATACTTCGGTGCCCAACATATCTTGGACCCGGCGAATAACTCCTCTTAGGCTTGGCATACCGTGGCCGCCATGTTGGCGATCTGGGACTATCCCAAATCATGGGCTCACTTGGCGACCCTGCCATTCCCAATACCGGAGGAGTTGGGCGACGCCCAAAAGATATGTTGGATACATATGACTTGATACCAATCCTATGGCACACTCCGGTCCAAGTCGGGCATGTGCCTCATTTGCCCCCACCATGAGTGTGCGCATTTTTGGCCATTTTGAGCAATTTTCCACTTTTGCTGCCCGCCGTGCACTATGTTCTAACCCTCGTGCACGCCGGACGCATGGACCAATGGACCATATATGACATGGGTGTTATGGGTAATGGTCCTCATGGTCCACACACCACGTGGGCGAAGCGGAGCCACCTTCGTTAAGGCGCTAGCCCAAAGTGAGTGTGGGCAAGTTTGCAATTTTGGCATTTATGGACCCAATTGGGATCGTCACCACGCCGAGTGGCATGGAGATCTTTGAGAGCCAAGGGCATGGGAGTCTCCGTTGGACTCCCGGTGGATCGCATATGGAATGGCGGATCCGATCTCCAAGCCGGCGTGGAGATATACTATTGGGAACATCCCAAATTTTGGTTCGTTTCGAGCAGCCAAAATGACCCCATTTTGGGACCCCAATTTCCCCCTTCCGTGTGGTCAATTGGCGGCCCCATTTCTCTATGCCCACAGGGAGCCCGGACCCAAATCCAAGTTGTACACTCAGATATAAGTCCTAGGTCCTGCCTCCTACCCTGTGAACCAATGGCCTTACCTTGGCCGAGCGAGCCGCGCGTGGGAATGACGCAAATTTTGGTGATTTTGGCATCATGACCCCACTTGACTCATCCGTGTTGCCCTGATGCCGGGACCTCAAAGGGAACCAGGTTGGGTGAGGGCTCCAGGGAGTTCGTACTCGAAGGGCATAGGGTCAGTTGCCTCGTCCCTACCTCTGGCGGGTCTGGACGAGGGGTCAATTTTGGGGATTTTTGAGTTAATTTGAGTTTGGGCTGAAACAGCCCATTTTCAGCTGCCAACTCCTAGGGGATAATCGCGGGGCCATATCTCTGGCTCAGAGAGGAGTTGGGACCTGCCGTGAAGGGAGCATGGGGAGCCACTGTCGGTTGGCCTTGGGGCCACTTGGTTCCTAGGAACTCGCCTGTGACTGGGCGCGACACCTCGCCTATGGGCAGGGTTTCAGGGTCCGGACTGAGCAGGGCATGGGTTGTGTTTGAGCCCCTGCCCCCACCAGCCACTGAGAGGGTCGGACCTGGGATTGGGATACGAGTTGGGACTGAGTGTCTATTGTCCTGTGATGTCCTCACCCGAGTCCAGTCTTAACCCCATGTGTACATATCCTGATGTGTTGCTGTACATATTTTTGTTTCCTTGTTTCAGAGTGGCAAGGATCTTGAAACGCTTTGTCACATGACATGAGCGCATTGATGCCCCTGTGAGCGTAGTGCTTTGCCTGCCTGCTCACTTGCGCGTGTCCCGCAGCGTCCCGTGGCCGGCCCCCCAGGGGAACGCGTCACCATGTCCCGTACCCACATGTACTCCCCTTGGCAGGGGGCTCCAGGGGTCCGGAGTGGCGAAACTCAGTGGTTTTGGCTCTTCCGGAGCCTTCTTTGGCACCCGACGTGCCTCGGATTCCTTAGGGATTCCACTGATTTTCGGAGGAGAGACCTCCGAGGTCCCACTCCTGTGGGGGCTCCTCTAGACTTGACTTCCCGCAGCCCCTTCCGGCTGCGATCTGCCAGGACTTTCTCCACCCCGTTCCTGGGCTTTGAGTTCCTCCAACGTCCTCAACATGTCCTCAGCAACCTCCTCGATCGACCTCACTCGTCGGTCTTGGCCAGGTCCACCACCATAGCCTCTTCCTCCGCCTTTCCCTTGGCCTTTGCCTTGGGCTTTTCCCCCGTCTCCGCCCTTCGCATTCCAATCGGCAATCCGCTTCTCCTTGGGCTTCTTCTCGGGGTGGGCGGCGAAGTAGGCCTTCTTGTCCGCCTCATACACCTTGCACTGACGGTGGTCGTGTGCGTGGTTGTTTCCCTTGCCATAACAGACCCAGCACCCGTCGTGCTGAGACCTGTACTCCCGGAACGAGAGCGGTGGGTTCCAGATCCTCCTTGGCTCTCTGCACTCTTTGGTCCCACCCGGTTCCATCTGGACCGATCCTGCCCATGTTCCCTCACGTTGTGCGCCACAAACGCGAAGAAATGGGCCTCCTCGTGATCCTCCCGGGACCAGTTGTCTTGGCCACTTCCACTACCATCCTCCGCAGAGTTGGCCGTGTCCTCCTGGATCTCCCCATGATGGCGGTCTTCTCGGTGGCCTCGTTGTCCATGACCATGTCGATCCTGCACGTGGGCCTCGTTCTTCGCATTGAGCCTCAACTCCACCGTGATGTACTTCACGATCTCATCCAGGCTCATGCGGGCGATGATGACTTGCATCCTCAGCTGCTCTCCGCGCCTCCACTCCACGTTGTTGAGGCGCAGCAACCTTTGCCCCATGGTGTCTCCAAATACCTCCACGTACACGGCGTTCTTCAGTCCCAACATCCGGTTGGGCTCGCCCAGGTTCCTCCTGAAGAACTCCATGATACCCGCATGGGTATCCTCCGCCGCCATGATCCTCACCGCCACGCGCTTCTTCGCTCTCTTCTTTTCCTCGTCCTCCACTCTCCTCTTCCAGTGGCCGGGGAGGACGTCCTTCAGCAGGTGGCGGATCTCACTGGACTCGTTCCAGTCCTCAACCAGCTTGAGGCTCCGTCGGTACTTCCGCAGATACCGGTTCCACTCCCGGACCCGCAACTCACCGCGGTCCAGCTGCAGCGGGATGGACCAGAAGTCCTCCAGCTTCTGGTTCGGAGCGTCCAGCCGCTCCTCATCCTCCAACCACTGGAGGCAGGCCTGCTCCGTATGGATCAATCCTTCCCGGATCTGATCCCGCAGCTCCTCCTTCAGGTCCTGCGCCAACCGGTGTGGGAATGTCCAACATACCCACTTGTCCCGCGGCGCTCCCCGCATCTCGCCGACGACCTCCTCGGCGAAGTCCTCCCAATCCAGGATGAAGTCGTCCAGGTTGGAGGGGTTGCCATCATAGTAGGGGATTTTGATTCCCCTGAGGTCGTCGATCCTGATGGCGTTTCCGACGTCACCAGCCACCACTCCACCGAGACGGATACCACCTGTGGCCGGGGGGTGTGAGTACACTCCCTGTACATCCCTCTCCTCCATGGAGTGCGGTCCAGTTGGGCCTGAACCCATGGGGTTTGGAATGCGGGAAGGACTTGCTCCACTGGCCGTCCATATCCCCGTATTGGGGTCCTTCGCCCACAGGTTTCCGCCTGGATGACCTCGACCATGTCCGTCGGCGCTTCCCATGGTTCGCCTCTGCATGGTCTGGCTCTGGATCTCCTCTTCCGCATAAACTGCATGGGCAGTCGTAGTGATCGGTAGATCCTGGGCGGCATGGGACATCTGTACCGTCAGGCTCCTCGGGTCCGTGGTTACGTGCCCTTCCCGCATGGACCCAGCCGGTGCCGTGTGTTCCCCGAGCATTGTGGATTCGCTGAACATGGGAACAAACGGCGGCGCACCCGGGTCAACACGCGGAGGCGCGTAGGGTGCCTCTGCAGGGCCGCCAATGGGTTTCTCCATGGCGCCCCTGAGGGTCTTAACCCGCTCCACCAGCTCTGCCCTTGCCGGCTTTGCCGGGAGCTCCGGACCCGAGGCAAGGGGCTGTAGCTCCTCTAGCCTTTTCAGGCGTCCCGACATGTCCTCCACCAGGTGGAGGAGGCTGTCCACCACTCGCTGCTGCTTCTGCAGGGCCATCTCCAGCTTCTCCCGGTACTGGTCCTGCTCCGCTCGCAGCTCCGCCATGTCTCTCTCCGCGGCCGACTGGTCATCCAGGATCCCGGCGACGTCCTCCTCTAGGCCGTCCTTCGCGTTGTCCAGGCTGTCGAGGCGATGCACGATGGCGTCCATCCCCATCTTTGGGTACTTGCCCATGAGGAAGGACACGTGCTCGCAGTGGCACTCAGCGTGCTTTCCACCTGATCCGGCGCATCCTGCGGTTCTCGGCGCATCGGACTCCTCCACCATGGGTGTGTCGCCCATGCTATCCCGCGTTGGCTCCGTGTGCCGGGCCACAGGCGCCATCCTGGCTCTGGCGGGCCTCTCCAACGCCTCGGCGTCATGCTCCAGGCTGGGTTCTGGGGCCGTGTTCGCCCTTGTGGGCGGTCTGGCCGTCTCCTCCGACGCCGAAGGTTGCTCATAGGCTGTCCGATAGCCCTCGGAGTGCCCCTCGGAGTCCCACAGCCTGACCGGGCTGGGGTCCGTATCCATAGTGAAGCATTTTCGGCGGGGGTGATGTCCGTGCGTCCACAGAAAAATTGGAAAAATTGAAAATCCTTCAACCCATCACCCCAACCTCTCCAAGTACTACATGAAGTCTATTCCAAACTTCGATTCCATTGGAGTTGCGTAAATGGTCTTGGAATCCTTGCTCACCCCACGGGGAGCGTCCGCGGACACAATCTGGCGTCTATGGACAAAGAGATGGTATATGTAAAATAAATATGCAAAATAAATGCGTTGACATGTACAATGTATATGTATCACCTCTAAACTATAAAATAGCTTAGAAAAAGGGGCGAAATGAAGGCGACGGCGTCGCCGCCATCAGAAAATCTGACGGCTACGAGGCGTCGCCATCAGGATCTCCACTGAGATCCTGCCCAAACTGGGCCAACCAGTGGTTCTAGGCGAAAAACAATGAAATAAAATGATTTTTGAGCCAAAAACACTCATTTCACGCGTCTCCCCCCAACGCGTCGCGTAGTCGACACGACGCGTTTCTGTACCAATTCAACCTACATATGAAAAGGCCCACTGTTGGGCTACGCCATAGGCGTCTGGGCGATTCCTGGAATCGCCTCAGCATTTTTTGAAAAATGCGTGAACGCGCCACTTTTCGCAAAAATGGACCTTCGCGGAACGCCGCGAAAAAGGTCACGCTACAATCTTTTATTTCTAAAAACGATAAAACAATAATAAAATTGCCTAAAATCTTTAGAAATCGAGAGTTAAATTCTCGATCTGGAGCTGCGTCGCGCAGGCGACGACTGTCGTCGCCAGCCCAGAAAAGACGTAAAATAACGATTTCTGGGGTATTTTACAGAAATCCCACAGAAATCAAGATGCCGTAGCATCAACAGGAAAATTCCTGATCTGGCCTGGCGAAGAGCGCCACAGGCTGTTCCGCGGGTATGGGTGAAGCACCCCATACCGCTTCACCCCCCTCCTTAGAAGCCTTGCCTATATCCAAAGGAAGGCAAGGCCAAGGAGGCGCTCTGACCCCTGCAGTGCCCTGGTTTCAACTCTGATTCATCAGGACAGTGGGGGGGGGGGGCTTCGTGAGTAATTTACATGGGGGGGAGCACCACACACATGTAAAAAAACAAAATTAATTTTTTTTTTTTTTGATCTTGAAACATTCATAGGGCAATTGCCCCTCAGGCGACCACACTGGTCCCTGGCACTCCTCGTAGCCTCTGGTGACCAAACCAGGGGCGCTGCAGGGCCTTCCGCCCTGACTGATGGCGCTTAGGCGCACATATGGGCCCTTTTTCTCCATGGGCATGGAAACATAGTAATTCAATAAATTCGGAAAAAATTATTTAGGGTCAAACCCAAGGCAACGACTTCCTCGCGCCTGAATTTAGGGCCATTTCCTGCCCAAGGCGACGAATTCCTCGTGCCTTTTAGGGTCGATTCCCGACCGGAGGTGACGAATGAACGCACCTGATTTGGGGGATTTAGGGTCATTTCCTACCCAAGGCGCCCCACGCCTATTTAGGAAGGGACCTCCCGGAGGGTCAACCAACCCAAGGCGACGAATTAACGCGCCTGATTTGGTTACTGGTGGACGCGGGGCGCTCTCCGCGCGACCTGCTGTCGTTGCTCTTGGGATTTGCCATCCCCACCACTTGTCAAGCTGCTGCAGGGTCCAGATTTCCTGAAGACCTCTGCTGGGATCGTCGTCGTCGTCGCAGGAGCTCCTGGAGCTGATCTCAGGGCTGTCGTCGTCGCTGCTGTTGCCTTGGGGGCCAGTCTTGGCCCAGGCGTCCCTTCTTGCACTGTATTTCCACCAGTGCAATACCTTAGGCTGCAGTCTGTTGCGATGCAGGAGTTGTCGAAAACCAGGCAGCAGGGGATTGCCTCGACGTTGTGGGAGCTCATCGACAGGTCCGCCAGTGAACCACGCGGACAGCGGCAAGACCATTTTGAAGCATTTTCGGCGGGGGTGATGTCCGTGCGTCCACAGAAAAATTGGAAAAATTGAAAATCCTTCAACCCATCACCCCAACCTCTCCAAGTACTACATGAAGTCTATTCCAAACTTCGATTCCATTGGAGTTGCGTAAATGGTCTTGGAATCCTTGCTCACCCCACGGGGAGCGTCCGCGGACACAATCTGGCGTCTATGGACAAAGAGATGGTATATGTAAAATAAATATGCAAACTAAATGCGTTGACATGTACAATGTATATGTATCACCTCTAAACTATAAAATAGCTTAGAAAAAGGGGCGAAATGAAGGCGACGGCGTCGCCGCCATCAGAAAATCTGACGGCTACGAGGCGTCGCCATCAGGATCTCCACTGAGATCCTGCCCAAACTGGGCCAACCAGTGGTTTCTGGGCGAAAAACAATGAAATAAAATGATTTTTGAGCCAAAAACACTCATTTCACGCGTCCCCCCCCAACGCGTCGCGTAGTCGACACGACGCGTTTCTGTACCAATTCAACCTACATATGAAAAGGCCCACTGTTGGGCTACGCCATAGGCGTCTGGGCGATTCCTGGAATCGCCTCAGCATTTTTTGAAAAATGCGTGAACGCGCCACTTTTCGCAAAAATGGACCTTCGCGGAACGCCGCGAAAAAGGTCACGCTACAATCTTTTATTTCTAAAAACGATAAAACAATAATAAAATTGCCTAAAATCTTTAGAAATCGAGAGTTAAATTCTCGATCTGGAGCTGCGTCGCGCAGGCGACGACTGTCGTCGCCAGCCCAGAAAAGACGTAAAATAACGATTTCTGGGGTATTCTACAGAAGTCCCACAGAAATCAAGATGCCGTAGCATCAACAGGAAAATTCCTGATCTGGCCTGGCGAAGAGCGCCACAGGCTGTTCAGCGGGTATGGGTGAAGCACCCCATACCGCTTCAATAGCCCCGGCGTCCCCTGCCGCGGGCTTGGGTGACCCGCGCTTCCGGTAGCGCCGGGCCCGTCGTCCACTGCTGCCTGAATGGCAGGTCTCCTCAGAGTCCTCCGCGGCGGAGCGGAGGTTGCATGCCTTTCAGCAGCGACGCTCACACATGGAGACCAGGTCCTCCATGTCAAGTCCTCCTCTTCCCGAACGTTGTACTTCTCTTCGGGCTTCCACTTCCGGCGTGGTCTCCACCGAGTCCACAATACGCACCCGGGGCGTACTTGGGCAGGGCTCATAAGGGCCCAGGTACCCGGGTCGGCGGTAGGTAGGGGCAGCAGGTACGCCTCTGCTACCACAAAGAAGGTCCCTACCAGGACCAGCCCCTGCTGTGCCCCTTCCGCCTGTCACCCCTGCTGACTTGCTCCGGATCAGCACTTGCATTTCTTAAAGTCCAGGGTCCAAAGTCCAAAAATATAGAAAATGTAATCCTCCTTCAACCCTGAACAGCAACCAGATCCCACAAATACAGCAATAACCCAATGGACACTGCAGGCTTCCGTTCAGCACACCGGTTGTCTCACGGTGGGGGGCATGTACAAGAATTGCACCAAAGAGGAAAGCCCTGAAATTGGCATATGAACACAAATAAAGCAAAGTTGGGGAAAGATGGAAACCTACACAATCACAGCCATAGACCCCTCATTCCCTGGACTCAAGACCTTCCCTTGACTCACCAACATGATGCCCTGAACCCAGTCAAATAAGATGGCTAAATGCCATGTGTCAAAAGTCACTTCATAAACCCCAAAAATGTGTTCACTCCCAAGCCTCTAAATCCTAGCCCAATAGGGGAGGTGGCGTGTCATGGCCTAGAGTGGCACTCAGGACCATGCCCTACCCTGACATATACTTGGTTGGACTTGGAGTTGAATGGGCTTAGAGATATGCCCCATGAGTTTGAACTCATAACATGCCAAAAACTGCCAATTCACACCATATTGGCCATATATCAAATATATGCTCAAAATTGAAGTCACCACTTATCCGAAGGCTCAAAGCATGCATGGAATCGAAGTCTAATATTCATGGAGGATAGAGACCAAAGGTCAATGCCCATGTACATCCCCACTTTACCCTCGAAACCCCTTCGGATATGGGCGCCACGCACTGCCCGAGTCAGCCCATGATCTTGAGACCAATTCTTGTAATCTTTCGTGCGCCAAGCCAAATGGAGTACGCGATCCGGCATATGGTGGTGTTCAACTCCAAAGCATATGCCAACATGTGAACAACATACCATGGTTCGACTCTCCATAGGCTTTTAGCTGTTTGCCGACCAGGTAAGTACACAAAACGCAAAAATGAGCCAAAATTAAGGTCAAAAACATGAAAATATGTCCAAATACAAAGTTGTCATGATAGTATATCTCTATGCTCACCCATGATATCCGCGCATGGTTCAATATACAAATGATTGGAACCATTTGCGAACAACTCCCCCACTTGGATCCCCAATCGGGCGCATGGAGATACCTTCGCCACTCATATCTACATGCCCCATGAAAATGGGAGTGCACTCATGGATCTCTTTGCCAAACATACCATGAGCAATACATACGCGGTAGACTTAGTCTAGCGCTTTGAATTCAACAATTGGGACATGGGCGAAGCCCTTGTCACGTGTGGCTCCCCATCTCTTCGGCCACACGAAGATATATAACATGGGCGTGAGCATATCGAAGCACATACCATGCATATAACACATACCCTCAAAAAGTGGCTCCCACCATGGTATGCCATGTCCCTCCATGGACATAACTTCACGTTAAAAATACGTGGGAACCCAAGGAAAGTATCTATGCAACCCCAACACTCATGCGGTGCACTCGAAAGTCGCAATAAAATGTTTGGTTGCACGGTTCAAGAGTTATATATCCCTTTCTACCCTCTTGACCATTATCCCTTGCTACAGCGGGCATGTGTACACACCAAAGGCGTTTGAAGCTTCCTAAATTAAGTTGAGACCAAGGCGGTTCCAACCCAATTCTCGAAATTGATATTCCCCGCCGTGAGCCGGAGATATGATTCTTCAAAGTGGCCTCACGAATCGCTTTTGTTTCGACTATATCTCCAAGAAAAATGAAGGGGATAACAAAAGGAAGGTTGATTCGTGATCGGGGCAAAATGTAGGACCACTCGAGATTCATCATATCGAGTGCGGCGATGTCGAGGTCGAAAATCCGATTCTGAAAGTCTGAAAAAATCGGATTAATTTTGCGAGTGTATAATATGAAAATTGCGGAAGCAACGAACCCTTTACTGATGAAATCTGACCCTTCATCGGGGTTTCCGCCAAAATATCTGGAAATAACAGTCTACCATTCGGTTACCGCAAAATCGCGAGCCAACTGACAGTCGCCGATACATTGACAATCAGAACGAAATGCGGAAAAATTACGGAAACATTATGATAAAAAAACCCTGTTGATTACTGATATTCTGATATATGAATCTCAGCTGGCGGCGCCTCGGTACTGAATATGGCCGCTCATAGCCGGAATGGCCAAACCTATCACACTATCACATCGGGTTAGGTCAGGTGGATGGGAGAGTATGATATCAGCCAATGGCGGTTTGCCGGCACATAGATACACACCCCACGTGACCCAAAGATGGCCACGGGGGTCCGAACCAGCTTCACCCCAGGTCGCACACGTATTCAGAGACTCGCGCAGCGGAAGGGAACTCAGGGAGCATAGGTAGCTCCTCTATCTGTGTGCGCACACTGAGGTCAGTCTCATAGATTGGGAATGTTTTCTCCAACCTCTGGAGTACCTCTACCCAGGTTGAACAGGTTTTCACAATCTGTTTCACGTGTTTTTACAAAAATTTCTTTTTGCAGGAGCGTTTCAGCAAGGAGCATTTGGTGGCCACATCCACATGGGATTGGCCAGTGAGCAAAAGAAACTCAGCAAATTCTTCTGCCCGTTCAGGCAGATTTTTCGGGTCGAACTCCGGCAGTTCTAGCTGGATGTTCGCCTGAGCAATAGGTCTTCCCATCTTCCCACCCCCCGGGGCTAGGCCAGAAGGAGAAGAAGATACGCCGGGAAGAGGTGCCAGGGCTGACAGCCCTCTTTTCTCAGTCTCCTTCACCGGCACGTCCTGTAGTTCAGCAATTGGGACTGTCCTGGCGCGAGGATGAAAAGGGCTGGGGCAAGTGACCTTGGGTAGCAACCTCGACACCCTTGATCTTTTGAGATCATCAGCCAACGTGCTCAATCCTGGTGAAGGCGAGAGTAGCGCTGGCTTGGGTAAGTGTTCAGTGATACCCAATTTTGCCTTGACAGCCTCTGACAGAGCTGTCACATCCGGGTCTTCCGATCCAAATAGAAGTTTGCAGGCTGTCTTCACCATGGGCCGCTAAGGTTTCCATGGTTAAAGGGGTTGTTCTGGGCGGATTCAGTTTCGCCCTTCTGTGCTCTCGATCTTCCTGAGACCCAGATGCTGCTCTGAGTGGCGGTTCACTCTTTGGGTGGGGTACACTGCCATGTTGTACTTGTACACTTCTGATCGGCCAGGTTCGTGAGGACAGTTGAGTGGACATGTTCAATGTGCTTTTGAGTGTGCTTTTCTTGTGCTTCTGCTTAGAGTCGGTTCCAAAGGTTCTCAGGGCTGGCCTCTGCTACCGGAAAGATGTCCTTGATTAGTGCCCTTTAGATTTTGATGAAATGCTGCAGGTTGTTGATGATGGAATCCCGAAACCAAAGGAGCAAGCAGAGCAAGAACAGGATATGGATCGAATCCATGAATAGTTTGAAATCCAGTGTAACACAGAAGGGCTGCAGATCGACAAAGCAGGTATAAACACAAAGATTCAATCACAAATGAATGGTTCAAAAGATTTTATGTGAAAACTGGCCTGACTCTAGCCTCCAAGTTAGCATCAAGCACTTCATGTGCACTCCTTTGGATGAAATGGAGCTGGTTAGGAATGTGGGGCATAGGAGTTACGCCAGACACAGATTATGACTTGGCCAAGCAACTGAATTCAGAAACAGTTAAAAAGTAGAACCACAATAAGTGGTAAAAACAATTGAGTATAGGGGTCTTGGGGTGGGAGACCACTAGGCTTAACCTCTAAGGCCTAAAGCATGAAATGCCTATTTTATTTCGGTATATCCTCCGTGAAGGAAGATACCTCCGCTCAGTTGAGTGGTAGGGGTGAACTTCATGGGGGGCTAGGGTTATAGCCCTAGTTACTTTGAGAAAGTGTACTAAAAGCTTCAAAAGAGTGATAAAAATACTTAAGTTGGTCTTAGCATCAACAAAAGGGTTTTAAAGGGGGCTTGGCCTGGATCAAGCCCTCCAAGAAAGACATGGCAGTGACTTTTTCTTACTAACAGTTTCCACCATGTCTTACCAAACTTACAAGTAAGGTTTCGAACCTGGTAGTTTTGAAAATAACCGGTTTTAAACGATTATTTTTACAAAAATAACCGGTTTTGCCGATTGATAGTTTTCAAAATAACCGGTTTTTCCGATTATTTGCCCTTTATTAACCAAAATCTTGCCATCGGCAGAAGAGAGCCCATACAAGTCGGAGCACCGTGATCAAAAGTACGTGAAAAGTTGTAAGTCACCATCGGCCATCGTTTGTTGCTACCAAAGCCTCTGTTTAGTGCAAAAATGGGACAAATGCACTGCCGAAGAGAGCCCAAAAAATTTGGAACCATTCCGATTAATTGGTTCAAATCAGATTTCAAAATAACTGGTTGTGCCGATTGTTTTGAAAAAAACCTTCGATTATTGCCGATAACCGGTTTTTCCGATTAATTGGTAAAACCGGTTCCGAGCCCTACTTACAAGGGAGAGCTGGGTTCTGCACACTCGTTTTCTTTTCTGCCATGGCTTGAGCTGCATCTTTGATCTCAGTCAGTGTAGGGCACACCATTTGATCTGCACACTCATCCATCTAGGCTGTCAAGGGCAACTCCACCAGACAGGGCTTTGGGCCCCTCTTCACCTCACACGGCTCGTAGCAACTGCAGCAAAGAGGACAAAGTAAAAAGCACGTTGCGCGCCAGCTTGTTTTCTCTTGCGCGTCGCCTCCTGTTGGATGCGCGGCGCCCTTTTACACTGCGTTAGAGGTAACACAACACACCTCATTTGCCCCATCGGGTCAGTTAGGGTCTGGCGGTGGACTTCCAACTCAGTCGCACCCTTGCGAAAGCTCTTGGCTTTGATAAGGCAATTGACGGCGACGTGTTCCATGTCTGACGGCTTTTCCCGTAGTGGAAGGATGTATAGGACCTGGGAGGGAGGCTTCTGGACCGCGGTCTTCTGGCGCGTGCTTCCTGTGCTTCGTTTTTTCGTTTTTGTTACCTCCGCAATCCACTGGCGCGCCCTTCTTTTGCTGTCACGCATCTAAACACATCCATCCAGCCTCTGTCCGTTTGAGCCCCCAGCAATGGACACAGTTTTGTAATAATCATTTAAAGCCAGGTTTGAAAAAAGATGCCTATAACCCCTGCTATATCTGGAACGAGGATGAGTCACGGTTTTTTCGACAGTTCACCACCGTGGGACAGCGTGTGTGGGTAAGGAAGGGGAGAAAAACTGTGGCGCGACGCCCTGGCTGGCAGCGGGAGCACATCACCGCCATGCTGTCAATGCACAGGGCCAGGCCACAAAACCAACACTCCTATGGAACACCAAAAAAATAAGAGGTGACATGTTCCTCCGTGCACAGTGCCCAGTGACACTGAAAGGAACGCCTGATGGGTGGTCCTCTCAAGAGGTCTTCCTGGAGTGGCTGGAAACAGTACTCATGAAAGAAACACAACCACTCAGCAACTCTCAGAAATGCATTTTGTTACTGGTGGATGGCAGCAAAACGCACCTCACACTGCAGGGTGTGCAAAAAATGAAGTCCTGGGGTGTAGAGGTGGTTGTGTTCCCCCCCCATCTGACAGATGTCATCCAGCCACTCGACAAAGCTGTTTTCAGGGCACCGAAGGCCTCATTTCGCAAAAAGGAAGAACACTGGAAAAGGAAAAACCATCACAGAACCCTGTCCCTTGGAGACTTTGTGCAACTGTGGACAGATGCATATGATGATGCAGTCAGACCACGAAATATTCTGTCAGGCTTTAGGTCCTGTGGCATCAGCCCGTTTGATCCCCAATATTTTCTGGAACATTGTCCCCGTGAGCGCATCCAGCACCAGGACCTCCCTGCATGCCCTGCCAGCCCTACTCACAGCCCTGTTGCATCGCAAGATCCTCCAAAAAACTCTTCGCAAGGCTCTTCGCAAAACTCTTGAGCAGCTCCCTCTCAGGTGTCATCAAAAAGCGATGCTTCAACACAGTCCAGTGGCAGGGCCATCTGTGCGGCCACGCGGGACGATCCTTGGTTGCTGCGCCTCGGGGGCTTTGTGAGAGCCCAGGATTTTTTAGATAAGGTCAGTGAAAAAGAGAATGGTGCTGCAACAGAACCAGTACCCAAACGGAGGGCACGGCGAGTGGGAGAGCCTCTGAGACGGGTTGACAGGCCTGCAGCAAAACGTCCTGCCAAACCAGCCCCAAAACTCAGAGCTGAGAAACGCCGAAGGGTTGATGACCCTGCCCCAGCAGCAGCCCCTGGTCCTGACGAAGCACAGTCTTCCTCCGACGAAGGGGATGGTGCAGGAGATCCGTTTGATTTGTATGTTAGCTACCAAAGTAGTTGTTAGTATCTTTGGAGTGGAAAGTGTTTGTCAACCAGGACCACCGAAACAAAATGAACCCGGATAGGCAATGGTGCAACAACAGTGCATTGGCAGTGCTGTGAAAGGGATCGACAGCACAAAGGAAAAGGTACCACCTTGGCCAACGGCAGTAAGGCTACCACAACTTTTCACAAAAAAAAGTTTTAGAAAAAAAATTCTTTTTTGAAAAAAAAGATTTTTTTTCCAAATTTTTGGTGCATGAAAAACGGGATGTATACGCAGAAAAACACATTGCTAGGCAAAGAAACATGGTTTTCCTTTGGGCATGGGATACAAATAGGTGATGCAAAGGTGTTGGCACTATGAAAAGGAGTTTCACGGGCCTAGCGGACCTCATTTCCAACAAACATCCAAATTTTGCCTGATTTCTTGGTGGGAGCAAAAAAAGGGAAAGTTGTTATAGGGGACCCCTAGGAGCTTGCTTGACCCAAACTTATGTTAGACAATTGAATTTAGGTGCAACCAAGCATACCCCAATGGTAAGGTACCCTTTAGTATTGCTAAATCCTACAATAAATACTAAGTTTTCATGTGGAAAGTGTGAAAAACTTATGGTGGTACAACAACTAGTGCCTGATACAAAAACCGGCTCCTTTACCTTACCTCCGCAATCCACTGGCGCGCCCTTCTTTTGCTGTCACGCATCTCAACACATCCATCAAGAGAAAAATTAATTTCGCAGATTTCTGTCTAATTTATTATGAATTTTGTCGTAAAATACCTGAGATCTTCTCTCTTCTTTGTTGGCACAGAAACAGGCGCGACCGCGATTCCGTGATCTCTGTGCGGCCCCGTCTGGCACCCATTTCTCGAGTACCAGTTAGATTTTGCATATTGAACCAAAAACATTTTAAAACTTCAGGATTTGACCTAAAACATTGTCAATTCATAGCTGCCAGCTTTAATTGCGGCCTATAATTTTTGTAGCATTGATTTGGTACAGTAATTGGCTACTCTACCTTACTGAACTTTATAGAGATCGGTGCTCTTGTCCAGCGGTTTTGAGCATCAGAACAGTGCATTTCGCTTGAACCGAAAATGTTCACTTCATTTCGGTACATGTCAAATGAAATGATGTTATCTCCGCTGTTTGAAGTAAAGGTGAAGTTCACATAACATTTAAGGGAAAACCCCGCCAACTTGGACTGAAACGCGACGCGCAGAGTTTTGAGATTTTCTCGAAATTTTTGGCAGATGAAAGGTTGCGACGCTGGGAATGTCTTTTTCAGGTGTCTGTTTACGAGGTGAGCTATCTGTAATGTCGTCGAGTCGTCGATTTCGCAGTGTAATTTGGTCAAACTTTCAGACACTTAGAGGACCACTTTTTACCCCAACCCCACTAACTTGGACGGAGTTGTATGTAGACGCATTTGAATAACTTTGTGCCACTGTTTGCGTTCGAAGTGGTGTTTTTTGCATTGGACAACTTGCAGCTGTCTAGTCATGTCGAAAACGTGGTTTGAGTTGTCTTTTGGTTGGTCCTGTGTTGTACTTGTTGGGGGTTTGTTCCCTTAAAGTGAAACTTTGGTCATTGGTCATGTACTCTGAGCATGCCATGTCCTTGAGACATGATGGGTTGGATCTCGACATGTCCCATGTTTCGAGTTTAGAAGTTCGTTTTTGGGTGTTTGGCCACAGGGTGACGTACATTTTATGGGTTTAACTCGCGGTTAGGGTCCCTTTCCATAGGTCACAAGTTCGTTGTTCGGCCGTTGGGGTGTTTGGACCAATTCTGCACATGTTGGTTGGGAGGGAGATGTGCAATTGTGAAGATTGTTTGCTTTTGCCACCAAAATGTGGCTTGCATCTGCCTGCGAGGTAAGTCATGGTCATTCAACACATTTCTAAGTGCTTTTGACGTTTACAACACAAGGCTCGCTTGGGGATGTGTTCTAATTATAGCATTTGTTGGTTGCCTATCATCAAGGGTGGCAAATTGGTGTGGTACAAGGTTGTAGTGACCAACTTTTGCTCCAACTTTTGTTGCAAACCCACTAGAAGCAGAGAGAATACACATTATTTGTTGACATACATTGTGGGTTGTGGAGTGGTCTCACAGCACTTGTGGTGCTTTAGTGCTTGGGTGGCACACTATGCGGCGGTGTTGGGGTGCTACAAACCACCTCTACGGGTGTCACTCCACGACCCCTCATAGAGTACAAGTTAGTGTCAACCTATATTGGTTACCATTGCACTTCAATATCTCTGCATAATAGCTCACGGCGCTTCAAGCTCCAAGCTATCCTTTCGTTAGGATATAGCTAGAGTTGGTACTCTAGGGTGCCACTTTTCTACCCCCCCACTCTTGTGGTAAGGTGTGATATGGGGTGTTCTTTTTGTGTTCAAGAGGTCTTTGTAGCACCAAAAGGCACCGGTGACCAAGGAAGGCTCACACTAAGGCCCACACAAAAGTCCTTGGAGGTCTTGGAGTGGCACACTTTGGGAACAACAAACCACCTCAAAAAGTGGCCACTCCGAGCTACACCAACGACTACAAACGAGTGCCAACCTTACTTGGTCACCATTTTTGTTTGATACCTTTCCTTGTTATGGAAAGGGGCATCAATATGGAAAACAAGCTTTCCAAAGGTGCACACTATCCTTACTTTGTGTTGCCAAACACTTGTTGCCACCAAGAAGTAGGCATTCAAAAGAGGGTCACTTTTCTACCCCTCCACCCTTAGGCTAAGGTCTGACCATCCCTAGGGCCGTGACGGATAGGGTGTGTTCTTTTTGTGTTAAGAAGGTCTTCCGAACTCAAAAAAGTTCCAAGGAAAACTCACCTTTGGAGCAAAGTTTTGGCCCAAGCACCTCTTTGGCCCCTCCCTTCACCATTAGGCTCAATGATGGAAATGGGCCAATGATTGTGCACAATGTGACCCAAAGTGGTCAAGTTTGTAACTCAACCGAGGTGCCCGAGGGCCCAGGGGCCTTCGACAACCTCGGCGCATGGCTGGGAAAAGCCAGCAGCCGCCGGCTTCGGCCGGTGGCTTGGTTTTTTTGAAAAATTTCGTCGGAGGGACTAAATCCATAAATGATATTTTCGGGCGACGTTGCGGGCGAACCAATGGTCCAATGGGTAAAGCTGGGTATATTATTCGTAGGAGGGAGCACTGCGGCGGTTCGAGTCCCGCCGTGTCCCCTTTTTTCTGTTTGAGGGGACTGGCGCGCAGTCAGATTTCGGCGCGCATCGGCGCGCACCAGTCCAACAGGCGGGGTAATCTAAGTCGCGGGGTTTTCCCTTAGGGAATGCTTGCATAATCGCAGTTGCCTAGGGTTTATTTTACCACAGCCCTAGAGTTTTGAAGATAATGTGCTCAAAGACTAGGATGAAACAAAGTTTGGGCTTAACAAGTGCGGACAGAGTTTAAATCAAACTGAAGGAGCTTTTCTTGGGGCAAAGGCCCCAATAAAGACAGGGTATCTCCTTTCTCTTACTTTTCATGCACCGAAAAGGCTTCTGTTCACTGAAGACCATCGAAGTAAGGATAACATCATCAATATTATTGGATCGGGCCAAAATATGGAGATCGAGATGCTTAGGATCCGCAGTATATCTTGAATCATAATGTTTAATGTGCACTCAAATTATTTGGAAGGATCTTTCGGGGAAAAAAGTGCATAATCCCCAACAGCGAAATCGTGTGTTGCTCGTCGCCAGCGCAGGGTGCCGCACGGGCAATTTGAGAAAGGACATAATGGGAAGCAGATCACAATACGATACATTTATCTCGATCTTCTCTCCTGATGGGAGACTGTATCAGGTTTGGATCGAGTTGTTGGCAATCCGGATGCTTGGTTGGAGCGTTCTCGACGCGTATTGTGTTCAACTTAGGTGGAATATGCATTCAAAGCAATCAAAGGGCCTGCGCTTACCTCAGTTGGGATCCGTGGCGAGAAATGCAGCGTTGTTGTCACCCAGAGAAAGGTGCGTTGCTGGAATAATCAGGGGCCAGGTCGTTGCGACAGCAATAATCAGCTTCACTACCTTGTGTGGATGAACATACTCAGCACTATTCCTGGATTCGGTATCTGTGCTGCAGGTTCCAGACAAACTGCTGCGTGCGGAGTCTGTGACACATGTATTCAACATCACTAAGACACTTGGTTGCGTGATTACTGGCCGCATTGGTGTGTTTCTGGGAGAGGTTTTGGTGTTCGGTTGCTTCCGAGAAACCATTGCGAACCAAATGATGTCCGTTGCGAAGGTAGGGCCGTGAATGCAACAAGTATCTGCACCCCTTCTTCAGCTGATGGCAAGGCCTTCCTGTATCGTGCCCGACAAGAGGCGTCCGACTTCTGGTACAAAAATGGTTATGATATGCCTCCTTCTGCACTGGCCAAACGGCTGGCAGACATTGCGCAACTCACCACTCAGTATATTGGTTCCCGACCCATGGGTATTGCAATTATTTTGGTCGGCATGGAGCTGGAGGATGACGGAGTATGTTTGCTCAAGGCGGCGTGACGTGTCTAGTGCATGGTGAAACGATTTTTCTTCTCCGACGCCCCTTCCCTTCTGAAATTAATTCATTAATTGCCCACCTCGCATGTGTTCTATCGCAAACTCCTTTTGTCAAAGACGTACAAACCCAAAGTGTACAAGATCGATCCCGCGGGCTCTTACCTCGGTTGGTTCGCTACTGCCTGTGGGCAAAAAGAGACAGAAGGTAGGTAGTGCCCGCTTGCAAGGACACGCTGTTTTCTTTGGCTACGGTGCCGATTGCTTCGGGACGCATTTCGAGGAGGGCTCGGGGGGGGGAGGGGAAGGGGGGGGGGGCTGCGTGGTGTTACTCTTTTCCGAATCGAGTAAGAAAATACCAAACGTTCTATGTGTCTTTGCGAACTGTCTCAGCCATCAATTTCTTGGAGAAGAAACATCGTGGTGGCAAAATGGAGAACCTATCCAACGATGACACTGTGATGGTATGCGAATGCTGACGAGTCCGCGCGACTCGCCCACTCCGATAGATAGGAGAGCCCCTCCTGGGAGGGGACGCAAGGTTGTGGTTGTTGACGCACAAATTGAAGACATTTGTCCCCGGTTTTGAAACCCCTGCACTGACAGCCACCTCTCCCACTGCGAAGATGCTCATAGCTGCCCTCCGCAATTTGTAAGCCGCGAGCTTGCAAAACTCTGTCCGTGCACCCAACCATTTTCACGACGCCAGCGGTTTGCCCCGCTCATTTTGGGTGATCCCAATGTCTGAACCCAATTCGCGTGTGTAGCGGTACAACAGCCTTACCAGAAGAACTGAAACCTCCGAAAATTTTGTTTCGCTACTTGATATTTTTGTAGCTGTTTTGAGTTTGCGTTTGCGATTTGCTTGTGTGTGCCTTATTCAGGTGGGAAATCAGGTCTGTGTGTGGGTGGGTGGGTTCTGTGCGGGGTGGGAATACGAAGTGTGTCGAGGAACGAGGATGAAGGGAAACCTGGCCCTTGTGCTGTGCCCCCAAATCTAAGTCAGCCAAGCACCACATGTTTTCAGGGCTATGGCTTTTGTGTCAGTTTGTTGACAGGGTCTGCTTGCATATGTAAAACATGTGCTTGTCTGAAACAAAAGCTGCAGCGCGGGTTGAGTTCTGGGAGTTTCTGGGGAAAGCTGCAAAATGCCTGCACTGTGTGATTAGCACCTGCTGTGGGTTTTGACTGCTGTCTGGATTGGGGCCCGAGAAGGGATTACAGCTCTTTCGCACATGTTTACAGCTGGGCATCAGTACGCTGCAGTCCGTGTTGGCCACTGATTTTAAGGCTGCTGAATTGGAGGTATGCTCATATGTGTGTGTTGTGCTGTGGTGCACGCGCCCGACGTACTGACCATTAGTAAATTTGAACTCCAATACAGAACAGGACAGACGATGGAAGACACACGCAGCCACACACTTGGTCTGAGGCAAACAAATTGTGAGGTGCCACACACAAATGACAAGGACGGCAAGGAGCAGGAGCAGCTTTGCCTTCTTGCTGCGCCAGTTTTTGCTTCCTTCCCATTCTCATGCATAGGTTGGCATCACTTCCGAGGACGACAGGACATTCCGCCTCCTTACAGAGGCCGACATTGACAAGTTCTTGACAGCCATTGCAGAGAAGGATTGAGGACCATGATTTTCAACCTGCTGCCCTGTGGCCTCTTTGCGGTTTTCTGGGCAGTCGATCAGGGTCGCTCGTTGAGTGTATTTTTTTCGAAGTGCAGGTCTGGGGCAAGATTGTTATTTATCAACAATTGGGGGGGGGTTGGGGGGCACAGGCCACACAAACAGTGTGGGCCGTCGTCGGCCTGGCAGGGCAGAACGGGATCTGTATGATACGTAGTTTCAGCATGTTGTTTCTGTGGTACGGTGATCGAGACATCGGGGCAGAGAGTATCTGCACGCCACATGGACACCAGATGTTTCTGATTCCCTACATTGGTATGGTGGTTTGTGTCCTGGAATGCACGGGTGATGCATTGAAAAAACAAAGGGGGGGCATGTGCAGCTATGGGAGAGAGGGTGTGTAGCTCTGTTTGGGACGTAATTGTTTCCAAGGCAGATCGTTCAGGGTGTCTCCAGGGATGTTTGCAGGATGCACCCCACAGCAGCATTATTTTAAGGGTTTGTGGTCGTTGTCGGAAGCCTGAAAACTGATTGGTTTTTTTTTTTGGCTGTTTGACCCCTTGAGACAGTGTGCATTATTGATTGCTGGGAGTTGGGCCCAGCTAACATTCCACTGAAATGCGATGGTTGCATGCTTTTGATGCTTTTCATAATCATTTCTTCGAGCCTCCTGCAATGTACTTTGGAAGTGTTGGTTAAGCTTGGGACAAGCAAACAATGTATGGTGAGATATTGGATATGAAGGTGAATCGAGTCAATTGCTGGAGATCAATATGTGCTGAACCTGCAAGTGAGGTCAGGGCCTTGACATGGTTCCAACAATTCACTGTTGTGTTGCATGTTTTGTTCGTTCATTGATTGGGTAGGGCTATGAAAATGCAGATCCCTGGTTTTTGTTTCATGCAAGTTGAGGATGTCGCAAGGACTAGAATTGCTGAACAACCATGATGCATTGCATGATTGTTTTGGTGCATTTTGCCCACTCAATTATGCTTGTTGACTGCTAGCAGTCAAACGCAAACATCAGGCAGCCAAAAGATTGGTAAGTTCAGCGTTTTGATGATTGTCTGTGTTGCAACAATCTGTTTTCGCCTGTTGATTTTGGTGCAGTGTTTCATGGAAACACCAGTTTTTAACTCATGCTTAAATGCTTGCATTGTGCCCCCTTTGCATCTAATCTTCTCAAGCTAGATCGTCTTTTGCACTTTGCCAATAATTCCAGGAAGATTTTTAGTTTTTTTTACAACATTGGCAATGTTAGAAAAACACCCTTTGGCATGTAGCTCCAATCGCTACCCAATCCAGCCCCTTTGCATATCAAATTTCAAAAGCGGCCTAAAACATGGTTTACATACCTTGGATGGCCTTTTTATGGTCACAATGTCAAAAAAAAAAAGGTTTCGAAAGCTTTTGGTGTCTTTGGCACAGGTTTTGACCGGCTTTCGGCAAAGCTAGAGACTTATCCTCGTAGGCATATGCTATTACAACATCCCCACTTGCACCCCTTAGAGTGGGTACCACAGGGTCACTCGAATTAGGCAACAACATGAAATTAGGTATGACCAACAACATGTTTTTGTAGCATTCCAAAGCAAAAAAGGGGTATACTAGTATAGAAATTGGTCAATTTCTTTTAAGGCAAAAGAACCAAAAAGTGTGCTATGTACCAATAAGTGTACCACCCATAGTAAATTCTTTTTTTTTACATAAAAAGTCACATTTCTCAGTTTTTTAGAGCCAATTTGCAACATTTTCTTCGTTGTGCCCGCGAAGGGGAACCGTAATGCAATTGGGTATACTTTCAAGATGCTTAGTGTCCTCTTGCGCGATTGGTCCTAGGCATATCCCGTCCGTGCAATTTATGAAAAAAATTTAATCATTCTGAAGTTAAATAGATAATTACCAACCCTCAGCTTCTGGGTTTTTTTTACTGCCAATCCGAAGTGCATATATTTATCATATTGCGAAAAATGTTTTGCTTGCAAGATGAAATGTTTTTCAAATGACATTTTTTAGGAACCCACTGCATCCCTCTTTGCCAATTTTTTTTCCAAACCCGTGTTCCCATATCCTACAAGCCTAGGAGCGGCGACACCATGCACAATCTGAAACAACAAGCAAATGCAACATGCAACACACGCACTGAGTATTTACAGCCAATTTGCGAGTGCATGTTCCGTTAAGTTTTTAGTGTTCAATGTTTTCATACTGATAATGTTCAGGAACACAAATCTCACAGATACTTTGCATGGTTTGCAACACTGTTTTGGAGGAATGGAGAAGCATTTCTAACACCACTGGAAGCAGCGACGGCGACAACCAGAGCAAACAAAAGAAAGGAACACCATCGTGTCAACGCGGTGCTGGAGCATGTCTGCAGCGGCGTATCGCCTCGGAAACAGTCTTTCTAAGGACTTTGAAAGTCTTCGCACCTTGTCGTGTTGAAATTCGGCGTGTAAAGCATTGCGCCACCCCATCTTCCGATTCCGTCGTTGTTGGCGGCATGGGATGCATGAAGTGGACACACAAAAGAACTTTTTCCTTGCTTGTAGGTCGTTCTGCGTCTTTGGGCGCCTTCTGTTTAGCTCTCGTCACACCGTAGATGAAAGCTATTGCCGCTGCTTTTGCCTGTCGCATCTAATGATGCACGAGATCAGAAGATAAAAATTGGCAAAGATTGACGCCAAAATAATCTAAAAGTACAACAATTTACTTGAATTTTCATCTCTGCTACGTAGGTACAACGACTGGCGCAATCTTAAATTGGGGCCTCCTGCTCGACACCTTGTTGTGGCAAGTTTACAGACATCTAATAAAATTGCTGCAAAAATCTTATTACATTTAAGATTTCAATTTCAAATTCTATTTTTTTGATCTATTATTTAGCCTGTCTCCTTTCAAAACCAAAAACTATCAGCAATGTCGAAATCGCAAAAGTTTGTCCGCTTACGGGTTTTTTTGCCTTATTTGTTTAGGTGACTTCGAATTTGAAACGAGCAGTGCCCTTAGCGGTGTTTATTGTATCACATTGTTTTTGTGTATTTGCTTGTGATAAAATGTGTGATGAAAATTGGTTTCCGATTGAGATGGATAGCGAAGAATTGGGGGTTGGCCCACAATTGAATCATACATGCCGGACAACAGATGAAATTTCCATTGCCATGCTTCATTGTTTGATAAAAAACAAATAGACCTAGGGAAAATTAGCATTGGAAATGATACATTCATTTTTTGCAAAAGTACAAAAGTGTTTCTGTATCGCTTTTGCGGCTGCATGTCTTTTGGAACTAGTGCGCACTCCTTCAAAGTAGAGCATGCTCCTTCTGCCCGCTCTTTTTAAAACTCATGCATATCCATTTTCAATTGCTCGGCCCGATGCTTTCAGGTTTGGACCATTGGATCCATGGCACTTGTCCATTGGCAGAGGAAACATGTGATGTGCACCGAATCATACTGATTTCGCTGTAAGACCTTTGTGAGTGCTGACAAATGACATGAAATGTATTTTTAAGCAAGAACACATCTAGAACATTGACGAATCAATTGACAAACGGAACTCTTTTACATATGTGATCTACCCGCACGTCCTAAGGTATTGAGGCGCGCATGTGACTGCCGCAACTATCTATCGGATTTCTAATCAACTTTCCAGATCATTCAAACATGTTTCACCAAATGAAATTGTTGAATTTTGTATATCGATCATTTTGAGGTAGCTGCAGCCAAAATGTGAGGATTGCCGCACAAAACTATGATCTATCTAAATGGTAGATCACCGGACCATCAAGCAAAGGTCCGGAGTTCGGTTCCGTGATTGCCTTTTGAAAAAGCACCACTTTCATTTCAATGTGAGTGTTTACTAACCACAGACTTGTTGAATGAATATGTTGTGGCATGATTCATAAATGATTCTCTAGTTGAATGATACCACATTTTTCAATGTCTATACCTACCCCGCTTCTTGTCTATCCAGGCTGGTGTTTTTGTGCATTGGACATTTGATCTTGTGCTCACATTGAAAGGTCATGTTTGGTCGCTAACAAAGTCAGTAGTGGAAAAATAACGGAACCATCTCCAAATTTTGGGTTACAAGACCGGATCCTTGTACCACAATCCCTCCTTGAAAATCTTAATATCATTATTTCGGCGGCCCGTGTAGACTGGGTCGTTGGTTTGTGAACAAATTGATGGCTCAAGCAATAAAGGTTGAAGCGAAGTAGATGGATATCAATTGGTGAATGAGATTGCACAACTAGCATTCTTGGCCATGCGCTTGACGTGTACCATTCAATTACTTTCGTAAGCTGCTATCCAATTTTAAAATTCAATATTTTATCCTTTCAATGATGCCCATTTACCTTGTAACTCCAAGCGCGGTCCAATTGCAATCCTCAAGCGATATCGCGGCAACCTATTCTAATCTGAACTTGTTTGTTGTAGCAACATTTGCTTGTTTGATGGCACAAAGTGGCTTCAAACATTTGAACGAACAAGAAGATTAAATGACAAACCTCAGCCGAAATATGATTGTCTCCGGCAAAGCACCAAGGTTCGTCAATTTGGTTGACAGGTAGGCAATCAGTCAGTCAGTCAAGCAAAGCCGGCAGCCAGCGAGCCACCCCACTAGCTATGTAGTTAGTGGGACAAGCAAGCATGCAAACAAAAACATCCACTTTGGTTCTTCTGGTAATAGCGTACATCTACAAACCATGGTGAACCTCATTTGTGCAAATAAAAACAGTGGTCTAGTGGAACAACGGTTTTTGGACGGCCGGCCGAGTCCTGAATGATCCTTGACCGCTCTAGGGTTTGTGTTTGACCCATTTTGTGGACCAAGGTTCGAATTCCACTAAACGCAAACTTTTCACCCCACTCCTAAAAGAATGGTACCCAAATACAAAGTGGTAGAAATCTCAAAATTGAAAAAATCATTGGAAGATAATTTTGTCTTGCAAAATAATGATGATAAAAAAAACCGACATCCAACATCATGCCTTGGGGTATGCTTAGCGAATTGCCCCAAAAAGCAGAACTGTATGGCATTCGCACTTATGCTTGATCTAACAACCTCCCTTGGAAGCGGTTTATTTATGCTCAATTTAAATGATGTGTACTATGTATAGCAGTATTTGCAGCAGTAAAACTGTAGTAGCAATACAAATCGAAATCAATGGTTTCCCTCTCACAAACAAAACGTGGGGACCACCCACATCCTCTTCCAAAAGATCACTCTGCTGAGTCTGTTGAGTGTGAGAGAAAATTTTCCTCAAATGTTTTTGTTGTTAGTATGTGTAGGATGTTGCTGTACTTGCTATCGAGAACATATCTAGGATCACTAACGCAGGACCAATAACACGGTAGCAAACAACATGCTTGCATATCACTTGCCATTCTTTGGCCTCCCAAACCAAACCAAACTGCACTATCCCATTTTGCCATTCAAAGAATGATGGCGATCAGCACTGCATGTGTGTTTCTCCCTTGCTCCCCCAAAATACTTTGCATGCAGCATTTGTCGGAGCCATGGGAGGGATTCATATTCCAGTTGCAAAATGCATGTTGTGAACCTTCCTTGGCTCATCTCAAACACCCTTGTAAACATGCAATGATCCCATGCTGCAGACATTTGTGCACATCCACACGATTTACATGCTCAATTCAAACCCAGAACTATGATACATCCAAAAACAATGAAAATTTCTGGATGGTGGGGAAATGCTGCAAAAAAACCAGGGAGAATCATCCACAAACATCTTGATGGACACGGGCAACACAAGAATATGCTGTAAGCAGAACTTGTCCAGCACTCAGGCATGTGCTCACAATCGAGACATTCAAAAATTGTACCATACAAACCCTAATTGAGGAGCAAAATGGACAAACAATCCATCAACATCAACATGGAATGGCAGACATTAAAGAGCTGTGGCAACTAAAACTAAAAAAAACTTAGCACATATCATGATTGAACCCAACCCCCCCATCCAAAAATACAACGGACAGACAGCAACTGACATCAATGCGCGTAAAGCATAAAAGCATAAAGAATGGCTGTGGTAAATATTCTCAACAGTGGGCTAAAAATAGGTACTTCCCAAAGCAAGAAGCAGGCAATGTAACAAGGTTTGAACAAGCAGATAATGGTTGCAATACAATTTTTTAGGGAAGCAACGTTGAAAGTATTGTACTTCAACCAACGGAGGAAACTGTCCTGTGAAACAGGGGATGTTTGTGTTTGCAGTGTGTGGGGGGGGGGGCTACCTCAGATTTTCAATCATTCACACTGTAGGTTAGGGTTACGGTTCATAACAATTGATGAGCACTGTGCCTTTGCAACAGAAACATACAGAATTTACATTTTACAACTCATGACAAATGGGTTGCACTCCTTTGACAATGTCCAAGAAAAAGAGACATCAGAATCGTCAGAAGGTGCCATGACATATCTAGACTGTACTCGACTTTCAAACACACCTTTACAGGTTGCAGCACAGCACGCAACCAGGCCAGCAAACCTGGGGCCTTCATCCCAGATACCAACACATGCAAATCTGATCAGTCGCATTCGTTCCAGACAATTGTCAAAATACTGGCAACCCTTTTACCACTTCCAAGTCGACGTCACGCTTACAATGTTGACTGCAAGCAAAAATCGACACCTACTCCTGTTGGCATGATAATTGCTTGTCCTCCAGGCATATGTGGTGGTGAAAGCTGGCCTATGGCTGTGTCCCTGTTCGTAGAAAACGAGGGTTGCAGATGCAGATCTGCATAAGATTCGGCTGGCGGGACAAGCGTAAGGCGGTTAACTGCTTGTGCTAGGGGAATTAAGCTATGGGGACAGGGAACTGCTGCTGCAGAACTTGGGCCACAATCCAATTGAATTGCAACGGCTATCTGCTCAGGCTGCAATCTCTGGCGTGAAAATTCTCAGCGTGCTGTCATCCGGTATAACATGTTCAACCCTGGTACAACATACAGCAGGTGCGCCCCAAACATACCCAATGCTCACACCCCACCAGATGCAATCAACGTCCCTGCCAGGCCGCTCTTCAAGCCAGCTCTTGAAGGCAGATCCTCTGACATGTTTGCAGGGCTCTTATGGACAGTCGACAGTAGGCAGCAGCTCAACGTTCAAGCGCTGCACCTCAATGAGACCTGCACGCTCCGTGTTGATGTAGCACCGGTAAACTTTGTCACCACTTCCACGAGTGTACTGATAACGACATGCATTGCAGACTGCACATGGTCCTCCAGCGCAACTGCAAAACGGTGGAAACGAGTGGAGACACAGGCTGGGAACCGCATGCTACAAGGGCTGGAATGAATAATGAACATGCTAATCTATGCTGTTGCCCTGCTTCCCAAGCACACTTCTCCCAGCCACCCACATGTACCATTGCCAATTTCCAAAGTGACAGGCACCCTACCTTTTGCTTTTTGTACTGCAGGGCCTGCCCCTTCCCTTTGGCCAACGAGCGCATTTGTCCAACGGAAGACTTGGCTTTTGGATGGCTACATGCCCACCGATGCTGTCATATCATTTCCGTTTTTGGCAGATTGCATACTGCGCAATTTTTTTGTGTGTCTGCTTGAAATATTCAATTTGTTCCATTTCTTTGCACAACCTTGCACCAACAGCAAGAAGCAAATTGGAACATGGGGCCACCAAGAATCAATAATGTAACACGCTGGGGCTCGTCCACATATTTCCGCTGACTCAAAAACTCCTCAAAAGATGGGGTACAAAAAAGTGCAGAACGGTGCAAAAAAATGCAACTGCAACCACATAACAAGCAAAGTAATGCACAGCACATTGGGCTCAGAGCTGCAATCCAGGGCCCAAATTAAGAGCTGCAAAGCAGTGTGGTGCTTGGGATGCTTGCTAGTTCACCACAATAAGCTACCTTCCACATCACTAGTGGACATGAGCATGTTTGTGCTGTGGGAGGTGCAGACCATGTTGATACTTGGTGTTCATGTTACCTGTGAGACTGCTTCCGCAGTTGTTCTACTCCACGGTTGCTTCTTGACTGTGCCAGAGCTCACCTTTTTCCCGCATGATGGGATTTTTCAGTGGGTATGTGCCCCAGGTCTTTGTTCGATAGACTCTTGGCACGCAGAACACCGTACAAATCACCACATACACCAGGGGTACACCGTCATGCCTACAATGCAGCAGTTGCTTTTGTCCCATAACGCGAATTTGCTTTCTTGCCTGGGGGTCAAAGCGTGTGGTGTGGCTAGGTGACCACTTAGCCCATTTAAAGAGGAGAACTAGTGGTGACACACATCAATGCAGGGAATAAATCGAAACAACTTCACAAGCGCAGGCGAAATTGAAGGTCCATGGGACGCCACGTCTGAAACACCCGAGAGCTGGCCCTGGGTTTCTAGGGGAATTGTGTGGACGGATCCAGTGGAACACAGTGGCGAAGTTGAGGTCGGTGTGGTTGGGCGAGTGACAAAGGACGTGGTTATCGAACTGATGGTGGCACTTGTGGTGTTGGCGATGCCGTACGATAGATTGAATTGTGCCGACCACTAATTTCGGCAAACACCCAAAAGCGCTTTGGTTTCGGAAATCAGTTGCGAAAGCCCCCCAAAAGCCGAAAATTAGTTCCTCTGTGCGATTGCTTTTGTGAAAAGCAGTTTTTTGCGAAGCCGCGGCAGTGAAAGATTTTTTGTCTTGGTTTTTTTCACTTTGCAAAATATTCTGGAATTGATCGTCATTGCTCATTTTGGGCAATCGCTCTGTTTGAATGCAATGAACGTGTGTTGGTGAGTTGCCTTGAAAGAGGTGCACAAGAGACCCTTGCATAGATCATTGACAAAGACTGGCAGTGGGAGTGGAAAGGGGAAGGCAGGGGGATGCGGAGGGATTGACAGGATGAGTAGCAGCCCTCACTTTCAAATCCACGCAGGCGCGTCCAGCTGAATGCCCCACAGGGTCGCAAATGGAAAGCAGTGGCGAATTCTGGCACAATGTGCCAGCGGGGCTGAACGACGTTTGTTTTGCGGTCGGGCAGGCGTGTCTCCCACGATGCGTCAAGCAGTCCTTTGTTTGGGCGTTGTGTCTCTGCAAACCCCGGTCCCAGTGGCGCGCATGCAATTGCACTGGAAAAGATGTGTATTGAATGGCATTGAAGGAAACAAGCGTCGCCAGGCCGTGGCAAGCCCAGCCCCTGCGTGCAGATCACAATTCATTGGTTCAGTCGAGGGAAACACAGACCAAACACAGAGAATACTCCTGCAAATTCTTCACCGCAGGCAACCCATCCCATCCTCCACCTGCCTATCGTTGTGTTGATCTCCTTTCCTCCTCCCTCAAATACGGGGGGGATGGACCGGGAGGCGGGGAAGGGGGGGAGAAGACGGAGGCGGGCCCCCAGAGCCCAAGGATGAGACGCATGGATGCGCACAAGGGGGGCGGGCTCTGAGGAATGGACAAGGGGTCCAGGAGGGGCTGTTGCAGCAACGGCGCATCGAGGAGCCTCTGGTGGTGCTCCACCGGCCTGGCCACCAGCCAAAGACAGGCAGACCGGTGCCAGGAGAGGGGTCATCATACTGGCTCCCTACGTGGCATAACATGCCCTGCCGCGACGCAAAAATGCCTTTGTGCAACGAATTGACCCTCTGCCTCCACACGTCGTGTGGCTCCAGCTACCCCGCTCCCTCGACGTTGCCTCGGACAGGGGGTGTCTGGCCGACCCCGATGGGAGTGCCGTGTTCTGGCAGTGCGCAGACACGCGTCAGCAGCACATAAGACCGAAGAGATACTTACGTAAGTACCTTGAAAAACAACCCGACCCCCTGTGTGCCATTCCGTCGGGTTGCTGTTTCTTAACGGGGCCCTGGACAGTCACCCGTTCCTCCCTTCACGTGCTGCGTCGGGTCGCTGTGTTCCGACGGCCACTGCGGCCCGTGTTCCTTGTGGCGTCGTTCCCGCGTTGGCGGGGCCCAGTGGTTGGCACGCTGGGGTTGTGCTTTACGGTTTTTGCTGCGCACTCCCCTCCATGTTCAGGTCGTCCACCACATGCCTCGCCGTGTTGCCGTGTGCGTGAGGCCCAAGTGCTCCACCCTCCACATGTCGTCCTGGTCGTCCACCACCTGCCTCCCCACGCTGCCGTGCACGTGGGGCCGAATTACTCCATCCCTGCGTGTGGTGCTCGTGGGCATCGCGCGCACCTGCATGGTTGACGCGGGTGACGTGCGCACCTGGGCCTGGGTGGTTTGCGCCGGACGGTTACCCCCCCCCCCCCTTCCCCCGCGATGGGGCACCTCAGCAGCCTCGCAGACTGCGCACCACCCTCAGACAGCTGCTTGGCTGAGGCAGTGGTGGAACAGTCGGCACGGCTTACATTTGCCCCATCCCTCTGCACCCTGACCCCTTCCACGGCGAGACACCACATACGTGCTGGTATGGTACTGATCGGACACCTTAAACCACCACTCCCCAGCCTCGGGCTCCCTGTAGATCATTCCCTGGTAGCCGCCTGCATCCGAAGCGAAGCGGACCACACCGATATCCATGGACATCTGGTACCGCACGCCGTAGCTGAAATTACTGGGGATCTGGATCTCCACCATATTCCCGACAATCGATACGGAGCTGTTGAAGATGTCCACTGCGGTGGTGCCAATGACGCTCTTGTCGTACAGCCCGTCTGCAAAGTGAGGACGATGAGGAGCAACCTCCCATAACCAGCCGGCCGGTAGCTGGAACACGGTACGGCGAGAGTGCCGCGGGGCACCCCGTGGCCCGCTGGCACTGCTTGCGCAGATGCGATGCAGCGGCCAGGGGTGCCATGGGACCTCGGGCAGCCTTCAAACACCATCCACCAGGGACGCTTTAGAACGGAAAGAGGGGGGGGGGGGGGTTGCCCCTAACCCTTGGAAACAGCACTTGCAGATCGCAACAAGCCATTTTTTAGTGACGGGGGGCAGGGTCGTGGCTTGGCACTTTTGGAGGGCACTCCCTGTGTCCCCTACCTCCCCTACACCCCTACCTCAGGGGCGGGGGGAGGTCCAGCCCAGGAGGCAGGCACCCACTCACCGGTAAACGCGCCCGTTTAGCATTTCTGAATCACACAGAACAGGACCAAAAGGGAGAAAAAACAGAATCACTGGGACTGGACCTGGTGCCCTCAGGATGTATTCTGAATTCCTACAATTCCTATAGTTCCAACTTTCCGCTGCTGTGGAATGAGGTGAGATTTGTTTTGGCCCTGGGGGATGAGGGGAAGCTCCTCCTTACAAATTCTCTCTTCCAAAGCGTCCCAGCAATCCGTCGCACTGTCACCCTCAACAACAACCCTCATTGACACTGATCCACAAATCCGCAGCCGGTGGTGACCGTCATCAGAAACCGCCAACAACAAACCTGACGACGGCCTGCGCAGCACGTTGGTGTCAGGGGTGACGTGAAGCGATGGTGGTCTTACAGGCGCGCTGCGGGGGGGATTTCGTGTGGGATCAAATCTGGGGCGAGGGAGGGGACGGGTAAAATTTGCGAGGGGAAATTTCAGACAGGACCCAGAAAAAGCTGTGGGAAATTTCGTGAGCTACCTCCCGCCAGTCTGTGTGATTTTCTCACCAGCGGAACCTCTTTCCACGCTTCCAATCACTGACCTAGGCATCGCCCGCTCTACAGCAGGGGGACGGGGGCTCGTGTTTTTTCAGAACCGGATTGGCAAGAAATCCACAGCTCCTGCCTTGACGCAAACGACACTGAGACCCTCAGTCCAAATCACGTCGAGGCACCAGAATAATCAACGTGACATAACAGCGAGTCGCACGCATCGGGGTGGCACATGCCGTGGACGCGCGTGTGCTGAGGTGGAGCGCGCATCGCACAAACACGTCCCGGGGGTGCATGGCATCCGTGCGTACTTGGGTAGACGGCGTACCGGTGCGGTGCGCACGGGTAACAGGGCGGTGCGCTCATGCTGTGCTCACGCGCCGGTGTGATGCGCGCAGGGGGCCCAGCCCGGCCGCCGCCACAAACCGCTTGCGCCTCGTTGACCCCCATCCTTATGTGTCGTCAGCCCCCCGGCCCATCAGGAAAGCGACACGAAAGAGGCGACTGGCAGCGGCAGCACTTTTCTTAGACTCTCCATTCCTAAATGCCCAGACAATATCCGAGCAGTTCGAGAATCTGGCCGGCCCATCGTCGGGGCGTTGCGCGAGGCACCCAGAAGGACCAAAAGCTGCCAGACTTCGTTCCGGACGAGCCTCGACATGAAGCATCTGGTCGCCAGCCGGTGACCTGTAGGTCACCGGCAATGGACGCCGTCAATGGACGATCAACTGCTGTCGACATTACCTCCAACGACGGATGACAAGGCCCCACAGGCCACGGCCAACATAAGATACTTCCTGCTCTTTCCTGCCCAACGCATGGCCTCCGGAGGGATTCTTTACAGGAGGTGAGAGGGTGAGAGGGTGACAGGGGGTCGGCCCCGGTTGAAAGGCCTCGTCAATCCGCAGAGCTTCTCCTTAAGTACCTCGACCAATGCGAAGACGAACAGGAGCAAGACGGCCCCATCCCCCATCGGGAGTCAAGCGTCTGTGAGGCACAGGGCATACCGAGGACACTGGTGGTGAAATACACATTGCCGCCCACCGGCACAATGTCGTCACTGAAGTAGAACTTGACGTGCTGCTCGTCCTGCGAAAGAACTCCTTCTCGACCAACGTTCGGGAACACGGTCGCCAAATCAATCGTAGGCCCACTGCAAGACATTAGAGGCAGATCGGTCCTCGGTGCTACGGTGCTACCCAACCCCCCGCTATGTTCACGGTCACCTGCATGGGGCTCACCGGGGACCCGACTCTGCCGGCGGTATCAACGGGCGGGTGTTTGTGTGCGACGAAAGCGATATTCAGATGGGCCAGAGCGTCCGGCATCAAACCACCGATGTACATTGGCGGGGACAGGGGGAGTGAGAGCAAAAATATTCTGTCGCACGCTTCACATTTTGGGGGCTGGTCACTTGGTGGAGTTGTATACGCCGTGTGCCGTGAGCACCTGCGCAGTCTGGCGTGGCGGAACCAACAAGGGCTGTCGGCTGGGGGCGAAACTGTAACTACTAATTGCGGGTTCAGGGACTTGCTGCGGCTGTTGAACCCTCCTTCCCTCCCTCCCATGAGCCCGAAACCCACCAACCCATCCGCCCCCCGCCCCACCTTCTGCTAGGTCTGGTGCAGGCTGTTGTGCAGCGATCGCACATTGGTTGGCATCGCTGGGGTAGGATGGGAAACCCTTCTGCCCTTCAACAGGAAACTGCGCGCGACTACAACCTGCAATCGATACTGACATCACTGATTCCGCCTTGCCATGCATTGCTTCCACACTCACTTCCAACCACGAGGTCTGACAGAGCCGACTGCTTGGGCATGATGGCAACCGCCGTGTACTCCTTGTCATTGACTATGAAAACCCACGCAGAGACTCCATCGTAACTGTGATTGCGGAGATGGTGGAGGAATGCCGCATGAACCCCATGGAATAGATGGGATAGGGCTCCACGCGTACCATAGAAATGGACAGGACAGGGCTTGACGCATATCGCACAGGGTACAGGAGTAGGGCAAGCGGGATATCGCAGAAATGGCGGGAGACGCTCGGAGACACATCCCCGAAGGTATTGGAACAGGCCTGGAAGCGTGCCAGAAGGAGGGGTGCCACCAACACAAGGCAAAGCGAGAAGGACGACTGGGGGGCACACTGCTGTGGTGCAAGAGTATGTGAGGCACAGTACAGAAGGGGTGTGGTGCGCGACATGCAGGAGCAGTAGCAGGGGGCTCCGCTCGTGGGACACAAGGCAATGCAAAGCAGCAACGGACAGACCTGACTTGCAAATTGTACCAAGTGTCAGGAGCAATAGAGGGCCCAAAGGGCACCCACCCATTGAGGGTACTGAACCGCAGGCTGCCTCCCCACAACGAGATGGCAAAACCCCCTCCACCCTCCACGCCAGCGGTCCCGTAGGGAGCCTTACAGAAGAGGCCGGACCGAGAAGTGGGGCTGGTGCTGTAGATGCGGGCGAAGATGCTGAAGCCCTCGGTGTTGACGGGCAGGCCCCAGCGAGACAGGCCCAAACCAGCGACATCCTTCGTCATATTCAGCGTTGTGGATGTAAAGCAGCTGTGCGCATAAGGGCGTATCACGGATAAACGTGCGCATGCGAGAGGCACACGGGACGTGCCCAGGGGACAACAGGGTCACACGACAACAGCCTCAGGGAATTGCACATAGCAGCCCGGGGGGCAAGTCAAAGGCACAAATAGGGCACATAGGGCGGACACAGACGGTCAACACAGAATTCTCATGGGACACAAAGGCGGGGCATGTCATTCCTTGGCTGTAGGCGAACAAGTGTTGAAAGCGGGCAACCCACACGAATCGGTTGCGGTCCCTTTGAACAAACTAAATCGGCACGTAGTTGGAGTGTGCATACATGGGATGCATCCGGTACAGGGGGTGGGGGGGGGATTTGGGGGCCCTGGCCGACCCCAGCCAACCCGGCCACGCACATTGGAAAAGTCGTCCTTCGAAAAAAAAAATACTTTATCAAAAGGGGCTTTTACGCACACACCCTTACTTTTCATTGCCTCTGCTCCCCCTCCCTCGGGGGAGGGTGTCCAGTACTCGTGGGGTTCTACCTCCACATATTCAGGGGTGTTGCTGTCCAAATCCCGGAACATCGTGGGCATGTGGGTGCTCAGTTCAGCCGGCCACGCCATTGTTTCGCTGCTCTTGTTCTCTGGTGTTGCGCGTAATTCGCAGGTCGTCCAACCCGCAGGAGGTGCGGTTTCCGCTACTTTCCGTGCCTTTGCTGCAGCTTGTGCGAGGAGGGTGGCTGCCAGGCTTGTGCTCGTGGCTGTCCCCTTGTGGATTGTAGGACGTATGCCTGGGGCTGCAAATCCCCTCTCTGCCCCTTTGTGCCCCATCTGTTTACATCCTGTTTCCCCCCCCATGTGGCAAATCTGATAAAGCAAACTGCGGAAAAAGTGTAGGCAGCATTTCATAGCCTGTGACACTACCCCCCCCCCTTCCCTTGTGAGAGCAACACCAAAGTCCCAAAATTTGACGGAGACAGCACCTACCGTTGCTCGAACACGGGGGCGTATTAATAAAGGGCAAAGTAGGACATGGTTCCAAAAGCTGTGGCAACAACACCTGCTGTTGCTCTGACAAGGGCGTTGCTCTCGGAAAGGGGGGGGGGGGCGGTAACCCCAGGGTATTGCTTTAATTTTCATTTCGGCAGTCGGGGGGGGGGGGGGGCTGCCCCCCCCCCAAACTTTTTCCTTTGGGCCAATTTGTTTCTCCTGCGCCTTTGGCGCACCTATAACAGGGTTCTTTGGTCATTCCACTCACATCACTTCTTCCCCGTGTTGCAGATATCGCAGCGTCCCCTAAGTAACCCCCCCCCCCCACCACCTGTAGGCCTCCCGGGGGCTGTAGTATTCTCGATGACTGCCAGAGTTGAGGGGGGGTTATAGGTGGTGGGGGTTATAGGTCAGGTCATTTGTATGATTTTGCTTTCGGCGCTTCGCACCATCTGTTGTCCGCTGTGTGTTTTCAGTTTCTGCTTATTTTCCCCTTATGGATATTGATTTAGATCTGCCCCACGCCGTGCCTGATGACAGTAATGATGATGAGGGTGATGACCCTTCTGATGAACTTCATGATCTTGGCAGTGGAGTGACTCCCAAACTATAAATATGATGTCTCCTCTGCTTTGATTTGGTTCAGGACAAAGCGTGTCCCTGAAGCAGACAATGCTGCTGAGCAACCTCCAGCAAAAAAGAAAAGGGCACAACCCTCTTTGATGCAAATGTGGAAGAAGTAACTGGTTGCAAAGTATCCTGAAGTTGTGTCCCACACGCTTTGCTGCTCCATTTCTTTGCACAGCTCTGTCTTTGAAAATCACTGAGAGGGGGGGGGGGGGGGCACCGGGGACAACGGAGTGGGGGGTTATAGGTGGTGGGGGGGGGTTACGTTCTTTGGTTACCCGGTCCAACTGTGCCTCTGCACAAAACGCGACGACGTTATTACCGCAATGCTCTATTTTCGGTTTCAACACAGATGGAGCGGGAAGAAAAGGCAAGAGGCATACAATGCTGCACAAAAAGCATGGTATCCTCTCCGATGTGTTAGCCCCAAGTGGTGAATCATCATCCAGCTCAGATTCTTCTGGTTCCCCTTCCAGTTCAGAAGAGGATGGCAATGGTGAGTCTAGCTCAGGTGAGTCCAACTCTGATTGATCTTTGACGAAGAATTCGATGACAATGAACATTCCTCCATGTTTCCTGTTTGTGTTTCCTGGTGGTGTTTAGGTGAGGGGACAATGTATGGACCCAAAAAGATGAGTTGCATTGCCTGTCTTCAGACATTATGACAAATGTATATGCTGAATGGGTCAGTGTGGTACATTTTTTGCAGTTTCTTGTGGATATGCTGCATTTCGGCAGGGGGGGTGGGAACCCCTCGCCCCTGGACTCCCTCCCCCCCCTCCCCTCGACCCCCTCCGCTCAAGCAACACCCTGGGATAACCCCCGTTCCACGGCCACCCACACGGGGGTGCACACCTGGTCCGCACAGTGTGCGGCGACCATGCGGACACCTTCGTCAGATGCAGCACCGCGTTGGGCATCCCAACCTGCGTCGTGGGCAGGGCGTAGGCCGACGCGGACTCGCCGCCCTGCAGCATCGTAATGTACTTGTCCTGCGACGGGACGGCGGCCGGAGTGAAGTACAGCGACGCGGGGACAGCCATGGCAATGTAGAAGGCGTGCACGCCCGCGGTGAGGGTGATGGGGGTGGCGAACTGCAGGCGGTACGTCCCCACGCTGACGGGGGTGATGGTGGTCCCGCCATTGGTCAGGTCCGTGGTCCAGACAGAGCCGGTCGTGTAGGAGCCGGTGTGATGGCGGACGTAGACAATCTGGTCATCGGCCTTGGCCAGTTCAAGGGTCATCGCTGGGGGAAGAGAGGAATGCAGATGGGCACCGCCGATACAACTGGGCACAGACCGGAGATCACAGGGGGGTAGGGCCCCATTACAAAAGAGAGAGAGAGAGAGAGAGAGAGAGAGAGAGAGAGAGAGAGGGAGAGAGAGGGAGAGGGAGAGAGAGAGAGAGAGAGAGAGAGAGAGAGAGAGAGAGAGAGAGAGAGAGAGAGAGGGAGGGAGGGAGGGAGGGAGGGAGGGAGATAGCGCACGAGAGAGAAAAAGGTCGGACTCGCAATTTGCAGAGAGAGAGTGGGGGGGGGGGGTGATAGAGCCGCCGTGGCAGCCTCAAAGAAGAGGCTCAATGGACCGGACCCCCCCCCCACGGGATGGCCGGTGGTGCCCGGACTTCAAATCTCACAAACAGTGAAAATGGCATTATTTCAGGGGGCGGGACGTGTGGGGAGCTGACGTCATGCAACCCGAAGTATTTTCTTCGGCGCCCGATTTTGACGGCGACAGATCAATGGTCCCGGGATGAAGACCCCAACCGTCCCCCATCCGCCCACTTTTCGAGGGCTCTATTGACCCCCTGGCCCCCCAGCCCCGCCACTAAAACTCCGACTCTGCAAGAAGGAAACAGTTGCAGAAAGTACTGGGGGCATGTGCGTGGCAAAGGACGTGGAAAGTGGCGCACAAGAC
The DNA here is from genome assembly GCA_964036045.1 of Eutreptiella sp. 'Long Island Sound 2002'. NCBI lineage: Eukaryota > Euglenozoa > Euglenophyceae > Eutreptiales > Eutreptiaceae > Eutreptiella > Eutreptiella sp. 'Long Island Sound 2002'. The sequence goes on along the minus strand of OZ038401.1, from coordinate 31,067,960 downwards.
TTGTTGAGACAGCAGGACGTCCTCCTTGCTATCTTGACCTTGCTATCAACACTCGCCTTGAAGCGGGAGTTGCAGCAAGCGCTAGCAACTTTACTTGTCCCGCACATGTTACACTGAGGAGCCAAAGGGCGTCAAGGAAACACTCTAATGCCTGGGCCCTAGGCTGTTGCTTTGCGAAGGGGGTGGGAAATTTTGCGCGGGTCCTGTTTCGCATGGAAAATTTCATTCTCGAATCGGCTGCGAAGTCAACCACGCAAAATCAAGAGGTGCTGGCAAAATTTCCACAGCAGGGAGGCGGTGGTAGGGTAGTGACGGTGGTCCAGATTGTGGGACACCTTGCGTCAATCCTGTTTGCATTTGCACACCAGACTTGTCCATCGGACGTTTCCTGTCCCTCTGGTGAGACTCATTGTTGAAAAGCTCAACGACAGCTAAGCGAACTACTTCTTGTTAGGGCACAAACTAGCAACAGGCTTGCAACACAGCTGCAAAGATGTGCTTTACCCAATTCAAGAACGGGATCAGGCAAAAGCGTTCATGCCATGTCCACACTGGCTTACTGCAGATTTTGTCACCTCTTACAAACTGTTCGTGGTGCACACCCAATCATTGCCCATTGCATTGTACGTGGGCACTTCCAAGCAAAGAAAGGCGTCACTCTTGGCCTCTTGTCCTCCGTCGCTTGCACTGGAAATGGTTCCTTTGGGTTTTCCATGGGTTGAGTGCAGCGATCCCTCTCATACTTCCATCACTGCCCACCTTTGTTGGTTTCATTGCTTGACAATGACGAATCGCAATCGTGGGCCAGAGGCGGTGGGCAGTCCGTGCAAGGCAAAGCCGAGAAAGAAGGCAGGGGTGGGGAGATGCGAACGCTGTGGCACATCCGGTGTCCAGTGCCATGTCCTCTTTGTGACATGCTTTCGTTGGCTGAGGTCGCTTGTTGGGGTGGGGTGGGGTGGGGTGGGGTGGGGTGGGGTGGGGTGGGGTGGGGGGATGCATTTTTGTGTGCGGGTGGAATGCCAACCCCACTGCTCGCCATTGCAGCAGACTGCCCCGTGGCGCCCGCTTCCCCTGCCGGCGCTGGCAGAGGCTTCACATGCAGTACGGCATCACAACAACAACATGCAAACGGATCTTGAAAAGAAGCGAGACGGGACACAACCAAGACAACTGGACGGCGCGCGTGCATCCTGCCCCTGAGACACACACCGTCAAGCTGCACAGACACTCCCGTTGCTACAAGAACGTCAAACATGGTGTACTGGATGGCATGAGTGCCCAGGTTCCCTGAGGTCTGCAACAGCAGCTCGTCCCCGTCACAGAACTTCACACCACTGGAAGCACCAGAGACGCCGATCGCTGATGTACAGTTGTGACCCACACCGATGCGGCCGTAGCACCGCATGTCGGTTGCGTAATATGTGAAGGCATTGCAGCGCTTCTCGGAAGCGCATTTCGAGGCACAGTCACCTTCGGCAGCAACCTGTGGGCACATAGTGCAGGATATGCCGGAGCGTGCCCTCGAGGGGCCATAGAGTACACATCACGAGAGCAGTGCCGCTTCCATGCAATGATGCAAGTGAACCAAAGCGGGAGATCCAGATGAACGTGGAAGCGAGAGGGCATGTTTGCCATCCTTCCCTCCCTCCCTCCCTGACCGACGCCTGATGGGCAGCATTGCGCCCAGCAATAAAACCCCACGGGCGCCCGATCACGTTTCTGCAAAATGTCGAGCCTCTTCAGCAACACACTTGGGGGTCTCAAATCAACAAATGTGGGCTAACATTTAGTCATCGTCCCAACGTGTCCGGTATTCATCCAATATGCATCCACCCCGCCATCCCTGGTCTGTTCTTTTGGAGGGGAGGCAGATGCGTTACCCCTTCGGGCAGTGCGTTCGCGTCATGAGCCCCCAATGCCCCAGCGGCTTCACAGGGGCTGGAGTTTGCGACGCACGATGCCGATGAGGCCCCAGAAGGACTGGAGGAGCCCGGAATGAGCGAAGAGGTGTGCCGTGCTCACGGAGGGGGCGGCCTCCCTCACCCCTGACAAACCCAGCAAAAACTCCTAATCGTGCTCCAACGAAGTACACCTCCAATCCATGCTCTAGAGGGCAGGAGCACAGCCAGTTGGTTGCACCGTTGAACCTTGACCTTCCCTCTGACGAAATGACAGGGATGAAGCAGCGGCCATTCGAACAACGAGAAACCCAGGGCCCCGAGGGAAATCACAAAAGACAGGCTTGAGGACGACCTTGGCTACATCCACCCTACCGCTTCGAGGACACCTGAAATGGCTTTGGGTTGATATGGCGGCGTCTCCTCGAATATATCAGGGCTAATGTGCAGCGCAGGTTGGAAAGGCTGAATGTCACCTGCTGTATCGGGGTAAGCACCAGCATCCCCAACACCACAACCACCACCACCACCACCACCACCACCATCCCCAACATCACCACCTCCTCCCCAACAAAACAAACTCGCAATTCCACACATTGTGCGTAGGACAAAGAAGACCAGGCACCTGGCCAAAGTAAAAGGACCCAGCCTCATAGTTATAGCCTGGCTGGTTGCAAGCATGCGGGCTGAGCTGGTCACATCCACAGCCGATCATGAAGTCCGTGTCATTCTGGCGCAACCAGCAGTCCTCCTTGGTCTGAACATCCACGCTGTCCACTGTGTTGCGCGCCTGCAGAAAATGATTCAACTGAGGAGCAGGCCTCGCAACGCCTAGGGCCGTTGTTGTATATCTTTCCTGTGCTTAGGGGGCCTGGCAGTTGCATTGGTGGTGGTGATAATTTGCCGATCCCTCTGCTCAGGCCCTTTGTTTCCCCCGTGGCTCCCCCTAGCCCCTGGTCTCACGTTCCAGCGCATTGCCGGAGGCTGTCTGGTCAGCAGTGATGACCACTGGGGCCACCAGATTGGCGGCCTGGGGTGCTGACAGAGGCTGAAAGAAACCCGGCCCTTGCACCACCAACCGCTCCCATGACGAATGCTCGACACCCAGCGAATTCTAGTTGCGGGCCAGTGCCATGCACTACCTTAGGCACCCTTGTGGTGATCAATAATGAAGAAGTGCAGCACTTACAAGCCATTTCCACACGCAAATTGCTTGGGCCCCACATTCTGCGCAGGAGCGCCCCCTGCCCCGCGACATTTCAATCCACTCATTGACTCATGTGGCCCAAACAGCTACCCATTTTCCTTCCACACGGGAACCCGCCGTCAGCCAGCCTATGACCCCGCCCTTGCAACCGAGACATTGTCAACCGGCAAACCTACTCCACCTTCGCCGCCCCTCCACCCGCTGCGGGCCGAAGATGGTGCCAAACGTCAGGCGGCTGATGGGCCGTGGGCTCTGGGCGCCAGAAGCATCCGTAGCAATTTTCCACATACCGCCCCCTTTCCCTGGCCGGTACTTCCGGTTTAACGCACTTGGTTGTGTTTTGTGGAGGCGTGCATCCAGACTGCAGGGTTACTGGGAGTGTGCACGCAGGGAGGGGGGAGGGGAAGCAGCTTTGTGGATGGGGATGAATATCTTAGCCCTTGGCTACAGCTGCGGCACCCATGACGTCCAGCCCCTCCCGCCAGAGCTGACGGGCTTGCACATTCAAAACTTCCTGGACCGCAAAATTCGGAAGGTGCTCTCCGCCATCCAGGGCCAGGGGGTTCTGGATTACCCTGGTACCCATCAGTCCTGGGCATTGCACCCGTGGTTCCCCTGGGGGGGCAGGTGATTGATTTGGCAGCAGCCGGATTCCCCTGCTCTTCCCATGCGGTCCTCTTGTGCTCTCTTCTATTTTACCTGCAACAGCAACAGCTGTGCCTGCGGGGCTCAACGTAGGGGTTTACAATTGTGTTTCCTTCAGACTTTGCCGTTCTAACGGACACAGTGGCTCCTGTTGCACCCTCCGCCTTGCATTGCTCAGACATACCATGTTGGAGCTGTCGATCCCCGTGCCAACGTAGAGACGGTTATGGATGTTGGCAGAGAAGGCGCCCCATCTGCCATAGACAAGGGACTGGTAGTACTTGGCATTTGTGGTGATGACCGTCCAAGTGTTAGTCAGAATGTCATACTTCTCCATATTGGTGAGCAGAGTCCCAGAGCTGCCATACCCTCCGACAACGTAGATGGTCTGTGACATGGCAGAAGAAGACAGGGCAAGATGAAGGGTGCCAGCTCACTGTCCTGTTCATGCCCATCTGCATAATGCGGTGCAGTGTAGGGTCATGTGGCATATCTGCATGTTGTAGATGTGAAGTGACAGAATTTGAGAAGGGGGCCTTCGACCCCCTTCCCCCCCAAAATGGGCTGCGAATGCTGTTTGCCCGTACACAATAAACACTTTCAAAGTGCAGCGCCGCCGAGGAGGAGGAGGAGAAAAAAAAAAGTGTTCTTGGGGCTTGGAGAGGGGGAGTTCGCATAAGAGAACCCTTTTCCTGCAGTAAACCCTGCGGCACGCCGGCACAAACCTGGGAAACCTGCCTGATTATGGAATATTGCAGTTTGTGCATTGTTGACCTAAAGATTGAAGCCCATGTAATTTGTTTTGAGGTTGCTGTTGCTCGTTCTTTTTTTTTTTTTTTGATAAGTGGTGCGAGGGGCAGCTCCTCTTGGTGACAAAATATTCCATTGCCAACACAGCGCCCAAATACAAACCCGCATGTGCCCAAACTTAAACCTCAACAAATGCAGCCGCCGCAGACTTGACTAAGGGAGTAACGCCCCTCCTCCTTAACCACAGTAGAAGGGGGAGACTCCCATCCACGCTTTGGCACGTTGAGCCAGGGCCGTAGTCTTCACATTGATGGAGCAATGGTGTCAAAAGATCAACGTGCATTGTTAATTGGTTATCAAGTTATCATAATACACCTGGCTTAGAGAACGCTATCTGCGCGCCGCAGGGTTACAGAACCGTGGATTATTGCAGACCAAGGGCCATTGATATCGGTAATTTCGGACACGCTGATGTTTTGTCTACTTTTGGGGGGTCCAAAAAAAAAGGGGGGGTTATTTAAAAAATGACCCCTAAAATTTGGGCCTTGGAAAAAAGGGGGGGGGTTTCTCTATTGTACCAAAAATTGCACGTAGAGCGGCAAATTCTGCCAAAAATCCGGAAATAAATAATTTTACCTAGTGTTCATAGCAAGATACCTTGGGCAAGGAGGGGGTTGGCCTAACAGGTAAGCATTTACGAAGCGAGCTCCTCCACTCTAAGCCCTCACCAAGCTAAAGGGCCAGTGCCTAAAGCCGCCCACACCCCTTGCCAGGAGGGGGGCTGTTTCCTTAAAGACATCAGCAATGCAGCCCACGGCCCCAAACAGACTGCATGCATTGGCCACCCCATATTTCTCCAACAAGAAAAGAGTGCAATTCATTGCGCTTCATTGAACTGAGATCAATAGCAAAACAGAATTGCTCATGAGGTTCAACATGGCACATGGGATGAGAGGGAAAGAAAGACAACAAGTGTACAAACACGATCAAAAATCAAAGGTTTGCCACTTTGACCACGTGTCACCTTAATCCTAGCAAAAAAAAGGGCGTTTGGTTAATATGCATACTGTCATTTTTCAGGAACATTGGGGACGTGGAAAAAACCGGGGGGTTTGCCCAAACCATCAGCGTGTCCGGAAACCCCCAAAGTCGTTGGCCCCTGTTGCAGACTATTAAGGAAAGGATGGTTGGGCTTATCAAGCATCAAAGAATAGCAGCGATCCAAGCTAACCCAGAAGCAATGCTGCAACACCAGGAAAAAGTGGCAAGGTAGCAGACAATCATAGCCCTAGCGGAGGTGAGAGGAGTGATAGCAACAGTAGGTCAGACTGAAGGTCACAGCACAGGTAGCAAAGCAACAACAGCAAGACCAGCAACACCAAGGGCACACAAAGGAGCCAGTAAGGAGTAGAGCATGGGAACGCTTTCTGCGCGCCGCGGGCGAGTCGCAGGCGCCGCACGGAAAGGGTAATTAGCTTTAGTGTACATTGTCCAAGAAATATACACTGGAATAAAAAAATTCCGGGCACGTTGATCTGTTGACACCATCGCTCTCTACAAAGTGAGAGACTACGGCCCCGGCTCAACGTGCAAAGTGTGATAGGGAATCCCACCCTTCTACTGTGGTTAAGGAGGAGGGGCGTTACTCCCTCAGTCAAAAGTAGCAAAGCCCCGATGCTACTACCCCATACCCCTTGAATCAGGCAACTTCATGGATACATGTGAGCCCTCCACTGTGCCATGGTTGTGTGTAAGTGTGTAAGTGTGTAAGTGTGTATGAGTGTGTCTTGGGGCACTACGTGGTTGTGTTGCGCGCACATTGAAAACAACCAAGAATACCAATTTTTGGGATTTTGGATTTATTAAGACACAACACACTTCAATGCAAAAATTTAAAAAAAATATTGCGTGCACTCCGGGATGCACAATGTGCAGCACAACGTATATCCGATCCCCCCACCATAGCACCACATCGGTCCCCTACATCATAGGGTGCCCAATCCTATGATGTAGGCGTTTCGAGTCGTTTCGCGTTTCGAAAGTTGGTCAAAGGGAGCCCATCACCTATGACATTCGTTTTGGACATTTTGCGTCTCGGGTGAGTAGTTGGGTTCGGACGACAAAGAGTCCGGAGAGCATGAGGTCAAGCTCGACCCTCAGTCGGAATCGGTGGTGGAGTCGGAGTCGGAGTCGGAGTCGGAGTCGAGTCGGAGTTGGAGTCAGATGTGGATGAGTTGTCGTCAACGGTACAACACTTCGTCCCAAACATCTCCTTTGGAAAATGACCCCATGGACCATACGGCTTGTACTTGACGTTCCACTTGTTGATTAACTGCTGGATGTGAACCACAGCATGGACCATCCAATGGAGTCGTAGGATGCGCTGCTCCCAGTTCATCCCCAACTTGGTGCACGGCTCGCGGCACACGGCCCAAGTGTACAATCGGGCAAACGGATGCTCTCCACGGCCTCGAATGAAAGAGTGCCCGTCGTTGTACTTGGCTTGCCATCTCAGGTGGTCCTTCTTCTTTGGCTTTGGCCACGGAATAATACCATGCTTTCTTCCAGGAAAACCGCCATCGAGTAGGATCACCTCACCCTTCTTGAGGTCTTTGAGCTGGAGCCCAAGTTCTTTCAGTATCCATGTGTCACTTCGCACGCCGCAAGCTAGCCCACCGACCCACCGATATTGACCCAACTGGTCAATCAACAACAATAGCTTGTAGACCTCGTCCTCATACTTGGGTTGGAATAGCACGCCGTTGATGGTGCCACCGGTGGACCCAACAGGGAAGCAATCTCCAATGAGGGCCACAAGGTGTGGGAAAAGGGTTGAGTGATTGCGCTTGTTCAACCTCCCCTCGAAGTCTAACTCATTCGCGTGCTGCAAGAAGTAGTAGAGGTAAACCCAAAACTCTTCCCACACAATGCGAGCACTTTCCCACTTGGCGTTGTCGAACTCGGGGTTGTGCTTCAAGATGTAGAGGAATCGGAAAAGGGCTTTCCGCTCCAAATGTTGCGTGCCGCGGCCCTTTCCCGAAATTGCTTTTGGCGCCACCCGGGCTCGTCGGAGTAGCTACTCATGTGTGTTGAAGAGTGCTGGAGGCGGAAACCGGTAATGGACCAACAAGAAGGGGACGGAAATCGTGAATTGTAATAATTGTGAATTCAGCCACCTCACCAACCATACCGTGCCTACTCCCGTCGCTCTGCGGCGAAAGCTATCCCGGGTGCCTACTCCCATCGCTCTGCGGCGACTGCATTGGTATTGGTTTAGGTTTGGGCACACACGGGTTTGGGTTTGGGCACAGTGATGGCGGGATGATTTGATTTGATTTTTTGCAAGGGGAACCACCCCTTAACAAGCTTACCTCAAAAAACACGGAAAAGCACGACACATGTAGTGTGGGAGTCCATATCCTCAACTTGAGGGGCCACGCCAAAGCGTGGAAGTCCATATCCCCAACTCGAGGGGCCACGCCAAAGCGTGGGAGTCCATATCCCCAACTCGAGAGGCCATGCCAAAGCGTGGGAGTCCATATCCCCAACTCAAGGGGCCACGCCAAAGCGTGGGAGTCCAAATCCCCAACTCAAGGGGCCACGCCAAAGCGTGGGAGTCCATATCCCCAACTCGAGGGGCCACGCCAAAGCGTGGGAGCCCATATCCCCAACTCGAGGGGCCTCCAACATTGAGGACAGAACCCTGTGCCGGTTTCATTATTTTGCCCCGGAAGGTTAACGAAGCTTGTAAGACTCAAGTAACCCCTGTCTTGTTGGGGGTCCCCAATCAGGGGACGGAATCAAAATTGGCTACCTCACCCCTGCCTTCTCGGGGGCCCAAAAGAGGGCAGAATGGCGACATAACCCCTGCCTTCTTGGGATCCCCAATATGGGGATTAAATCAGAATTGGCTACCTCACCCCTGCCTTCTCGGGGGCCCAAAAGAGGGCGGAATGGCTGCATAATCCCTGCCTTCTTGGGGTCCCCAATGTCAAGCCCGGGAACAAAATCAGAGGTGGTTCCTCGACCACTACCATCTTGTGGGCCCAAACCGCATTGGGTACGGAATCAAATGCACCATTTGTGAAAGATAGAGGCCCAAAAAGGGGAATGTAGCAATCAAATAGGAGAAAAAAGTGGTGTGTGTGTTGGGGGGGGGTGAACAGTATGTAACAAGTGTGTGTATGTATGCAGCACTATCCAGTATTCTGGTATAGTTACCCAAACTGCTCGCCGCACCGAAAGCGTTCCCCATAGCTCAGAAATACCAAAAATAAATAAAGCAAAAAAAATAACGAAACGGGGAAAAGGTAGAAACCCATACCCCCCCCTTCCCCCCCCCCAAAAGCAGCAGCAAAGCCAAGCAAGGCCACTTTGTAAAATTCTCTACTGCAGGCTGGAGTACCATCAACAATCAACAACAAAACAAAAACATACAAGTGGAGCTGTGCATTTTTGGCATTTACAGCATCAATGTGTGGCTTGCATATTGCTGATTTCCATTCCGTATGCAGGTCACCTTCTGGGGCTAGATATTTCCCCCCGGAGAGCGTCATAGCTTTAATTTGAGTGAGAAAAGTATGTGCACCACAGAATTATTAGAGCAGGGGGGGGGGGGTCCTAGTGGGTCTAAAGTAAGGTGGGTAGTTGTAATGATCGGTGGGCGGATCGTATCCTAAACAACCCCCTCCCTCTCACAAACGAGGCCTGCACACCACACTACATCATGCTAAAGCAGGCAAGACATGGAGGTGTAGGTGGGCGGGAAACCCCTATGCATATGGGGAACCCCCGTGGCTGGGGTTTACCGTGGAGAGGGGCAGGTGGTATGCAGGCCGCCTTACCAGGGAGCAACCAGTGTGTTGCCCCCTACGCACACCGTCATAATGAGTCATCACAGACTCACTCTCTTTCCCTCGCACCCTGACAACCACGCCGCGCAGCAGCCTGCAAGGGGGATGCATACCCTCACCCTTTGATGTCCCTGGGGCAGGAGGAGGGAGTGGCGTCTGGGTGTGCATATGGGGCGGGGGGAAAGGGGAGGCCGGTGCGGTCGGCTGCGCTAGGGTGTGGTGTGGCGTGGTGTGGCGTGGTGTGGTGTGGTGTGGTGTGGTGTGGTGTGGTGTGCCGAAGGTGCTGTTACCAGAAGGCAATGGCCGGGATGTCTACCCACGGGTACAGGTAAACGGGAGTGTGGTGTGGTACGGTATCTTTGGGGTGTGGCGTGGCATTGGTGTAATATTGGTATGGTATGGTATGGTTTTGTGTGGTATGGTGCGGTGCGGTGTGGTGTGGTGCGGTGCGGTGCAAATTCCAGTTTTTCGCCTCCTCTGGTCATCAGCTACCCCATGTTGCAGCAGCGGGGTCCAGGAGACCATACCTGACCCACCGCGGTGGCTGCAGGCATGAATCTGGCGTACTGCATACTGGCCCCTCCAGTCCACTCGGGAGTGAGGTGTGATGTGTCCATGATCTCCATCGTGCCAAGGGCCTCGTGGGTAGTCGTGGGGCCTTCAGACCCCCCAATGGCGTAGAGCTTGGACCCCACAGCCACGAGCACATGGCCGTAGCGCGGTCGCTCCAGAGCCTTGAAGCTCTGACCACTGGGATTCGAGCCCGTCACCCCGAAGACAGCCGTGCCCGAAGAGGCAAACTGCTGCGTGCCTGTGCAGAATGGGTCGCGCAAAGGGGTGCGATGTCTCTGTCTCACCACACCCTCCCTCACCCTAACCACTCCCCGCCACTCAGCATCACGAATCTTGTGTGGACTTGCAGTTTGCAGCGTCACAGTTTGGCCGAAGACCGCCTGCATGGCAATGACTGAACGCATAAAGGCGGCGATGTATGTCAGCAAGCCCACCCTCTCAGGAAAATCAGGATGGTACATGCCCTCTAACACACTGGCTGAGCAGGTAGGATCTGCATGGGGTGGTCAATGAAATGAAACGTGCATGGAAAATGCAGACAAAAAAAAGGAGAGGCATGGGAGTTTTTTCAAAAGCCTGAGCCAGCTCATGCACATCCTGAACGTGCCGCTTTTACAAACTGCTTGTCCTGCCATGTCTAGATCCACCCAAAAGGATCCAAAAGGATGGCACCATGTGTCCTGGCATCTTTTGCCACTAGGCGGTGGATGGAGCATCCCTGGGTCAAAGGTATGCATGACAGGACAGGTATGTTTGCGGGCATGAAGATGAATACAGTAAGGAGTTGCCTAGGGGGATACCGTGCACTGCAACGTGCTCCCAACCGACTCTTGCCCCAACTCCGCATCTCACCCTCTCCCTTACCCTCACACACCTGCACCGCCATCCTCGGCCTCACCCTCGTTCCCCCTTTAACCATCACCACAACTCCCAACCCTCACCTTCACGCACAGCCTCAGCCTCACACTCACCACTCACCATCTTCGTCACCAAGCCTCACCACTCACCATCTTCGTCGCCCAGCCCCCGCACCCTACACTGTCCGGTTCACCCACATCACCCGCCAATACCAATAACTTGGATTGCCCAGTTCACAAGCGTTCCGGCTGGGGCACCGCTGTTCTCATACGTCAAGCGCCACTTGCCTCCCACTGCAGAGGTCACTGCACGGAGTTCTCCAGCAGGGGCAAAAGTGATGTTAGGATCACTCGCTGGGAAAACGGAGCTGCTGAGGGTCAGGCCACCAACCTCAAACGTCTGCAGACCAAACTCTGTGCTCGTGGCAGCAACATCAGTGGTGATGATGTCCGTCACCTGAAGCACAACAATCGGTGAAACATGTCACGGAACTGACAGGAACTTCTTCCTAAATTTGCTATGTAAGACGGCATGTGTGCTCTGTGCACGCCCTGTACGCAGGCGACAGAGGTATGACTCCTCCGTGTCAGAGTGAGGAGACCGGTCTGGCTTCTATGCCTCAGATTTGCTTGATGTAACAAAAGCGCCCTTTGGGCATCATTGCCCCTGTGCAGATACTCCCTCCAACGCATCCAGCTGATGCCAGGGTGGTTCTTGGTATTCTGCAACCCGATGTCTTAATCAGCGTCCTGAAATTGTCTGCATTCCTAGGTAACCTAGCTAACAAAGACCTTTGATGTGCATCACACCATGTAGCCCCTAAAATGCAGGCCAGGTTGGCCCCACCATGATCACATTCTTTGTGATTCACCACAGAGTGTTGGGGCCCATGCTATGATGAAAGACGTGGAGCCACTGCAACGCCTTTTTGTAACCATGCTCGCAAGTGTGGGGTTACACAACACACACACACACACACACTGTCACAGGATTGAATGGGCGAGCCTTGCTGACACTTGTCACAGGATTGAATGGGCGAGCCTTGCTGAGGGACCGGCCCAAAAGAGGGGTTTACCAAGAAGAGCGGGGGGGTAAGGTAAAAGGTGGGGTAAAAGGTGAGCCTACTAGGGAGGAAGATTTTGTGCATGTTCTATATTTTGTAAGGGTGGATTTTGCGGGGACAGGGGGTTTCACGGGTGGTCCAACGAACAATATTGCAACAAGCAGCAGTAATTTTTGTGGAAAGTCCTGAGTCACACAAGCCTCAGGTGCCACTCTCTGCAGGGGAGACCTAACAGCCACCCATAGCTAGTAATGAGGGCCCTGTTTCCTGTTTGCTCAGGTCTTTGCTCAGAGCCCCCAGATCCTGTCATGTGTGAAAATACAAGCCTCCTCAACACGCAGCCAGAGCACCCAACTGAGGCATGCGAGAGCCGCAAACAGACACTGGTCGCCTCTATCAGCATGGTCGAGCCGAAGGCAGGTCGGGCTGCCCTCATGTGGCACACCTAATCTTGCACCATGCACTAGCAGTCGGGTGCATGCGACGTACACAAGTGTCTACCGATGTACACAGATGGGCATCCACGAATGTACACATGCGGTCAGAAAATGTGGGTACTCCCTGGTAACCGCCCTGGGCCCTAGTCTGTTACTTTCCCAAGGGGGTGAGAAATATTGCGCGGGTCCTGCTTTCTGTGGGAAGTTTCATTCTCGAATTGGCTGCGGAGTCACCCCACAAAATCAAGAGGTGCTGACAAAATTTCCACAGCAGTGAGGCGGTGGTAGGCTAGTGATGGTAGGCAGGTGTTGTTGCATTGTTGTCGACAACTGGTCTGCTTCTCATGTTTGTCTTGGTTGCCCACTTGTGAGTGAGATGGTGGTCGTTGCTGCGAGCGTTTGCGGGGTATGAGGGCAACGAGCTGCTGATTTTGACACCATTTTTGTTTGCAGTATATGTTGTGCATGTATCTTGCATGTACACTTCTGTATTCACTTGTATACACTCCTGTACATTTCAGAGGATGCTGCAGCAACCAATGCTACTGCCACTCTTATTGCTGCTGCTGCTGCGAATGTGGTTGTCTCTTGGAAGAGAGTGTTTCCTTAGCGCCCCTTGCATCCTCAACTCAGGTCTTTGAATGCTGGTTGGACTGAGCAACACCTCAAAGGTTTAAGTCCGCACTAATCCCCCACCAGTGGTGCCCTGTACAACATTGTGTCTTCAGGGCTCCACAGAGCCCCCCATGGTTTTCATTGACGTCCTCCATCTTATCATGTTGTGTTGGTAAGTCAGGTTCCACTGCTTTGTGAGCAATATTCTTCTGCCAAGCTATGGTTGGGATTGCACGTCATGCTCTGCCCCTCCACGCATGCAAGCCCAGTTTCCAGCTGCATACTCTATCAAGGGTGGATCATTCAATTGCTGTCAGGGCCTGGGACAGCTTCCCAGGTGCTATGGTGCTAGGCAGAGTGGGCATCCAGATTTCGTCATTTGTCGCACAACCCTAAAATGGTACGAAACACCAAATGCCTTTGCACTTCGCGCTGTGGACATACTAACTACCTTTGTCTTTATGTGGAGCATGCAAACTCCACACAAAACAATCAATATGGGGATGAAATAGTGTGCAAGGGGGTGTGAGAAACCAGGGGAGTTCCAAAATGTGTTATTAAGTGAGTCCCGAAACGGCGGTTGGCAAATGCAAATGGATTTTACATGTGCTTGTAATCCACCAACCAGTGCTGCTACCAAAGGTGTCCCCAGAAGTGACACTGGTATGTTTTTTCAAAAGCCATTGTAGATTGATCGATCCACCAACCCCATGTTTTGGCCCATTGTTTATCACACCATGTTTTTGGGGCATTTTTATGTTGGGCAGGACATTGCAATGATATTCCGAGAAAAATGTTGCATTTGGTGCCAAACTTTGCTAACCCTTGGCTTGTAATCTTGAACACCAACAACATATGGCAATGCTAGACCGGTTTGTTCAAGGGTCTGCTACTCTAATACCACACTGATACTCTAATACGGTGTTTTTTGAAATGGTTGGGACGATATTGCCATGGATGCAAGTACGAGTAGTTTGCCAAACTTCTAGGATGCACTGCATCAAATGAAAAAAAAAATCAATTCACTAGATGTCAATAGTTGTAACCCAGAATCGCAACCAGCAATGCCCCATTTGTACAATTGGTCATAAAAAAAACACAAGCCACATCAAAGAAGAGACACAAATTGGGTTAATCATCAGTGGCTTTGCTTGTATTTCCCAAATGCGTGGTCAAAACCATGCCCCAACCACCATAGAAGCACAAACAAGCCATAAAAAGAAAAACGAAAGAAATCAACTAATATGATCACCCTGTGGCTAGTAGAGGTGAACCTGTGAGAAACACAAGTGCTTGGGTTTCACACACAATGGCTCCCTCAGATGACAATCTGTGCACCACCTCTTGCCCACGGGACCTCCCCCTTCTACTCAGTGGGACCTCCCCACATGCCACCCAGTGGTCCCATAGGGTGAAAAACACATCAAACGGGTGTACGATGCCGTACAAATGGTGTTTGATCATTTTAGGTGGTCGCAATATTCAGAAACTTGGTTGGGGAGTTTTTGACTTCTTCAACCATTGCCCCCCCCCTTGGAGACTTGGTGGCTAAATGGGGTGAAGACATATTGAAGGGGTGTAAAATATGCTTCACAAGTGGTTTTTGCACACACAAATTGTAAAATATGCACTACAAGTGTTGTTTGTTCATTAAGTGTTGTTTGATCATTGTGCGTGGTCACAATATCAGAAAAATCGGGTTCGAAACCTTCAAATTCTTACAGGTGTTGAGCCTGAAAACTTTTGTGCTCTAATTTGTGATTTCCTGCCTTCCGAACAGGCCGTGGTCGGCCCTGGGTAAGGTGAGAGGCTGCAACACATGTCCTTTTGCATCCTACCATGTGAATACCTTCACAACATCCGCAAATCCATCCCTGGAGGGCAGTACCACACAGCCCCTAAGGCCGTCGAAAACATCGTTCCGTCTAACAAAGGCAGTTTCGACCCTATTTCCAGTGCAAACAATGAATTCCTTCAAAAAATGAGGGAGGGTCATTTCCAGATCCTGCCCCCCCCCATAAAATTCCCCTCTGGCCCCGCTGACCCTATGCTCGCCATATTGGAGAAATTGGGCCTACTGCCAACTTTTCGGCCCAAGACTGGGGAATCCCCTGTGTTGAACGTGCCATTGAACCCCCCCCCCCCCAAAAAAAACCAGCAATGTCCAAACCAAGAGACTCCCCAACTGCCCTGGGTGCTTTCTCACGACCCAGTTGATGTAACAAAATCGCTAGCGATGTTGTTTACATTGTGCTCCTGCACTAGGTGATCCACATGCTGAGATAGTCACAACTGCCGTGCGCATCCTAAATCAAGGGACAGGGTCTGAAATGTGAATGCGACGTACCTGTCCTCCACATCCATTCATCTTGAGAGCGACGATCTCATCTCTGCTCAGAGCCCTGTCATAGACACGAGCATCATACAGAATGGCATCAATCACCTCCTTGATGAACTGTTTGTAGTGCCAGACGCCGATGGAGAACTCGTCGAAATCCACAGCAGGCACATGAGCTGTTGTGCAAGTACCACCCCTGACAGGTGAAAGACATGTCGGGTGATATACTCATTTGCCTGGCTGGCAATGCCATTCCAGGGCGGGGGGAGGGTTCAGTTCAGTTCCGGACCCCAACCCCTGTGGCGTGGCCAAGGGGGCCCAGAGGGGGGGGGGGGCAATTTTTTCCGGATTTTGGGGGCATTTTTGAATTACCCGTTTCATTCTGGGCACTTTGAATACACACAATGGGGGAAAAGTATTCTTTACCATTCACCAGAAATGAAAAATAGTAGGTATTCCAGTGGACGCACAACTGAACCAGCAAAGGCACTCCAGCAAGCAACAGTGTAAGACACAAGGCAACATTGACAACTGCGATTTGATGCATGGTTTTCATCCCCTGCAGGCCATATATGTATGTATGTATACATATATAAAGGCATATGCCTTCTCGGGGTCCCCATAGTGGGGAGAAATCAATGTGGCTACATAACCCAAGGCCAAGGTGGTGGGGGAAAAGAAAGATTCCAACTCACCCATCAAATTGGAGCACTTTGGGTATAAACACATTGGGTGGAACTAATTTTCCAACCCTTTCACCAAAGGCCAAAAAAACTTTCCGGGCGCCTTCCCTATTGCCATGTGGGTTGGGGGGTCCAGAGGAGGGGAGGGGAGGGCAGGTGGCAGGGAAGCAGGGACAGAGGGAGGGACTGGGATATGACAGCCAATGCTGGGGCCACAGGCCATGAGGAAAGACATGGTGGCATTCATGGCAACTCTGTGCATTGGCCAGCCAAATCCAAAGGAAGGGGAGTGGAAGGGAGGCTGGTCAGGGAGTCATGAGGGTGTAGAGGCACAGCTCTGGGAATGCTTACGTTACTGCGGTGCGCCACAGGGTGAAGAGACTTAGATAAGCAAGTACAGCAGTGGTATTCACAGGAGAACATGGGGACTTTGTGCAGCAATTCCCCTATAGAGCAAAGACGATACCAGAGGCAGCACCACAACCCTTGCCAAATAATGCACCGGAAACTACAATTTGAGGAAATTATAAAATCTCGCCGCCAAATTCCTGCTTTGATACCGGCTCTTCCTTCTGCATTTTTGCTAATTGCTTGCCATCCCTTCTGCCTTCCTCTTTCATTTACCCCCACTGCCCTCACTGATGCACTGCCTGTTCGACCAGATATTGCCCTGTGTTGACACATACACTGCTCCATGGGGGGGGGGGGCGACCCCTCGGTTTTGGACGCCAACTACCCCCCCAACTAACTGTTGGCCGGAGGCCCCTTGGGGGGGGGGGGCACCAAACGCTGGTGGTCATGCGGCTCCACGCTTCGCCCACACTCATTGCTGAGTGGGGCACCGCTAGCGTAGCAAGGTTAGCGGCTCCGCCAGGAGAGTAGATGGATCGGACACAATGCTCAATGTGGGTGGCGGCGGCCCGCACCAGGGGCCCCTTGTCCGCGGGCTGAAGATTGCATTCAACAAATGTCCCCCGCTACTGAAGAGAAATCAATGGCTCCAATGGCTCCAATCAGTGCGTCCCCTTAGTGCACCCCCTAAAAGGCTACCGGTGGGGCACGGGTCAAAAAAGATGCCCGGCGCGCGCCTGGTGCGCTAACATTCCCCCATTGGGCGCCTTTGGCGCCGGGGCGCCTACGGCGCCCATTGGCTCCTTGGGTTCATACCTTTGACAACTAACTGTTGGCCGGAGGCCCCTTGGGGGGGGGGGGGGGGAGGGGTAGTTGGCGTCCTAGGACCCGCGGAGTCGCCCCCCCGTGCACTGCTCCCACTGTCCACTGTCCATGAAACAAGTGACCCCCGAAATAAAACCTGTGCACGATGACCCATTGATACTATCGCTCTGTTCGAAGGAGAGACTACGGCCCCACTACCGGGGGCTGGGACTTGAAGTCCTCGTGGGCCGCGCAGTGTTGTTGATGGAGATGGTGACGAACCTTTGTGGCGAGGGCATGCTATTGCGTGAGTCAATGGAAATACCTAGAACCCCAATAGTAGGGTGGCATCGATGAAGGTTGTTGGCGAGTTTATGTCCGCCTAGAACCTTGCAGGAAAAGATGTGTTCATAGACTCCCCAGGTTGATGTGTTCGTGCGTGCGTGCGTGCATGCGTGCGCGTAGGTGGGTGCGCGTGTGCGTGTACATCAAAGTGTACATCAAAGCAGAGCAGGGGCACACCCGTGCGCGATTCCGTCAATGTAAAAAGTGATGAGATTTGAGGCATCACGGGTCATAGCCACATGATGCCAAGCCCCGTCATTGATGGCGTTGCCTGACGTTGGCGTAATCTGATGCAGAAGACAGACAGAGACTGACGTGGGTATGCACAGGCATGGCAGACCCCTGGCTACTGCAATTGCGCGTGGACAGGCAACGGATGTGTACTGGGGACACAGTGGTCAAGAAAACATAAAGTGGAGACGCCCTGTTGTACACAGACAGGGCCCCATGAAAGAAGAGACACAAATGGGTTCATCATCAGTGGCTTTGCTTGTATTTCCCAAATGCCTTGGTCAAAACCATGTCCCAACCACCATAGAGGCACAAACATGCCACAAAAGGAAACACCAAAGAAACATGGTCATCTAATGTGATCACCACGTGGCTCATAGAGGGGGGCTCGAGAGGTGGTGCAGGCGAGGGTGTTGTCCATGCCCAGCACAACTCCTGCTGCATCGTGTGGCTGGGGCTGAAAACAGTTCCTGACTCCCCGGGACACTGATCGACACTCGAACGCCCACTTATGGGAGCGCTTACTGCGTGCCACAGGTGCGGCAGGGCAAGGGTCATTAGGTTTAGGGTAATTAGCACCGCATTAACTTTCCTCAATTTTGGGTGAAGGAAGTAGGTCACAGGGGGGACGTCTCCTCGCTTTTGTACGCGACCCCCCCCCAGTAGAAGTGGGCCGAAGGCCCCCTGGGAGGGGGTGGTCTTGGGGGGGGGGAGGCTAGCCGCCGAGGATGGCTTCTCAGGGGGAATGGCTAGTCGCTAAGGGGGGGGGGCGCCTGGGTGACAGGGTTAGCAGACGTCTAGTCCAGTCTGGCAGAGACGTGGTGGCCTAAAGGGTTACTCTGCCTCCACTCTACCTCCTCACCAGTGCAATGGTGGTTGTAGGCGCCCACACCCCCTGCCTAGGGAGGGCCGTTTTTATATGTTGTTCTCTCCAACATGGCCCGTCACACCGGAGATGAAAGGGAAGCCTCCCATCCACACTCCAGCGCATGGGCAGGGAGGGGTGCCACGTGGGCAAGGGGAAGTGCCTCCCATCCACACTCCAGCGCATGGGCAGGGAGGGGTGCCACATGGGCAAGGGGATTGAAAAAAAATTTTCGGGCGCCTGTGGCGCCACCATATGTATGGCCAGTAGCTACTGACCCTTGGTAACTAAGTGGGCCCGGAGGGCAGGGAGGGGGGGGGTTGGCAGGGAGGGGGGGGGGTGGGGGGTTGCGTACCCAAACTGAGGGGAGCATGGGGGGGGGGTTCAAAGGTGGAGGGTGGAGTAGGTTTGCCATTGGTGCTTCCGGTTTAACGCACTTGGTTGTGTTTTTGTGCCTCCGTGGTAGGAAGGTCCCTTTGGCACACAGCCGTTCTGAAGAACCCCTGTTAACGGGGTGTGGGAGTGGGGAAGGATTGTGGCGGGGTGGGCAGGCAGGAAAAACACCTGCCATGATGCCCCAGGGGGGGGGGGGGGTTCGCAAGGCTTCTTCCCTCAGTGCAGTGGTCTATTGGGCAAACCTTCGTCACCCCGTGCCCACAGCCCACACCGGTATACATACTCCATGGAAGCCAGCAGACACAGCTTGCAAATGTCAGCAGACACAGCCCACAGAAACCATCAGATTTGCCTATGCAAATGCCAATTCAAATGCAAATGTCCAAATACCACTTTTCCATATGCATCTTTATGCGTATCTTTCCGACCGCCCTGGACATGGATACAGTTTGAAAATGCCTGTGGCTTGGCGTGCAGGTTGGTCTAGGCGAGCAGGGGAGCGGAGGGTACCACGCAACTCATGCCCAGTCCTCCCGACTCCATAAACTTCAAATATCCACCGTGCACAAACAGCGTCGAGTATCTCCAGAGGTGGCGCACATTGCCAAACCCCATGATGGCATAGTTCCCGGTATCGCCCTCGTGCATCTTAATCCACACAGCACGTGTCTCGACTTGAGACTTCTGCATCCATGGGACTACGAGGTAGGCTGTGCTCAGGTTGACCTGAGGATAGCCTGTCGTCGTGCAACCCGAGTCGTACACCCATGCGTACTGGTTTACCGATGGGATGGTGGCATGGCGACCGTAGGCTGCAAAACAGATAAGGCTGGCGTCAGATGCAATGCAATGCAATGCAATGCAAGGTATACCCCTTGTTGCAGTGCAAGCCCTTCGTAACGCCATGCAAGCCTGGCTTCCAATGCGATATGGGGGTAGTGGGGGGCGATGATACAATGCAGGCCCTCCTCTGTGCAACGTGAGGAGCATTGATAAGACTCCATCAACCGCGTAACGCGCTGCCCATCCTGGCACCGCGCGGCACTATAACGAGGTTGCAAACTGCCAACAACACTGAAGAACTGCAAATCAGCCAAATATTAAAATTTTTACATGCGTGTGAGGCTGGCTACCAGTCGCATGAGCGCAAGTAGTTTTTGCGAAGCCAAACATTTGGAGATGAATTGCCAACATTTCCTTCCTTTTGGAGGATGGATACCAGATTTTACCAATGGAAACCAATGGCAACAACAACACCGCCCTCTCAAGTTTCTCCCTTGTACATGCTACCGTACAAATTCTAAAGATTCGCGAAATCCTAATTTTTGCGATGCGTGTAATAATAAGCAAAAATTTTGCGACAGCATCCAAAATGGGCAAAAATGGGCAAAATTTTTTTTATTTTTGCGAATTTTTTGCGGAAACCATTTTTGGTTAGGGCGTTGGACCAAAAATTAATTTTTCTTGCGGGTTTTTTTTTGCGTTTTGGGAATTGGGGTTGATTCATTTTGTTGCTGATTCATTTCGTCTCGATAATAGTGCATGAAAGCAAAGCAGTGGGGCAAACTCTCCCGCGATTGTGGCATTCTTGCAAAAAGGGGGGAAGGGGCAGAAATTATTTTATTTTTGCGATTTTTTTTGCGGAACCCATTTTTGCGTAAGGCATGAAGCCAATAATTAATCTTTTTTGCGTTTATTTTTTTTTTTTGCGGACAAACACCCTATGCCGGGAATTAAATATTTTTTCAAATCTTTAGGATTTGGTCGGTAATGAGATGGATGGCCAGTTTCCAAAAAATGTTTCTAACACCCAGCGGGCTGGGGGAGGCCGGAGGAGCAGTGGCGGTGCAGATGCGGTGGGCGCCAGGGGAGTGGGAGGAGGTGGCATGGAGGTCGGGGCAGTGGGAAGAAGAGGAGGAGTAGAGACCGTGGCTGAGGGAGCTAGTGCGGTGGGTAAAAGGGGCGAGCAAGGGCGAGGGTGGGCTGCTCAGGAGGGAAGGGTGGGCAGATAAGGGAGGGAAGGGAGCGCCGGACAGGACGTGGTGGAGGATGGTCCAGCGGGTGCTGGGGCCGACGGGGGATGTGATGGAGGTGCTGCGCAGAGGCCAAGAGGAGGGGGGTGCAGAGCAGGCCTGAGGGGCGGCTATCCGACACCTGCAGGAACGCGTCCAGGACAAGCTGCGGGGGTTGTGGGAAGCGCAATAGGGATAGCAAGTGCGGCGCGGTGCATGTGCGCGCGGGACGAGGCGCGACCTGGCGCGGCACGGGAGGAGGAGCTGCGCCTTGCTGTGCCATGCCTGTCTCCAGAGTGGACATGCATCACAGAGTGGTGGGCTGGAGGGGCGTGGGCCTCCCTCCAACTCACAACCCCAAACACACACACCCCCACAACCACAAGCATTCAAACCTAGCAGGAGAGAAAACTACCGCATAGATTGCACCGCACACGGACACCCATTGTGCTCTTTCTCGCCGCCAATCGGACAGTTTCCGTTGTTGGACTGTTTTCGGCTGTTAGTTTGTAGGTTCATTTGCCAGGTAAGGGGGCTGATGGAGTGGCAGAGTTGGTATCGTTGGGTGGTGTGGAGTCCATATTGGCCGCAGCGTTCTTTTTAGCGTTGGGTCGGACTTTGCTTTTGGTGGAGAGGGACGTTTGCAGTCTACGGCTGGTTGGCTGCTTGGTTTGTGCAGTGCCAGTTGGTGTTGTAGGATCCTCTGTGTTTTGTTTTTGAGGGTTGAGAGCAGGGGCATACTACCCAGCTAGCGGTGCGTTGCTGTCTGGTGCTTGCGATGCCGTGTTGTGTGTATGTTACTGTATGGACGTGGTACCATCTTTTGTGGTGGGGGAGATTGTTGACGCTGTTAGATGTGTTGTGGGTTGTTGGTTGTTGGTGGTTGTTGTTTCTTGGGGTGGGTGTGATGTTCGGTGATTGTTGTTGGGTAAATTCGCACTGCGTGCTCCACCGAGACCCTCATATGAAACGTCCCATCTCTGACCTGTGAAAGGGATGTTCGTCCACGGGCCAACAAACAACAAGGCGCACAATTTGTTAGTCTGATCTCATGGTCCATGCCAGCGGTGTGAGATCCAACACATACACTGCATGCCCCCCCCCCCCCAAAAGAAATACAGCGGAACAAACCACTTTGCATATGCAAATCACTCCCACCTGCGGCTGCTATGCAAATGCCTACAACATAGGTACTCCACCACCGCAAGGCACCACACACAGCAGCTGCGCACCAATCACCCACCCCCAGGCACAAACAATCTGTTTCCCGTGTTCTGGGTCTCCTGTGGTCTGCCAGCAGGCGCTGGCCAGGAAGGGGCATGTGGGTGGCTCGGTGGGTGCAGGGTTCCATTTGTGCTGGCAAAACGGCTCAAATAACACACAACATGAGTTGTTGTTGGGGCTGCATCTGAGTGAAAGGGTGGGCGGGTTCTGGATCCAAGACATGCAAACAGGCAAATCCACACCACTGACATCAAACAGGGTCCCATCGGCCATCCATTCCCCAACAATGCTGCGCTGCGCAATCGGGGGAACCGTCAACCTCAGCTTTGCATTAGTGGCATGGACTGTAGTTGCCTGGGAAAGCAGACAGATGTGAATAGGTACCGCCTGAACCATGAAGGGTGCCCAGGTGCAGCCCCCTGACACCAACACCCCCTTAAACATTTTGGCCCCCTGAAGGGGGGAAGAGGCGGGCTCGAGTCCCGGGTACCCCAACATACATCCCTCCGGAGAATCCAGTCCCAACAGCCAGTATTGGGCAGCTGGATGGGGGAGGTCAGGGATCAGAAAATTTTTTCATGTTTTGCATACATACTTGGATTCCCCATGAAATTCTGAGCATTTTGAGTGTACAAACATGGAGTAAAAAACGAAATTTTACACCCCACCATGCACTAAAATTTTCTGGCGCCTTTGGCACCAAATTTGAGCCAAATGTGGCCTGGTCGTCTTCAACATATTGACCATTTTGAGGGGTGTGTTGGGGGGCGTTGGTGTCAAGGGCTGCACCTGTGGCCTGGCCACTAAAGGAATCTTGTTGTCCTGTGTGCCACTGTACAGCTACAGGTTTTGACCCCATGTATATCTCTCGGGGACATCCAGAATGTGCCAACTTGGTGGGTTTTGGCATTTTTCCTAGGGTTTTTGAACCTTTTTGAAATCTGTGAGAAAAGGCTGTTTCAGAAATGTATGGGTTAAGAAGGGGGGGGGGTAGGTGCTCACATTTTTGAGGACACAGGTGGAAATCCGACGATGCACGGGACGGAGCAATGCATAGGGAACCACTGATTATTCCGAATCCGAATCGTCGGCATTGTTGTCCCTCTCCATAAGGGTTATAAGGGCTGGGACTCCATTGGGGCACACATCCCCCTGCTTGTGAATGGGAACATATTTCTTCAACTTTTCCCAATTCTACAGCTTGCATGCCTTCACAGGCACCCTCCCTGTGTTGTGAGGCATGGCCCACACGTCAATTGTGAGGTCCACACTTCGCTATTTGGTCAGCCGGACCCTTGCGCCATGCAATGGCCTCAATGTACCCTGATTTCACCCCTGATTTCACCCCAGACGAAGCCCGCATGGGGCTGCAGGTTCAGAGGATCAGGCCAAACCGCTCTACCCCGCTGGAGCGCGCTCTTTTGCACACCCAAGGTTTTTGTGGGGCATCTGGGGATGCAACAGCACGTGGTGTGAATTTGTATGGACATGGCTGCCTGTTTACGAAAACATGCAGACAACGTCACAAGCACTGTCCAAAAAGGCCGAAAATCTCCAGTCAAGGCGCACGTGTAGTGTAGAAACTGTTTCCCTTGGGGTGTCCGCTTTGAATGGGTTCCAGG
Organism: Eutreptiella sp. 'Long Island Sound 2002'; assembly: GCA_964036045.1. Taxonomy (NCBI): domain Eukaryota; phylum Euglenozoa; class Euglenophyceae; order Eutreptiales; family Eutreptiaceae; genus Eutreptiella; species Eutreptiella sp. 'Long Island Sound 2002'. The sequence goes on along the minus strand of OZ038401.1, from coordinate 31,044,190 downwards.
GCTGTTTTGGGCCAAAAAAGGCAAATGCACAGTTTTGGGAGGGCAGCCCCCGACTTGGCGCCACCACCCCAGGGCGCCAAGTTGAGTTTTTGGCTCAAAACTTGGATTCGGCAAAGGCACCACCTAGGCTCTAGGATGGCTAGAGTAGAGTAGAGCCCAAAGCGTTGAGAGGGAGTAATGGCCAAAACGGCAAGGAGAAGTGCCTGGTTGTTGTTTGTTGTTGTTGCTTGTCAGCTAGATTTAAGGGGAGAGGGATGTAGTAATATATGAGGTGTAGATAGGCACCAATGACCGTGAGCACAATGGCCATTTGCACATCAGAGGCTGTGAGTCTTACATGAGTGCCACCAGGCGCGTGCAGTGCGTAGCGTAGCGTAGCTTCACCGAGCTTGGGATGGGGACACATTCAGCAGGACTTGGACTGTTGTTCCCATGTTCCCACATGGACTGTTGTTCCCACGGTTTCCACACAAGTTCCGCGACACTTCCTCCATGAAGAATTGGGGGCATCCCGTGCGACAGGTCTTCTTTTACCCCCCTCACCTTGTGCAAACAGTGGCAAACACACTAAAAGTTGCGAAGACCACGCCCAGCGTTGTTGGGACAAGGGGGTTGCCGGCTCGCACTATCTCCCTCACTGTAAACCAAGTGGCTCATGCATCTTGTGAAATTGAAAAACACGATGGTGGCGTTCATGAGGTTGTAATTTGGGTAGGGCAAACACAGCAAGCAATACGTTGTCCCACATCAGCACTTCATGCCAAGCCATGCCAAACACGCATCACCGTTGTGAAATGCGAACGCCAAATTCCATGAGTGCCAAAATTGTGGAACCAACACCTACTGTTGTTTGAGACAAGGGGGTGTGGGAGGGAGGGGTGTGTAGGGGTTGGGTGGGGGGTACTGGGCTGTTCAGCGAGAACCAAAATTCACCGCTCGCACAAACTTGGGGCAGGCAGGCTAGCCCCCTGCAATTCACTGTGTCTCAGGGCTGTCCTGAATCAAAGGCAATTACACTATGATGGCACGTCTGTTGCCATGTTGCTGGGAATGCTGATACCCTGCACAATCTAGGCCCCATCAGCCGAGTCCCAGTGGCATACTTGGACCCCAATCTTGAGCGACTGAATAGCTCCAAATCCGTGAGCGTTCACAGTTGCCTCCACTGATCCGGGATTCGCAATGGCCTGGGCCTGGGGGTTCTCATACACGAATGCTCCAGAGCTCACACCACCAACAATATACACCTTGTCGTCAATGAGAGCACTGGCAGCCGCAACGACACCTGCGAACATGGCACCATCACGACTGCAAACATGATAGAAAAACACTTATGAACACAACAATATACACCCGATGTGAAGTACAAACAGGGCAGCAAACTGGTAAAATATATCTCGCAGGGCTGCAGCAGTCCCAGGAACTATTCATTCTGTGGTCAGCATAAGAATGCGGCTATAGCGTGCCACCCACACCCACCCACACCCATGAAAGGTGGCACGCAGACGCCAACCACTCCTACAAAGATGGCACAACGGCACCCTAGGATATTGCTTGAAAAAAAAAAAAAGGACTCTGAAGAGCTAAAAACGGGCACTTGCAAATGCAGTTGGCCGGGGCTGGGGTTTCAGAACTACTGCTGTTGTTGATGTAAAAGGTGCGGAAGCTATTCGTTGAAGCGATTCCCTGCAAACATGTTACGGACACACATGCAAACGTGATACCTACAACACCACACCCACGATGACACAGCCTCAGCCGAGAAAGTGACGCGACCATACCAATACAGACGATACAACAATCTCAGCTGGCATAACCAGTTCTGAAACCCTATGCATGCGGTCACCGGACCGTTTCCGTGTCTTGATGGCGGAGCACCATCAAATCGTGGGGCATGGTTGCACCCTGGGGTTCAGGATTCCAAAGCAGGGAAGGTGAAAATTGAATTTGCGATGGGGTGTCCGTTTGAGCACTTCACTCGGAAACCAGAGGCCTAAAGACACGCGTGGCAATCTGACCAACACCCCTGTCTCAAACACAAAACTGCCCCCCCCTCCCCACGAATGACCTCGACAGGCGGGTCGCACAAAGAAATGCCACTGACCATCGGGTACTCACTACTGGTACTCAACAAGCCTTTCTGAAACACCCCCCAGGTCTGGGCTGGGCTCCGCTGGGCACCAACTGCTCCACTCTGACCACCGTAAAATGCATTTCCCCACTGTCCGTGGACAAGCAATGTACACAATTTCCTCCTGAACACCCAAACCACTCTGTGCACCCGATAGTACCAATCGGCAAACCTATTGAGTCTTCATGGCAACCTATTTTCCCTGACAAGCTCAACGAAAATTGGGGGGTCGCTGGAAAGGGGGCTTGTGACGACTGCCAAAACATCCCCATGACGCGCTGACCATATTAAGTCGTGTATCATGTCAGACCAACACATTTCCCATTTTCAAGCCACCGCCCGCGGTCAGATGTTTACCCACTGTGGAGGGGTGGGGGGGCATTTTGGGGCTCTGGCTGACCAACGTCCCCAATCACCCATATCAGAAAACCTCTCAGGGAAAAGGTTAGACTTACTAAGGGGTCGGGTCTCTGACGCACCCATAGCCCCCCATCAGCCCCCCCCACCCCCAGCCCCAGTGAAGCAAAATGTCAGCGAGCGCTTCTCTCCAGCCCCGCAAAATGCTCGTTCTCAGGAAGGCACAGACCTGGCTGCTCGTTGCAAAGCCGCAACTCAAAACCCTTGATCAGGAAGCGATTGGGGTTGCCCGGATGCATGTCCTTGAAAACCACTTTGTATGAGCCGGCATTGATCGGGGCCTCGAAGAAATTCAGGAGGCTTCGGTCTGGCTTGACTTGGAAGGCGGACAACAGGTCATTCACTTCATTAACGGGGAATGTGCCGGACATGGTCAAATCCACTGAGGCCATGTCAGTGAACTTGTAATACTCTGCGCAGGCAGAGCGGACAGAGTTGGGCGTTACAAACCGCTCTCTGGTGCCCCCAACCCTCTGTCCCAACCGCCAGTGTCCACTTTGGCAACGCTCTTGACACCCTGCCCCGGCTTTCCTTCCCAATCAAGCACCACTCTGGGGGGGGGGGGTTCTCGCACTGCCAAATTTTCTGACCTCCTCTGTCCACCTGTTTTGATTTTTTCCAGATCTTTACGAGATGATGCCCACCAACAACCCCTCTACCCTTGCTGTCATGGTCACACTGTCCTGGAGCTGTGGGCGCGCCTGGACAAAGAGCAACACAGATTCCCCCACTGGGCCTTGGCGGCTCTTGTCCAAAGCGGTGCATGGAAGCACAGCGCCGAGCAAATCATGATCAATACTTGAACGGCATGGCCGCAATCGACGCAATTTGGCGGGAACCGACGCCGGCTGGGCGGTCGCCCACGGCTATTGGGCTGTACCCCAGGGCACTGGGGCGATGATCAACGGCAATCAGGCCGTGGCGGCAGTCGGGCAGCATGTGGCAGCAGTTGGGCATTGGGGGAACCTTTGCCCGCCCCACTTTTTGGCGAGTGCCCTCAACTTCAGTCCCCGGTCTGCTGCCCCCCGCCTCCCTTAGGGGGCGTTTTCGCACAGCGCGCGCACAGCGCCAATTATTACGGTGATTATCCAGGTAACAACCCTGAAAACCACCCACCTGCGGAATCATGCACAATCAATTCAAAACTCAAAAATTCAAACATCTGATGCTTGCCATGGGTCCCAGGGACCTAAATTCTGCCCCCTATAGCCCCGTCCACTGCAGCAGCCATTCAATGACGTCCTTTCAATCTTCTGATCTTACCGAACTCCCGGTGGTGGAGAACAGCCAACTTTTCGCACAGCGCGCGCACAGCGCACGGTACGCCCCCTTAGAGAAGCCGGGAAACTCGGGCCCACAATTTGGCAAAAAATGAAAATGGGATTTTTGGAATCAGCGCGTCGAGGGGGATCAGAAAAGTCATCATTTGCCATGCATTTGGTGAAAAAAAAAGTGATCATTTTCATTACTCAAAAAATTTACTCAAAAAAAAGGCGCCAGAGTTCATAATAACTCATTAATGGTCCTGTCAATCAAGCCCTTTCCCCAAGACCCCGCGCCCCCAGTTTTCGGGGGCTCTATTGACCCCCCCCCCCCCTGAAGTGAAAACCCAGCCTCCCCAGGGTCCCCAGGGCACGGAACGATTGGGTGGCCCCTTGGATAGCGCCGGTGGAGGGCCAAAACAATTGCCCGGCATGCGCCTGGCGTGGCAACGGCAAATGCGTGCGACAGGCCTGAGGCTTTCCGTGCTTTTACGCAATACTTGATGAGCGGGTGCGAAGGGCAACTGCCAGCAGGCACCACAGGCCCCAGGGCTGCCAGCACATGCGCACATGACGCGCACTGTTTTTGGCTGGACGCACAATACCTACGCTGGAGGTGTTCCACCAGAAATCCAGATGGGCGTTGTCCGTCAATGAGAGGATCTCCCCATTGTCCTTGATAAGGTCGATGCCCAGCTCCGTGGCATTGGAATAGTTGCCATCCACATACAACTGGAGGGTGAACTCGGCGGTGCTGACCTGAGGGAGAGAGGCGATCCGAGGGCCGGTGGTTACATGTGGAGGCAGAAGGCGGTGTCCTGTGGAGGAGGAGGGGCCAGGAGCCCTTCCTGAGAAAAAAGGGGGAGGGGCCTCTGAGGGGGTGATCATAAATAGTCACCATCAACTGGTGCGGAGAATATTGTGCGGTGAGAATGGGACAGATATTCGACACATTTGTCGCCGCCCCAATACCGCAGCAAATGATCAGCGTGTCCTTTGAAGTCATGCATTTTGGGGTCAACCCCTTCCAGCCCGCCCTCCGGGACCAACTCTCGTCCAGGGGACTCTGCAGGAGACCAGTAGCAGGGCGCCGCGAGTCGGGTACTGGAATGAGCCAACACGCTATGTCCCGGCCTTAGCTGGCCGTCAACCTGCAACCGACAAAACCTACGTCCTCAGTACCGGCCTCAAGGAGCCCATTGTGGGGTCAGCCTCCCGCATCCGCGGGGCGCAAGAAGCGTTCCTCAGCCACAGCAGCCGTTAGAGGATGTCCCAAAGTGTGTCTGCCTACTCCCACTGCCCCCGCCCCCGCATTTTGTATCCGGCACTGCCCCACACGAGCACACAGGGCGGGGTAGAGCGAATACAGTTCGTGTGCTCTGTGCCTTTGCTCAGGAGACACTCATCCGATGGGCCAGAGTGGGGCTGTCACTCTGGGCACAAGGTCTCTTTGTGGCAAAGCAACCCACATCCGTTCGGAGGGACCTACAGAGACGCTGCTCTGCAGGTAAGGGCAAGGGTTTCCTCACTGCACTGCGGCATGGAGCGGGTTCTCGTGCCTTAGCCGCTGTTTAAGTGGGCCGTGTACTGCGGCCCGCCACCACGCGGATTCCTGATTCCCATGCGGTGCAACGACGGGGATAGCGTTGCGCGTGCCATTATTGTTGGCACCGGTCACGGAACGGTTGCCCCGTGCACGTCCGTTCGCCTGTGCCAATGTGTTGCGGGGACCAGATATCCAAATTTTTGTATGCTGCCGGTCAAACATGCTGTTCCCCCAGTCATGGCAGGATGATTACCCCAGTAACCACCGTCCCCTGCTTGTGTACGTGTTGCCGTTGGGCCGCGCAAAAATGGACCTCACAGAGACTGCTCCATTTTCCCTTCCCAAAGCTCGTGCACTGTCTCATACAAAGCGACAGGGATAACAACATGAATTGCATGCTGGGCTGGAATATGAAAGGCAGAAGTCAATCAACCATCCCACCCCCCCCGCCGCCCCCGACAATCCCCTTGAAGAAGCCCTGGGTCATCATTGTCCCGAGGGTGCAGCATTGCACCGTGGGAGCGGCAGGCTCCCACGACGAGGGAGAACACAAACAATCCAATTTGCCATTGTGAACCAATTTCATTGCAGATCAGGAATGCAGTGTGGATCCCGGAATCCATGTGTGCTGCCACAGATTTCATCTGGGGCCCGCACAGCAGACACCCGGGCACAGCGAAATGTGCGGGGGCGTGTTGGGGAGGAGATAGCAGGATACCATTGTGAGGGAAGGGCAGGCCTGTGCTCCAATGGCGCATGAGCAAAGACGAGCCTCTACGGCTCTGGCATGGGCAAACATTCTGACCAAACCCAATCCGAGAACCCGGTACCTTCTCCAAGCGTCCAGAATGGGTGAAAAACTGGCTTTCAAATACAGTAGGAACCGTCCTGCCAGCGGCCCAGCACGTCCCTGTGTGCTCACCTGGGCCCGGAAGCGCACACACCTGCGCCGTCTTGTCCAGCCAGAACGCATGCTGGTACGTGTACGACGCCTGTCCCGATACCCAGGCGTTCGGGAACTGCGTGAAGGAAAGGCAGCTCTCTGCGGCACGCGCCACCTTGAACGCCCCTGCAAACTGGGCACCATAGAACAACGGGTCAGGGATAGACCACATGGCGGCCGTGTATTTGCCGGGGTAGATAGTCATCTCGGGGCTTCCAGTCGGAACTGTGGCGCTCTCAGTGTCACGGTAGCCGTCTTGGCACACCCCGCCAGCTGCGGTGCAGGCGACGTAGAAACCGTACCTCCCACCGTGCAGCCCACCTGCCTGCAGCTTCACCTCGAAGTTGGCAGGCAACGGCTTCTGGCCGGTCTCTGTTTGACAAAATGAGAGATGGCACGAAACAGCAAAACATATGATAGCCCACACCACACAGTCTACACAGCCACTTGCGCACCATTAGGGTGGCCCAAGCGTCATCGGACACCTGGTGACGAGGGCACTGAAGCGCACCAGATCTTGAGTGTGGCCTCCACCCATGGGGTGTGCCTTCGAGCCCCGGTGGACATGGAGGAGGTTGGAGAAATGGACTCCAGCTTCCAACCCCTTCCTGCGCACTTGGAACCTCTCCAGGTTACCACGGCATCAGAGGCGGCAATCCTGCGTCAACCCGAGTTTCGCATGCAAAATATGCTCCGGAAGGAGGGGCACTTCTTTGTGGAAATAGTGCTTCAGGGAGGTGGCTCACACCTGCTCCATCAGGGACCCCCACACGGGCAGGCTCAGCGCCAAACGTTCCGTGAAGGGTGTCAAATATACCTAGAGGCCTCTGGGTGTTCCACCCCATGGGCAGTCCTATGGAGGCAGCTGGGCCCCACCTTGTCCCTGGGAGCTTACTGTGCGCCCTGGGCGCCGGTAAGGGTAATTAGCTTTAGGGGAATTAGCACCGCATCAAGTTTCCTAATTTTGGTGAAGGAAGTGGGAAAGAACCGATCCATGACAATGTATCACTGATCCCCAAATGAGCCCCAAATACGTATGCGCACTTAGCCATGAGTGATCTGCAGGTACAAAAGGGTACAATTTCCCCTGTACCACAATAATTACCCAGATTGTGCTCCGCAGGGTGCGCTGCAGCGCACACCGCAGGCGCCGCAGGATTAGCACCCCCTTGGAAAATGCGGTTGGTCCCCCATGTGCAGGTCTCCGCCTGGCAGTGCACGCACAGGCAGTGCCCATTCACGAGTGGGGCCTGCACCGCGTGGTGGTGCCACTGGGCCAATTTAGCGCAAATAGCACTCCTCCACGCTGTGGCTCCCACTGGCCCCGAGCTTCGGAGTCCAACACCCTCACACGCACACAGGGACACACCAGTCCTCGGTCCGCATCCAGTTGCAGGGGATGAACAGCCTTTATCCGGACGTGGGCAATCTGCTGCTGGTTCCAGTAGGCTCTGTAGAACCTTGGCAGGCTGAGCTTCTCTACTGCTGTGACCTCTGGAAATCTTACGTGACGCCTAATTTGTGCCACCCGCATGGCCAGCGGCTACAGCGGGAGTTACCTTCGGCCGTGTGGGAGCGCCAAGCGTCAGAGGAACAGGATGCGATCCACACCGATGCTCGCCATCAGAGCACCTCCAACAAAATGGGCACGGGGGCCAGGCTAATTGACCAGGCCCTACTCTCACCAGAAAATGGGCTACACCCCGGCTGAGTTGCGCATCCTCATCTTGGGCCATTGGGTGGTCAAGCGCCCCAGGTGGGTGATGGCCTTAGAAGAAGAGATTACAGACAATGCACAGTTCGCTTATCCCTTGGTATGGGGCCTCCATGAGCGCTAGAAATACCCGGCACAGTGCACCATCCAGTGGAGCCTAGACCTGTCCATGGCGGTGCACTGGTGCGTCTGGAGCCACAGGGATACGCCAAGTCCACAGCCGTTCACAAAGCGGCGATGGCAAGGCAATGCGGTGGTGGATGAGTATGCGTACAAAGGGCTTGCGGGAACTCGTGGGGGCACTTGACGGCAGTGCCTCTCTCTGTTCTTGCAGCACACAGTCGCCGCCACCGCCGGCATGGGGAAGGCAATTCGGAACCAGTGTGGTGCATCCACAGGCCACGGTACTGCGCCCGCCACGCTGCTTGTATCCCTGCTTCACGGCCCAATGCACCCACTACCCCAACAAGGCCCTCCTCCCAGCAGCGCTACATCTGGGGGAGTGGCACCCACCACTTCCCTCATCCCCCGCAATGCCGTGTTTCAGGTTCAGCTGATTTCCAGCAAACCATACATTCATGTTCTAGCCCTACTGCTGAGCTCTGCTGAGGTCTTGGGGGTGGCAGTATCATTGCGCAACATGGCAACACACACACAAACGCTTCCCCAAAAAAGAAAATTGTGCGGTGTGTTGGTACAGCGTGGGCAGGCTTGTTGTAGAACGGGGGTTAATCCCCAAGGACATGCAGGGAAGCCGGTTTCCACACCTGATACAAGTACTGGCGCCCTTGTCAGTTCAGATATGCCCCGGCAGACAAACGGTTGTGGACGGAACCTCCGAAAGACTTACCTTGTGGAACGAAATCCCCCGAGAGCCCCAGGAACCAGTGCACTCAGAGACACGTTTCTGTGGCACATGTTTTTTGGGGACGTATGATCCATCACACCAGCCAGCCGTGGGCATGTGACGTCCAGTCCACCACACCACACAGTCTACACAAGCCCTGAGCATGCAACCGCAAACTCCGCTGAAACTTGGAAGGACGGTTTCATTGATTGCAGACTGTGTCTTTTTGTGCTGGAGGTTCCATGCAAGGCCCACTGTAAGCGTCAGTCAGTCAGCCAGCGGACAGTTGGCCCCAAGCTCAACAACCTGAAAACTCGGTCTTCACCTTCGTCACAAGAACCCACGCCGAGCTGATGTTCTCATAGCCGTAGTACGTCCCGGCTCTGTAGTACACAGACCACTCATCTGACCCCACATAGCCGTTAGCGACATCCAAACCGCTGATGACGACGTCATCCTCCACCACAACATCGAACATGAACACCCCGGTACGCAGCCCGGACCCAGTGTTGGACATATTCAGGGTGTTGACCCGCGACAAAGCCGGGATTCGATCCTGTGCATCATCAAGTGGGGGCTTTGAGCAATGCAAGTGCCTGGGCAGAATCCTAAACGTGGTATACGCACCCAGCGGTTGTCCTTCATGTTGGGGAATACAAGGGGGGGGGACAAGGCTAAGCAAAAGAAACAACAGACTGCTGTGAAATACCTGAAGCCACAAGTGGAGGGCGTGCTGTACAGTTGTGTCCGAAAGTGGGCAGCAATGGTAAAAAAAGAGGGAAAAGCGGTCTGGCCTCTTCCCCAAGATGGCATGGTCTGGAGCATCTTGGGGCAGTGACGTGGAAGGGGGGGGGGGTCATTCATAAGGGCATACAGGGAAAAGCGACCCAGCACAAACAACTACAAATGCCATTGTCAAATCAGACTAGGTGTTTGTCAGACAAACAGTTGTGAACCGAGCCTTCGGGAATCAACGCTCATCCCACTTCGCCTAACCAAACCCCACCCGAAAACACTTTTTCCGCTCAAAATTGAAAAAAAACTGAAAGACAAAAAAGGGGCAGTTTTTTTTTTTTTTTTTTGCTTTTTCAGACCCCCACACCCCTAAGCCCCCCCCCTCCCAAAAGGAGTTCAGGGGAGGCAAGGGGTCGAGGTCCCAACCAGGAAACTCATTAGGGGATACTTGTATTAAACAAAAAAGTGGAATGGCACCTGGGTCTGAATCCATGCATAGTGACCACAATAGGACTGCCAAATTTTGCCACCATGGTGCAAAAAAAAGCCCAAAGCGGCTTAGGGCGCTGCATATGCACCACATTTGGGGGGGGGGCTATTGGCGCTGCATGCCTCCTAATGAGAATGCTTTCTGCGCACTGCAGGCAGCACAGGCGCCGCAGGAAGAGCGTTCTCCATGGGTTCATACATACTTCCATTGCCACCAAATGATCACCCAAGCCTGGCCCAAGCGTCCCTGGGGGTCGTTGCGGGTCGGCAAAAAAAGAGCATCTTTCAGCCAACCCCATGCAAGGCATTTTCAGAGGAAAGAGCGATTTTGCACCTTACAAACAGGCCATGACCGGCCCAATGCAGGGCTAGAGGGTGCAAAACACGTCCTTTTGCATCCTGGCATGGGTATAACATCACAACATCCCCATTCCCACCCCTCTAGGAGAGTACCACAGGGTCACTAAAGTCGGCAAAAACGGTGTCATAACAAAATTGGCTGAACTACATGAACACTATTCCCACTCTGCTGAGCCAAACCCCATGGGGTTGGGCCCCGAAACAGTTTTTCCGCTCAAAATTTAATCTAATTTTTGACCCCTCCAAAAAGAAGGGAAGTCATTTTTTTGGATTGTTTTGGACCCCCCCCACCCCAAATCCATGTGTGTGTGTGGGGGGGGTGGGTTGGCCTAACGCTTGGATGTATTGCTGTCCGCAGCTAGCGGCGCCTACTAGCCGCTCACCGCTTACCCTTGCCCTTTCCTTGAACCCTTTCCCTTCGTAGGCGGCGGTGCCCATCAGCCTCCCACCACCTGGTGCCCCCCCTCTCCCTGTCTGGCCTATCTACACCTCCCTATTCACCCTTCTTTTCCCTTGGAGGTTGTGCCAACGGAGCCCGCGGACAGGGATTTGCTTGGTGACGGGGGCGGGGGCGGGAGGGGGGGGGGGATTACGACACCCACCCAGCCAGAATTTGGGAAAACCCACGGACCAAGAATTGTCCCACCCCCAAGGGGGGGGTGTGTGGACTGCCAACCACCCACCTAGCTAGCCAGCCACCAAAGCAATACACAAGACATGAGCATTGGACCCGTTTCCACATATTTGGCGTGCTGCAATCGTAAAGACTCATAAAACTGAGTGGTGGGCGGCAAATTTTGCGCTATGCTCAAAATTGTCCTCAACTCGGCTCTGGTCCAAAAAGCCGTCCCGCTTTTTTTGCTCTTGGAATGCGCAGACTCCTCCATTTTTTGAAATTTGAATGGCCGAGATCTAGCAGGGGCTGGCTTCTCATTTGCAGCATGTACCAACTCCCACAATTCCTCTCCAGTTCTTGTCTCGACCACTTTGGCCATTTTCTGCACATAGTTGTATTTGGATGCCTCCTTCACATCGTCAGGGAGTTTGATGATTGTTCTAATAGCATCCGTGTACGTCATATTGGTGTAGGTTGTGCAACAGTTGTTGTTGGTTGTGCCATACTCTCTGCAGCAGCCTATGCAGCACCCTGTTTGGGAGCCAGGCAGCCTATTTACCATAGCTGCAAGTGCTCCTAGAGAGGTACTTGTAGATGCAGAGGAACGTGCTGTCGAATCGGTACAGACAGGATTGGCGCACTCAGCTTGAGCAATTTGCTTGGGTGTTGGAAATGCTAGTCACTTTTTGATGAAACCACCGAGCACCCCAGCCTAATTTGAAGCAACAACGCGAGATTTGTGTTAAGGGTCCATTACTTCAATACTGTTTATAACATGAACTGATGTTGTGCACCTGTTAGCAGAAAGCACAAGGCGAGCTAGACAAACTATCACCCATCACCCAGGGACCCAGAATTGTCCTACCCCCCAGGGGAGGTGGGGGGTGTTTGGACACCCGCCCGCCCCAAATTTCCAAGACACCCACCCACCCAGGCCCCCCCCCCCCCCATCCTATAGGCCGCCCACTGAGCAAATCCCTGCCCCCGGACTGTCCCTGTTTCACTGTTCTGTGTCGGGTCCACACAGAGGAGGGAAATGGCCCTTGCCATTGGCCAGGTGCACCGAAGCAGACACCCCATACCTGCGGTAGGGGAACCCTCCCCAACAGCTTTTGGGCCCTAGGATGCTGGCGGTATGGGGGGGGGGGTGAGGTGTCAAAATGCAAAAAATCAATTATTTTGTCTCCCAGAATGATGGTTTTACAAGGGGTTAAATGTCCAATTTCATACATTGGCTATGCTGTATGAATACCCCCGAAACGGGGGCACATGCCGTTGGCGGCTGCACTTGATCTAACAACCTCCATTCAAGGTGTTCAATGATGGCTCAGTGTATTACAACCACTGTTCAGCTAGAAATCTAGACAACTAGAACTCCTCTCAACAATACAATACTAGGCAGGTTCCCGGGTGCACTTCGGGGTAAAACAACCGAACTTCCCCGGAGACCCGTGAACAGGGGGGGGGGGGGCACAGATTAATGGATATGAAGGTGACCAGCAGGCAAAGCATGCAAAGGACTGTGGATGACATACATCAAGCTTGGTCCAGGTGTCCAGGTTGGTGTCGTATGCATACACTTCCCGATCCCCTTGCTTGCCATTCAGGCATGAGGTGCTGTTGTCCGTGTCCTTGGTACCCCCCATCAGATACATCCAACGCACAGAGCTGTTCGTGGCCGTGATATCCGGAACGCCGACTGCAGTTGCGCAAGCCCTACAATGTGGTGCGAACATGCAAAGCAAGTCCAGATCCAGTTCCCAAGACTATGGCTGGGGCAGTACTCACAGGGGTGCTACTGCCATTGCGCTAGCGTCCACTAGAGCTCATCAGAGATGCCACCAACAGTTGGGCTGGCTCCAACTTGCTGGTGCGTGTGGGGGGGACCATTACGCCCGAGCACATTCATCCCCTTTCCCCCCCACCCTCTGTAAGAGGATCGCCCTTCACCCCGTAAAGGTCTGACATGGCATGGTCCCAGACACCCAATCGGGAGTGGTTCTGTCATGATATGTCAACCCCACCCCTTTGGAACAATTTTGTTATCTAAAAACGGCAGACCTGCCATTTCATAACTTGCAAAAACATGTGTGGCAGGAAGATCATGCTTGAAGAAACAGTGCAATGTTTCCAACAAAATCCCAACATCCCAGAATCCCAGCCCCGGTTGAGGTACATTTCAGCTTGGTTTAAACCCCATGATTTTCACCAACACCTTCAGTGCCTCATCGCAATGGAATGTACATTGTATTCAAACTAGATCCACTTCGTTCCAAACATTGCATCGCTTTTGAGCATACAGAACAACAAACACATTGATTTAATCTTTTTGTCTCCTCATCCCACCTCACTGCCTTCAAATGTCCCCACAAAAATACCCCTCCCCTCCTTTAAGCAATCTGGGATGCAATGCCCCCATAAGCAGGTTGAAGTTGCCTAGGCGGATGCCTTTGCCAGAACCCTCCACATGCAGGGTGACCGATGGCGGCTGCATGGTAATCGATGGCGCCCCGAGAGTGTTTAATGATGGTTGGAGTGTCACCGATGGCTGTTGAAGGGGGGCATTTCAAGGGTGATCCACAGCTCTTGTTGTTGGGTTGCAGGCGGACCAGTGGCGGTTGCAGAGTGCCCGCCTGGTGCGTCGAGGGTGGCCACTGGGGCTGGGAGGGTAACCAATAGGTGTTGCATGCAAGCAAAACGCCAGCTGTCTCCAGGGATTGCGCCAGGGCAGACCTTGCAACAGGCAATTGGGCGACAGTGGAGCCCCACGCTGAGTTGGTTTCTGGGTCGTACGTGCGCACAGTGGTGACGGCGTTTGCATTGGAGTCCTCACCTCCAGCGACCATGAGCCTGCCGTCCACAGCAACAGCGGATGCAAAAGCCACGGGCAGTGGGTACGAAGTGGACTGGGGAAACGCATCCCTGATGTATAGCTCTGCAAAAGACGGGAACGGTGGCGCAATGGCTGAGGGGACCTGTTTTCCACACTTATGCCCAGGGGAAGCAGCAATATTGTCGACAACAATTCTGCGGCTCGTTTGGTTTTTTTTCCACCTCCGGTAAATGGTCAACTTTTGTCATTTTTCTGTCGTCAAAATGCGCACGATTTTATAGGAATTGAGCTTCCTCCCGAAAAGAAAACCAAACACAATTTTGCCCCCTACCCTTCAGACCCGTGCCTGCTTCATTGGTGTTCTATTTTCATGGAGGAGGTACCCCGCTCCGTGGGCTGCCCCCGCTTTGCAAGTGCAGGGGGTCTCTGACCAGTGGTGTAGGTTTGGTGCTTGGTGGGTGGGAATGGAACGGCGACAATACGGCTCCCATGGCGACCGCTCCCCTGCTGGCGCCAGCAGGTCTCACAGGCCCAGGCCACGTCGCGAGGCACTCACCATCCGGGGTGGGTGGGGGCACCAGCACAATGCTCAAACGCCCCCCGTGGAGCCAATCCAAGTGCATGTCCCCACCACTTCTGCGTCCTCAGCAGCGTCGTCGGGCTTTTTTCGTTCCTGATGCCTGATTGGGGAAGTAAGGGGTTGGTTCAAGATGCTGGTGCACTGGCCCTAACAATTGTTACAGGATTGTTATTCAGCACTAGGTGGGTACAGGGACAATCTTGAGTCTCTCGTGTGACCTGCTTTTGGTGCTCGGGGTCGTTTGTGTCAATTGGGAGGGGGGGGGGATGGATCGTTAGGCCCCCTGCAAACGGAGACAGTGTGTGTGTGTGTGTGTGTGTGTGTCTGTGTGTCTGTGTGTCTGTGTCTGTGTGTGTGTGCGTGCGTGGGGGCGGGGGGGCTGTTGGACCACAAAAATTAAGAAAAGGCCATTGGGCCATTCCGGCCCAACGCTATTTATTGCGGGGGGGAGTGCAGGTTGGGCGAGATTAGTTGGGAACTCGTTGCCACGAAGTGGTGGCCACAGAGCTATGAATCGTCCTGAACCAAGTATAGAGACGAATGGAGGTTGAAGAAATGACCGACAGAACCCATACCGCAGACCCAACAAGGGCTGTTGGTGTGGGGGCGAGTTGTGTGTGCCACATGAGCAGATTCTTTTGGGCCCCAACAAGAAGGGAGCTCGAACCCCTGACCCAGCGTCTGCAGTGCTCGCACGCCCACTTTCTTGTCCTACGTGCTCATGATCCAGGCCCTTCGCGACTTAATGGGGGCCCCGGGGGTTCTGGTGTGCAGGGTTCAAGAGATTGCGTCATCATTTTCATGGTGTCAGGTGGGGGGGATGGTAGCATGCTCATACTACGCCACCTGATCCTTGAAGGCTGTCGCAGCATGTCGCGGTTGCCGAACTCGTCAAAATCGCCGTCAGCCGGTTCGAGTCGACCCCTCATTAAGAGCTGTTCACATTCCCTGATTCCCGACTGAGCAAGCCCCCTCCCCCAGGTGCACTGGGCGTACTCAAGAATCGCGTCTGGGGGCCACAACAACCGACGCCTTTCCCTTCTTTTCGATTCGTGGGCACATGCCTATAATCAGGACCCGTAGTGGGCTTTTGCTTATAAAAGGGTCCTCAGGACACCACTCTTTGACACTCGACGTCTGTGTCTGATGGAGACGCGGAAGGGTGTGATTCCATAAATGCTGCACATTTTACTGATGCGACATCGAGCATTCGTCCCAGGCCAACAGGTCCCAGACCCCGTCCCATTCATCGCCAGTCATCAATCAACACAGAATCCAGGCTTTCCACCGGGTCCATGTCCACCGCGTCCCCAGAACCCAAGCCATAGTGGCCTGGGCGCTTGGAGACACGTGGTGCCTGGCTGAGACACTGTTTGTAGAACACGTACAAACGCCGACGTGAATCTTGTCCAAGCACGGGGCAAAATGCAACGGGGACCCCGTCCTTGCACCATCCTGCCGCTTTATGCAACATTGCAAATGGCTACGAGAATGGTTGTACTCAAGTGTTCAAATTCCCTGATTCCCGACTGAGCGACCCCCCGTCCCCCAGGTGTACTAGGTGTAATCCCTCAAGAATTGCGTCTGCGGGGCAGAACAGCTGACTCAATGCCAATCGCAACACACCAGAGACAATAAAAGTGATGACGCAATCTCTTGATCCCTGCAGTGCAACCCCTGGAGGCCCCATTAAGATTTCAACCATAAGGGGCTCCTGATGAGGGGCAGGCTACCAAGTCGAGTGGTGGATCCGGGGACCCACCCTAATGAATCCCGGCCTGATGTTCTCCGCCAAAATAGGCCCCTGCGAAAGGTTGTCCTCCCTTAATGCAAAAAATGCGGCTGAGCCTGAATTGACATGAAAGTGTTGCCTTGTTAAAAGGCAGCGGGGGCTGGATGCCGGAAGGAAATAACCCCACCCGTCCCACGAGCTGAGTGAGACATACCTGATGTGACCACGTAGCCAATGATATTCACACCCAGGGTCCAAGTCTTCGCATAAGCAACGTCACGCGGCACCTCAAGCTCACAAATGACCTGGCTCATGCTCACGCTGTTGCACACCGCGGCCGGTGTTGGTGTCGCACCGTCGGCCGATGTAAAAGTGAGGGTGTTGAACGCAGGGTTGGACCTGCGGGCGCGCGGAAGCAGGGGAATGACAGATTTGAGATCTGAAAAGCAAGACAACACTTGCCCAGGGCACTGGCACACTACTAGTACCTTCTACAATCCAACATCTACAATCTACGAGCTATAACCGTTTTGTCCAACAACGTCAACATCATCTCCCCACGACAAACAACTCCATTGAATGAGTCGTTGTGCAGCAATGCTCACACTGTTGGCTTCTCAGCCGAGGGGTCGAGCGACGGAGGGCGGATGGGACTGGCCAGGATGGGCGAGGAAACGAGCGCACAGAGTGGATTGCGACGTGGGCGAAGTGGATCCGACGTGTCCCGGACGACGAAGTGAGCAATCGGTAACTGTTCACTGTTCCGTAGCAGACCAGGTGAAGAAGTTGCTGGCGAAAATACCACGTAGCACAAGCAGACACACAACCACAACAACACCCGAGATAGAGAAAATACAAGTACACAAACATACAAATCATTGTTGTGTGGGACAAGCGGGGACAACCGCCATTGTTTTCTGGGACAAACAATAGTTCCAAGTCTGGTCGTGCCCTTGCACCGTTGGGTACATCAAGAGAAATTCTGCCCCGCCACCCCCCTCCCGTCAACTGGTTCTAAACGGTAACGGGTGTCAAGCCACCTCGCGTCCCCATCTCAAAGCCCCAGCTCAAGTACTCACGCATCCCAAAGCCCCGCCCACGCAATGCTGCTGACTTCCATACTTGTAGAATCCCCTTCCGTAGATGGTGACCGGGTACATTCCGTAGCACCCAGCGACTCCAAGGGAGTTGTCGGTGACCATACAATCCGTCGCGGCCATGCTCGAGAGCGCGGGGGTCTGGAACGATGCCCTCACCGGCGTTGTCACAGGCGTCACGAAGGTAACGTTCTCGAGCTTATACACCTGTGCGGAGCAATGCCACGTTGCCCAACCAAAGGGTATTAGGTACCCAGAGGCATGTAGCCAAGGGATGCAACAGCGACGGGTGGCTGGAATAATGAAAAGCATAGACAGGGACATCAAAATCAGCAAGAGAAGAAGTCCCATTGTGGCCCAAAAGCACCAACACTGGGCGGAGTCCCAGTCTGGGAGAGAACGGAAATTAAAGCCCGACATCTACCTGTAACATAGCTACCCTCCCACGCTTGCCGATCCTCAATATTTGCAGGAATGAGGAGGAAACCGACAATAGTGGGAAGTAGCTACAAATGGAACACAATGGAGAGTTTTAAGATGGCAACCACGAGGATGTGAACCGGGAAAGGATGGACTTTTGGAGAGCAACAGATGGCGACAACAATGACGAGGGCCGTGGGAAAATCGCGGAGCGCGGTCGGAAAGAGCGAAGGAACCGACGGCGACGGGGAAATAAATGACGGCGCCGAAAAGCGTTGGCCGACGGCGGTGGGATTGGCAACCGGTGAAGGAGAAATCAGCATCACGGAACGGCTTGAGGAGGGATTACAAATACCGTTGAGGTCGCAATCAACTCATAAGTTCCCAACTCATTGCTAGAGCTCGTGAGGTCCGTGTGGCAGACGATCGCACTTGTCCCGATGGCCTCTTGGATGAAGCACGTTGGGCCCGGGTCGCTGTTGGTCAAGGACGACCACGTTAGGTTGACATTGAGCAGACCTTGGCCGTGCAAAGTGATGATGCCACCGTGGACGCACTGGGTGGCCGTGAAGATATGGGGGTTGTATTGTTGCTGTAACGACGCGCAATCCCCGGAGATGGAGTTAATGATGGGGAGTCTAGTCTGGATGGTGATGTTGCCCTAAGATAGCATATGAGTGACTGTGATCAAGAAGGCAATCACGTGCTAGACAAAATGCAAGCTGCATGATGAAGCGGACCCGGTCTTCACTTGATGCGTGATGTTGGAAAGCCATTAAAAGCATGAAAGGGTGTTTCAACCCTACGCAAAATGCACTCTGGAGAAATGTACAACAAAGAAGTTCGCGTGCGATGCTCGTGGGAGTGTAGACAACCTGGTTAAGATAATTGTAGCCGTCAAAAGTGATCCCTTTGGCATGGAAGACATGAAACGGTTGCCCCGTAATCTCCGCCGGGAAATCCGTATCCGCCCTTATCCGCGGCTTTAGAGTCAACAACATCATGCCTACGGTCTCCGCGTTCACACCCAACGAACAAATCACGTGAGTGGAATCAATCGTCAATTGAAGACACTCTGCACCGCCTGAATCAAGGGACGAGGCCAAGGGATGATGCGTGACCTACCGAAACATGCGATTCCATTCCAAATGCGATTGGCAACCCCCGATGGCCGCCTTTCTTCGGAACATGCACGTTGCTTAGATGGTGCGTGATGCCATGAGCCACATTTCACGAACTTCCTCTTCCCATGTGCAAATAATTGTTGATTGGGCAAACAACATATCAGTGGCAGCAAAGGCGTTCTCTAGCAACACATACACAATGCACAAGGCCGGTGTGCACAAACACTTGATCAATCGGATAAAATGTAGCTATGCGAGGTTAACTTCGATTGTGGAATATTAACCATATGAATAATCTAGTCACGTGGAGCGCAAACAAAGTCTAGTGCACCGCGGTAAACGACAGGATAATACTTTGTTGGCGTATGACGGAGCCGTCGCAAGTGCACAAGGCCTTGTGCCGGTGCGAAAATCACGATGACGACACGAACCCGATCACACCTGCGGAAAACTGCATTTCTGGTACCAACTCCTTGAACGTCGCTTCACCGGCGTAGTAGGTGCCGGTAAAGACGTCCATACCCACGTGCTCGATTTTAATCTCGGCGCCGTGGTAGCAATCCAAAAGCGCGATACCTAAAAGGATGCGGTGCTCGGGTAATTATCGATGTAGTGAGGGAGACAAGGTGGCGTAGCTTCTCTCCATCGTGTTGATTTCGCCCGAAAAAGATGTCAAGAAGCTTAGTCGTTTTACGTTGGCTCGGATGCAATTGGTGCAGAGCGTTGGTCAACCATTGGTGTCTCGACATTGGTGGACAAAGAGGATGACGCACGGATAGGTCCCTACGACCCGGTGGACCGACTTTCCCCAAAGAGCGAGAACGATGCGTTGCATTGCATTTTGGTCCCTCCACGACAAACATGTGTTGGTTGTGGTGTTCGTTAGCCTCATGACTTGCATTTAGCCCATGACCGGCCACTATTTGTGTGAGCAGTGCCACCACCATCCGTCGTCAACGTTTTGGTTTTTGAGTGCCCATCGCACATTTCAACGGCATACCACCATCGCAAAATTCACGCGCTGTATTGTCATCGTACAAAGCTATCCAAGGCATGCACTGACGCTTATGCTTCCTACTTGTCGACGAACACTACATTTTTAAACCACTAGATTCTCAATTCCTTTGCACAAGTAGTTTGCTCCTCTTTGCATTCATGGGAACTACAGCCGGGTACGAAGCATTTCGAAGGACGAATTGCATGCCCCATCCACATTGCAATGCGTGGAAGCGTGCGGATGTGGAGAAAACCAACTCCACGCCATGGAGCAACAAGGCACATTAGGTTAGTTTACAAAAAATCAAATCGATCTCATCACCACTTGCTTCGACGAGTCTCACCACATTTCCACTGTGGGTACCGAATGGGGATAGACCGCAAAACACAAGTTCACCTGGCGCCCCGCGGCAAGAAGATTCTGTGACTTGCTCAACGATGATGAACTCCGGTGCTGTCACATTCATCACGATTTCGATCGGGGTGGAATCACCAGAATTCGTTACAGTCATCTGAAACTGACCAGTACTTTCGGCGTGCAGCACACAACCAAGTTTTTGGCTCGATGTTGTCGTACCTTCGCAAATCGGCGGAGTTGCACTGGTTTCTTCGGAATACAATGTTGTGAATTGGATCACGGGTGAGTTCCAATTATTGGAGCCTTGGATCTTTAATAACATCCCGTGCATGCATCCGTACGGGACGCTTTGGCACGCACCCGACGAGATACTACATTGGCAATTGTTCGTTGCGGCGGTCCCGGCGTTGGTTGCGAAAGATTGCAAAGTAATTCCGTGGGCTCCAACATAGAGGAGCATGAGGCATACCACTCGCAAGGCAATCCCCATCGTGCCTCGCTTATCGTGTGCGACTTCCAAAGCAGGAGGTGCTCACACACGAGACCTTTCAACTAAGAGAAAATACGTCCAACGGTACTTGAGTGCACTGCAAGCGAGCGACCTACACTTTCTGTGACCTACAATTGCGCAAATGGGAAGAGCGCCTTCAATTTTTCGGTGGGATGCACTCTTGAGATTTGGCGTAAAAAAATGTTTGGGCCGCATATGGTGGATCAAAGCAACGCAAAAAAACATGTCTTGGGTCCCTCTTCGTGCCAGAAAAATGTTTCACTAGTAAAATTCGCCCAAAGGAAACGGGGGCTCGGGAGTACATGGGAAATAACAGATGACGACGAAACGATCAAGTATGAGATTGGCCGGTGAATGAAGAAAGACGTAGCTGGACCAGGAGACATTCGACTTCGAGTGCTGCTCCACAGGACCGGATGGTTAAAGCTGCCTTTCGATGGCTGTTGCAACACAAGAAACGAGAGCATGCGACAAACGTTTCCCTCTGGTGCGTTTTCAGGGAATGGCTAAGTTAAGTAGAAATAGCGCTAGGCCTACGCGTAGACACACAGGATATACTTAGCCATTCCCGCAATAGGATCGCAAAATCCCCATGCAGTGTAGTCGGTGCCAACAAAGTTTGTTGATAGGGCTGGAAACTGATTTTTTCGAACAACCCAGTGGTGCATTGCTTTGTAAAATTTGCCGTGCCGTTCCAAATGACATGTCCAATGAACTGCACGCTGAGTTTGAATTTGTCACATTGTCGTTTGCCATTCTTTGAGTTGGAACGTGCAGTTTTAAGCGTGCGTTCATCATTTTTTTTGGCTGGTTCCTGGTTCTTTGCCTCGTGGCACGCCGTCCTTTGCTATGCTTTGAATTCAAATGCGCTTTGAAACTATTCTCTTCGCTTTTTTTTGTTTTGTTAGCTCTTCACGCATGCCAATAACAAGGCAAAAAACGAAATGCACCTTGTGTTCTCCATTAAACAATTTTTTTTGAAGATGAATTGATGGATCCATGTTGCGTACCTTGCTTAAACATTGAACACTCTTTTTTTGAAGATAAATGGTCGGATCATTTCTTTATTTCTTAGTTGCACGTCACACTAGGTCGCCAGGTGCGCATTGAACGATTTTTGGTAAACAGACGATCGGTGGATCATTTCTTTGCTTGGTGGTTGCATGTCACAATACGTCACCGGGTGCGCTTTGAACAATTTTTTGTTGAAGATGTATTATTTCTTTGCTTCTTAAATGCATATCACGCTTCAACGCTTTGAAGGTGCATTGGTTCATCGTTTCTTTGCCTCTTAGGTGCATGTCACATTATGTTCCATGACTTTGCTTTGCATGTGCCTACCTTCTTTGTGTTTGCATGTTTCCATGTTTTGTGCGCCAACCCTAGGTTCTCGAGGCGTGTCTTGATTAGCTCCGAGGGGTGTCCTACATCGTGCAGGTTGGTGGTCCGGTAAAACCGCGGATCACGGGGTAGGCAGACCGGGGGGGAGGGTTATGGGGAGGTGGTCCGTGATCCCTGGTTCAAACCAAGGGGCGAGGGGTTGTGGACCTTGGCGGATTAGTGATCCGTGGACCACCTATTGCACAACGGTGTGGTGGAAGATGCAACGACAAAGGACCCGTACAGACACACGAGAAAGGTGGAACGAAGCACACACAAGTAGCGAGGGAATATTTGGAAGGGGAAGGTGGATGCACAAACATCACCCCGACCCAATGCCCCGCGTGACAGCAGTACCTTCCCGCCTCATGTGCTAGATGCGACAGATGGATATCTCGCGTTTTTTTTCATGCAAAATTTCCTTACATGTGGCGTCAAAATGCGCTCTCTAATTTAAAATTCCTCATCTGGTGTTTGGCCATCCAGCGTTCACCCCCGAGAGCATGTGTCCGGCCATTCTATGATATTCCATTCACAAGAGCGTCCTTGCCACATTGTATTGCCACATTAGAGCTAATGGACCAATGGTACTTCTTCCTCTTCACAATTCGGGGTATTCCCATCCGGGCACATATGCTTTTGCCGGTTCTTTGGGTTTTCACAGCCTTGCGCCTCTTCGATCTCGGGGTTTGGTCGAAGGGCCGCGTGGTCACGATGTTGTACAATGGTATCCTTTATGGCCCTGTACTGTGGAGCACTGTCCTTGTCCACGAGCTTGGGCACGCCTTTGTGGCGTTGTGGCTTGGCTTTGATGTCACCCAGATTCTCCTTTGGCCCTTGGGAGGTATCTCCTGCGCGTTATGTATGCCCTTGGCTTATGTGTGTCCTCTGTGTGCTCTCTCTTTGCATTATGTGGCCTCTTGTGCCGTACCGCATGTGCGTGCCTTGCGCATGCCCCTTGTGGAAAGGTCCCTAATGCCACAGCAACCGGGAGCTTTTCCGTGGAACAAAGCAAGCCCAGCACTCGTGCACAATCAATTGAAACTTGAAGATCCAAGATCCTCTTTCGGCGAACCATATTGTAGGGAAGAGAATTCCCGGCGAACACCCCCGGATTGGTGTGTTTTTGGGGCAAGAAGTTTCCGCTTGGCAATGAAGCGTGCCCGGGGGAACAGGCGGTTGGCGGGCGAAGCCACGGACCTTTCTCCCTGAGGGTCTCCAAAAAATGGGATTACCCTGGCTCTGGCTCTGTGGTCGTGTTTTGACCTTGCAACGCTGAGGGGTGATGCGCCTCATGAACCAAAGGCTTGCATAAACAAAGGCATATGAAGCGCGAATACAAGGCATGTACAGCACAAATCCAAGCCACACAAAGGGCATCCACAGTGCATGGCGTGCGCAGGGCAGACCGCAACAACTGACAGTTCGGGAAGGCACCAAGGTGCATACACCGCCAGGTGCACGCACCGTGGCGGAAGCAAGTCGGGCACTGCCAACAACGCCCCCAGCCCGCACCGCCTTCCAAGTTCAATGCTGTAGAGCACCCTCCAAACTTCCTGGGATTTGTACATATAGCTTGTCAGCGTCCGTATGGGAAGCCGCAGGTAGTAGTTGGCGAAGCGGGTGCCCACACGAGAAGTGGAGATATTCCTCCGAGAAGCGATAGCGCCAATGAACCAATCTGCACGTGTTCGCCGGAAGTTTTCTTCATTTTCATTGAACATTTCATTTCCCGGCGCGCGGGTGTGTTTTGGCAGTGCAAAGTGTCCCCATGCCGGGAAACGGGTGTGGGTTTGGCAGTGCAAAGTGTCCCCATCCCGGGAGATGGGTGCGTTTTTGGCAGTGCAAAGTGTCCCCAAATCACGAAGTAGCGCTCCCACTGGAAGTTGCATGCCGTGCTCTTCCATTTGCAATCACCACGGGCCCTGCCCTTGGAGAGGCCTTGGGTTAAGCGGCAACACCCTAGACCCAAGGATTTCAGACCTGATGTTAACATGCAACCCGCTGAGGCCCTAACAGGAGACCCTGGTCCTGTAGGATGAACCATAAAGGTCAAACAAGCAAAGCCAATAGGCACATCTTTGCAAAATTTTGCATCTGCAGAAAAACACACGACTGAAAGAAACGCAGCCAGCGTCAACGGAGCCTTCCGCTCTCTCGACACTGTGATCCCCGTCACCCCGGTCTCACAGAGACGTCCACCGGGCACTTCTAGGACCAGTTCACTGGAGGGCACATGACTGACTTGTCTTGTCTTTTCTTTTCTTTTACTCTGGTCCATTCCTCATCCTGCGGGGCCACTCCTCAGCCAGTGGGGCCCCGAAACACACATGCC
Source organism: Eutreptiella sp. 'Long Island Sound 2002' (assembly GCA_964036045.1). Lineage (NCBI taxonomy): Eukaryota > Euglenozoa > Euglenophyceae > Eutreptiales > Eutreptiaceae > Eutreptiella > Eutreptiella sp. 'Long Island Sound 2002'. Next base: position 31,019,764 of record OZ038401.1, on the reverse strand, counting down.
TCTCCTCCCACACACCATCATCACCACCGTCCCCGTTAACCTATAATTATGAAGTAATGGGGTGAACGGTGAACCTTATGCGGTGAAGCATTGCACCTGAATCACTTCACATGCCCTCAGGCCTCGCTTTCATTGGCCACGGCTCTGGTCCACGCACCGCCAAGGACGACCTGAAGGTGGCGCTTGCTGGGCCCCTGTCGCACGTGCCACAGGCCGCGCTTTGGTTGCTCTTCCTGCGCCTCCCTCTTGGCTCTTGGGCTGGAAATTGGCTGCCTGCCACATTCACTGGCCTGTCCCCTGGCATCTGCGTAGGGGCCGTAGACATGAACTTGCACCTCCTGCTCGTCAACCTGTTCGTGCCATGTTACCCTCTGGACGGGGGCCGCATTGTGGTCGCGTTGATGCTGATGGTCGGTGTCGGCGTGACCGCGGCTGCCAAAGTGTGCTTGGGCCTCTCAGCTCCACTCGCAGTCGCGATCTGCATCCACGGGTACATGCAGGAGGCCCCATTGTGCGTGTTCGTGGGGCTCTGGATCGCGGGTCAAGTGAAGCAGCTGTGGGATGTGTTACGGGCCGGCACTGTACACACGCATCCCATGTTCCAGGTCGCACCTGCGGCACTCCCGGGCTCGGGGGAGCGCGACGTGGCACTCACCCCCGGGGTATAGGCTGCAACCGTAACTCCCGATGCAACGATCTTTGATGCCGCTTCCGCCTTGAAACCACTAAGTCAGAGGGAGTTGCCACGTGCTACTTAGCAATCCTATGCCGAGCCCAACAGGAATCGGTAGGACTCCGCACTGAACCATATCTTAGTGACCGGGAGCCAACGGCAAGTGAGAGTAGAAGATCGCAGCGAGGCAGGAATAAGCACAGTGAGAGCCTCCGCCGAAGAACGATTTGTTTAACTCTTGCGCAGAGACCTCTTCCTTGGCGCAAGATGCAATGGAAATGGGTTCAGTTACGGCTTCGCACCTTCTCATGAGCCCGTATCAGCCTGTGCAGTCAGTGGCACCAGACCATATTGTCTACACGAAGCAGCCCCCTTGCTGCCACTCTCCCGGTGCAGCACTGACCTTCAAGAGAGCCTCAACATGTCGTTCTCGGGACGACTTGGCAGTTGGACAGTAAAGAGGTACATCGATTGGAATGGCATTTGGCTCGCGACGGTCAGCTGTCAAAAGTCAACGATGGCACACACAGTAACTGGCAGCCCAAGCTCCAGGGCACTTTACGGCACTTCCGCATGAAATCACAGAAAGCAGGACCTTGAGACCAAACAGCTGCGCACCTAGACACCTGTTGTGCGTGGGAGCGCGTTGGAGCTGTGCCGGGCGGGCCTCTTAGGCAGCGCCCACATCTTAGACAATGGGCGTGCCTCTATGCACAGGAGTGAGGCGGCTGACGGAAGTCAATCGGAACGCGAGGCCCATGGATGCTGGTTGTGTTCTACATTCGGTGCAGCGCTTTTGTGTTGTTGCGGAGAAAGAAGGGATTCACGTGCTGCTTGATGGGCTTTCTTTCTGAGTCGCTGTTTGACCACCCTGCAGCGGGGTACGCAACGGCCAATGGTGGTGAAGATCCTCTGAGCTTCGCGGCCGCGGCTTGGGCTGAATGTTAAGCGGCCGCAAGCTGGTAGTGGGCTGCATCGCACACCGCTGTTTTCGTCACCCTCCAGTCTTTGTCGTGCTTTTGCAGCACACTGAGTGCCCACGGCGTGGCAGTTCCCACTGCGTTTCCTGCTTCAGATCTAGCTCATCCTCACTACTTGTTACGTCCGCGAACACATTGGTTTGCGGGACAATCGTTGCATCGGACAGCTTTGATCCTCGACTCCGCGAGGTTTCTCAAGTGCCATACTGTGAGAGGGATTCGTCAGCTTACCTGGGCCCGGATACCCCCGCCCCCAACCAGCGACTGGTGGTGGACTGCCTCCAGTGGACAGCGCCCCCCCAAACAGCTTAACTGACAGTCGCCACGGTGTACCGACCAAACCATGCAGGTATCTGCATCGTCCTGCCGTACTCTTTCTCTAACCCCCCCCCCTCCCCCACCCTCACCTCAAATGACCTTGACCAATAGAAGCATGTCACGCACCCCGCTGTCCCCCGTAGGGTGCACGCGCGACACCGACATTTGAGGCACATTTGAGACGTTCGGCCCATTGACGAGGAAAGCCTGAGACTTAATCCGACCACTGGGTATGCGGCTTCACATGCCTTACCCGTTAGGCCACGGTCAGGAGACACTGTACCAACCACGTGCACTTCTTGCATACCATTTCCGCACGCCGTGCCTGCTTTTAGGGACAGGGTCATGTATGAACTTGTCTAGCGAGCGTTTGCTTGCCAAGGAATCATCATGCAACTCTGGGCACCGTTTTCTGGCCTGCAGTGTGCATCAGAAGTGTTTTAGTACGAGCGGTTGCATTCAAAAACCTTGGAACGTTGGATTGAATGGGAGTTGTCAAACCTCATGGACGCCCATTGACAAGGCCAGTTATGTCCATACGTCATGATTGGGGTGCTGATGTGAATTTGTCCCAGGGATGAGCGGCCATGCTGCAATTTGAGCATAGAGACTCACCAACTTTCAAAAAGCGGATGCATAGATTTTTCATACACGATCTCTACTTTCTCGAAGTCCCCACTCCCTCCAAACGATTTTACTCCTTCCCAGTGATTTTCCCGAGTCCCGAGTTCTAACACCTAAGTCATTTTCGGGTCCTGAGTCATCATTGAGTGCAGCCCCGCTCAGGATAACTCTCTTTTGTGTGCTGCATGAGAGGCAATTATGATTGATATTGTTCAATAAACTAGCTAAGTAGTTGTATTTAGTGTACAAGTCAAGGCAAGTCATTGACTCTTGAAGCCACAGTCCGGTGGCTCCAGACACGAGGTCGCCGATTGAGTGTCCCCATCCCAGGGAGGCTTGAGGGTGTGCTCAGCTTGAACATGGTGCCATAGTTGTTTGACGCCCTCTTTGAACATCAAGTAAATCCACGAGATGTTGTACCAGTTGTCCCCCTTGAGAGCTAATGTTGGCTGATTTGCGATAGTGTGCTGAGGCAATGCGGACGGCAATGACCCAGGTTTGCAATCTTTTCCTCCCCAAATGATGTGCCAAAAAATTACGGCTGGAAGCTTTCAAACGACCACCTGTTACCCAAACCCAAGCCTCCACTGATCAATCAATCATAGATCATTTTCCAAACAACTTCACTCCTCCACATGGACTGATATGCTGCATTCAAGCATGAGGGGGCGCACTTAGTGCAGTGCGCGCACAGTGCAGGCGCAGTGCAACTATTTGGGTGTGTGGCCGTACTAGAGACCCATACTTTGTGATACTAGGGGCATCATTGTTGGTTGAGAGTAGATTTTGATGCTTCTTCCACATTGGGGGTATGGCATTTTTGGATTTAACCTAGTTTCACCCATTTCCACCTTTTTACACACTTTTTTGCTCATTTCCACCGAGTGTTTGGCTGAAACTGCGCGCCTGGTTATACGAGGCGCAAATCGGGCTCGGCGCGCGCCTCGTTAGCGCCACCCCCCCCCCCCCCGTGCGCCTCGTTAGCGCCAAACCCCCCGTGCGCCTCGTTAGCGCCAAACCCCCCCCCCCCGTGCGCCTCGTTAGCGCCAAACTCCCCCCCCCCCCGTGCGCCTCGTTAGCGCGCCAAACCCCCCCCCCCCCCCCTGTGCACCGCCTTGCCTATGGCCCCTTAAGGGGGAGCCTTAAGCGCAGTGCGCGCGCAGTGCAAGCTATTTGGGCGTCTGGCCGTACTAGAGACGCATACTTTGAGATACTAGGGGCCCCTAGGGGCATCATGGTGACCCCTAGCGGAGGTTATGCAAGGCGTAGCACGTTTGGGTCAAGGCATGGCAAGGCGTAGCATGGTTATGTCAAGGCATGGCAAGGCGCAATGCTCGTGTGCACACATTGATCTATCGTGCTTGCACATATGCTACAGGACTTCATACCCCCTCCTCCTTTCTTAGACACACTTTCTTCATGGATTTGAGTCTTGGCGATCGGGTGTTCTACACCCGCTCCAACGGCGTGCGAGTTCCTACCACGGTGGTTGGGATGGCGAGAGATGGGCTCATCCACTTGGAGTACTACCAAGATGCACTACGGGTGGTGAATCGCCAATGCAAGATGGAGTCCATGTGTACTTAGTCGACAACAGAACAGAAAGACAGTTGTGTGTTCTTGAGGGTGGCGACCAATGCGCTGTTCATGGCTTTTCCAGTTGTGCATGATGTGTGTTATGTGAAGGGAAGGTAGTTTGCAACTTTCTTGAGCTGGGGCAGTTTGGGTCACCTAATTGTAAGGGCGTTTCGGAGGGGTTTGCTTGGGGGCTCTTCGGGGGGAACATAGTCTAAAAGTAGCGCGCAGTGCGCGTGCAGTGCGCGCACAGTGCGCGCGCAGTGCAAAGATTCCCCCTAAATAACAAGACTCGTGCGGTGGCTACAGACCGCCTTTTGTGTGCACCGCCTTGTGTGTGTACCGCCTTCTATGTGTACCGCCTTGCTTGTGGCCCCTTAAATAACAAGACTCCTGCGGTGGCTACAGACCGCCTTTTGTGTGCACCGCCTTGTGTGTGTACCGCCTTTTGTGTGTACCGCCTTGCCTGTGGCCCCTTAAATAACAAGACTCCTGCGGTGGCTACAGACCGCCTTTTGTGTGCACCGCCTTGTGTGTGTACCGCCTTTTGTGTGTACCGCCTTGCCTGTGGCCCCTTAAAGAACAAGACTCCTGCGGTGGCTACAAACCGCCTTTTGTATGCACCGCCTTGTGTGTGTACCGCCTTGCCTGTGGCCCCTTAAATAACAAGACTCCTGCGGTGGCTACAGACCGCCTTTTGTGTGCACTGCCTTGTGTGTGTACCGCCTTTTGTGTGTACCGCCTTGCCTGTGGCCCCTTAAATAACAAGACTCCTGCGGTGGCTACAGACCGCCTTTTGTGTGCACCGCCTTTTGTGTGTACCGCCTTGCCTGTGGCCCCTTAAAGAACAAGACTCCTGCGGTGGCTACAAACCGCGTTTTGTATGCACCGCCTTTTGTGTGTACCGCCTTTTGTGTGTACCGCCTTGCCTGTGGCCCCTTAAATAACAAGACTCCTGCGGTGGCTACAGACCGCCTTTTGTATGCACCGCCTTTTGTGTGTACCGCCTTGTGTGTGTACCGCCTTGCCTGTGGCCCCTTAAATAACAAGACTCCTGCGGTGGCTACAGACCGCCTTTTGTGTGCACCGCCTTGTGTGTGTACCGCCTTTTGTGTGTACCGCCTTGCCTGTGGCCCCTTAAATAACAAGACTCCTGCGGTGGCTACAGACCGCCTTTTGTGTGCACCGCCTTTTGTGTGTACCGCCTTTTGTGTGTACCGCCTTGCCTGTGGCCCCTTAAATAACAAGACTCCTGCGGTGGCTACAGGCCGCCTTTTGTGTGCACCGCCTTTTGTGTGCACCGCCTTCTATGTGTACCGCCTTGCCTGTGGCCCCTTAAATAACAAGACTCCTGCGGTGGCTACAGACCGCCTTTTGTGTGCACCGCCTTTTGTGTGCACCGCCTTGTGTGTGTACCGCCTTGCCTGTGGCCCCTTAAATAACAAGACTCCTGCGGTGGCTACAGACCGCCTTTTGTGTGCACCGCCTTGTGTGTGTACCGCCTTTTGTGTGTACCGCCTTGCCTGTGGCCCCTTAAATAACAAGACTCCTGCGGTGGCTACAGACCGCCTTTTGTGTGCACCGCCTTGTGTGTGTACCGCCTTTTGTGTGTACCGCCTTGCCTGTGGCCCCTTAAAGAACAAGACTCCTGCGGTGGCTACAAACCGCCTTTTGTATGCACCGCCTTGTGTGTGTACCGCCTTGCCTGTGGCCCCTTAAATAACAAGACTCCTGCGGTGGCTACAGACCGCCTTTTGTGTGCACTGCCTTGTGTGTGTACCGCCTTTTGTGTGTACCGCCTTGCCTGTGGCCCCTTAAATAACAAGACTCCTGCGGTGGCTACAGACCGCCTTTTGTGTGCACCGCCTTTTGTGTGTACCGCCTTGCCTGTGGCCCCTTAAAGAACAAGACTCCTGCGGTGGCTACAAACCGCGTTTTGTATGCACCGCCTTTTGTGTGTACCGCCTTTTGTGTGTACCGCCTTGCCTGTGGCCCCTTAAATAACAAGACTCCTGCGGTGGCTACAGACCGCCTTTTGTATGCACCGCCTTTTGTGTGTACCGCCTTGTGTGTGTACCGCCTTGCCTGTGGCCCCTTAAATAACAAGACTCCTGCGGTGGCTACAGACCGCCTTTTGTGTGCACCGCCTTGTGTGTGTACCGCCTTTTGTGTGTATCGCCTTGCCTGTGGCCCCTTAAATAACAAGACTCCTGCGGTGGCTACAAACCGCCTTTTGTGTGCACCGCCTTTTGTGTGTACCGCCTTGTGTGTGTACCGCCTTGCGTGTGGCCCCTTAAATAACAAGACTCCTGCGGTGGCTACAGACCGCCTTTTGTGTGCACCGCCTTGTGTGTGTACCGCCTTTTGTGTGTACCGCCTTGCCTGTGGCCCCTTAAATAACAAGACTCCTGCGGTGGCTACATACCGCCTTTTGTGTGCACCGCCTTTTGTGTGTACCGCCTTTTGTGTGTACCGCCTTGCCTGTGGCCCCTTAAATAACAAGACTCCTGCGGTGGCTACAGACCGCCTTTTGTGTGCACCGCCTTTTGTGTGCACCGCCTTCTATGTGTACCGCCTTGCCTGTGGCCCCTTAAATAACAAGACTCCTGCGGTGGCTACAGACCGCCTTTTGTGTGCACCGCCTTTTGTGTGCACCGCCTTGTGTGTGTACCGCCTTGCCTGTGGCCCCTTAAATAACAAGACTCCTGCGGTGGCTACAGACCGCTATTTGTGTGCACCGCCTTTTGTGTGTACCGCCTTGTGTGTGTACCGCCTTGCCTGTGGCCCCTTAAATAACAAGACTCCTGCGGTGGCTACAGACCGCCTTTTGTGTGCACCGCCTTTTGTGTGCACCGCCTTCTATGTGTACCGCCTTGCCTGTGGCCCCTTAAATAACAAGACTCCTGCGGTGGCTACAGACCGCCTTTTGTGTGCACCGCCTTGTGTGTGTACCGCCTTGCCTGTGGCCCCTTAAATAACAAGACTCCTGCGGTGGCTACAGACCGCCTTTTGTGTGCACCGCCTTTTGTGTGTACCGCCTTTTGTGTGTACCGCCTTGCCTGTGGCCCCTTAAATAACAAGACTCCTGCGGTGGCTACAGACCGCCTTTTGTGTGCACCGCCTTTTGTGTGCACCGCCTTCTATGTGTACCGCCTTGCCTGTGGCCCCTTAAATAACAAGACTCCTGCGGTGGCTACAGACCGCCTTTTGTGTGCACCGCCTTTTGTGTGCACCGCCTTGTGTGTGTACCGCCTTGCCTGTGGCCCCTTAAATAACAAGACTCCTGCGGTGGCTACAGACCGCCTTTTGTGTGCACCGCCTTTTGTGTGTACCGCCTTGTGTGTGTACCGCCTTGCCTGTGGCCCCTTAAATAACAAGACTCCTGCGGTGGCTACAGACCGCCTTTTGTGTGCACCGCCTTTTGTGTGCACCGCCTTGTGTGTGTACCGCCTTGCCTGTGGCCCCTTAAATAACAAGACTCCTGCGGTGGCTACAGACCGCCTTTTGTGTGCACCGCCTTTTGTGTGTACCGCCTTGCCTGTGGCCCCTTAAACAACAAGACTCCTGCGGTGGCTACAGACCGCCTTTTGTGTGCACCGCCTTGTGTGTGCACCGCCTTGTATATGCACCGGCTTGTATGTGCCCCGCCTTGTGTATGCACGGACTTGTATGCGGACTACGCGTCTCGTGAGTGCCAACCCCCCCCCCCCCCGTGCGCCTCGTTAGCGCGCCAATCCCCCCCCCTTGTGCGCCTCGTTAGCGCCAAACCCCCCCCCGCACGCCTCGTTAGCGCCACCCCCCCCCCCCCGTGCGCCTCGTTAGCGCCAAACCCCCCGTGCGCCTCGTTAGCGCCAAACCCCCCCCCCCCGTGCGCCTCGTTAGCGCCAAAGTCCCCCCCCCCCCCCGTGCGCCTCGTTAGCGCCAAAGCCCCCCCCCCCCCCCCATGCGCCTCGTTAGCGCCAACCCCCCCTCCCCCCCCCGTGCGCCTCGTTAAACGAGGCGCGCGGTCTCGGTCAAACAATTTTTCCACCACATCCACTCTTTCCTAGGTTGATTTCTCCCCACCATGGGACCTCGAGAAGGCAGAGGTGATGTATCCATGTTGTTTTCTCCCCATCCATGGGGACCCGAGCAAGCAAGGTTGATGTCGGACCTCAGGATCATGATCAAGGCCGAGGGCCAATCCAGCATCCTCTCCAAGTGCTGTATCACGTCCAAGTACTATCCCGGTCTTGTTCAACGCCAAGGATCCTTCATGCTAGCCAAGGGTGCCCCCTGAGGTTGCTGTCTCCTACAGGATGTTTTTTGGGATTCACACGCATTGTGTCCATGATTTGAATCTATAGCCTCTGTGCCCCTGTCCTCTAATGCTCCTCCTTGAGAGAGCTAATGCAACAGCTGAAGCCACTGAAGAAAAGCCAACCGAGCGACTGGGCCTACAGAGCAAGACCACAGCCAGCAGCATTGCCATCTGTGTCATTGGCACTTGCCACCATCTGTGCAAGCACTGCATGCCACAGCGTCGCCACATTGCAAAGAATGGGGGAATATTGAGCCCAAAGACACATGATGTGCTTGGCGATGTGGAGCAAGCCATTATTTCCTAGTCGTTGACTTTCAAGTTGTCCCAGATCATCAATATAGTGCTTTGCATGAGCCAGCCACAGTGATATTCTGGTTTAATGCCTGATTATACCTGGATTTTCTGGCTAAACGCTTTCCTTTTGATATTCAGTTGTGGTCCGTTGTCATCCTGTGACTGCAGCTGCGGCAGGAGCTAGGGGGTCTGGAGCTAACGCTTGCCTTTGGCTGGAGTCGAGGGACGTGGTTAACAAGATGTTCCTGAAGCACGTCCCGGGCCCCAGGCCGAGGGCTACAGGCCAATTGCTGGTGGTTACTAGCCAACCGTTGTTTGTGATTGCTACACGCTGAAGGTTACCATCCATTTTCGTCGGTTAACCACCAACGGCACCATCTGTTGGCAGCCAGCTGCCATTGGTTGACCAATCTACCACGCCGGTGCGCGGTTTTTTTTCCACCCCCTGAAATGGGGCGCCCAGAGTTTTTCTTGCGTTAAGGCATCCTTGGTGGTTACTCGATGGCGTGTGTGTGTGTGTGTGTGTATGTGTGTGCTGTTACCAAAAGGCAATGGCCGGGATGCCATGACCACAAGAAAAGCCAGGCCGGTGGGCCCTGATACCGAACCCTAGACTAAACTAAACTCTTAAACCCTGGTGCAGTTGCCTCACTGCCACACCGCAGGGGGCAGTGGGCAGTGGCAAAACTGCAGTACATGCCGCACCGCTGGGGGCAGTGCACAGAGGATCCGCTTCTGTGTACCGATGCCATGCCATTTATACAGGTTCTGCTTTAGTCTGTGGTAGCTCGGACCTCGACGTCACCCAAAGGTACTGCCGCGGGATGCCACTTTTTGTAGAAGTTTTACAAAGCCAGTCAACACGTGTCGGAGGGAAAAGTTTTTGGGAGCACCGGACACACGTCACAATGATGTCTTCGCAGGCTTCGTTTGCCTCTGATTTGCATGGGGCTCGGTGCTGTCACAGTGCGGGCTGCTTTGTGGACAGTGTAGCCGTGGCCGAGGACAGTCTTAGGCCAACATGTGAGGCGTCGCCGTGGTTGTGGTAGCATCATTTCTTTGCAGGGGCACCGAAGCCTGCTGAACCAGTTGCACGTTTACTGCTTGCGCGTTCTCCACTTCCCCGCAGAACGCAAGTGCCCCGGTTGTCGTTGAGCCGCCCCTGGAGGACTTTTCGGTTTCCGTTCCCCCATCTGGGTGTGGGTGTGTGCTTTGACAATTTCTTCTCGTTGCAAATGGCAGGGGATAAGGTTCGTGCATATTGCGCTCATACGACGTTGCGGGTGATTGCGTGCGCGCACACGTTGGGTGGGGCACGCAGTGGATTTTTGGGTTCAAATTCCACAAAGTTGTGCATTTTGCCGCAGATACGGCGACTGTGGAGTTGGGTGACCATCGTGTACTGGGGTTTTCTCTGCATAGACCCCTCAAGGGGGTCTACGTTATTTTCAGCATGTAGGGCAATGTACATGTGTACGCAGGATGCCTATTCAGCGCGACACACCGGCGTGCATGCTCTTCTCCTCTGTTGTTCAGCCCATGGAAATGGACTTCCTGTGAACATGGGCGCTCATTTTGCCTCAAGCTGGGCGTAGCTGCGAGTGCCAGCCTCACGGATCATGGAACGTTCATTCTGGATATCCCTCTGCCTCCTCCTCTCTCTGCTCGCTGTCAAAGGCTGTCGTATCCGCAGCCAGTCCCAGAGCAACGAGGAGCTGCGCATGCTGGAGGTGTGGCAATGTGTGCCCTGACCTTGCCCCCGCCCATGCTCCCGTGACTGGCCCATGCTCTTGCCCCGTCCTTGCCCCTTCCCCGTGAACCAATGCTGTGGTTTGCACTCCCTGTCTGACGCTGTAGAGCAGGAACGGTCTCTCGTCTCTGAGCGGGACCATTTGTGTCGGCGCCAGTCTCCGTCATCCGAGCCACTGGTGTGCTCAGGGCCGGGGGCGGGAGGCGCCGCGGCCACCCCGCTTCCACGGGACCCGGGCGCCGCAGACGCGCCCGGGGCGGACCGATGTGCAGAACCTCCCTTCTATGGTCGGTTTATGGGAATCGGTCTCAGTCAAGCCCCCCGACCCCACCCCATGCACAACAGTATTAAAAAGTACGCAAGAACGCTGATGGTTCGCCAATATGAGTTATGGCGCTCGAGCACAGTACAGCACAAACTCATGAGCCTATGGTGCTGGAGCAGAGCCACAGCGTTTGCTCTGCAAACGGACACGATCTTGCGGAACTGATGCATTCTGGCACGAGGTCAGGATCATCTTATCTGAAGCCTGACCCCACGCTCTGAGGATACCATGTCTTTCTCTTCAGGGGGTTATGCCCCCATTTCTTATCTCATCTGGATTTTTCTGCCTGTCGCTCTGGCTTGTACTTTACTGACTCTCTGTTTTCAGCCCTGAAGACACCTTTTGGTTGAATTGGAAGTGAATGTAGGATGCAGACAAGCTTGAGAGTGCCTTCAGTAGCGTACTATGTAGCCACTCAGTTTTGCCGAAATCAAGGCCAAAGGGCATAGGATGGCTGTGTGTGCATGTACTGCTGGGCATTTGCTTCCAGCTAAATTCACGCTTGTTCCAGTGGTGACTTCAGAGTTCAAAGAGTTGCCAAACATTATGTGCATGTGTGGAGTGCTTTGTGACCTGCCTGCGGCCCAAGGTTCCTTCTGACTGTTGGTGAACCATGGGCTGTAAATGGATGTTGTATGTGGCCATGTGGCGTTCAGCCCCTCCTGGTGCACAAGGGGTGAGGTTGGTGTATATGTTGTAATTTGTGTAATTTTTTTTTGGTTGTAAATGCGTGTAGCAAAAAAATCGTCTAGTTGTGTAATTTTTTTTGCAGTAAGTTGTGTAAGCCCGTCACACCCACTACCGCAAAAAAAAATTACACAACTTGACAATTTTTTTTGTACACACATTTACCGCAACAAAAATTACACGACTTGACAATTGTTTTGTACGCATGTTTACCGCAAAAAAAGTTACACGGCGTGACGATTTTTTTGTGCACGCGTTTACCGCAAAAAAAATTACACAATTTGACCATTTTTTTGGTAGACGCGTTTACCGCAAAAAAAAATTACACGACTTGACGATTTTTTTGTACACGCGTTTACCACAAAAATATACACAACGTGGCAATTTTTTTGTTACACACATTTACCGCAAAAAAAATTACACACCTTACTGCAAAAAAAAAGTATGTGACTATTTTTTCATGCACACGTTTTCCGCAAAAAAAAATTACAGGACGTTACCCCAAAGAAAAAAATACCAATTTTACCGAAAGTGCATGCCTGTAGGCGATGTGCCCGCCTGTCGGCCACTTCTGATTTTGACCCGCGCTTGGCGTTGAGGACCCCGAGAATGCAGGGGTGACGTAGCATTTCCGCCCTCTTTTGGGCCCCCGAGAAGGCACGGGTGAGGCAGCTAATTCTGATTTTGTCCCCCTTTGTTTGGGACTCCCTGAGAATGCAGGGGTGGCATAGCATTGGCAACGTGACATTTCCGCCCTCTTTTGGGCCCCCGAGAAGGCAGGGGTGAGGCAACCAATTCTGATTTTGTCCCCCCTTGTTTGGGGACGCCCCGAGAATGTAGGGGTGGCATAGTAGTTCCGCCCTCTTTTGGGCCCCCGAGAAGGCAGAGGTGAGGCAGCCACTGATTTTGTCCCCTTTTGTTTGGGGACGCCCGGAGAATGCAGGGGTGATGTAGCATTTCTGCCCTATTTTGGGTCCCCAAGAAGGCAGAGGTGAGGCAAGCAATTCCAATTTTTTCCCCCTTTGTTTGGGGACACCCCGAGAATGCAGTGGTGACGTGACATTTCCGCCCTCTTTTGGGCCCCCGAGAAGGCAGGGGTGAGGCAGCCACTGATTTTGTCCCCCTTTTCTTTGGGGACGCCCCGAGAATGTAGGGGTGGCATAGTAGTTCCGCCCTCTTTTGGGCCCCCCAAGAAGGCAGGGGTGAGGCAGCCACTGATTTTGTCCCCTTTTGTTTGGGGACGCCCGGAGAATGCAAGGGTGATGTAGCATTTCTGCCCTATTTTGGGTCCCCAAGAAGGCAGAGGTGAGGTAGGCAATTCCAATTTCCCCCCTTTGTTTGGGGACACCCCGAGAATGCAGTGGTGACGTGACCTTTCCGCCCTCTTTTGGGCCCCCGAGAAGGCACGGGTGAGGCAGCCAATTCTGATTTTGTCCCCCTTTGTTTGGGATGTCTGAGAATGCAGGGGTGGCATAGCATTTCTGCCCTATTTTGGGTCCCCAAGAAGGCAGAGGTGAGGCAGGCAATTCCAATTTCCCCCCTTTGTTTGGGGACACCCCGAGAATGCAGTGGTGACGTGACCTTTCCGCCCTCTTTTGGGCCCCCGAGAAGGCACGGGTGAGGCAGCCAATTCTGATTTTGTCCCCCTTTGTTTGGGATGTCGGAGAATGTAGGGGTGGCATAGCATTTCTACCCTATTTTGGGCCCCCCAAGAAGGCAGGGGTGAGGCAGCCAATGATTTTGCCCCCCTTTGTTTGGGGACCCCCAAGAATACAGGGGCGGCGTAGCATTTCCGCCCTATTTTGGGCCCCAAGAAGGCACGGGTGAGGCAGCCAGTTCTGATTTTGTCCCCCTTTGTTTGGGGACACCCTGAGAATGCAGGGGCGACGAAGCATTTCCGCCCTATTTTGGGCCCCAAGAAGGCACGGGTGAGGCATCTAATTCTGATTTTGTCCCCCTTTGTTTGGGGACACCCTGAGAATGCAGGGGTGACGTGGCATTTCCGCCCTCTTTTGGCCCCCGAGAAGGTAGGGGTGAGGCAGCCACTGATTTTGTCCCCCTTTGTTTGGGGACGCCCCGAGAATGCAGGGGTGACGTGACATTTCCGCCCTCTTTTGGGCCCCGAGAAGATAGTGGTGAGGCAGCCACTGATTTTGTTCCCCTTTGTTTGGGGACGCCCCGAGAATGCAGCGGTGGCGTGACATTTCCGCCCTCTTTTGGGCCCCCGAGAAGGTAGGGGTGAGGAAGCCACTTCTGATTTTGTTCCCCGTTGTTTGGGGACGCCCCGAGAATGCAAGGGTGACATAGCATTTGTGCCCTCTTTTGGGCACCCGAGAAGGCAAGGGTGAGGTAGCCAATTCTGATTTTTTCCCCCTTTGTTTGGGGACGCCTCAAGAATGCAGAGGTGACGTGACATTTCCGCCCTCTTTTGGGCCCGTGAGAATGCAGGGGTGAGGCAGCCACTAATTTTGTCCCCCTTTGTTTGGGGACCCCCAAGAATGCAGGGGTGGCGTGACATTTCCGCCCTCTTTTGGGCCCCCGAGAAGACAGGGGTGAGGCAGCCACTTCTGATTTTGTCCCCCTTTGTCTTGGGACGCCCCGAGAATGCAAGGGTGACGTAGCATTTCCGCCCTCTTTTGGGCCCCCGAGAAGGTAGGGGTGAGGCAGCCACTGATTTCGTCCCCCTTTGTTTGGGGACACCCCGAGAATGCAGCGGTGACGTGACATTTCCACCCTCTTTTGGGCCCCCGAGAAGACAGTGGTGAGGCAGCCAATTCTGATTTTGTCCCCCTTTGTTTGGGGACACCCCGAGAATGCAGGGGTGACATAGCATTTCCGCCCTCTTTTGGGCCCCCCAAGAAGGCAGGGGTGAGGAAGCCAATTCTGATTTTGCCCCCCTTTGTTTGGGGACGCCCCGAGAATGCAGGGGTGACGTGACATTTCCGCCCTCTTTTGGGCCCGCGAGAAGGTAGGGGTGAGGAAGCCAATTCTGATTTTGTCCCCCTTTGTTTGGGGACACCCCGAGAATGCACGGGCGATGTAGCATCGCCGCCCTCTTTTGGGCCCCCGAGAAGGCAGGGGTGAGGTAGTCCATTTCGATTTTGTCGCCGCGCTTGGCGTTGGGGACCCCCGAGAATTCAGAGGGGACGTAGCATTTCCACCCTATTTTGTGCCCCCGAGAAGGCAGGGGTGAGGTAGCCACTTCCGCCCTCTTTTGGCCCCCGAGAAGGCATTTTCTTTTTGCGCTTCGTATTTGCAACAGTGTCTTTCAACAATGCTCTACGAATGCCAGCGAGCTATACACGAAGAAATCGGCCACAATGAGTCTTGTGGGCACGGATGATACCCTATGAATACACATGCAATGTACTATTGGTTGGCTGTTTGGGACTCTCTCCCCTTGAGCTGATGAAGGAGCTTCTTCATCATTCAAGAGTGAAGAGCCGCAAACCCATGATATGATGCAGTGTATGTGGGGGACCGACAATTAAAGTGCATTTTCTATTTTGGGCTGCTATGCTAATTGGACTTTGTGGGGTTACCTTCAACCTTCGGCTTGGCTTTCCCCCCT
The DNA here is from genome assembly GCA_964036045.1 of Eutreptiella sp. 'Long Island Sound 2002'. Lineage (NCBI taxonomy): Eukaryota > Euglenozoa > Euglenophyceae > Eutreptiales > Eutreptiaceae > Eutreptiella > Eutreptiella sp. 'Long Island Sound 2002'. Next base: position 31,004,664 of record OZ038401.1, on the reverse strand, counting down.
CTTTTGTGTGTGACACTTCCTCTTTGCTGATGTGTAATATGTGCATGTGCACAATGGGGTGCCTGGTCATATTTCCATCATGAATTCCCCTCATGCAAGTGCACTTTCCGATCCGTTTGTCTTTCTTTTTTCGTCTTTTGGTGCACATATTGTGGGGCGTGGATAACCCTAGGACCGCTGCTTTTGTTTTGTGTTATACGTATGTAGGTCATGTTTCCATCATGAACTCCCCTCATGGAAGTGCACTTTCCGTTCCGTTTCTATTTTTTTTCGTCTTTTGGTGCACATATTGTGGGGCGTGGATAACCCAAGGACCGCTGCTTTTGTTTTGTGTTGTACGTATGTAGTTCGGAAGCTCACCTAGGCAACCCCATGTGCATGCGTGCTAGTGGGGGGTGGCCCTGACACTGTGTTGGCCGCCCCCGCATCATTTTCCCAAGGGGGCTATGGGTGACAATTTTTCCAACGAGACAAATTTTGGGTCCGAGTGTGAGGCCGCACCACCCACCACCCGGTAACACAACAGAACACTGTTTTTGGCTGAGTTGTGGCTAATACGTCTCCATTGCAAAGCAACAATGCCGGTTCGGAGGTTAAGCTTGTGTGTTCAATGTGTGGTGTAAGCGGAGAGAGGTGCTTGTAGCCTGGCGTTGTGTGGTTCAAGGCCACCACCTCAAGTTGCTATGGCCATACGTACGCACTTGCCTCCACCCCCAACCGGCAATTGTGTGCAACTTCAATATTCTAGCTGGAGAGGGGGGAAAAGAAAAAACTCATGACCGGGGATGCCTGGGGCTCCTCATCAGTGTGGAGTCGCGATGCCCAACCCCCCCCCTACGGCCCTTGTGCCACAGAAGAAGGTGAAGGGAAACAAGGCCTTGCCAAGTGCCCCCTGGAAAGTGACGGGAAAGAAGGCTTTGCCAAGTGCCCCCCCGAAGGTGAAGGGAAAGAAGGCCTTGCCAAGTGCACCCCTGTCGACCCACCCACTTCCAAAAGGCGTTCTCGAAGCACCATCCCTAGCGAAACAACCCCTTTGGGGGTGGGAGATTGGTTGACGGACAAGGATATCTTGTGTTGGTTGAACCAAGAGGTGTGCCACATGGAAATCGATGAACCACATGTGTGGACTCTATATATCAAGAGACTGTCCAAGTGCATGCGGAGAGTTGAATCCGGCACAACACTGGACAACATGGCTTGGTGCCGTCGCCACATTTTTGTGGTTAATACCAATGACAAGGAAGAGGTGCACTGGTTTGTCTGTGCCTTCAATTGTCATGTATGGTTGGGGCTTTTCACTATTTGGGTTTGGGAATCCCTAAGCTCCACTCATTTGATCCGTCCTTTCTTGATGGCCATGAAGAAGCTTTTGCTAACCACCAAGCACCGCGCCTTGGAATTCCAAACGGACGGTTGGTCTTGTGGTTTTCAAAGCTTGAACATCGCGGAGGTGGTGGTGGAGCACCGAAGTTCTTTTTCCGATGTGCCCCTCGTCCCAATGGGTCCCGGTTTTGTGGACTATGTGCTCAGCATTGTTACTGCTGATTGTGCTGTCGTTGAAGCGCCCCGTGATGATGTGGAGGGCGTGACTGAGGTTCCTTGCCCTGCTGAGCCCCCCCCCAAAACCCAAGTTGAAGGTGCACTTTCGGCGATCGAGGAGAGTGTTGTGTCGGCTGTGTATGGGCTGTGTATGGGTTGTATTTGACCTGTGTATGGACACTTGGACTGTGTATAGGCTGTGTATGGGCTGTGTATGGACTGTGCAGCACATTGACCCAGCAGGTTGCATCGGGCTACATGCGCATACACATCAGCCCAGCATGCTGCATTGGGACACGCGCGCTTACACATGAGCCCTGCATGCCCTATCAGGACACGGCACGGCCCACCCACAACCCACACATACCCCATACACAATCTACACGCAGCCCATCCACAGCCCACCCACAATTCGTACATAGCCTATACATGCACAGCCTTCGGACAGCCCATACACACCCCAAACACAGCCCATACACAACCCACATGCAGCCCATGCACACCCCATCCCCAATCTTTCCTCAACCCACACAGCCCATACACAGGATTTTTTTGTACACGACTTACATTTTTCACGAGGTTGGTGATGTTTGTGCGACGTGGGTCAGCATCTGAGCAAACATCTGCACGAGTTGGGATTTGCCTGTGTGGTGAGTATTTGCAGTGATTGGCGCCTAGATCTTTGTCCCGATGGAGGGCCGTTGGTGAGCAGTGGTTGGCAACAGCTGATTGGGTGTTGCTTGGCAACGGCTTGGTGGCAGTGGACAGCAGTTGGTTTAGTAGTGCTTGCTAGTTTGGTGGTGATTGCAATTCACACCACTTGGTTTGTGGTCGGGTGTGTGAGTATTGGTTGTTGTTGTTGTTGTTGGCTATGTGTGTTCTTGGCTGCCGTCTGCAAGGAGCCTCGCATCCGAATGACGGGCTGTTTGAGGGTTGCCTGGAGGTCAATAGTCGTGCAGAAGTTGTTTGGAGGGAAGGGCAAAGCAGTGCATTGTGCAGTGGCCCATGGTCGCCAAACCCCGATGAATGGGCGCTGCCAGGCGCACGTGGACATGAAGGCTTTTTCCCAAAAGGAACAAAAAGGGACAAGTGCGGACAGGGCGGGGGGGGGGGGGGGCGAGAGAAGTTTGATTCTTGGTGCTTGGGCTCTTTGTATTTCGGGTGCTTTGATACCGGCATGCGAACTCCTATGACCATTGTTCTGCGGTCCTCTATTCCCAAATAGGCATGTCGAATTTCTTCGACTGCCGTTGGGGAGGGCCGCTCAATGCGTTGTGCAGGAGTTGTGTGGAGGGGAAGGCCAAGCATTGTGATCTTGTAATCTACCAATGAAGTCCATCTTCTTGTGTTCCACAACTGAACCCACGCAAATTGTTCCACAGCTGTTCTTCAAGGGCAAGAGGAATGGCGTCTTTGTGGAGATCGGGGCCTTGAACGGCTTCACTTTCTCAAACACTCTCCAGCTCAACTGTTGTCTTGGCTGGACGGGGCTCCTGATCGAGGGCAGCACCAACAACTACAAGGGGCTGGTGGCCAACATGCACATGCGCCCTGGCGCCACAGCCATCCACGCGGCAGTGTGCTCCCCGCCGCAAAGAACAGTTGAGTTTGCGGAAGGGAGATCAGGGAAGGTCAGCGGCGTGGTGGCGGAAGCTGCGCGTGGTTTCAAGGCAAAGTGGTGGGGTCAAGTGCCCAATGTCCGGAAGGAGCCATGCGAACCGATGGCAGCGCTGTTCCGCAACCTCAAGCACATCGATTTCTGGTCGTTGGATGTGGAGGTCCGCTTGTCTAGTATTGGGCTTGCGGTCGTTAGCTCTTCCTGGGCCTGCAAAGCAGCCTTGGTGCCCCGAGTTTGCATCGAGCATTGCTCGCAAACATACACAATGTGCTCAATTTGACCTGCTGGGGACCTGAATGCGCGTGCGTGCACACCTGCAAATGCACAAGAATCCTCACTGCCGAAACCATGTCATGATCTACATTGCTGCCGCTGCCGTGAAGTGCTTACGGTCAGCATCAGTTCATTGGTTGAGGGAGCGAGCCAATTCATTATTTGAGGTGTTGAGCCATTTTGCAGTGTCTCTCTGGCGGCCCGCCTGCAGAGCAGCAGGGCCCGTGATGAACGCCAACATCCCTGCCACCAAGCGCTCGTTTTCCCCAACCAGGGCTGCCATTGAGAGATGAGATAGTAAGCCCGAGGTTTTACGTGGCACTGCGCTGAACCGATGGCGGTTGCTGATCAGCCAACGGTTAGGGTTAGGGTTGGTCGGTTGGTGGGCCAGTAACCTGATCAGCCGATGCTCTGTTGAGGTCCAGGTGTACCGCGTACGGCAGCTTGCGGTATTTGGGCACTGATGGCAGCCCTGATCCCCCGCCATTCCTCCCCTTTCCTCGTGCCATGTTCAAATTTAGGGGTCGGAGCTGGTGGCAGTGGAGACTGTTAACTGGTCCGCAGTGCAGATCGACGTGATTTTGGTGGAGCTGGACCGGCACAGCCCCCCGAAGAATCGGAAGGTGCGGCTGGTGCTGAGCCAGCACGACTACGTTGAGTGCGCGTGGGGCAGCGTCCCGCGCAACGCTCTGTTTGTGTCGCGGCGCTCGCCATACAACTGCAAGAGCGTTGGGGAGCAGCAGTGCATCTGCTCCTACGAAGACTGCGACTCATGCAGGCCCGCCAATGCCCCGCCCAAGTGGTACGGGCCCCCGAGCCCCAGGCAAACCGCGCATCGGACACAGGAAGACGCAGGAAAACGGGTCGGGGAAGTAGGGCCAATCGGTAGGAGTCGGGTCTTGTCAGGGGTTGGGGCATTGAAGGGCCGCGCCGAGGACAGGGTGGTCGTGGCGCGGAAGCAGAGGCTGGACGAGTACAAGCGCCCGCGACGGCATGGCAACAATTCTCGTCTTCCTTGAAGTCGGTTCCTATGGTCCTCACTGAATCTCGCTTGTTTGGTGTCGGGTGGTATTCATCTCTTACGGAGGGGGCCATGGATTGTGCACAGGAAAGCAGCCTTCTGAAAACCTGCTGTTTGAAAATGTCTGACGCAATTTTCCCATGGACTTCATGAATTATGGCACATTGTTTCGTGGCATTACACACAGTTACCATCCGGGTCAGCAGCAGGCCACTATTAGTCCACGGTGTGGGAAATTGTGTGGACCGGAACAAACAAGACCTTTATCGCGTTCTGGTCCCCCCCATTCCCTGATACACGACGACCACAAGATCACACCCCAGGTGTGGCTATAAACCTGAAGATTTGACTCATGCTGTCAGATATCGAGCATCTTGCACATGACCACAAGTGCAGCAGTACCATATTAACATGTGCATTGTGAAATTGATCATGATTTCCCCAAACAAAAACGTGCATTTTCGGTTTAGCCGGAACAGGAGCCTCGCTGCACAGCGATTAGTCTCTGTTGCATATGCTTATATTTGTGTGTCATTGTGTTGGAATCCTCCCCCCGCTGCGCCCCCCAACCACAGGAGGAGAGTCTATGGTCCTCAGTGTGCCCCTGCCAGTTCTCATGGGGGCAAATGGAAACCCTGAGGATCATGCGGATCCCAGTATGGAGAAAAACAGAAAGGAATGAATTATGTACGAAAGTAAGGGTGCAGAATGAGGAACACAGAGAACCAGCACAGACTCAGTAAGGAAAGATGGGGCAGGGGTGTGGCATAGTGGCCAAAGTCACCCCCCCAACATCCCACAACACCCTTACTGATGAGCAAATGTATATGGATGAGTTGTTGCTTGGCATACATTGTATTGTGGGATTGTGTTGTGGCTCAGTGCATAAGGTAGAGCCATAACTCATCATGTTAGCACCATTGTGGGCATCATGACTGCCATCCAGCGTTCCGCAAACTACATTCTTGCCATGCCGTCCTCTCCCTAAAGCGTACTGTCTCTCGCACTCTCCCTGGGGCTGCACTGCGCGTATGGTAAACATGTTGCGGCCTCTCTTCGCCCCCTCCCCCCCTCCCACCATCCTACCCCCAGCTGACTCTGCGAATTTGGAGGGATCGGTAACTACACCTCAGCTCGCCCCATGAACGTGAAGCATCATCAGCAGCACAATGTGAGCAGGTGCAGTGGAACTTGTCATGAAAATTTTATATTATGGATATGGTGGATGTGTTGAAGCCTGAGCTTGAGAATTTAATTTTGTCGACAAAAAGAAGTTGAATTTGTGTTGAAGGCTAAACTTTTCCTCATTTTCCAACTCGCGACGATGTGCATAAGGCCATCGGTGTCCACTTTTGTGCATGCCCACGAGCATTTAAATTTGTGAATGAACAAGTTGAGCAAAGTGCATTGCGGGCTGAACAATTTGAAGCATCGCCAGTTGATAGCAAGCCACAAATGCACTGTTGTTCAATTTTCTGGTTTGCCTTGTGCTTCTGTTGGTTGTAGGGAGGTATCTGGGCTCTACAGAAGGGCACCTTTTTTGCACCAGTGATTTCCCTGCTAATGATGCATACCATCGAGACAGCAACAGTGATTAACAGACATTCAATCATAGAAATTATTTTATCTGGTCTGATATGATACTGTGCAGCCGTTTTGGACCCCCTTCCATCCCAGATACCCCTCCACCCTACCCTGTGCAGATTGGTCTCCAATTTTCCCCCCTGCAGATTTCAGCTCCACCTTTTTTTTACCTTTTAGTTTTTGCTTTACACCAAGCATTTTTGCGGCGCCAGCGCCGTAAATTTTACAGCACCAGCCCTGTAAATTTTAGCAGCACTTGCACTAGCACTATGACATTTTTCGCCTCGAGCCTCGATTTTTTCTGAAAAGTGCAAGACACTAACCTCGGGTTACCATATGCAAAATTTGACAACAAGCTCCCAGGCACACATGCGCCTTCATGTTTCAGTTGCCAGTACTGCACTTCACTTGGCTGTTTCTGTGAACTTACAAAATCAGGCTTTGCACCACAGTTCAACTTTAACCCCCCTGCAGTCACACCCCCTTCTTCCGCATTCACCTGTCCCCTGCTGCAGACATATTTCAAAGGTTTCAAGCACACAGTTTTGTAATTCACTCGACTGAAGTGCTGTGAAAATTAGGGCACATTTTCCAAGAATTTACGGAGCTGGTCCGTACAATTTGCAACGTAGACGAAATGCTTCGAGCAGCGTTGTGCACGCATCGCCTGGAAGATGTGCGACCTGTTTCCGTGCCCCACTTTTGGAGTTTACGGCGCGTTCCGGCGCTTTCCGTGCTCAGTGCACCCCAAGAATGGATCGCCAACCACCGTCAGTTGACAACCAATGCAGGCATCGTTCTACACGGATGAAACATTCGTCTTGCATGCCCACCCAGAAATACCCCATAAGGAGGGATTAGGCAAAAGGGAAAGACGCAAAGGTATGGCAGCAGTTGGAATCCATGTTCGCACATTGGGAATAGGATTGGTTCTCTTCCCAGCTGCCAAAGATGTGCAACCTGTGCTGAAAAGTTTTAGTGGCCAGCCCCCAAAATCTGATGGACACGTGTGTTATGACAGCCGCAATGCAGCCTTAATGAATTCTCCGATCACATCCCCCGAGATGCGCCACTTGTTCACACGTGCCCATGCTGGTTGTACTGCATGATACCCGAGGGATACGTGCCGCACAGGCCTTCCTCCCCAACGTGCTCTCCCCTCATGGTGGTCCAGGGTGGCAGGGATGAAGGTGCCAGCCCTATTGTTGTTGTTTGTGCACACTCCCCGAGGGGTAGTGCACGCTAGGGTGTTGTCCATGCCCGGCACAAATCCTGCTGCATCGTGCGGCTGCGGCTGTGGCTGAACACGGTTCCTGACTCCCCGGGACACCGATCCCCTGAGAAAATCCCTGGAAAAATTTCTATGACAGCCACCGACACCGCCAACATGAGCCAATGAGCTGTCCCTGGCTGCAAGACCTTCCATTGCCCCAACGCCACACCCAACAGCTAACATCTGAGGAATCCCGTCATCATTCCCGTGGGGCTGGGGAGGGCGTGTCTCCGTCATTCAGCCGGTTCCTTTTGTCATTTCACGGGTTTGAGAATCCCAGTGCAGCCACGTGTCGACCACACCGACCGCCGCCGTCGAATTCCGCCTTGCCCGCGTTTTATGTCTGTCACAGCGACAACATGAGCGATGAGCGTCCAGGGCGCTCAACCGACGCAGGAGACAAGGCATCTTCAGTCACGTCCAAGGCAGCGCAGCGAATCGTACAATCGCGGTTCTGTGGTTCAAAGTGCTTGATCCCGGTGGCCGTTTGCTCGTGCTTCTTTGCCAACTTTGCCACTATGGACATGGGCGTCGCGGTCGTCCCCACGTTCCTCAATGGGCTGCACATGTCCAACTTCTGGAACGAACTCCAGCTGGCGGCCAAGCCCGCGTGCCAAGTCATCAGCAATTTCTACGCCGGCTCGTTGGTGGACCGAGGGAACGCCCAGACCTACTTGCTCCTCGGGACCGGCGGGCTGACGGTCACTACGCTCATGATGGGCCTCAGCATCCAGACGGCGCCCCTTCTCCCCCCGAAGCTCGCGTACGCCGGTCTGCTGACCGCGCGCTGTCTGCAGGGCGGCCTCGTTCATCTCGTGTGCAGGGCTGACGTGGATTGCCCGGACACACACATCAGATGATTTGCGCGCCCGAGGTCACGGAAAACCGCGTCTCGACCGGCCCGGTGGCGGAGCCGCCCGCTTTCTGCTCACAGCTCAAGAACTCGTACATTCGGACCATCAACACCATCGTGACTGTGACGAATGCCACCGGGTATTTCTTGCTGGGCTCGGTGGGGCCGTACACTATGGTCCAGTACGGCTACGGTCCGGGTCTGCAAGGCCTTGCGCTTGTGGCTCCGACTGTGGCCTTCCTCCTGGGCACCCCCCTCAGTGTCTGGCTGAGTCGCAGCCCATCAGCCCCTTGGATCGTAGCCTCCGTGGGACTGAGCCTGTCTTCGTTGGGGTTAGGTTTGGCCGGGGTGCCCACGCACGTAAGTCTACTGCTGACAGGAATCAGCCTGCAATTCGTGGGATGGAGCTTTGTTGGCACCCCCTGTCTGCCGTTGTTGTCAGACGTTGTGGGGATGGGGCTAGTTCCCCACGGCAGTGGACAGGTGTACAGCATGGCGGACACATTCATCTGTTTTGGGTGCGCTGTAGGGCCTATGGTGGCGGCGGTGCCTGTGCCATTCTGGATCATGTGTCAGATCGTTGCTTGCTGTAATTTGTTGATGATTCCATGCTGTCTGCACCTGCGGTCCCTGCAAGCCTGGCTCAGCGGCGAAGGCGCCGCGTGATGGAAGTCCGGGGAGCAGGATGGAAGGATCCCGGCCTACCTATACCTCTTTTTCTCTATGCATGGATATATATCTATTTATACGTATATATGAGTCTTCGTGTCATTTTTTTGTATATATAAACACACACACATACAAATACACACACCTACCCTATATACTCCGCTGGGTGTGAGGTTTGGCGATTTTCTCAATCTGTGTCTGGCACACAACACAACACAACACAACACAACACAACACAACACAACACAACACAACACAACACAACACAACACAACACGACACGACACGACACGACACAACACAACACGACACGACACGACACGACACGACACGACACGACACGACACGACACGACACGACACGACACGACACGACACAACACAACACAACACAACACAACACAACACAACACAACACAACACAACACAACACAACACAACACAACACAACACAACACAACACAACACAACACAACACAACACAACACACCACAACACAACACAACACAACATGACAGAACACAGTACAACACAAGATACTACAATATCAACACAACGCCAACATAACACATGACATCGACAACCTACAGAAGAAAGTCGGCTCGCATGAATCCATTTAGATACTGTTTAAACTGCAAGATTTAAGTGCCGCAATCCATATGTCCGTGGCCGAGCATTCTCTGCATTTGAACAGGTTGGGGGCCTGAGGGTGGCAGCAGACATGGCAGAAGACAGCCAACATCGTCATCCCGAAACAAATATTTTCCTCCCTCTTAGCAGCGTCCCCCCCCCCCCTTTGCGCATGCACGGCCTTGTCTAAGCACGGGGTGGGCGTTGAACCGCTGTTTTGAGGAAATTTTGGGACCGCTGTTTTCATGGTCCAGAAAGGAAGGATTGGGTGTTTGTTGAGCGCTTGTACAGGGAAAGAGGGGCTCAGTCATGTTTGTGATGGTGCATTAGCTTCATAATAACATTGTACCACACATTGCAACCCCATGCTGTTTGTTCTGATGTGATCTTCAGCCATGGCTAACAATGTTATGCCTGGCATAGCTGTCGCGTACATTCAGAGCACTGGGGAACATGCGTCTGCCACTATTATTGGTCCCTCTCGTCATGGGGACAACTACATCCATTTGAAGTACATGCGGAATGGGAAGGAGATTGAGCACAATGCCGCTTTGGATAAAGTGCTCTTCCCCATTCGTAGCCCCTCGCCATCCCCATCTGAGGGCTCCCCCACACGTTTGCTGTCACGTGTGTCACACGCATGGACGGCCTTGTCTATGCACGGGGTGGGCGTTGAACCGCCGTTTTGACCTGACTTTTGGGACCGCGGCCGTGCTTGCGCAAGGGGGGGGCGGGGTACTCATCCTACGGGTAGTTCGCTGCGTTACGCTGTCTCCGCATTTTTTCTGTGGTTCTTCCCGAGCACCTTGAAGAGGTAGGCCAGCACTATGCAGGAGTACTGAGAAACATATTTTTTTCTGGAACGTTCTCTGTGTGGGTTGCAAAATGTGCACACCACCTACACCCAAGGGTCCTTCATGGATACCCCTGCTCACTTCTATTGCTAGGGCTTCTGATGGGATCCCATTTCAGTAAGATTTGATGCAGTTGCTGTTGCAGCACTTGGAGCCCCACACAGTGCAGTGGTATACATGGGCCAGGAGTATAGACAGTTTGGTTCCGTGACAGTAGCTTGTGTGTTTTGGTCGCGGGGCAAGCCACAGAATTGCGCACAGCGTGGCTGTGGCCGTGCATTATATCACTGGTTTTGCAGTGCAGTAGTGGAGAATGGTGCGACCAAGTCGTCCAGATGCATGTTTCAGGGCAGTGGACAATGTATGGTGGGTGATGTTGTTTGCCTCTAGGCCCCATGGCCTGCTTTGGTTGCGTAACAGTGGTAGATATTGCTTCGTGTGCTCGGCCAGATGTTATTGGTGCATAAACTATAGTTCGAGGTCCTGTTGGACTGCGACGCATGGAGGAATGAATCTGGCCATTGGGCCGAATGGGTGCCAAACTGCCCGTTGTAGTTTCTGCCAGCACGCGGGGTCTATGCCTGCATCCTTTTGTTGTTGAGGACGAAGACGCTTTTGAAGAGGCGAAAACGGGCGATGCACGTTGGATGCTTGGACATAATGGTCGAAATGGTCCCGTCTGACCACCCGTTTCATATGGGGTGCCCATTGTGGTGCAAACTCTTCTCTGAATTTATGTTCACAAGGGGGTTTCCGGGTTCCAGGGGATTGCACCTCACCCATTGTGGGGCGAGGTTCTGCATGCTCTCTAGGAGATTGGGTGTGTGAATTAAAGTTTGCATTCTGAGCCCAGGGAGCACCCACGCCTGCCTGCCAGGGAGGGAGTTCCTGTGATCGGGCCAAACATTTTGGCCATTTCCATATGAATGTTTCCAGAAAACGTTTTTCAATCAAATTCGGGTAAAAGATGAGTTTACTGTTCCCCCCTCAACACATTGTTTCCAAAGATACCTTTTTGCCATTACCTTTGCCCCCTGTGCACAGGTGGCTTTGAATTGGTCCAGTCACAGGAACAACCTTGGGACAGGAGAGGGTTCTGACACATTGGGTCAAGTGTCCCCTGTTTCTCGAGTGGACCATGTGCACTGTGCCGGAACAGTCCCACTTCTTTTGTTCAGAAGTGCCCCCTGATGCTTCGAATCATCAAATTTGATTGCCAGCCTGACCATTTGGGCTGGGTTGAGCAGAAAATGTGCTGCGTCTGCTAATTGCCACATATTCCCTCTACTATCATTTCTGGAGGTTGATGTTAAATTGGCAAATGGATGTTGTGAGTACTGTCAATGTTTTTCAGAGAGTGCACAAGGAGCAAATTGTACAGTGAATGGACGTAGAAAAGCAGGACTGGCAGAAGTGATAGTAGTTACTGGCACAGTGCACATGGGTTCAGACATTGGGCAGCAAGAAGTAACCTAACCTGGTGTAGAAGACAACAACGAAGATGAAGACAGAGGACACTGAAAATTAGGACACTCCTGCTGTGTTGCAGAAGACAAATTTGAGGGACTCTTCAGTGGCTCTGATGGACACCACAGGTTGTGTTGACATCAAGTTGAAATAGGGTCCTCAAACCCGACCATTGTGCAAAACCTCTTGGGCCCGGACTTCCTCAGAGCTCCAGGCCCAAGGCAAAGGGTCAGGAGCAGGAGGAGAGGAGGAGGTGTAAGAATGATTGGGCCAGGTTTGAAGTTCCACAGTGTTCAGGGTGTGTGTAGAGTTATGGTACCTTGGTGCTGTAATTTGGTCAACTCGATGACCTCCTCTTGAGGTTCTCTCAAGAGTTTGCTTTACATCAAATAAGCCCGTACAGAAAAAAGGATGCAGAAGCCCCATTGCTGTGGATGCCAGCCCAAACATGGGGCCGCACCACCCAATTGGACTACCAGCACACGCACAGATGCCATCAGGTGCGGCTTTTTTAATGTACTCTGCCTCCCAGCCATCTGCAAGGGGGCTTCCACCAGTTGGAAGGTTGTCTCATGGCAGTCTGAGTGGAAACATGGATTCCAGCTGGGAGCAGGGGTATAAACCTGTGGTGCATTTCACTGCTGTGGAGCACAGCCCCACCATGGCTTGTTCTGTGCCTCCACAGAAAACTTTTTTTTAGGCCACACAATTTACAAGTTATATATGCTGCTATATGTGTTATATACATGCATGTACTGTGTGTGCCTATGCATTGTGTTTTGTCCACAGAGGTGATTATGTTCCGGCAAAACAGCTGTTGAAGCAACTGCAATTCAGCGAGAGATGCATGGTATCTTTGTCAGCTTTGTTGCCTTTTTGCATGCAACCTGCGGTTCACAATCCCTCCTTTCAACACGTGCTGAAGAAAGAGGGTTTGCACTGATTAGCTGCAGGTCATTTCTGAATTTCCAAATGACAAGTCGGGGATTCCTGTTTAGTAGTCCGCACGCAGTTTGTACGCTAGCAATGACTGGAACCCTAGTTTTGGGTTTTTTCCACAAAAAAGGTAGGGGTCATGTAGCCGTTTGGATTCCTCTGTGATGTGGAGGCCATGAGACAGCAAAGGTGATGTAGTCACTTCAGTCCTTTTCCGTTTTGTGGCATTGTGGATGGGCTTGGAACATTTCACACTTTGCAACTGAGTTGTATCACGCTGCAGTTTGTTGCATTTCGCACAATGCTGTAGTTGGAAGAGGGTCACCTATCTCTGTCTATAAGTGGTGGTGCTGTAAGCTTTGCTGTGTTTTGAATAACCACTGATGCAAGCAACTTAGTCGCTTTGCAAAGACAATGAAGGTGAGGGCTTTGCACTTGACGGTGTTTGTATCAGCTTGCCAAGCCTAGAAAGGCCGTTGGAGGTGATGAAACTGAACACTGCGCATTATGCCTTTTTTTTTCCACGTAACCCATGCTGCCAGAAGCACCGGTATTGCCTCTGCAAAAGCATGGCAAGGGCGACAAGAACCAACTATGACATGTTGGTGTGCAAAGAACTTTGTACGATGCTAGTGGTGTTGGGTGGTGCATTGGCATGAAGAAAACATACGGTTTTCGTGCAATTCTCAAGAATGTAACTGGTTCCACTGCCCGCCACCGGACTTGGGTGTTCACTCATTTGTGTAGGACCGGACTCATCATACGGAAGAGCATCCCCACCTGCTGGTACGGGGCCAAGGTCGCTCCACCATCCAATCCACATGTCCCAGCAGGTCAAATGCCCCAAATGGGTACAAATTGATGAGCTAGACCAATTTGGTTTGCCTGCAGCGATGCGGCGCATTTGATACTCCACCAACTATGTCAACCAACTTGGAGGCTTCTTGTAATTATTGTGCACTTACACATAGAAGTCACTTTCGTGTGCATTTAAGGTAAATTACTCTGACTTACTAAATTGTTGACAACTTTTTGCTGTCATAGTAGTGTAAAGAAAGAGTTTGCAGTTTTATGCCTATGCTCACCAGTTTCGGAGTGAGCAAAGCACAAGACGATGGACACTTGAGACGGCCGTTAGGCAGCAACCGAAAAAAGAAACCGAGTTGCTATTCTACAAGTGTGTCGTTGCATTTACATTCACTTTTCGTACGTTGTTGCTTAGCAAAGGAGACATAGAAATGCACAATGGGTAAGTTTGCAATGCGCATCAAGTTTTGATCACTAGCATGTTGGCTTTCCGGGCAACCGAGCACCGGACGACTATGAGCTGCTGAAAACCAGGTATCTGCACTTCGATGCGTCCCAGCTGTTAGAAAAGTTATTCGACCCATTGTTTTTTTTTTGATGAAGCGATCCATTTGTGGTCTCTAGATAGCATGACTTTAGAACTGGTATCGAACACATCGCCGGAGTTATGCATGTCAACTTTGTGGCGAGCGGTGTGGTCTATACGACATGGGTGCCGAGGTTAATTTAGCTCAAAACTCAACGCTAGGTGTTGGGCTCAAGCACTAAGAATGTGAAAGCATATGCCTGGCTTTGTGCACGGCGGAAGATTACATTCAAACACTTTTAGGATGTCTCTCCGGGTAAAGAGTTGTTCGGAAATAGATTCCAACTAAGAAAGGATTGCCCAAGCTACCAGGGATGCCCCTGTAACAGAAGCAAATGTCTCATCCGTCGATGGCACGACCAGGCCTACTTTACAAATAGCGCCTTGAACATGGCTGCCCTTCACAACGGGACGGGATGACTGGTACGAAGGGCTTCAACCATATCTCCACTTACCAAGAACGGACCTACGTGGTGACAGCACACACACATCGCAAACATAGCAACACACTGACATAATGTCAGGATAATTCCTTGAATGTCCTAGCGCACCGGATCTTATTTGTGTATTGTCGATTGATCTCCCATGTCTGCTTTTATGTTATGATTCCCTTGGGATAGTAAGGACATAACTTGAAGTATCATTTTGCATATGGGCCTGACTGGTGTGCAAAGCCGAGTTCAAAACGTGCGATTACATTGTGCAGCGAGCGCTTGCTACTCAATTTGAGCCTTTGCCGTACTGTTCAACAAACTCTGAAGATTGCATGTGCTACAAAAATTTGAGAACGGCAAAGCACTTGCCTTTTTTTGTAAACTGTGATGCTTAATTACCTGTGGCAACAACTAGAAAGATTGAAGCTTCACTATCCGTGCAGTAACCCGTAACGTCCCCACCATTAAGGCCGCGTAGCGGCGCCAGCACAACCGCATCGTTCGAAATTTGGTCTCAGAAATTAGCACGCACTAAACCAGAATATTGAATGGGCATCCAGTTCCCCTTTGACAAACCCGTGGTTTGGCGAAAACTGACTTTTTCTTGATGATCGTCCTCAACCCTCATTTCGAAATCGTTCTGGACTTGCAAAACCCATAGAAGCAATGCGCACAACTCTGAATCACTCTTGATCCATGTTGTATGAGTGATTCAACAAATAGTCCATTTCATGGGCCTGAAGATACATTGAACCCAATGCACACGCAATGTATACACAGTGCATACCGTAACATCACGTTGTCATACATGCACTATTTCCTATAAAATTCACATCTTTTTATAATGAACAAATCTGTGCGTGCCCAAAAAGGCGGCATCTGCTCAGCAACACACACCAGTATCCTACATGGGGTTATGTCATGCACATCCACAACAGAAAATAGACATAAATACAGTATTGACTACTATAGTACTAACTGTGAATGCAAAACACTATAATCACCTGAGCTCCCTTTTACACTCCCCCTCCAAGCCCACACATATCCTGATGTGTGGCTGAGACCCCAAAACAAAAGGGTGCGAAGTGTTTTACAAACGGGTGGGAAAAGCCCACACAAAGCTGGGTGCCCTTGGGTGTTTGCTTTCCCCCCCCAAGGTCAGCACTCCAAAACTGAGGTGCTGACCGGGAAAAAAATAGCTAAACATGCAGGCTTTGACCTACAATAATATATAACTATTTCTATATCAAGTCTGACCTGTTCTGCCCTTCCAGCAATAACTAGGCAACTACTCTTGTTGTATTTGGGCCCTGTACAATTACTAAAACCCCAAAAGTAGCCTTCGGCTTGAGAACAAAAAGGGCCCACAGGTGGCGTGGGGTGGTGCCTGTACCTATACCCACCTGCACACCTCAGTGGGTGTAAAAACCTGTTAAGTGCTCATGGCACACAGCCTGAAGTGCTCATGGCACAGGAAAAAGATAGTATGAAAATACTAAAACAAAACCTCTGCTTTTTCAAAACAAAAGCAGTTAAACAAAAGACAAGACACTCCGCTCACAAGCAGGCAGTTGCACAGCAAAACAAATGAAAAAACTGAGCAGTTCACACTTAGTGCAAAGTGCAAAGCAGGGCTTACCCAGCCACTGCTGAAAAGTGAACAAAATTGTATGCACATGGAAAAATAAAGCAAAGGCACATATCAGTGCCTGCACACAAGGCGCTTGGCGCCACTTGTAGGCCAAAAAAAGGCCTCGTTGACTAAGTCAACTTTACAATGCACGGTAATTTACATCACATTCTGCCATGTGTGGCAGATAGATAGCACAAGGCGCTCACGGCGCCACAGACTGACAAAAATAGAGCACTCTTAGCGCTCGACCAACCAGTCAGAACCAAAGCGCTCACACGGCTCCATTCTTGCTTCAGAGCAAAGCGCTGCTGAGAGCGCTCATATACAAGGTAGGGCATGCACGCCTACACACACCCAAGAGCAAAAACGTGAAGCGCTTCGAAGCGCTGCCTAACCAAAAGAATGGGTTCTTTATGTCCTCGTCACGAGGAGCCACTCGTAGTTGAGCACACTGACCCCACGACTCGCGCGGTGGACACACTGCCCCGTTCGAACTCGTTTTCCTTCCTTGGCACTGCCAAGTCCACTTCGGTGGTCCCGCCACGGCCTCCAAAAGATCCAAGAGCTTGGCAACGGCATTGCGAAGACGCACAGCACGCCCTCCTCGTCTTCCACGTACATTGAGGCGTTCTGGGGTGTACTCGTCCTTGATTGGTGGCTCACTGTGCTCTACCGCGTCCTCACTCGGCCTTTGTCGTCGCGAGTTCCCTTTCTCGATTCATTTCGGTGGAATTCTTTCTTCAGCGTGTGCCCAGGCTTTTTCAGCCGAGTTCCCTCTTCGTTCCCATACATTCAACGAAGTCATTTGTTGCTGGGGCTGATTACTTCTGCTTGATGAACACCCTCGTTTCGATGAACGCGGTCCTTTGAACAAAACGAACGGACTCTCGCCACGACAAACAGGCTTTCGAAGCACGTTGAGAATATCATTCAACTCACGCAGTGACTTCTCCAGTGCCTTGAACACACCTTCGTTCGGGCACCTTGTTACTCAAGTCCAGCTCTGGACTCCATGGATTCTCAGCCTTGGTAGGCGACTTTTCATTTTGTTCTGTCGGCTTCGGCTCTGAATAGATCTTCTTCGGCGCTGGATTCTTTAGCCCATTTCAATTTGCTTCGCCGTGGACGGTTGCCCTCTGAGTCACGAAGGTATGAAAAACCTTTGGAGTTGGGACCCATAATTGGCATACATTTTTGCAAAATGGAACTCTTGGCCATACCTGAGCCTTCGTCGTTCCTTGGACTCCAACCGTTCCAACACCTTCATCTTCTCGGAAAACTCTTTTCATTACTCCGGCACTGGCGGTGAAGGTGCAGGCCTCTTTACAGCAGCAGCGGTGTTACCTTGGCTTACCTGATGAGAGGAAACATGGCCTTGACCGATGGCGTCGCTTGTTGGCGTCGCACTGAAACTTTGACTGGCGACGCTTGTTGTTGGAACAACGAACTCCAAACCATGCGACGACGCTGCTGTCCTTGGTAGGACTGGCATCGTGTAGCAGGCACGGAGAGCATGCAAAAGACAGTTTTCTCGATCTTCTGATTCTGATCCACTTCAGTCTGATTTCGCAATAAGACCCTTCATAGTGCTATAGCATGTACCCTGTATAGCGTAAAATCAGACATGTTTCAATAATCAAAACACACAATATGCAATGAATAATCTGAGTATTTATTCATTATCTCAGCGCACGTGCTCTGCACTTCAGGCGCGCATGTGACTGCTGCACTCCCCTCCCAAGACACTACATGGGGAGTGGCTGTGACTGAAATTCAGTAGCAGTCACATAGGCTACATACACCAAAACAAAACCAAATTGTTTTTCCCGCAAAAAAATTTTCATGTTGCATGTTTGTATACCACCGGTTCCACTGTTTTCTTGTAATGGGTGTCTGTGGTGATGGAGATCCATATATCTCAGAAGTCTGCTTTACAATATTCAGTGGGGCTCCAAGCAATTGCTTGCACATACCAATGCAAACTCAAATGCAAAGGAATTAAATGTGCACCACAGCAATCAATGTGCACAAACAAAGAAACATTAATGCTAATATACAAAGCCCACTCACTGAAGTCATATATAGATTAAATTACTTCAGAGATTCGTTCTCTGGATCCTTCATTTGTCTTTATTGATGCTGATTGGACTCCTGAGTGATGTTTCATTCAAGAAAGCGTGGAACCCGGAAAATGGTGGCATACCATGGTAACGTCATTTTGACTTTGTGTCTCACTCTCTTTTGAACTCTCGTGACTCTTGAACCAATCTGACAGATAGGCAAGGAGGAGGAAGCAAGTTGGTGTAACCTTTATTAGGGCCCTGCCCATTCCTTGGGTGGCCCACCCTCTTTATTTGGTCACCGATACATTACATAATGCAGTGCTGGTGTGTCTGCAAACCCGTACTGGCACACCGCCATGCAGAACACAAACACACACCCTGACGCAGCCCTTGCGCTGTGTGTGCCGTGCACCATTGTTTAAGTGCACCCATGCACCTGATCTAGAGGATCAGTCACAACTACACTTCCTATGTTTCGCCTACACTAGTACACACACATACAGCAGAGCGCACGCACTCAAACACTGTGCATGTGCATACACACGCGTGAGCGCAAACACTCGAACGCTAGGAGCGCAAGGACTCCAGTGCATATATGCCAGACATTCAAATTTTCTAATACAGTCAAAGTCTTTGAAGTGCTAAAAACAAGGCAAAGGTGGATGTTCCGGCAACCTTTAGAGCACAAAACAGTGCTTGTCTGACCAAAACTGGTCGCTGAGACAAAAGTCACTTTTACATTCAGCTCATTTCAGTGAGATCAAGGCCCAAAACTGGCCAAACTTGCAAAAAGCGCGCACCAACACACGCCATGTCCAACGGAGAACCTTTAGAAAACTTTCTATATCATCTTAAAGTCGACGCTTCTTCCTTTCGTCGTCGTCCTCAGATTCAAAGTCCTCGTGTCCGCGGTTGTGTGGATGCCTCACTGGTACTCGTGGACTCTTGCGTTGGCTTCCCTCCTGTGGCGCCACTAGTGGACCTCAGTGGCGTCTCTTCGTGCGCGCCGGCATGCGTTTGCGCAAACTCCAAACCTTCGGGACGACTTGGGCACTCTCTCGTGGACGCCGCCTGGTGTGATTCGTTGTCACCTTCGTGCTGATGCTGAACTCCTTCGTCAGCGCTGCACCCTCGCCACTGCTCTTGACTTTTTTGTTGCGTCGTTATATGAGCAGTGTGTCCCTTTGCACTTTGCGCTGTTTTCTGAGCGCAACCCAGCGCTCGTAACACACGAAGTCTTCGAACGCTGCAGCTCTTTTCTTCCCAGGGCCTTGACGTTCTCGGCCCACCCAACACTGGCGGCAAACCCAAATCCAGCGCTGGATCATACGCGTTGCTTAGCGCTACAGCTTGACACATCCTTAGAAAGGCCCCTTCATTATATTCACGTTCACGGACGGAAGTTGCATACCAAGACTCTTCTGTCCCCAATTCCTGCAGCACTTTGCGAAGCTTTCGCTGGTTCTCACCGTCGAGCATTCTGCTGCTTCTGCCCTGTAACGTTGTCCTGTTTCGATCCAACACAGCTTCAGAAAGGACCCTGCAACCGTCAACGCCGCCGCACTCTTGTCTGTCCCAGTCACTCAGAAAGCAAAACAAGTTGCGACTCGCACTTGAAGGGGGATCGTCCAAACTTACGCAAAAATGCAGACTTACACTGCGCTCTCCGCCAGCTCCGAGATCCTGATCCATCCGAAAATTGTGAAATTGTAGCAGGCACGGAGAGCATGCAAAGTACATTTTTCTCCATCTTCTGATTCTGATCCACTTCAGTCTGATTTCGCAATAAGACCCTTCATAGTGCTATAGCATGTACCCTGTATAGCGTAAAATTGTAATGGGAGTGTGCCCATAAGGCCAAAGGCTGTTGTATTTGACAGCAGAGCACTGCTTTGCAGCGCTGAGGCTATATTCGGCCGCCTTTTGGCGCCAGAAGGACAGATCGCGCGCACGCATGGATTGCGTGTGAGTTCATGATACAGACAATGAACAGAACTGATAAATACCGTTTTATATTGCGTCTGTTATTGTTTTTATTTTTGTCTGTGATGCTGCAGTGCCTTCTCATTTATTACAGGCACTTTCAGCATATTTAATGAACTCGTCAGCAACTCGATCAATATTTACCTAAGCAGTTCGTCTTCGTGTGCCGCCATGGTTCTGTGAGGTTTGCTGTGAGCACAGTGCGACTATTTCATTTTACGGTGAAGAGCAAAGTTTTGCAGCTTGGCCAAAAGATCAAGGTTTTGCAGCTTGGTCAAGAGAGCAGGGTTTTGCGGTGAGATCAACTAAGAAGCTTTGTGTGTTCGGCACTTTGCAGCATATTTCAAGAATCAAAATAAAACCAGCTTTGGTCCAACTTTTATAAAAAGAAAGAAGACAAGAAGCAAGGTTTTATTACAGTTCATTAAATTGCCTGATGGACGAAGACGAGTCTGCGCTCGAGTTTGGGACGAATTCAGGGTATGTTGAGACCATACGGCAGCTGGCGAAAGAGGGCAAACAAGAGGAGTTGAGCCGTGAGGTGCAGGCCTTGCTGCATGATGACTGGAGTTGGCTGCACGGAGGACGTACGCTGCACGAGGCACGTGAAAAGATTGCAGAGCAAGAGTTCAGCGAGCGGATGGTGCTGCTGGAGCGTTTGGTCATCTTGCTGCAGCCCTTTTTGCGACAGTGTGCGACGGGAGCTTTCTGGCAGGTCCAGGATTCGTTGCGCAGCGTGCAGCGCGACGTGTCAGCGCTGCAGAGCGACTCCAACGCGGTGCACGATGCTGTGGAGCAGTTGCGGTGCGAAGTGGAAGCGCTGCGCATGCCTGCGGTCCAGTCTCACGGAAATGAAGAACCTCAGTCTCCTGTTTGCGTTGCTGTGGCGCCAAGCGCCCCTGGAAGCAGCTCTTCGCCAAATTCATCGTTGGGGAGCGCTGATGCTACGCCGCAGTCCAGTCCCAAGGGCAAACGAGGACGACGTGCTGGGCAAGCAGTGCGCCGACGTCAGGCAGCACAGTCCTTGCTGGAGATATTGGACGGCATCGCGGCGCCAGCCAAAGGCGCTCGACACTCAAAGGGTTAAGGCGCTGTAAGCGCCATGTTGCTACCTGAGGCGCTGCATGCGCCAAGCCACGTGGGCCTGTTAGGCGCTGGGCACTTTGTTCAGTGCCAGGGTCAGTGGCGAGAGCAGGGCGTCCACCACAGGGCTGCTGCTCTCACAGTGAGCAGTGGCTTTGCCTCACGGCGCCAGAGTCCTGTAAGCGTCCGTGGCACTGGAGCTGTCACTTCTGTGGGCAGTCCTGGTGTCCCAAGGCGCAAGATGCCTTATTTTTCTCTGCTCGGTGGCGGCCATGTGCCTTTGGTACACATGTCGGGAGATCTGATGTAGATTTACTGGCATCTCAAAACAACTTGGTGAACCAAGGCCGCAGCACGCTTCATTTTGTTTTCTACGTGCTTGTATATGGCCATGGATAGTCGTCTTTGCCTTTATTTTAATTGTAATGCCTTAGGCTGTCTGTTTCGCGCCATTGGCCTTGTAAAGTTATCATAAATTCCCTCCTGGGCGCTACACTGTACGCGCCACGATATATGTGCAGTTTTTAGTGGGTATACACTGCTGTGTGAGTCCCACATGACACAGGTTTCTGTGTACGCATAAAGCATTTGCACTGCACGGCACACTGTGCACCATACAGCAGAGCACCATACACCAAGCACTCAACACCACTCCATCCGCACAGCACTATAGCTTATACCAGCCACGGTTTGACTTTCATCTGTACGGGTGTTGGCCTGGTGCCTGAGGCAGCATTGTTTTTGCGCCTTTATGTATGGTCACGCACCCATGTTTATGGGTTATCAGCTTGTCTGCACACTCCTCTAGGGGTCGTGTGCAGAAGCTTAGGAGCGGAGTGTAATGGGAGTGTGCCCATAAGGCCAAAGGCTGTTGTATTTGACAGCAGAGCACTGCTTTGCAGCGCTGAGGCTATATTCGGCCGCCTTTTGGCGCCAGAAGGACAGATCGCGCGCACGCATGGATTGCGTGTGAGTTCATGATACAGACAATGAACAGAACTGATAAATACCGTTTTATATTGCGTCTGTTATTGTTTTTATTATTGTCTGTGATGCTGCAGTGCCTTCTCATTTATTACAGGCACTTTCAGCATATTTAATGAACTCGTCAGCAACTCGATCAATATTCAACTAAGCAGTTCGTCTTCTTGTGCCGCCATGGTTCTGTGAGGTTTGCTGTGAGCACAGTGCGACTATTTCATTTTACGGTGAAGAGCAAAGTTTTGCAGCTTGGCCAAAAGATCAAGGTTTTGCAGCTTGGTCAAGAGAGCAGGATTTTGCGGTGAGATCAACTAAGAAGTTATTTGTGTTCGGCACTTTGCAGCATATTTCAAGAATCAAAATAAAACCAGCTTTGGTCAAACTTTTATAAAAAGAAAGAAGACAAGAAGCAAGGTTTTATTACAAAAATCAGACATGTTTCAATAATCAAAACACACAATATGCAATGAATAATCTGAGTATCTATTCATTATCTCAGCGCACGTGCTCTGCACTTCAGGCGCGCATGTGACTGCTGTACATCGGTCTTGACAGCGCATTGACGGCTCGGCCTAGCCGTACGGATCTGTGAATGCACTCCTCATCAGCGTCGCTCTTCTTGGTATCTGTTGAATTTGACAAACCCGTGGTTTGGCGAAAACTGACTTTTTCTTGATGATCGTCCTTAACCCTCATTTCGAAATCGTTCTGGACTTGGAAAACCCACAGAAGCAACGTGCACAACTCTGAATCACTCTTGATCCATGTTGTATGAGTGATTCAACAGATAGTCCATTTCATGGACCTGAAGATACATTGAACCCAATGCACACGCAATGTATACACAGTGCATACCGTAACATCACGTTGTCATACATGCACTATTTCCTATAAAATTCACATTTTTTTATAATGAACAAATCTGTGCGGGCGCGTGCTCTGCAGTGCCCAAAAAGGCGGCATCTGCTCAGCAACACACACCAGTATCCTATATGGGGTTATGTCATGCACATCCACAACAGAAAATAGACATAAATACAGTATTGACTACTATAGTACTAACTGTGAATGCAAAACAGCATAATCACCTGAGCTCCCCTTCAGTTTTATGATCAGTTCATTAGTGCTCACAATGCCGTAGCACTACATCAAAAGATGCGACGTGCAGGCACACATAATACGGCTGGAGAAGTACAGATGCATGCGGAATGTGCGATAGTTGTTTTAGTTTTTCGATTTTTTTTTATGAATTTATTATTGATTGCGGTTGCGGGATAACAGTGTGTATCACGGTGAATTTTACCAGAGGTGCCGCAATGTCATTATGTCTGCATTGTACTCTAGCTCCGTTTGTGTCTTAATGGAGCCGGGCAAGGCTCTCAAAACTGTTTGTAGCCGCCAAGGACTATCGTAAGCCATGGACACCACGGATTTGCATCGGTGTGGATGCGGGTATGTTATGTGCTAGGAGGTATTGAGCTCAGTGTAGAGCATCAAGCAAGTTTTGCCGGTGTATCAAACAAGCGGCGTAGATTTTGTGGAAAAAAAATTTGTTGAGGATTTTCTGGGTTAAAGACCTTAAAACAACTTTCGGTGAAAACGGCATGGGTTAAACAAATGAGTCAACCACATCATCAGCCAACATGTAGTGGAGCTAGCAGAAATGAATGCTCCTGCTTCACCATGAATCTACAAAGTGGCGGCATGTGTACTACGCACGGCAAATGCCGAGCGATACGGGCCAAAGGACCAAAAAAGGCGCCGTTGAAGCCCCATAGTCCGAGTTGGAGTATTGGCTACCAATCTTGAGTTTGACGGTTCTTAGTGCATGGGTGTGCACTACCTATCTACGTACGCGTGGTTGCTGACTACGGCTGGGCCAAAGGTCAAATGTGGTGTTTCCTTAAAATATATCATGGTTGGAATCGTGCTAGAGCTATGGACCCGTCCGACATGTGACACGAAGCATAGAACGGAGACGTGGTAATGGCTCCATGGGTCTACGATACAAGTTGAGTACAAGTGACTAAGAGCGTAAACGAACCTTGTCAAGGGGTAATGTATGGCTACCGCGGAGGTAGATGGGCATCACTACATGGCAATTTATATTGATACATGATTGGCATCAATTTTTGTGTCAAATCTGCTATAGATGTATGTTCAGTGAGGAATGCACCATGGTTGGTAGCGACCAACGCTTAGCGTAAGAGATGGCACACGCACATCGCAAACGTTGCAATATGCTGGGAGAATGTTGAGATAATTCAATGAATGCCTTAGCACACTGGATTTAATTTGTGTGTCATTGATCAGTCTTAATATAATGTTCCTATGCTTCAGTCTCCAAATTTTGATGAACGGCACGGCAAATGCGTTTTTTTTTAACGGAACGGCAAGTGGTCGCAGCACATTGTAATCGCAGATTCTGCAATGATTCATGAGACTTGTTTTCGTGAAGTGAGCTTTGCACACCCGTGAGGCGCATGTACAAGATTGTACTTCAAGCCATGACTTTGTTGTCCCGAGTGAACCACTCCATATCTGGACAAAACATAAGAAAAGTAGATTCAATAAAAACTTAGGCGGCTCAAGTTGCATGGTCAAAATCACACCAAATGCACCCAATTTGGACCATGGAAAAAAATAGTTTTTCACAGGCTCAGTTTTTTGAAAACAGAATATTAGTCCAAAGAAAGTATCTTTCTTACCATTTGTGCCATTTTGTGCCTTTTTTCGGACAGCCGAAAACAAAAAAAAACTATAAAAAAAATAAATAAATCTTATGGTTTCAGTGGAAAATGATGTGCTTTTAGCGGAAATTGGCCAACAAATACATTTTGCGTTCCCCTTGTTTTTTGGATGGACATGGTCTGCAGAAAAAATGATTGCAACATCATTTTCTGTTCTGCATGTTCATTGCATACCTGGAAAAACGATTTATTGATCGAATTCTATGCGCGAGGCCTCGCGCAATAAAGACCAAGGATCATTGAAACAGAAGCATGGCAGATTAAATATCAATGCAAAGCATATGCAACATGTGTTTCAAGGGCTAACCCATGCGCGAGGCCTCGCGCATAACTTACTAAACCAAAAACCTCACCTGATTCATTTTCCTTTGGAAAGACGGCTTCAGGGTCCAGTGGTCTTACTATCCACCCCACGGTTTGATTTTTGATTTGCACTGCCTGAAAAAAAGAGGTATAGGTTGTGACTTTCAAGTTCTAGGACTGCATTGCATTCCTCATTGCGCGAGGCCTCGCGCAAAAAAAGGCCCAGAAAATATATTCTTTGTACCATTGTGAGGGGTTCTCATCTGATAGCGCTTGTGCACAACGTTCACTGAAGCAACGAGTACCTAAATTGTCGTTGAGTCATTGAAATTTACCAGAAGCTTGCCCCCCCCGGAGGCGGAAAAACTGTTTTTGGGCTTGGTCAGCCCCTGCGCTTGGCAGACTGCTTCCCCGAGGGCACCTTCTTTCTACAAGTATCGAACATCATCTTGAGAATTGGTGTCGTTTGCACTACATTGCATTTTACTCTCCAAAAAATCAGTTTTTTTGGCCCAAACAAACGCTCAAAAAAGTGCCACGCATGGCAAATTCATATTTTCTTTGCACATTTTACTTTGATCTATAGTCAACCACGGAAGGAGCAATTTTTCTTCAGCCAAAGCTACAAGGGGGGTCCCTGTCCAGCTCAGCGTCATCTGTTGAGTGGACATGCTTCATGTGTTACCAGTGATACTCTTTTTTTTGCTTGACACTCCCCATAACTTGTGGCAGGTGTGCATCATGAGCAATGCTGAAGGATGGACCCTGTGCAACACCTCCAATGTATGTGCTCCTTTTGTTAGGAATGCAACAATATTAGAAATGATTTCTTGAGTCATCAATGAGATTTGCAAGGCTTGTTTAGAGCGCTGAATGTCCGCCCGCCTAAACATATTGTACAATGTGATCAAGTCAAGGGTGCCTCTAATGTCACTCCAGTGTAGGCGCCTGCTTGATTCCTCAATTCTACGATCATTACCTGACTTTGAAGGGGCAATGGACTGCTCCTTGCGCGAGGCCTCGCGCAAGGAACATTCCATTGCCCCAAAAAATGCATTTTTTGGACCCATCAGGACCAAGAAAAGGCCAAAATTCCTTACATAAGAGTTCTTTTGGGGTTTAAAAAACGGCTTGATTTTTTGCAAGCCAAAGAATGGTTGTTTTGATGTTTTTTGAGGCCCTGTATTTTGGGCACTTTCTGTCGTTTTATACCATGCAACTTGAGCCGCCTAAGTTAGAGGACGGAAAAGCATTGGCGGTTTTCGAAAACTGTGATGCTACATTATATGTTGCATCAACCTAGTGAAACTAAACCTTCACTTCACGTTGCTCTAGTCCATCGGGGCTACACCATTTACTTTGCACATTCGCCCTGCTTTGCGGCAGCTATGGCGGGCGATCAAAAAGCAGACAACACACATCTCACCAGTCTCTGGCAAACCCACACGGTCTCCGTTATCAACGGCGCCTCCGACACCCCCCCTCCCCGGCAACAAAACTCGGCGGCAGGTAACAAACGCCTCTACGACGTCTCAACCTCCCTGCAGCACACCTATGTAACTAAACACAGCCCAATCCGGTAGGCCTACACCTTCCACCTTGTCCATTTGGCCCCACTGCGCGGCAGCTACGGCAAGCAATCAAACGCCTGCAATACACAGGCAGCAAATATCTCGTTTGAGTATGGCACGCCCACACCGTCCGTATCATCCACGGCACCTCCAACGCAGCTATCTTCCACCACAAGACAAGGTGGTAGGCAACAAGTGCTTCGATTTCGTCTCAACCTCTGACAGGGCGTTTCTCAACGCAGCCGTGTTGAGGGTCTCTTTCAGAGCAGAAACATTCAAATAGGGAAAATGGTAGCCAAAAATGCAGAAAAATGAGGAGATCATATGACAGTGATACGCCCACATTTAGCCGAAATGATTGCATTGCGCTGAAATCACACCACATTTGTAACACAATTTTGGCGTAGAATGAGGAAAAGAAACATTCTATGGTATATGTTGTCCTAAAGAAGATATAGACCTAGTGTCTTAGGGCTTGACTTCAAATCAGATCATAACTCAGTGGCAATCCAAAAAAAAACTTGACAAATCAACAAATCAAAAATGAAATGAAAGATTTTGAGTGTACTTGAGATCAAATGAGAGTAATATCTACCAGTCCAAGTTATAACACAAGCATACATATTGTCTATGTGATAGCGCACCCTGCCTAGGCTAATAACAAATGCAATTGATGATCACACACACGTGCAATAATCAATATCGCATGTGCTACATATGTTTGAATTGAGACAATTTTGCTTTGTGGTCACGGTTGGAGAAAACCTTAAAAAGTGCAATTTTGCGCTTAATTGGATATCTTTTGTTGGCAGCAATTGGTTTTCTCCATGTATGCGAATTGTATAAAACCGAATGGAACATTGTCCGTTGGATTCCATTCCTGTGCAAATACCCACTTTCTACTAAATGCGGGTGTTGCTCAATTTAGGGGGGTTATATTTCAGTGGACTTTGGGGCACATCTTTGGGGATTTTGTGGCACATGTGGGTTTTTTTTTTGCCCTGTGTTTCCCATCAGTCAAGGTTGGGGTTCCCGTGAGTAGAAAGGTTTCTGCTGTACATATCGGCAGCTTTAAATATTTCATGCTATTCTCAACACTGCTACTATGGGCCACTTTGCAAACACACGCTAGTGCTTTAGCATGTTCTGAATTGCTTACATAAATGCTTTGGTACTTGGGTGTAAACGTTCTGAAATCGAGGTGATTTCTTCCACAGTGTCACTGTTCGAACCTACCAAATAAACGCACTGCTCTTGGTCACTAATTGGTGGATCATCATAATGAGGACATAATTGAAATTGCTTTCTCCCAACATGGAGAAACATAGGAGTTGGGTGCTCCCATTGTTGCATTGTTGAACTTTTTTGGGAGGCACGTGGCTAGTGGTGGCAGATTCGAGAGAATGTTTTGCATGCCACACTATTGGTTTGCTGCAACCATGCAATCCGTGCATTTTAAGCCACCAGTTTGCATTCCCCCGAATTTTGAAGCTAGTAAGAATGGCTGCAGAGCCCGTGGTGGGGGGTTGAGCTGATTTCTGATGAGCGATAATGTGACAAAAGCTGCAAACGAAAGGGTTCATAACCCCAAAAACACCTGCCAAAGCCATTTTTGGTGGAGGGTGTGTGTGGTCCCGGGCATAAAACCACCCCCACATGGGGGATAAAACCACCCTTAAAACCACACCGGGTGGTTTTATGCCCACTCAGCAAACAAAAGCAGTCTGAGCAATGCTGTCACAAAAGGAATGCATATGGAACTTGATGAATAGCAAGCCCAAACCATGTCTGAAATCTGATCTCAGACCCCATTTGTAAAATTGTCCCCAGCCAGGTCAGACATCCTATAACACATATACAAAGAGCAATGTGAAAAAAAACACTGAGTATAAAACCATATGTCGTTCCCTCACCCTCCAGAGCGGAGGGGCCATACCCCTCCGCCCCTAAAAGGGTGACAACGCCCCCCCCCCCCAATATGGGGATAAAATCACCGAAAAGCGGGGACAAAACCACCCCAAAGGGGCAATAACCCCCCCCCCAAAATGACCCAATGGGGGGATACAACCACCCCTTTGCGGGGATAAAACCACCCCTATGAGGGGATAAACTGACACCCCCAAAAGGGGGGTTAAAACCACCCCCAGATGGCACAAAACCACCCCAGGGGTCAAAAATGGCCAGAACGGGGGTTGGGGGTGGTTTTATCCCCCATTTGCGGGTGGTTTTATACCCACGACCACGGGGGTGTGTGTGCTGATTTGTGAGGAGTGATAACTCAGATTGGCACTGCCAAATCTTTATTCTGATAAGACAATCCAAGGAAAATGTAAGTTGTTGTGAGCGTCGTATTAATCACAGTATCCCAATTCGTCTGGTCCTCCTTGAGGTCACCGCTGTAAGTCAAGGGCACATCAAAAGATGCTGCATTAAGAGAAAGGAGATACGGTTGGGAAGTATGGACCAGCTGCATATCTTCTGCTATGTCAGGGCCACCCAAAATGGATGTGGATTCTGGGACTGCCCATATGGGAGCATAACCCTTATCCTTGCAACCACTGCTGTCTCATGGCCTCTCTCAAAATGGTGTTAATTGTGGCCGCACAGCACTCACCGTCTCAGGTCACATCCGATGTACATTGTGGCTGCTGTCTTGGGGCAACACCAACAGTAATCAGAGATTGTGGCTAAAGAGGGACTAATATTGACAGCATTCATCGCACATTGGCACAACAGACATCTGCAAATTTGAGCCGTTGACGTCAGAAATACAATGCAGGCTCTGGCATTGCTGGCCTCTGAGGGGAAATGGGGTCAGCAATCCAGCAGACGGGATCAGCGGCTGCAAAGTGTCGCGTGTTGCAGCACATCTGTAAACTTTGTTGACTGGTAAGACACAGACGACACAGTGGGCCGGCTGGATTCAAATGGACGCCTCATCAGAATCAGATGGCCAGTATTGTCAGCGAATTGATATCTCTCCGCAACTCCCAAACGGACTGCAACATGGACCCCAACACTATCAACCGTTGACGCTTGCTGCATGTGCTCCGCTTAGGCCCCAACGTGCAGCGTGCTCCTGACCTCCGAGCCAGCGAGCGATCGCCGCTTTCTCTGTGGCACGGGCTCTCGTGAGTGCCACAGAATCCCGGGAATCACTGAACCGCAGATCCTGATGGTGTGCAGCATCGGCTATGAGAATGTGGAAAGCACTTTGGTCAGGGCTTGTGACATTGTGGGGAACCGCTCCAACACGCCATGGGTCCTTGACTCCATCGGAAAATATAAGGTTCGTGGTATGACGCACAATGTCCGCCCCGTTACCAAACTCCTGCAGCAGCCAGTGGTGCCGACTGGCAATGGGACCGTAGCGGGCTCTGCACGCCGCCTCCACATCTGCAATCTGAGACTCACGCTCCACGATGAAACCACTTCCGTCGGTGGTCAGTGGTTCCAAGATCAGCTCGGTGCAAACCTATGCGAAGAATGAGGGTAGTATACAGGCAAATGACACTTGGTTTAAATTGCCATGTCGTTCTGGCATACACATGCCAAGCCGGGAGATTATTTGATGGTTCGTTTCAAGGATGCACGAAAAGAACAACGCCATTTTTGGGGGCAAAACAACCAAAACTTGGGTCAAAACAGCTGACTGCAAGGTTCTTTGTACATTTCAATTTTTCAATTTCTTGGTTGTCATTGATCCACACCCCGTTCCACCCTTTTGCTGATCACTGTGGCAAGGCGAAACATCTTTCAAATTCATGTATTCTGTCAGGTCTTGCACACGTTGTTGGGTACTTATCAGATGCCAATTTTGTGGTTGCCAAGAATTTAAACAGGAGGCTATCACGGATTGCTTGCCGCCTGGGGTTACAATTTCAAGGATGGAGCTCGGTGTCTTTGTGCTTTGCTATTTTGTGCCTCTTGTGTTTTTCAGAACATTGTTGAGGGATGTTTTCCAAACACCTCCTTTAAAATCTCATGTGTCCTATTTTTCTCCACTGTCTCTCTCCGCTGCGCTTTCTAGTACCTGGTATCCGACTATCTGGTACAGTTGCCCAAACTCTCGCAGCTTTGTCAAAAAAAAAAAAGAAATCTCCATTGTCTTATTTTTCGTTCATTCATGGGGTGTTTGCGATTTTGTTTGTTTTTGGCATCAATCTTTTGTTTTGGTGGACAATTTCTGTTCCTGGCTGTGCGTTTCACTGTTTGTGTTAGATTTTCATGTTTTCCCCCAAAGAACAATATTCCACTGCTCGGATTTTAGGGATTATGACATTTTACACAGGAGACGTCAGGCATGGCGTCATGTCTCTGGGGTGCCAGATGACATGTTTAGGAACGGCTGCAGTGGGAAAGGAATTGGGGGAAAGAGTCCTGCAGCGTCAGAGAACAAAGCACCACTGCCTGATGCCGCACTGCATACAATCACCTCCGACACTTACAGACCATAGCCACAAGCACAACAGTCATGAGCTATACATGCACAGCCCCACCCCTGTCCCGCAGACATCAACCTGTTCCTCATCCTGCCTGCCCCATACGTACAGACGGCAGAAATGCCCTCTGCAGTCAGTATAGAGCGCACGCCAGACATCGTGCAGAATGAAGGTATGCAGCCATGGTAACACCCCCAAGAAACAGTCTGGGGGTTCTTCCATGTTGACGGTACTGTCCCCCCCTCCCCTCCGATGGTGACTGGTATGGCCGCAATGGAGCACTGATCCAGGCAACCCCGCGTCGAGAGCTCCAAAATTTGCGCACCTTCCTCCGAAATGTGCCTGTGTTAAGCCCCTTGAGAGGCAAAGCAGTCTGCGGCTGGCGCTCCTGGTGCCACCCAGACCTGCATGGACCCAGACCCACTGTCGTCAGCATCCCGCCCCCCCTGTCTGCTCCCTGCCAGGTGCAAAGATAACAATTACCTTTTGTTTGCGTCGATCCTCTCCTTGCTACCGGTGGTAAAACAGGCAGTTTTTGCCCTGCTGCAAGCGATTTATGAAATTCCCCTGAAGTGGGAGCCTGCGCCAGCCATAACTGCATGGGGTATGGCCAGCTCAGCAGTCTCCCCCCAGTGCCCGTACTTGTGGAGGAAGGGAGTGGCGCACAGGCTCTCCAACCCAGACCCTGAATGGGCCAGCTGGCCCCCTTAGCGCCGAATGCACACATTGTCCTGCAGGCCAGACTCCCGCTGATCCTAAGTGATTAGGTGATTTACGTATTGCATGCTGATGACATACAACACAACATGTAGCAACCACTGCAGCCGCGGCATGTGCGGTCATGTAACCCCAGCCTTGGTGCACCCATGTGTCAAACTGCCATACTGAGACTCCACTGATGAGGTCCTGTGTGCACACAAAGTGGGCAACCGGCGTTTGCCACCACTGCTTGGGGTACGCATGGCATCCCAGTCCCCAAGCTAGGGACCTGACAAACTAGGCAACTGTCGCACCACCCCACTTCAGCACAAAAGCATCAATGATTTGCAGCCCAGAGCCCATGATGACCATGATTCGTGCTTTTTCCAGTGTCTTGCTTTTGTAGCTGCTTGTCCACCCCAACGTTGATTCGTGGCGCTCAAAGGGGTTGTGGGGAGGACTCTTTTATGACCATTTCTCCATTGGTGAGTGAGCTTCAGAGTCAATGTAGTAACAAGTGCAGGGCTTTGCCCAAGACCAATGCTGACCTGATTGCATGCCTACGCATACCAATCTGCAACACAGTCCAATGCCGAGCAATTGGATCAAAATGGATGCACATCTTACAAATTTTATTTGTTGACCATGCCTGTTGATGTTTGTTTCAGCGTGCCATGCTTTTTAAGTTGTGACGTGTGAAAATCTGGTTTTTTTGCAACAAATTTCTCCACAGCATCGGCTGAAAACAAAAAAAAGGTATCGACTGCACGGGCAGAACCCTCAGAGATCAAGTACAAGAGATGGCAGTGGTGCAGCGGGCACCGTGTCCAAGCAATGGATCCCCGTGTGACCATTGTTTCCCCCTGATTTCGGTCATGCTTGGACACAAGGTGGGGGTAGGTAGATGTGCAGCTGTGCTCAAGCATGACCCGTGACCCACAGGCAAGCGGTTCTTTGCGGATTATGGCCCCATTGCAGCAACATTTGCTGAGAATCACACCAGAAGAAATAGAAGTGGCTTGCAATCTCAAGCAGACGGTTGGTTTGAGCAGAAATCATTCTTCACAGGCATGACCCAATCTACTTTGCAGACATCTTGTGGACCAAAGGGTCGCAAGGGAAAGCCTACCCTATGAAAGCCAATGCATGTGAGGGACAATTTCCGGCCAGCAGTGATGAATTTATCTAGTATACCCTGGGCTATTCACTCAGCCAATAGCCACTACCTTCCCAGGCACAACGGCTGAAGGAGCTTGTGCTGATGACTCAGGTGGAGAAATTGTCCACAACTGTCTTTATTTTCTTGGCAATGTGGAACCAGCAATCCGCGACCATCATGCCTAGAACTTCCGCAATCAAAACTGCCCGAACGTGCCCCAACGTGATTTGCTGTGCCCTTCAGGCGCATGGGGCACCCCCCGGGTTCCTCCTCCACTGCTTGTGCACAACCTGCTTTGCTTGGAAGTGCCCACACACAATGCAATAGGCAAAACTAGGTGCGCACCACGAACAAATCCTAAGTGGGGACACAGTCTGCAGTAAGCCAATGTGGACATGGCATGGACGCCGTTGCCTGATCCCATTCTTGATTTGGGTAAAGCACATCTTCGCACCTGTGCCGCGAGCCGGTTGCAGCACATGATCTTTCGCAGTGGCCACTAGTGGGCAAAATCTTTTGCCAACAGTGTGCCATGAGCTATCCCATGAGAGGAGGTTGGTGCCTTGTAAGCCACTTCAATACGGAGCACTGCTTGTGCACCAAATTCTAGCAGCATGCTTCCAATTGGCACGTGTTATGGGCGCAACAAGATCGGCCCAAGGGCTTTGGGCGCTGTAAGCAGGTAAGACGTACATAAGATGGGGTCTCAACAGCACCCCAGAAAATTCACAAGGCAAAGAAGGATTCCGCCAGCAAGTTGAGAACCCACTTTACTTGACTGAAAGGCCACCCAACTTTGGTGCTTTCATGCTAACGCCATTTCAGCATCCTCGTACACCCATTCTATTAAGCAGCCATGTTCTGCTTCAGCAAGGGACTACCGGACATTACTGAGGTACATTGTTGCGGTTGGTGCAGCCATCCATGGGCACCTTCATCGTGTCACCGCACTTACAGCTATCATCAAAGCGGCCATTCAGGCTCATTATGCTGGCATAAATTGAGAACAGTGTTTTTGTTGTTCCATTTCATGTGCTATGAAAATCTGCCACACCTGTTTGGCCCATTGTATAACAGATGTTTGGCCAATGGCCTTCAAGACACAAATTCTTGTCACTTGGCTATGTGGTGCAATTAATGCAGTTTGCGCACAACGCTTCATGGGCACGTTGCTCTATACAAGTGCTTTCTGCACCGATGCGGCAGCGTTGTTCACGGAAAATGCCAAAGCAGTCCTGCAGCCCGTTTTGAAAGTCAAATGGCTCCGAAGCATCGCCTTTTCTATGATCCTCGACCTTGATTATGACTTGAATGAAACACGTAAAGAGCACTTTCGGAGGTCCTTGAGGCTGACACACGGATTTTGGGGATCATTCACCCATCCAGAGGTCAAACCCTGATTGCATAGGAACCATTAATTGCAAATGAACCAAATATTCTGTCAAATGACAGCACACAGCACACGGCAAATGGCTGATCCTATAATGTTGCTTTGCCCGCAGTTGGATTGGCCACTTTCTCGTGGATGATGCCTTAGTACAACCCCCCCCCCCCCCCTCTCCTTAGTATCCAGGCTGCAAACACAAGGCTGCGAACCCCGACGCCGGGCTACGACAAAGACCAGATACGACACACAAGTTCCGTTACTTCAAACGCATGGGAACACTATCTCCTTCGCACTATGGCCCTCTGAGGGTGCACCATTGTGGTGAGGATGCACACCTGGTAGTTCCAGACAACGTTTATACTTCCCAGCGCCGGTGCAAACGGCGTGGGAGGGGCGGCAAGTGTGGGACCACCGACCAGCTCCATGCTGGTGTTGTGGCACACGAGCGACCCGGTGGAATTCGTGAACACCTGCACCGCTGCCTCCAACGCTCCCAACAGCTGCCCTCGGCCCGCCTGAGATAAGGCTTGGGTGCATGCGACAGCCACCGGATTGGCCGGGAGCGGCACGATGAGACCCGCGGGATAGGGATAATCTACACACGCGAGGGTCGCCAGCGCCCCCCAGACGTAGAATAGCAGCGCCTCAGTGCCGGTGCGTTCCGACAGGGGGCCGCAGGTCCGGAATTGCCGGGCCAACTCTCTACGCCCCGCCGCGGTCCTGCCGAGGGTTGCAAGACGGGTCAGCGCAGACTGGAGTGTGCGCGCGCAGGTGCCGCTGTGTGCCTGGAACGTTGCCATCGTGGCCTTGTAGAACGCCGGTGCTTTGTGCTCGCCGGGGTAGAGGTCGACCGGGGCAGAGGACGCGATGCCCCCGGCCGTGAGGTGGGGGTACTTGAGGCGGAACCAGGCGGTGAGCATCCCCCCGTAGGATCCCCCGAAGACGACGACCTGGCATGCACGGGAGCTGGCGGAACAGCCCAAGAGGGTAGTCTTTTGCGCCAGGAAGAGGGCGGCGTCTGCAAGGGCCTGTGCAAATGGGGCCAGGGATATGGAGGCTGGATCCCATCTGCGCCGTCCCCCGCGGGTCCAACGGAAGAGTCCTCAGGGTAACATCAAATGTTGTGCAAGAAAAAAAATGTGGCAATTGGACAAACCCTTGGGTCTCAGAGGGTGCCTCAACGCACCGCGTGCACCGCGTGCTTTAGTAGATGTGCCACTTACTGATGTACTGCACAAAATTTTCAGACAGGGACGCAGTGGCCCAAGGGGTTTTGTGAAATGATAAGTGCAACTTGAAAATGTTTGGTGTCATCTTGTGGCGCAACATTGAGGCTCTCAGTATCAGGACACTCTTGAACGTTCGTTATAAGTATTCGGACAGTAGCGGCGGACGGGGGACCGGAGAAACTCCTCCATTCCGCTGATGCAACTGTTGTCACGCCTTCCCGGCGCCGAAGTGGACGTAGTTGTGAAGCACAAGGAACACTGGGTGACCTGCGTGCCCTCTCGAGCCAGAACCAGAACATGACAAACGCCGTGCGCATCACGTGTGGAGGCGGGGATGGCGTAGCAAGTTTTCACTTGTCAGTGGATGGCCCAGGAGGTGTGGGGGATTTATACCACATCCTGGACGATGTGGTCCGCAACAGAACCCTCAGGGAAGCCCGGGCAAAGAGCGTTTAGTGGACCTCCACCATCCCTACGCCCAGCATGGTATCACTGATCACCGATCGGGCTTCACACTGCCCAATGTGTGTGGTCGACTCCTACCTGATTGTGGACAGCACCTGAAACGGTTTCCTGTCAATGTCCCCGTCGGAGGTTTGCCCCGTTACCATTTTTGGTGGTCACTAAGCTGACTGTAACCCTGCCTCCCTCGGGGAGGCGACATGGGAGGGAGCTCCGTAGCAGGGCTGTCCTTTTAGGAATGAGGCATTGCTCGTTTCACTGAGGACAGAGTGAGGGTTGAAATTACAGGGCAGGGCTTTAGGGACCGCGGTTGGTCTTCGACGGCGCGGTGGTCCGTAAGCGACGGCAATTCCTGCTCAGCCGGTGCTCTGTTGATGTCCAGGCGTATTGAAATGCAGCAAGTTTTTTTTGTTCCGGTTTTCAGAACAGCCTTGCCCCCTGGGTCGATGGCAAGAAAATAGAGTGAGGCGCTAGCAGGAAGGGGGGGGGGTTCGCGCACAGGTGGGGGAATGACAAGGGGCGGTGGGGGAGGTGTCCAGACCGGACAGGTTTGGGACATGATTGTACTACGGTACCAAATGCAGTGATGCATTGAGAGGGTGTGCGACCGCTTGTGTGAAGGATGCCCTGCTCCAGTGCATCCCATAACACATTGTGTGCCCAATGCAGCGCCCTGGAGACTCTGCTGCTGCACGTGGAATTTTTTCTTCAGGTCTGAGGCATTGCCATAATGAACTGTGTCCCCGATTCCGGACGACATTTGGTGTTCCCACGTCGGCGCTCACAAGGCGCCCTTGCCCAATGTACAGGCGGCGCCGCACCATATTGATGTGGACTTAGGTGTCTCGTGGACGACAGGGGGTGAGGGTACATAGCATCATGCATCCCATCCCACACTCGGACCTGCCAGGACCTGTTCACGCCTCTTGGCAGATCGGGGCGGGTTGTTTTGTGCGCCGCGTGAAATCCGTGTTTGCGTCCAGACAGCGGGACGACGAAGGGGTGGGGGTGACTGTACTTTGGTCAGGGACATTTCTTGGAAGGGAAGAGGGGGGCGTGCCACCCAGAGAAGCAGCATCAGGCTCACACGCAGCCCTGGCTAAGTGACCTGTTCAATGGTCAAGAAACGAAGGGTACTGCTGTTCAGAGATGCAAAGGGGACGCTTTCGCCGTAATACCGATGCTCCAGCATGACCACTTGTGCGTGAAACTCAGTAGCAAGCTCAAACATCGCCCCACTGTTGTTGTAGAAATCCTCAATTGCACCCTGCAAATGTAGATGTGTGCGACCGGATGTGCAAAGGGGCGAAGCAGACTCAGCTTTGTACGGTCCGCACCACTGTGGTGTACACGGGATGACGAGAGAGAGAGCGTCATGGAAAATGAGACGGAGAGAGAGAGAGAGAGAGAGAAACAATCAGAGAGAGTGAGAGAGAAAAAGAAAGAGAAAGAGAAAGAGAAAGAGAGGTCGGGTGGGACATGGTACTGGGTCCGAAAGAGAGAGAGAGAGGAGCGACTGGGACAGAGACGGGCACACACAGCTCGCCGCACATGCTTCACACGGGAACCTCCTCTGCACGACCTGTGGTGGTGCACCATCTGCAGATGCTGCAGAGCCGAAATGGGCAGGTAACACTGACAAAAATAGTCCGGGGTAGAGACGGGAGGCCCTCTCCAAACAAAATATTGACGAAGGGGGGCGTCGGGAACCGAATTTCAATGGCAGTGTCGATGTGAATGTGGGAAGGGGACAATGATATCTGTTGGGGCAGAGCTCGTAGTACGGTTCCACGAAAGAAAAATGGCCAAGAACGCCACGTAACACACAAGGGAGGCAGTCCAGTTTGGGTCAGCCAGACTGACTTGCAGGACAAGCAGCGACTAATGGATAACGGGTGACATGGAACAGAGCTGGCCACAGGTACTGCACATGACTGCCGAGGGGGCTCGAACATGCCAATCAGAGCTTTCATCCCCTACAATGCGGATTCTTGCAATGGGATTGGATCAGGGCACAGTGATGCTATACGCAGGCCCATATTTAAGTGTTCAGGGTACCGTGGGAAAGCCTTGGTAACATGTCCAAAGGTATGGAGCCTCAAAACACCAGTGAGATTCAGAATCCAGACATTGCATTTTATCTCAGAGTACAGGGTATCAGTAGAATGAGAGGGAAGATTGCGGTCACAACAGTAGCGGAAAGGGCACGCCGCAGGCAGCAAATGTAGCAGAGAGCTAGGAAGACAGAGAATAAGCAGTGGCAGATAGTAAGAAGGCTGTGCAAAGGGGAATAACAGTTGTGCACGCACCTCATTTCCGAAGTAGAACAAAATGGGCCCACTACGATCTGCAGTCCAGAACTTGTCAAAGACCAAGTACTTCTGTCGGAATGTCTGTTTCGATGTGAAGCTGAAATGGTCCAATGTGGCGTCAACATACGCCACTTTCGTGGGAGGAAACAGTGTGAGGGCGCCAGGCTGTCCACCAGGATCCTCTCCCAGGCCTGGCACAAACAGCAGCAACAGGTACGGCAACCAGTGGATCCACATCTGCCAAAAACATGGCACAATCCTGGGCATGTGGGTTGATGGCTGTTTTGCATGAAAGAGAGGGATGTCATGGCAGTCTGTGCCTTGGAATCAAGTTCCAGGTGGGGCAGGGAACAATATCTGGGTTCTCGGGTGTCCAGAGTGAACCCGCTCTGGAAGGGATATGCCCACGGGGGAGAACATATGAAAAGCATGCAGGAGTCTGGAGAGTGCCCAGGCACTCCAGCTCTGCCTCTGCCCTCCTTCATCCCTTCCTTGACGGGCAGCCTTAGTGACACTAATTACACTACCACCAGAGACTGTGGACCATGGGTTAGGAATGTTTCCACAGATCAATGCACTCCAGGGTGATGTTGGTGCTGAACAAGCTACATGGACCAAGAAGCACACTTGTACGGCGTGCTGCGCTGCCTTTGCTGCTTTTGGGTTGTTTGTTGGGTCCAGCTGAAGACCCTGATTAGTTCCCCCCCCCGATCCCCCCAAGAATCTCACCATGAGAAGCTCATCACTGACACCAAGTTAAGATACAAAATTGAGCATGGCCACATCTCTGTGAATGTGTTGTGCTTGTGTGCTTGGGTAGACAAACGATACTTGGAAACACATTTAAGGGAACCAATGTGATCTGGACCTCATTGGATGTGTGTGTGCCAATACAATCAGCGGAAAACGATAGCTGAAACTTGTTGCAAGCCTACAATATCTCAGTGCTAGCATTCCTGCATGTCTAACTCGTGTTGCCCTAGAACCACGGGGGCCGCCGCCAGCCAATGTGTGACCCCGAGGGGTGTGCGACAGCTTTGGGGGCTGTAGGGGGGCAGGCGGGGGACCCATCCCCCCCCTTTGTTGACCCAAACCTTGGGGGTCGGCGGGTCGGGCGGTCGGCCGCCGGGCTCCCCGGGGGGGGGGGGGGGGTCGGTGGGTACCCCAACATACATACCTCAAAATGATCCCCATGACACGCTGATCATTTTGAATATGCACAAGTGGGGTAAAAAATTTTCACAACGAAAAAAATTTGCCCATCAACTCAGGCTCCCATCAGCCAAGGTCCAACGCGGAGGCCGGGTCGGGGTCAAAATACTTTTTTGTGCTTTTCAGCCATTTTTGAATTCTCCACAGAATTCTGAGTATTTTGAGCACAGACACATAGGGTCGAACAAAAAAAATTTCCCCCTGCCATATGCCTAAAACAAAATCTCCGGCGCCTCTGGCGCCCACAAAACCCATTGTTCTGTACAACCATTTTGGGGTCTGTAGAGGGGGGGGGGGGGGCTTTGGGGTCGGGTCCTGACCAGGGTCGGCCCCTGTGCCTAGAACCCCTCGATGCGTTCCTCATAATGCCCCAGTGCCAAAGCCATGCCTCTAGTGCTCAATTCATGCTCTAAAAGATTACCTTGCGCCTCCCTTTGTCTGCGAGAGAAGCAATGGTCACCCAACAAAGTGAAAGGTATTTTGTTCTTCTCTGGTGTGCTTCCCAAAGAGAGCGAATGGTCCGAAAATAAAAGGAAGGTATTTTATTTGTTGGCCTTGAGCTTCCTGAAGAAAGCAATAGCCAGTAAACATATCGAAAGGTGTTTAAATCTACTTTGGGCACCAAACAATTGCATATCTGCCACCAAAATTGCTAGGTTCATTTCAAGGTACCACCATTGGTGCCATTTACCCCAACACCTTTCACAACATGCCATTTCACAACGCAGCAAGCAGAGTAAAAAGGTGCATGTGGCGGAACATCAAAGGACTCCTCCAAGGGTTAGAGGGTGCTGTCTGCCTACGGAAAAGAGGTGGCATTTGGCAGGTCCAAGTAAGCGTTATGCAAACTCCTTATGCCTCTTTTGTTTTGCCCGCCTCGCTTGCGTACTGAGGACTGTTGAGGGCAATGGGCTCACTGGGAAGGCCATGAACATGCAGGAAATGCCAGTACTTTGAGGAACCAGCCAGCGGGATTCCGGAGTACCCTGGATGGAACTTGAATCCCTGTGCTCTGAGTACTGCAGGCCCCTGGCGTGACCACTGTGCAATCCAAGCCCCCTGGTTCTCGGACATTGTGAGACTGAGTCGACTATGCACGTCCTCCCCTTTGTGATGCAGCCCCAGACTTCAGGGAGGTGTGCCCACCAAGTTTTTTGGCTCTGACCTTTGTCGTGCGACTGGTGTGTGCTTTATGTGTCGCTTTGTGCTTCCAGCAATCACACACATCAAATAGGCGCCTATTTTTGTCCTGGCAGCCTTCCTCACAGCAGATGGCAGTACAAGGGAACACGGTTATGGTGCAACTACTGACTTTGCCAATGCACATGAAATGAATTAGGATGTGTAGGATGTCTGTAGGATGTGTTGGGGTTGGGGTGGGGAAGGCCCCCCTTGGTATCAGTTGACTCAAATTTAACCCACCACATTGTGAGATTGCTGGCTTTTCCCTTGGTAAGGACCAGAAAAATGGCCCAAAGAACTTGTGCGGCATTAGCTTAGGACACTGTGGGGTTTCCAGTGGCATGCAAACCCCACAGTTTCCCTCCCCTCCTTTCCCTCAAACAACATGTGCTGAGTTTGCCATATCTGGACCTCCTCCCCTGAGTCGTGCACCCCAGTCAAAAGGAAGATCTAACCATCAGATTCTCAAGCTCTTTTCCATCTATGCCCCCTCCCTCTCTTTCTCTCCCCGCTGGGCTCCACAATTGTTTTTTGGTTGCGATTGGTGTGTCGCTCTGCGTCGCTCCGCTCGCTGTGAAGGAGGGCCCAGACCAATACTTTCCCACACACCACACAGTGGTCATTTATGCTGTGCTGCCGCCGGCGCATGCCATTTTCCTGGGAATAGTGCATGCAGCCCCCAAGCAGAACATACCCCTTCCCCCTCACGAACACAGTCTCATGAGTGACCCTCATTTGCACAGGCAAATGAGACAGGTGTGTACCCCCTTCAGCCCCCAGCTGAGCAAAAAACACACAAACAGACAAGCAGGCAGTGGGCCAAGCACAGGTTACAGATCCTGTTCGTACTTGTGATTTTGGACGTGGTGCCAACCATGTCCTCCTCCCCGGTGCTCCATCAGGCTAACTGAAGACACCATGACTGGCGGTTGGCAACTTGTCAACATGATTGCTTAATGTGGCTGCTGGAGAAACATTTCATTCAGGCCCAAGAACTTGGCATCATTGGAGGTGCGTGAGGTGGCCACGGGCAACCAGTGGGTCACTGATGTGGATACAATGTAGTGCCTCAAGCACAGGGGCCCTGGCGAGATATGACCCCAAGGGGTGTTGAACCATTTCAGGGGTTGTAGAGCCCCCCCCCCCCCTTCGTTGACCCATACCGAGGGGGTAGGTGGGTCGGGCGGTCAGTCACCGGGTCCCCAGGGAGGGTCGGTGGGTACCCCAATATACACACCTCAAAATGATCCCCATGAGGCGCTGATCATTTTGAACATACACAAGTGGGGTAAACTTTTTTTTCAAAAAAAAATTGCCCATCAGCTCAGGCTCCCATCAGCCAAGGTCGGGTCGGGGTCAAAACTTTTTTTGTGCTTTTCACCCATGGTTAATTTTTGAGTTCTCCACTAAATTCTGAGTATTTTGAGTATGGACACATATGGTAAAACCAAAAAATTTCCCCCTGCTGCATGGCTAAAACAAAATCTGCGGCGCCTCTGGGGCCCAAAATCCATTGACCCATACAACCATTTTGAGGTCGGTGGAGCCCCCCCCCCCCCCCCTTCCCTTGGGGTCGGGTCCTGGCCGGCAGCCCCCCCCCCCCCCCGTGGCCTCAAGCCCCCAAATTGGGACTCAACTGGCTCTCTAAACCGTACCGTATTGGGTGGGGAAAATTTCCATGATTCCTGTGTTACTCACACACTCGCAACTGTTTCTCTACAACACCAGCTCCAACGCCATGCAGCCCAAGGATAGCGTGATGGAGCCCAGCGCAATCCACCAGCACAGTGCACCCCAAGCACATGAGGCTGTGCACGGGGGGCAGTTCAATTGAGTTCAGTTCTGGGGGGACAATTTTTGATTCCCTGTTTCATTCTGAGCATTTTGAATATGAGCGGGCAATGCGACGCTTCTACTTCGTTCAAGGGAGATGATTTAGTGTGAAGTGGACCTCTTCTCAAAGAATCTCCCACCAATCATGAATCCAGTCACGCTGGATTCTTGCATTCACAAGGGGCACTCTCAGCTCTGTGATATCCTGGGATACCTTTGTACATAAGGATCAGAATTTTGTGCGTCATTGCGTGGTGACTGAGTGCGTACGGATGGTAGAATGCGGCCTTCGCGAAGGCAGGGTGTCACATAAGCCCGGCGAAAACCGAAGTTATAAATCTTGTTGTTACTGCTGCTGCTTTTGGTGTCGGTGTTGGTGTTGGCAGCAGTGGTGGTGCGTTGGGATAGGCGCGGCGGAACCTTGGTTTCGGAGTGGGCGGGCCAACCCGGGCTCCTCTTTCTTGGTGCGATTGCGTAGCGCCAGATTGCTCTCGTATGCCACGTCGTCTCAGTTGATCAAGATACTAGTAAGACTGAACAGTGCAAGCAACAACCATGGTGCGGTGATGCTCTGTGTTCTGTTGTGTGTGCTGTTTATTGAATGAGCCAGTCCCTCTCCACTCTGTGGACCCTCCGGTCACTGTCCCTGCAGGTCATGGCATGGGGCAGCACCTGCTGAGGCTCATGCCTGTGAAGAAGGTTGTGCTGTGACAACTGATTGGGATCGGGCGCAGCAACACCGAGATCTGGACCGACGACATCACCGGCCTCGTGTGCCTCAAGCGTAGCTGCACGCAGGAGGACAAGAATGTTATCGGTTTCATGTCCAGCGATGCTGGCGGCAGTGCGGTTTCAATGTCCGGCAGAGCCCGACGCTGGCGAGAAGGGGGCGGAGCAGGGGGCCGGTGAGGAGCTGCTCCTTCTTGGCAAGCCCCCGCCCCCCTGCCTGCCACTTCGGTATTCTATTGCGCCAACTTGGCGTTCTGCTGCGAGGGTGAGCCGCAACGTCATCC
The DNA here is from genome assembly GCA_964036045.1 of Eutreptiella sp. 'Long Island Sound 2002'. Taxonomy (NCBI): domain Eukaryota; phylum Euglenozoa; class Euglenophyceae; order Eutreptiales; family Eutreptiaceae; genus Eutreptiella; species Eutreptiella sp. 'Long Island Sound 2002'. Next base: position 30,960,824 of record OZ038401.1, on the reverse strand, counting down.
TTTCACGCAAACTCTGGACGTTGAGACGTTAGCGAGGAGACTGCCCCCCCTTCCCCACCGCCAGCTGGAGAATGCATCAATCCACCGCCGAAAGCCGTTGGTTGCACGGTGGACAGGGCCATGCGGGAGGGAGGGTACGTGTAGAGCTGCCACCCCCCCCCCCCTTCCAGATCCTACAGCCTACGTCAATGGGGGACAGCAGATTTGCCAATGGGCCTGGCGGACGCGTGAGTCTCGAAGCTTGCCCGCTTCGGCACACCACTTAAGCAGACATCTGGTGATTTTACCCCCCCCCCCATTACCACACAATCGCATGTTACCCCAATGGCCGACTGGCTCTCGAATGCCTCATAGATCCCACCTGAAACTCTGCAATGCTCGCTCACTCCATACAGGCTCGACTTATCCCCCCCCTCCATCAGAGATGTCATTCGTGTCCCGTTAGGAAGCAGCGCATAGCGATGAGGTACACAGTAACACACGCTCTCTTCACAGCCGTAAGCCACCCGGGACCGACCGCGCCCAAGACAGGGCTTAGTAGGAATCACCACCACTGGTGATGGTAACGAGCGCTGGTGGCAGGTTTCAGAGTTAGTGGTTGCCGGTCATCGGGCATCAAGACGCGGCATCCTTCCAAAACAGAAGAGCGTTGGTTGGGCTGGTTGGCGCAGGGTGGCCATGATGCATCGAATCATGCTGACAATCTATCTATGGAATGAGCGACACAATCCCGCAATGAAATAGAATTGGTCACAATCAAGCAGCCGTCCTTATTGAATGGGCATTGAACGGCATCGAACGAAGATCCTAAAAGCAACGGGCACGTGCATGGCCACGGGTGTGTTTGCAAACTGCTTCAATTGAGCGCACAGGTAGAGGACTGGTGCGATTCATGATGCAACACAATAATCAGTGATAGGCATCTGTCACTGTGATCATAAATCACTGGGATGTGGCTGCAGCTGGGCGCGGCATCGCCAGCTGGCTCGGTGGAGATTGTATCCTGTAGAGTGCGCTCTGCACACTTCGATCCCTGCGTATTATACAATTTGCACACTGTAAATTGTGCGGACAATGCATTGCGCAATGGCAGAATTTCGCATTCCAGCCTTTCCAGCGTCATGACCTTGACCCGAAGAACAACACGTCGTGTGGTACACCCTCCTGATGCTGGTTGGCGACGGAGAAGTCATCGAAGGGGACAGTGTGCTCGATGATATCTGCCTGGGGTGTGGTAGTTCGCATTGCCGGTGTCGGTGGTGATGCACAGCTCAATTTTTGGGTAGTAGCCGCACAGGCGATCAACGGGTTATTGCCTTGCCTGTCCTGTGTCTGAAAAGCGCGCGGTGATCGATGTGCACACCCGTCTCTCGAGAGCCCATCACCGATGCAAGAGGCAATTCTCCTTCCAGAATGCCTGCAGCTTCTGTTCAAGCAGTCCGCTGGCCTTGGCGCGTGCGGGAGCGATGCCAAGTTGCTTTCCATGCACCTGAATATACTTCGCCACAAAAGCCTGTTGTATTTGTGACCGCACGTCGTCCAGATTGGACTGGTCAAGCGCATACAGTGCCATAAGGTAAGCGTCGGTGAGTTCGTAATTGTCAATGCGCAGCGTACGGCCGTCCTTAGCGAGCGCCCAGTCGCAGGCGAACCCCGACCGTGTCACCTCTGACTCAACAAAATCAAAGACAGCACGCTTCGCCGGTGTGACCGAGGCGGCGTGCCTGGAAGGAGGGAGTGAGGGAAAGAAGATGGGGAGGAGCAGGAAATGAGAAGATTTTGGTTAACCAAACCAAGCCCCACAGTGCAAACACTGGCCTTTGGGTGGGCGTTTCAGTGTAGGCCTGGACCCAACACCTGCGATGCCAGGTCTCAAAAGGTCAGTTGTGGGCCCGTCACTGTTGCTCCAGCTGCGCCTGCCTTCAGTGCAATCTCACTTTGTAATAGTACCATTCGAAGAGTTCTGGCCTCCATGCGCATGTTCCCACGACCCTGTCCTCCCCAGCTGGGGTAAGCGAATTGCCTTGCGTCGCCTTGACTCTCGAGAGCGTTTTTTTCCCCCATCCACGCGGGCTACTGCCCATTCCGCTCGAACTATCATGCAGGTGCCCAACAAGTGCGATGTGCGCGAGGCTGGCGGTCTGGAGGAGGAGGTTAAACACTTTTTTTGTTGCTCTTTCTTTTTGACAATTTGAATTCCCCACTACATTCTGACGCTTCAAATTTCCTCCACAGGGGGTTGTTGGGGGTGTATCCTTTGGCCAAACTATCCCCCTTGTTGCCGCTGCCGCAAGAAGCCCATTTGTCCCATTGCGCACAGGTTTGGCCATTTGTGATTCCCAACAAATTTGTTGCAAGACTAGATGAGCCATTTCAGAAAGAGTAGAACTTGTGCTTGAACTTCAGAGATTGATATTTGGGCTTGGGCTTGGTATGCGAGCACTTTGAAGCGGGGGGCGGGGTTTGGCATACGGGTTGCCTCTTCTATCAATTGCCTTATGAACGCCATTTTCTGGGGAAATGCTGAGCGAGTAGAAAATTGCTCCCTGGAATACTCCTCCCACATTTGGATGGCAGGGTGCATGTAGCCATTTTGCCTCCTCCCTTGGATGACAACCCTGTTTGTCGGGCTTGGTTGAGAACCATTCTCTCTTGATCCCGCTCAAACTTCACTTGCGGGAGATGAACCCAATCGGCAGTCGGCTGAACACTGCCCAGTCTGTCATGTTGCATACTCGTCCTTGCCCACTGCAATGCTGTAACATGCACCACCCCGTCCCTGAATAATTGGACCCACTGGGAGTGTATGTGGGTTTCTCAGAAACTTTCTGTGACAACCCCCCATGGCCGTCTGCTCCTTCAGGTCCATGCTTATACCTCAGGTGGTGGTGAACCGTCTGGCTTCCATATTCCACCTGGTATCCCCCCCTGAACAGTCCCCCCAGAACGTACCACGGTGTTCCCCACTCCTGGGGGAAAAGGTCACCAAGTGACGGTGCCCCACCCCCCCATTAATGTGCAAGAGGACACACACCTGACCTTTGCACTACAAGTACATTGTAACCAGAGGAAAACTTGTCTTCGCGTCTTCGGCACCATGAACTTTTGGGGCAAGCGACAGTCCCCCCCCCCCCCCACGGGGGACTCTGCAGGGGGTGGGGGGCTGTTCAAAGGGGGGGGGACTGTTCAGGGGGCGGGGGCCAAAAAAATGGTTTGTATCGCTCTGAAAATACTGTAGTGGTTGTTCCGACACCGACTGATAGCAGACCACGCAGTCTTTGTGAGGGCGCCCTTATCATGTATGGGTCACAGACCCTGCCCCACTGATGACAGTGAAACATGCCTGTTCACGACTAGTAAGTCATATCATTAAGTCATATCATTTGTATGTGCGTTTCCTGCAGCATGTTAGTACTGAAATCCTTTGACCATGTGGTGTACCTTCATTGCACTGAGGCATGCGCACTACTATGAGGTGCTACTGGGAGAATGGGGGGGGTAGAGGAAAGGAAGGAGGGAGAGAGGCAGGGGAGGCACTGGGGGCAATGGATGGATGGAGGGAGTTAGGGCAGGCAAGCCACAGAGGGGATGTTACGGCCGGGCAGGGCTGGGCAGAGCAGGCACCTGTCCATATTGCCATCACCGTTATCCTGCTTCTGCGCTTGCCGCTTCGTGTGTAGTGAGTAGAAGGCCCTGGGGGTGGACGGGTGGAATTTGGCAGGGGGCATTCCGCCAAACAAATTCGTGCACTCATAGGCCACGATCGCGTTGATTTGTGCAAGCGTAAACAGCGCCTTGGTGTTCCAATGGGACGATGAGTAGGCCCTCATGAAGTCCTCAATGCTCACACGCCACAGGGGAGGAGGGGCTCTTCCTCCACCTTCATCAGCGTCAAGCCGCCTGCGGAGGGCCTTCAGCTCGCCGCTGATTGTACGCCCGGCGTTCAACACGTCTTTCCGATGGGTGTCGATGCGACCCCACTCCACGAGGTCGCCGCGGGGGCTCCGCAGGACTGCGTAGCCTGTGCTCTGCGCGCTGACATCGAGGCCCAAGAAGAGCAGTGGCTGGTGTTGCCCACTCGCTGGTTGCGGATGCACGCGTGGGTGTTGCGTCGCCGTGGCCGTCGTGGCCGGTGGCGGGGTCAGCGTGTTCACAATTCCGCGCTCGCTTAGGACGCTTAGGAGTATGCTGGCTGCTGACCGAGGGGATTTCAGACGAGGGAGCGAGCGTGACAGGGCCATTTTCCCTTCTGAAAGGGGAATGCGACCAACAATGCGGGGGGAGCACAGCAGAGAACAATTCTTTGGGCTGAGAGTGTATCATCCCGGGTGCCCAGAAATCCAAATCTACCAAATCTGCCACACAACCATCTTTCCGCTATTTAAGTAATTTAATCTGGGAGACTTCGCGTCAAGCAAGTTTCTTCGGTTGCATTTGGCTTCACTTTGGCATCTGCCATCATTCGATGTGCATTTGGCAATGCTTTGGACGCCTGAGATCAACCGCTTGCATTTGGTGGCTGACATATCCAAGGAGATACGAACAAAAAATAGATACCCAAAAATTTTGACAGAGGTGAAGCGACCCGAGACACGAATTTGTGGGTCGAACATTGCTCTAAGCTCCGTTTCCGTGTCCTTAATCCCTCCAAAAAGTGCTATTGAATGTAAAGGTGAGTAACACCTTATATGCCAGCATAGCAAGTTTGCCCTGGGCATGGGCCCTCCGAAGCATTTACCTTCATGAAGATCAACCATTACATGGGGCATGAAAGGAAGGCCCCCGAAGGGACGTGTGGCGCATGGCGTACATGGACAATGTTGTCATGATAGTTCTAGGCAACATTTTATTCACCCCAGTCTTGCTATTCCTCGGCTGTGTCTACAATTTAGTGTTGCCGGCAAAATTTGAGGGCCTGATTCTGCCCTGTCTAGAAGCTATCATGGTCCTTCAAGGTATGCCCTTGGGCCATAGATGGCAAGGATACCCCCCCTCGCATATTGGTATGGGGTGCGGAGGGTCTTAAGGATGCCTCTGAGTCGAGGGTAGCAGTGTATGGGTGTGCACCACACGGCCCACCCATTGTTTTCATTTGCCCTGTGTTGTTTGTACTAACTGTGAGGTGGTGGGGACATGGGAGTGTGGGTGGCTTGGCAGCCAGGTTGCTTTGGACAGCGCCTGGCTTTGCTAGTTGTTTGGGTTTTGGTTGTCTTTTGTTGTCTAGGACATGGTTGCTAGGTAGGGGCGTGTGCAGAGCGGTACAGGCCCCACACAACGCCCCCCAGTACCGCCACGGCACAACACCATACACATCGATGCGTGCACAACATGTTGGTGCTTTGCTTGTTGCACGGCACGATTGTGCCGATTGCGCAGGTTGGTTCTTACGACCATACCCCGATCGCCATGGGGAATGTGCTAGCATGGGTGCCAACAAAGGGGCTGGGAGGGGGGCGGGGATGGCGTGCAGCCACGCGCGAAATTGAGGCCATCCATGGAAAGTGAAAGTTTGCCTTGGTGCATCGTAGGAGCAGGGCAAGGGTCCACAAAACCGTAGTTACAGGTGGGCTGAGTAACAAGAGATCCGGGCATGGGTCCCCTCATCTATAACGTCGCTCAACGACCCCGCCTTCCCTGAACTACGTTTAGACTCATTTAACGTTTTGGCGCCATAGGTGCAAAGCTTCCCACCCACCCACCCTTTGCACTTGGTTCTGTACTCTACGGACCACAAGGCACAGTCGCCGTTTGTTGCATGATGCCGCGAGCACGTCATCAATTGGGGAATCCTTGCACTGCGTGTGCACTGTGCGCGCATTGCGCGCTACTTTTAGACTAGGTACCCCCTAAAGAACCCTAAGGCACACCCCTTCCAAACGCCCCTAAATTTGGGTCACCCAAACTACCCTAGCTAAAGACAAATGCAAGCTACCTTCCCCTCACATAAGACATCATGCAAAATGTGGAAAGCCACACACATATCCTCTTTTCGGTTCAATTGTGAACTAGGTACAAAATCAGAATGCTCAGATCAAAATCAGAATTAGAGTGGCGGCATTTGAAAGCTCACTCACCCGACCAGCTAGTGGCAAAGCTTCGTATGTGTCCACCTCATCCTCAACTAGAAGTGGCTTGCATGAGGGAATCCACAACAGCCTCTCCACTTTGTACCCTTCGTGAACGGGGGTTAAATGGCCGTTTGAATGGCAGATTCGATTCGCGCGAATTTTCTATTTTTTGTATTTTTTTTTGGGAAAACACATTTTGGCTTGAATATGGCGTACCCGACGGGGTAAACCTCATGCCCCCTTTTCAGTCCCCATTATTCAGTGAAAGTCCCGCCCCAAACGGACCCATAACGCCCAAACGGCGCCCAAACAAAATCCCGGCAAAATTGTACGGTAGCCTTGGGCGTGAATTTGCAGAATTCGTACGAAATTCGTACAAATTTCGTACGCAATTCGTGCGAATTTGGCATATTCGTACGAATTTCGTGCAAATGTCGCGTGCGCTGCCTGCGAATTTCACCAGAATCCCAAGATTCGTACGAAATTTGTACGAAATTTGTGCAAAATTCGTACCAACTTCGTACGAACTTCGTACGAATTTCCACAAAGGCCAAATTTCAGCAAAAACTCAGCCAAATTTGTGTGAATTCGTGCATGTGTGAATTTCGTATATCCTTGTTGCGTTCACGGTAACTAAGCCGAATATTCGCAACCTACCACCAGGCAAAACATCAAATTTCAAGACATTTCTAGCGACAACGTTTTGGCGAAGATCGCACTAGAAATGCACACAATGGCGCCAAGTTACGAGCAAAACACGGCAAAAAGTTCTCAAATTCGCGCCTCTGCGAATCTCCCATTCAAACGGCCGCTTCACGAAGGGTACATTGTGGTGCAACCACGCATCCTCATCAGCAGTGATGCGGCCTTGCATAGGGCATTCAACCGTGGTTAGGCAAGCAGGCTAAAACCGGGGAGTCCGTCACCCCAACTCAAAGGCCCACACCAAAGTGTGGGAGTCCATGATGGAGATGAGCAAAAAAGTGTGAAAAGGGGTGGAAATGGGTGAAAGTGGGTGAAAATCCAAAAATGCCATATCCCCAATGTGGAAGAAGCATCAAAATCTACGCTAGGCGTAGCAATGATGCCCCTAGTATCACAAAGTATGGGTCTCCAATACGGCTAGACGCCCAATATAGTTGCACTGCGCGCGTATGGCGCTTAAGGCACCCCCAATGTCCACCCAATGTTTACCTTTGATTCCCCTTAGCGCTCCCTCCACGCCCTAACCAGCAACTAGCATATCGCTGGGCTGTAGGACCAGCCAAACGGCATCCGGACTTACTTCATGAGCACCCCCCTTTTCCTCTTGACTAGAAATTCTTCCCTCCACCTTTTGGGCAGCCCAATGCTCCAGAACGCATTCTGCAGGTCTGGCTTTGTAATGTACACCCCCCCCCCCCCCCGCGCTCCTCCTTTGAGGGCGTGTGTGCACTGCGCGGGCACAGCGCGCACATGACAGGAAGAAATTGGGGGTATTTGCTACCATTGGTAATATTCTTGCCTGTACAGACCATACTACACCCCCACAATGTTGGATAGCCTCATGTTTCACCCCAGGCCCACCCCCCAAACCACCCAAGGCCACCGCCCATCGAGCTAATGGGCAAAGAGTCACTGAAATGAGGCTATGATTATAATGGTTCAAGCGGTTGGACCATCGAACCTCGTCCACCACCATATTGAGATATCAGCGAACCTTTTTCACAGTTGTCTCAACAACCTCACCACAGTGTCCGGAATAATTCCGAGACACTAGGAGCTTGGGATTTTGTTGCCCATTGTGATGCCACCTTTTCAGCCTCCTTCCAATTCTTCCGCGCCATTTCTTCCTCATCGCAAGCCATAGTTCATAATCACAATCCAAATCCAAATTCTTGGTAGATACCACAAAACTATAGGGAAGGATGCAAAACATGAGGGCAAAGCATGCAAGCAGCTCATATCAATGCATAACAAGGCTCATTGTTACTGGTATCAGCAGGACGTTTTTTAATTGAGAAAAAAAAAAAAAAGCAGGAGCGTCTGGTTACCAGCCATTTTTACATAGTGGGCACTGTAGTTGTTATTTCTTGGTGGCCTCTGGATGGTTGCTGTTCTTTCCTGGTGGCCTCTGGATGGTTGCTGTTCTTTCCTGGTGGCCTCTGGATGGTTGCTGTTCTTTCCTGGTGGCCTCTGGATGGTTGCTGTTATTTCCTGGTGGCCTCTGGATGGTTGCTGTTATTTCCTGGTGGCCTCTGGATGGTTGCTGTTGTTTCCTGGTAGCCTCTGGATGGTTGCTGTAATCTGTACTAAGCAATCTGCAAGCATTGAAACTCAGATTCACATAAACCATTCACTGTGGTCACTTCTTGCCGAAATGTGCAATGACCCTCTGCAAAAGGTCACTCTTGCACCCGCGCACGTTCAGCGCATGACCACGGCAAATAGACCGCAATTCCTGGACAGTCCATTCATGGATGGTACGCTGCGCAATCGCCTTGCGGACAGCACTGTCCACACCATACTGAAAATTCAAATACGTTGACACCCTCACAGGCTCAGGTTGCATGGGTGGGGTTGCAACAGGTTCCACAGGGGTAAGACACACAGGGAAATCGGGTATATCCTCCTCTACGTCAGAGTCAGGATCCCCTTCAACACCATATATGGCCTGAATTTCCGGTACACTGGCTGTACATGCTGTTTTGCCCTTGCTTGCCCTACGCGGGACGGCCCACAAACGTCTAATTTCTTCATCCAAATCCAGGTCCATGGGCAAAACTGACTGAACCTCAAGATCTTTATAAGCTTCAAAAAGTAACAGGGAACCATCATCCACCTGCACCTGTGACTTGGACGGTTGTTTGAGGATCCTTGGTCGAAACTGTGTCAATCGCAACTCGTCAAACACCTCGGTCGGACACCAGTCTTCTACTTCAACAGAAGGCGGAAGGAGAATTTCCGGGGTCCAAATTGACGATGACACGCGGGCCTTTGCGTAGCTGCGCCCTTTCGTCCGCAGCCCGACGGCGTTCAGCAGCTTGTAGTGCGCTCACTTCAGCTGCAACTTCGCGGACGAACTCGATGCGTTTTTGCTTCCCCTTTTGACTTTTGGTCGTAGCCTTTGTTTTCACCATGGAAATAAACAAAGAAAATGCACTGCACCAGAAATGAGGTGAAATGCGGGGCAAGGCAAAAAGGAAAAGAGAGGGAAGCAAACACGCATCCAGTTTTTCTGGGATGCTGCAGCTAAAGTGCGCGCGCTACAAGCATCAGTACCATTGTCACCGTTCAATGCCATACAGAAATTTCAAATAGTTCCCACAGTCCAGCCCTGTGCAATTCCCCCCCCCCCCCCCGGCCTCAACACCAACCGCAGGGATTGCGATGTCGTAAGCAGAAAATTGCAAAAAATTGCGGACCTCAATCCCCCCCCCCCCCCTGCAAGCAGGCACACAAAGCATATCTGGCAATCTCAGCAAAATCGGAGGACATTGATGTGCACAGGGGAGCATACCTGTGAGGAAAGAAAAGGCAAATGGGGGAGAGGGTGGGGGCATAGCAAAGGTCAGCTCACTGGGTGCACCAGGCACAAACAGTGAACCGTACGAGACAAAGTTTTTCTACTACGCCAAGACCACGTTTTTTAACTAAAAAAAAAAAAAAAAAATCTTGTCTGCTAAAAAACGTCCTGGGTATCAGGCACCACTATGCAACTTGGGTGGTCCTGTACAAACTTTGTGAACAGCGCGCAATACGCCCCCTTTAGCCCCTCTAGCGCCGGAAGCCTTCTCAGATCGCATTCGTTCATGTTTGTTGCATACAAAAATGTTGCACATTTTTTGGCATTCTTCCATTGCAGGAAAAGCTTTGTACCGGCCAGATGTGTAGACACAAATACACTTCAACCAGCCCCAAGTGAGATAGCTGGTTGGGCATAAATTACGTAATTTTGGTAAGCTACAGCGCAAGTTACGGCCCTTAGTTTACAATGGGGCCAAGCCTGAAAAAAGTGTGTCAATTGGAGTAGCCGGTGCCCACAACCAATCCCAAAATCCGCATGATATCGAATCTGGGGGGGGGGGGAGGCCGGAGATGTGCGCATCAGCGAGAGCATGTAGGGCAAGCTGGTACCGCCAGACTTGCTGCAAAACTGCAAAAACAGGCTGAAGACCATGCCAGAAGCTACGGCCAGTGGGCAGGGGGTGGTGGACGATATGCTGCAGAGACTGTGGGCTGAGACGCAACATCTGCAAAAAGGTGGAAAGAGAGCTTGGTGTTTTCTCGATTTATGTGTTACTTTACGTATTGCAGTCACATTTCCATGTGACTTTGTTGATGTGTGCAGCTTGTGAACATGTTTGTCCAGCTGACAAGCAAGTGTTCCAGAGTGATCCCCTCCAGCAGGCACCGGGCAATGCCTAGCATAATTATGGCCAAACTACACCATTCAGGTGAAAAGAGTAAGTCCTGTGCCTAGCCAATCCTTGTCCCCCATGCAGAAAGTAGTGAAATTTGGTGGTAGGGTGCAGATCAACCATGGCTACAGGGGTCAGAAACTTACTTTGTGTGACGCAAGGTAATGATGGATCAAACCTGCTACATGAAACCCTGTGAGATCCTGTGAGTTCAGCTGGGGAAGTGAAAAAAAGGTAAAAGGAAAATGAAAGGGCAAGAGGAAAGGTAATTTAAAAGGAAGGGGAAGGGGAAGGAAATCAGGAAAGCAGATTTCACTGTGGCATTCACGACACAAGACTGCAACCAAAATGTTCGGTCACTGGACACCTTCATCAGTCTGCTGTGCACAAAGACCCGCTCCACATGTGCGTAAACCAGGTCCCAAACCTCATGACCCCGCACCCTTTGTCTTGCCAGAAACCTCTGATCTGCCCTCGAACTGTTCTAGGCGTGGGCTGTTTTGGCGTAGCCCCGATGCTCTGCCAAAACATATATAAATATATAATTGGGGCCGTCCAAAATTGCTTACTGGATTGTTGTGCACCGCTCTCTGCTGCTCCCATTCTGCGCAGGGATGCGCAACTGCCTGCATCAGGACATCGTATCAACATCTGACCCACAGATTCCGACGTTTCCACGAAGCTTGGACCACTGCAGTCGCCCTCTCTTGGCCAACTTCCTTGTTGCTTGGGGGGTGGGTGTCCTGGCAGGAACATGACCAGTGGGGTGAACCATCAACGTTGAAAAAAAACAAGGAACATGCTTCCCAAAAAAGCAGTGCAAAGAATCTTTGTACACAGGATGCGTGAATGGGCTGGGGGTGGGTAGGTGGACGGGGAATCGGGTGGGTGGGCAGCAAAACACCCTCAACTGATAGCCCTTGGCAGAAAACCAAACCGACCTACAGTTTTCCTTGCGCAACTGTCGGCAGGATCGCAATTGGTCATCACAAACTCCACCACCGATTATCCTCCAACCACTACCGTCCTTCAGTCCACGCCGGTGACCCCCCACCGCCGTCGTTTACCTGACAACTGCCATCGCTTAAACCCCACTGCCCTTAGTCACCCTCCCACCGCACTCTGCCATAGACTGTCCTTAACAGCTGCCCTTTACAACAGCAATAAAAACTTGAAACGGTTGCCAAGGGACGCCCCATCTACCTCCTTTGCAGCCGAGGAAAGATATAAGCCTGATGGCGTGGGCGGGCAGCCCTTGTGGCTTCCCACGTTGCCTCACAACATTTTGGCTATCTGGGCTCAGCCCACGTTTGTGGGGGAAAAAATGCAAGGGATGCCTTGATCAATGCATACAAAGCGTAACTTTCATCTGCGGACGCAGTGCTACGGGGTGGCAGGTTGCGGCCGGTGGCGCGGGCCAACTCTAGACTCATTTCACGCCCTGTCCCTGTGTTGGGCCAGCCTTCACCACCGTTCCGCAAAGGTCCTAATGCAATCGTTGAGTAATGATCAGTCTGCGATGTGTTCTGCATTCCACTGCTTATGTTTCACCAACACTCTTGCACAATATGAACGGTCGCTGGTGAGGTTGTGGTGGACCAAATGCTTTAGCCCTCCAACAACCGCTCTACTCTGACTGGCGCTTGGACAGGAACATTCAACCGCAGATGAAGTGGACTTCAGGCTGGGCCAGCCTTCACCACCGTTATGCCTGCACAAAGGTCCAGAGGGTGCCAACACCGTCTGCGCGAGGGCCAAATCCATGGTATTATGGATCGTCCGCGAGCATCCACTGGCAGAGAACGGGCATAGGACCCCAATCATCATCCCAATCTCAAATTGGCACTAGGGGAAGCAGTGCCACAGTCATCAAACGACAGTCGCATCCTCGTACAGACCAGGCAGTAACGATACGGCTGGGATGGATCTGGAGCACATGGCAGGGAAAGTGTCAACCTGCAGCGCTTCCTAGCCTGAGACACAAAGGACCCATTAACTGCCGATACCATTCTTGTAAAAGTCACCCTGGGGTCTGGGGCCGGACGTATTTCAGGCAAGCTCCCTAATCCTCGCTTGCCCCTGCGCAATTTGGCTGTATATGGGCGGGTGTCCCGTACACTCGCACAACAGACATTTGTGCAGGATGTGCACACTCAAATCATGACGTTCAGATACCACTGCACTTTCTACCTTGGGATGCCCCCACACTGCTTGCCATCCCATGTGGCGTGACAAGACAGAGTGTGAGCACGATGGTAACTCTTGGTGCTATTCGGGCTTGACGCTGACCAAACTGGCCAAGGCAAAGATCGAGCTTCGCGATGCACCTTGCAATCGTATGGTTCGGAAACGAGCCAGGGGGCAGGGTTTGGGTCCATGTCACAGAGGGGATGTGGCTTACGCAAGAATGTGGAAAACAAAAAATTTCACAGGTTGAGGCCAGAGAAGGAACCTACTAACAACCAAGGGGGGCTAACAGAGTCATTTGCAATGACGATTGAGACTTCCGACAAATTTCCTCACAAGAAAACGAGTTCCAGGGTTCCGTTCCAAACCGACAAGCCTGCCCCCTAGCTCCCCGGGCAGCTCATTCGGGGCGCCCGACCAACACCGGCACAGCACACGGCGCACCAGAAAGCAAATTATTAGAGGAGACAGGGCAGGACCGGGGCAGCCGCAGACCCAGTCCACGTCCTGCCCGCAGCGACCTTCGTACAGCCAACCTTCGACAGTCTTGCGCCATGCTGATGCCACTTACCAACACGTGAGACACTCCTGCAGTCCTGCAGGCCACGCTTGTACACACAGACGCACGCACGCACGCACGCACGCACGCGCACGAATGGCAACGCTCGCCAACACACACCGAGCCTGAATTGCAATGGGGCACGGCACTGGACAAGCGAAAGTTCTGGACAAGCCAAAAACATGGGGAGTGAAGAAACCATGAGGCTACGCGCGGGTGCACGGGTGCATCCGGGGGCAGAGAAACGACGGAATCTAGGTCCAGAATAGGGTTCAGGTTCAGGGCTTGCAGCCTTTCCAACGCATCCCTGATGCGTGCTGTCCTACCCTTTGGAGTAACGCCTTTGGGAAGGCGTCGGTGGCAGAGGAAAACCGTAGACGGCTGATGTCCAGCCCAAGACAAGAAGGTCTGGGTCCCTCGAATAATTCTAAAAGTGGACACCCTCGGCCTCAGCCTGAGCCTCGGAGCTCGGTTCCCAACCTCCAAGATCCTCATCCTCCTGGTCCGCCTGAAGCAAACACCAATAGTACAACGACGATAGCTCTGCCGGTGTGAAATCCTTGGGACGGGTCGTCATTGCTTCGTAAATGTCGTCCGCGGCCTCCTTCAGCCACTTCTGCCCATTCGGAGTTTCCGGGTCAAATTGCAGATTCGCGATAGCTCTCCGTTTCTCCGCCGGCACCACATTGCGGAAAAACCGCCGTTGGACCAAGCAGGACTGGATGTAGTCAAGCCATTTCTCCGGGGACTTGGCCTTCCACATCTCCACAACGGTTATGCCCCGCCAGAAAACGTCTGGCGTTATCTGAAGGAGCGTTCGCGCGTAGAGTCCGGTGTCCTCCCCGTGTTGAATGAGGTTGGGAGGTGTGAGAGTCCGCATCGCCATTCTGGGTCTTTGAGCGACGGAATCCTCCTCATCCGGCACCCACATATCCAATAGGTGCGGGACCTCGGGGTCGTCCCAGGACGGGTCGCGCGTGCCAAGACCGTACTTAGCGAACCTCTCCAACGCCTCGTGTTCTTCCAACATCCGAGCCTCAATCGCCTCGGGCGACATGTCCAACTCCTCTTCGCCCTCCTCCTCTAGTTTCGTTTGCGCATCCTCGCGCGCATCGTCGAAGTCCTCATCCAAATCCAAGGGGAGGTGCGGCTCATTGTCGCCACCCAGCCCTACTTCCTCCCTGAACTGGGCCTCCTCATCGTCTAGTAGCTCGACTTCCTCGTCCTCCTCGTCGTCGTCCTCCTCCTCCGCTTCTTCCGCGGTAGACTCGGCCATTGCTGCAATTGCGTATTTTTGTGGCGCTGCACGCTCTACTACCAAAAGCCCAAGGACATCGTCATTAGCCTTTCGCGCCCCCCAAAGTAATTTCACCATGATGATTGCCACGGGTATCAGGAAAACATAGGCCCATCGTGCCACAACACTACCCGGACTGCCCAAGTAGCTTGTCTCATATGTTGGTTTGCGCGCCCCCTCCAAAGCCGGCACGTTTGTGTGAAGTCCCGCTCCCGACGATTTGGCCAAAGGCCTCTCGATTGAGCGATGTGGCGCCGGCGCTACCCCGCCTTGCGCAACTCCAACAGAAATACCTTGGCTTCCCACTATCCATAGCGACGACACGGATCCGATTGTTGCGATAGCGATCATCAACGCTGTAGCAACGATGAGTGCCGCGGCACCGAGGAGCGGTCGGTTGCTCTGTTGCATCGGACTCCAAGCACAATTTGCCGCCGCCGGTCTCGAAGAATACATGCTTGCCTACAAGGACACACAAACCGAAGTCCATTGCGCGTTCGCAAGCCAACAGTCACGCACACCCCCTCGACATCCGATTTGTTTCGAGTTGCCAATGCCAAAAGCACAAGCGAAAGCTTCCATTGAGGCCCCTCCCTTTCGAACATTGACGTGGAGCATTGGCAACCTTGGAATCCACCCTCCCCCTCCATTCACTACCAGTCGTTTGAACGCGAGCGAGCGAGCACCGAGAGGCGCCACACAACTAACTACCTCTTCTCACGGATGCGTCCTACCTTTACATAGCAAAGCTAGCATGCCCAAAGCTGGTGCACAATTGTATGGTTGCGTGTCGGGCGGCAAATCGCCACGGAGAAAAAAAAGTCACAAGCCGTGGTATAGAGCTTCCAAAAATGAAGAAGCCAAATTTCCCATCTTTGTTCACAGGCCATCCTTTGTTCAACCCATATGGGCCGCGAAAATTACCAGCGGGGGCCCGATGAAAGGTAGCAATGGAGGGATGTTGATGACCTCCCTCCCGGCTCCCCGGCTTTTGCTCAGTCAACGTTTGCGAAGAAAAAATTTTGAAATCCAAATTCTGAAATGTTGATCCTTCCAATGATCAGTTGCATGCAACGGCTAGGGGAAAAAAAAGATTCATCGAACCTTGCTTTCAAAAATTTATTTTCGGATGTGTATGGTTGGCCACTTGTGGTTGTTGCCGCGTGGCTTGGTGCCCCGCCCCCCTCGCCTATCTCCCCCCAAGAATTGTCGGATAGTCGTGAGCATGGAACGATTATGTGCGCCAACAATCTTGTTAAGCTCGTCGTCGTGTAGCGCTTATGCAAACCTCCGCTCTTGAACAAGTGGGGCTCATAATTGGGAAATCTTTTTGCAGGAACAATTTGTGGACTAATTGTTGCCTTTGCTTGCATGTGACACCACTTGTTTTCACTTGTTTCCAAAATTTCAACACATGCATGACTCAGGCGTTGGTGCCTTCTTACTCGTTGAGGTGGTTGTGTGCTAACACCAAGGTCAGCACGAAAGGACAAAACGCAAGTTCATGCCACTTCACCAACGCCAAACAGCAACAGAGCCACTAATTCGAAGCGCCAGCACCAGTTACACTTAGCGTCAGCGCCAAGCTTACCAGCAGCGCTAACGCCAAGGCCATGGTCCGTGCCAAGGTATGCGTATGGTGTAGCCTACTTTTTGCGCGTTTGGGAGGTGTGGCCTATCAAAGCTTTCTATGGTCATATGGGTGTAGTTTTCGACACTCTAAGCTAAGCTCCCGACCCTAACACTTGACCCACCACTCAAGGGCATATTCTACGGGAGACTATGGGTATAAGTGCTGTCGCGCATTTTTTTGTGTAGCGGTCTTGGCAAGGTAATTGAAGAACGCACACTTGGTAATATCAAAGCGCACAAAGCAACCACCACTCCACACTTCATGCGAAAAAAAAAAGATCGCCAATATGTGTCAAAAATTGTCTCGATTCGTCATGGCCGCACTTTAGAGTTCAAACTATGTGGATGTCGATTATGTGTGCTCACGATGTCCAGATCATTGAACGTCCTTCGCGGAAGAACAAATTTTCTGAAAAAAATTGTGGAGAGAGAAAAATCCAAAGCGAACAAGAGTCATGATCTTTGTACTGTTTGTTCAGCAACGTTTTAAAATCGTTGGGGCCATGGGGTCAAAATTTGACACTGGATACGCGTGCGCACGTCCATTATTCTATCGTATTCCTCTGACTTGCTCCACACTTCATTCAAAAATATGATCGTCAACATGTGTCGAAAATTGTCTCGATTCATCATGGCCGCACTTTCGAGCTCAAACTACTTTTGCTTGCGTGTGACACCATATTACCAAGTGTGCATTCTTCAATTACCTTGCCAGGACCGCCACACAAAAAACACGCGACATGGAGTGGTGGTTCAAGGAGCCCAACTAAACAAAAATGTTAGGGTTGCGAGCCAAACTCAGAGTGTCGAAAACTACACCCATATGACCATAGAAAGCTTTGATAGGCCACACCTGCACCATAGGCATACCTTGGCACGGACCATGGCCTAGGCGTTAGCGCTGCTGGTAAGCTTGGCGCTGACGCTAAGTATAATTGGTGCTAGCGCTTCGAATTAGTGGCTCTGTTGCTGAGAAGGACCGGCGTGGCGCCGGCACGCGTTGAGAATTGGCGCTCTCAAACACAGGAACGAATAGCATTGGCGCTGAGACTTGGCGATGTTTGGCGTTGGTGAAGTGGCATGAACTTGCGTTTTGTCCTTTCGTGCCGACCTTGGTGTTAGCACGCAACCACCTCAACGAGTAAGAAGGCACCAACGCCTGAGTCATGCATGTGTTGAAATTTTGGATGACCAAAACAAGTGGTGTCACATGCAAGCAAAGGCAACAATTAGTCCACAAATTGTTCCTGCAAAAAGATTTCCCAATTATGAGCCCCACTTGTTCAAGAGCGGAGGTTTGCATAAGAGTTTGCTACACGACGACGAGCTTAACAAGATTGTTGGCGCACATAATCATTCCATGCTCACGACTATCCGACAATTCTAGGGGGGAGATAGGCGAGGGGGGCGGGGCACCAAGCCACGCGGCAACAACCACAAGTCACAAGCAATGGTTTAGAGCTTCCAAAAATGAAGAAGCCAAATTTCCCATCTTTGTTCAGAGGCCATGCTTTGTTCAACCCATATTGGCCGCGAAAATTAGCAGTGGGGGCCCGATGAAAGGTAGCAATGGAGGGATGTTGATGACCTCCCTCCCGGCTCCCCGGCTTTTGCTCAATAGTTTCACACCACTATGGCTAGGCAACCGGACGGGGCCAATCCTAGTCAACGTGTGCGAAGAAAAAATTTTGAAATCCAAATTCTAAAATGTTGATCCTTCCAATGATGAGTTCCATGCAACGGCTAAGGGAAAAAAAAGATTCATCGAACCTTGCTTTGATAAATTTTTTTTTGGATTTTTTTGGATGTGAATGCTTGGCTACTTCTTTTTCTCCGTGGCGACTTGCCGCCCGACACGCAACCATACAATTGTGCACCAGCTTTGGGCATGCTAGCTTTGCTATGTAAAGGTAGGACACATCCGTGAGAAGAGGTAGTTAGTTGTGTGGCGCCTCTCGGTGCTCGCTCGCTCGCGTTCAAACGACTGGTAGTGAATGGAGGGGGAGGGTGGATTCCAAGGTTGCCAATGCTCCACGTCAATGTTCGAAAGGGAGGGGCCTCAATGGAAGCTTTCGCTTGTGCTTTTGGCATTGGCAACTCGAAACAAATCGGATGTCGAGGGGGTGTGCGTGACTGTTGGCTTGCGAACGCGCAATGGACTTCGGTTTGTGTGTCCTTGTAGGCAAGCATGTATTCTTCGAGACCGGCGGCGGCAAATTGTGCTTGGAGTCCGATGCAACAGAGCAACCGACCGCTCCTCGGTGCCGCGGCACTCATCGTTGCTACAGCGTTGATGATCGCTATCACAACAATCGGATCCGTGTCGTCGCTATGGATAGTGGGAAGCCAAGGTATTTCTGTTGGAGTTGCGCAAGGCGGGGTAGCGCCGGCGCCACATCGCTCAATCGAGAGGCCTTTGGCCAAATCGTCGGGAGCGGGACTTCACACAAATGTGCCGGCTTTGGAGGGGGCGCGCAAACCAACATATGAGACAAGCTACTTGGGCAGTCCGGGTAGTGTTGTGGCACGATGGGCCTATGTTTTCCTGATACCCGTGGCAATCATCATGGTGAAATTACTTTGGGGGGCGCGAAAGGCTAATGACGATGTCCTTGGGCTTTTGGTAGTAGAGCGTGCAGCGCCACAAAAATACGCAATTGCAGCAATGGCCGAGTCTACCGCGGAAGAAGCGGAGGAGGAGGACGACGACGAGGAGGACGAGGAAGTCGAGCTACTAGACGATGAGGAGGCCCAGTTCAGGGAGGAAGTAGGGCTGGGTGGCGACAATGAGCCGCACCTCCCCTTGGATTTGGATGAGGACTTCGACGATGCGCGCGAGGATGCGCAAACGAAACTAGAGGAGGAGGGCGAAGAGGAGTTGGACATGTCGCCCGAGGCGATTGAGGCTCGGATGTTGGAAGAACACGAGGCGTTGGAGAGGTTCGCTAAGTACGGTCTTGGCACGCGCGACCCGTCCTGGGACGACCCCGAGGTCCCGCACCTATTGGATATGTGGGTGCCGGATGAGGAGGATTCCGTCGCTCAAAGACCCAGAATGGCGATGCGGACTCTCACACCTCCCAACCTCATTCAACACGGGGAGGACACCGGACTCTACGCGCGAACGCTCCTTCAGATAACGCCAGACGTTTTCTGGCGGGGCATAACCGTTGTGGAGATGTGGAAGGCC
Source organism: Eutreptiella sp. 'Long Island Sound 2002' (assembly GCA_964036045.1). NCBI lineage: Eukaryota > Euglenozoa > Euglenophyceae > Eutreptiales > Eutreptiaceae > Eutreptiella > Eutreptiella sp. 'Long Island Sound 2002'. The sequence continues at coordinate 30,941,491 of OZ038401.1, read as the reverse complement.
AAGTCCCCGGAGAAATGGCTTGACTACATCCAGTCCTGCTTGGTCCAACGGCGGTTTTTCCGCAATGTGGTGCCGGCGGAGAAACGGAGAGCTATCGCGAATCTGCAATTTGACCCGGAAACTCCGAATGGGCAGAAGTGGCTGAAGGAGGCCGCGGACGACATTTACGAAGCAATGACGACCCGTCCCAAGGATTTCACACCGGCAGAGCTATCGTCGTTGTACTATTGGTGTTTGCTTCAGGCGGACCAGGAGGATGAGGATCTTGGAGGTTGGGAACCGAGCTCCGAGGCTCAGGCTGAGGCCGAGGGTGTCCACTTTTAGAATTATTCGAGGGACCCAGACCTTCTTGTCTTGGGCTGGACATCAGCCGTCTACGGTTTTCCTCTGCCACCGACGCCTTCCCAAAGGCGTTACTCCGAAGGGTAGGACAGCACGCATCAGGGATGCGTTTGAAAGGCTGCAAGCCCTGAACCTGAACCCTATTCTGGACCTAGATTCCGTCGTTTCTCTGCCCCCGGATGCACCCGTGCACCCGCGCGTAGCCTCATGGTTTCTTCACTCCCCATGTTTTTGGCTTGTCCAGAACTTTCGCTTGTCCAGTGCCGTGCCCCATTGCAATTCAGGCTCGGTGTGTGTTGGCGAGCGTTGCCATTCGTGCGCGTGCGTGTGTGCGTGCGTGCGTGCGTCTGTGTGTACAAGCGTGGCCTGCAGGACTGCAGGAGTGTCTCACGTGTTGGTAAGTGGCATCAGCATGGCGCAAGACTGTCGAAGGTTGGCTGTACGAAGGTCGCTGCGGGCAGGACGTGGACTGGGTCTGCGGCTGCCCCGGTCCTGCCCTGTCTCCTCTAATAATTTGCTTTCTGGTGCGCCGTGTGCTGTGCCGGTGTTGGTCGGGCGCCCCGAATGAGCTGCCCGGGGAGCTAGGGGGCAGGCTTGTCGGTTTGGAACGGAACCCTGGAACTCGTTTTCTTGTGAGGAAATTTGTCGGAAGTCTCAATCGTCATTGCAAATGACTCTGTTAGCCCCCCTTGGTTGTTAGTAGGTTCCTTCTCTGGCCTCAACCTGTGAAATTTTTTGTTTTCCACATTCTTGCGTAAGCCACATCCCCTCTGTGACATGGACCCAAACCCTGCCCCCTGGCTCGTTTCCGAACCATACGATTGCAAGGTGCATCGCGAAGCTCGATCTTTGCCTTGGCCAGTTTGGTCAGCGTCAAGCCCGAATAGCACCAAGAGTTACCATCGTGCTCACACTCTGTCTTGTCACGCCACATGGGATGGCAAGCAGTGTGGGGGCATCCCAAGGTAGAAAGTGCAGTGGTATCTGAACGTCATGATTTGAGTGTGCACATCCTGCACAAATGTCTGTTGTGCGAGTGTACGGGACACCCGCCCATATACAGCCAAATTGCGCAGGGGCAAGCGAGGATTAGGCAGCTTGCCTGAAATACGTCCGGCCCCAGACCCCAGGGTGACTTTTACAAGAATGGTATCGGCAGTTAATGGGTCCTTTGTGTCTCAGGCTAGGAAGCGCTGCAGGTTGACACTTTCCCTGCCATGTGCTCCAGATCCATCCCAGCCGTATCGTTACTGCCTGGTCTGTACGAGGATGCGACTGTCGTTTGATGACTGTGGCACTGCTTCCCCTAGTGCCAATTTGAGATTGGGATGATGATTGGGGTCCTATGCCCGTTCTCTGCCAGTGGATGCTCGCGGACGATCCATAATACCATGGATTTGGCCCTCGCGCAGACGGTGTTGGCACCCTCTGGACCTTTGTGCAGGCATAACGGTGGTGAAGGCTGGCCCAGCCTGAAGTCCACTTCATCTGCGGTTGAATGTTCCTGTCCAAGCGCCAGTCAGAGTAGAGCGGTTGTTGGAGGGCTAAAGCATTTGGTCCACCACAACCTCACCAGCGACCGTTCATATTGTGCAAGAGTGTTGGTGAAACATAAGCAGTGGAATGCAGAACACATCGCAGACTGATCATTACTCAACGATTGTATTAGGACCTTTGCGGAACGGTGGTGAAGGCTGGCCCAACACAGGGACAGGGCGTGGAATGAGTCTAGAGTTGGCCCGCGCCACCGGCCGCAACCTGCCACCCCGTAGCACTGCGTCCGCAGATGAAAGTTACGCTTTGTATGCATTGATCAAGGCATCCCTTGCATTTTTTCCCCCACAAACGTGGGCTGAGCCCAGATAGCCAAAATGTTGTGAGGCAACGTGGGAAGCCACAAGGGCTGCCCGCCCACGCCATCAGGCTTATATCTTTCCTCGGCTGCAAAGGAGGTAGATGGGGCGTCCCTTGGCAACCGTTTCAAGTTTTTATTGCTGTTGTAAAGGGCAGCTGTTAAGGACAGTCTATGGCAGAGTGCGGTGGGAGGGTGACTAAGGGCAGTGGGGTTTAAGCGATGGCAGTTGTCAGGTAAACGACGGCGGTGGGGGGTCACCGGCGTGGACTGAAGGACGGTAGTGGTTGGAGGATAATCGGTGGTGGAGTTTGTGATGACCAATTGCGATCCTGCCGACAGTTGCGCAAGGAAAACTGTAGGTCGGTTTGGTTTTCTGCCAAGGGCTATCAGTTGAGGGTGTTTTGCTGCCCACCCACCCGATTCCCCGTCCACCTACCCACCCCCAGCCCATTCACGCATCCTGTGTACAAAGATTCTTTGCACTGCTTTTTTGGGAAGCATGTTCCTTGTTTTTTTTTCAACGGTGATGGTTCACCCCACTGGTCATGTTCCTGCCAGGACACCCACCCCCCAAGCAACAAGGAAGTTGGCCAAGAGAGGGCGACTGCAGTGGTCCAAGCTTCGTGGAAACGTGGGAATCTGTGGGTCAGATGTTGATACGATGTCTCCTGATGCAGGCAGTTGCGCATCCCTGCGCAGAATGGGAGCAGCAGAGAGCGGTGCACAACAATCCAGTAAGCAATTTTGGACGGCCCCAATTATATATTTATATATGTTTTGGCAGAGCATCGGGGCTACGCCAAAACAGCCCACGCCTAGAACAGTTCGAGGGCAGATCAGAGGTTTCTGGCAAGACAAAGGGTGCGGGGTCATGAGGTTTGGGACCTGGTTTACGCACATGTGGAGTGGGTCTTTGTGCACAGCAGACTGATGAAGGTGTCCAGTGACCGAACATTTTGGTTGCAGTCTTGTGTCGTGAATGCCACAGTGAAATCTGCTTTCCTGATTTCCTTCCCCTTCCCCTTCCTTTTAAATTATCTTTCCTCTTGCCCTTTCCTTTTCCTTTTACCTTTTTTTCGCTTCCCCAGCTGAACTCACAGAATCTCACAGGGTTTCATGTAGCAGGTTTGATCCATCATTACCTTGCGTCACACAAAGTCAACCCCCTTCCCGTTCCGGTCACCGGAATTGCCGGAACGTGCCGGAACGTTTTGCCGGAACGTTGTGATTCTCTGAGGCTCAATGTTTTTCAGTGAAAACGCTTGCTGCTACTGTCAACCGTTGTCGTCCACTTTGCCAGTAACACTTTTGTTTGTCCATCCACTGGCAGAGATGTTGAAATGTTGTTTTTGTGGCTCCGAGGGGGCATCCATGACTGATTTCCATGATCTGCAACTGAAGGAGCAGCTGTTATTGCAACAGAAATGGGAAGATGATGTTGACGTTGATGAGGGAAATGTCTGTGATTTCTGTGTCCGTTCTGTCAAACCAAACAAGTTCTTCGACCAGACCCCTGTTGGTACCCACCGAGATGAACCTATTGGTACCCACCGAGATGAACCTGGACAACGCGACGACTCATCATCTGCTCAGGTTCAACAAGTCAAACCAGGCAAATCAGTCAAACCAGTCAAACCAGTCAAACCAGAACCAAAGAACAAGGCCCGCAGAACCGTCAAAACCGTCACAGTAGATGATGCAAAAAACTTCGGTGGGTGGCAGAGCCAAGTGACAAAAAGTGCAAAAAAACTTCGGTAGCCCGGTAGAGGGGCTCGAACCTACGCTTGCAGGTCTGTAGTCCAGTGCATATCCACTGCACCAGCCTGGAAATTGAGGGATGCTTTGGGTTTCCACATTACTCCAACTGCCGAACAACCAAAAGGAAGGTGTGTTTGCGCCCTGGGACTGAGATCCTGGGCACCGGGAACCTCTTTTGCTGAAAAAACGGCTCGCCGGAACGTTGCGCCGGAACATTGGGTTTTTCTCGCCGGAACGGGAGGGGGGTTGCAAAGTAAGTTTCTGACCCCTGTAGCCATGGTTGATCTGCACCCTACCACCAAATTTCACTACTTTCTGCATGGGGGACAAGGATTGGCTAGACACAGGACTTACTCTTTTCACCTGAATGGTGTAGTTTGGCCATAATTATGCTAGGCATTGCCCGGTGCCTGCTAGAGGGGATCACTCTGGAACACTTGCTTGTCAGCTGGACAAACATGTTCACAAGCTGCACACATCAACAAAGTCACATGGAAATGTGACTGCAATACGTAAAGTAACACATAAATCGAGAAAACACCAAGCTCTCTTTCCACCTTTTTGCAGATGTTGCGTCTCAGCCCACAGTCTCTGCAGCATATCGTCCACCACCCCCTGCCCACTGGCCGTAGCTTCTGGCATGGTCTTCAGCCTGTTTTTGCAGTTTTGCAGCAAGTCTGGCGGTACCAGCTTGCCCTACATGCTCTCGCTGATGCGCACATCTCCGGCCTCCCCCCCCCCCCAGATTCGATATCATGCGGATTTTGGGATTGGTTGTGGGCACCGGCTACTCCAATTGACACACTTTTTTCAGGCTTGGCCCCATTGTAAACTAAGGGCTGTAACTTGCGCTGTAGCTTACCAAAATTACGTAATTTATGCCCAACCAGCTGTCTTACTTGGGGCTGGTTGAAGTGTATTTGTGTCTACAAGAACATCTGGCCGGTACAAAGCTTTTCCTGCAATGGAAGAATGCCAAAAAATGTGCAACATTTTTGTATGCAACAAACATGAACGAATGCGATCTGAGAAGGCTTCCGGCGCTAGAGGGGCTAAAAGGGGAGGGGGGCGGGGGGGGGGGGGGGGCGGGTGGATTTCAACGCTAGACCTGCAGAATGCGTTCTGGACCATCGGGCTGCCCAAAAGGTGGAGTGGAGAATTTCTGGTCAAGAGGAAAAGGGGGGTGCTCATGAAGTAAGTCCGGATGCCGTTTGGCTGGTCCTACAGCCCAGCGATATGCCAGTTGCTGGTTAGGGCGTGGAGGGAGCGCTAAGGGGAATCAAAGGTAAACATTGGGTGGACATTGGGGGTGCATTCAGCGCAGTATGCGCGCAGTGCAACTATATTGGGCGTCTAGCCGTATTGGAGACCCATACTTTGTGATACTAGGGGCATCATTGCTACGCCTAGCGTAGATTTTGATGCTTCTTCCACATTGGGGATATGGCATTTTTGGATTTTTACCCACTTTCACCCATTTCCACCCCTTTTCACACTTTTTTGCTCATCCCTCATCCATCATGGACTCCCACACTTTGGTGTGGGCCTTTGAGTTGGGGTGACGGACTCCCCGGTTTTAGCCTGTTTGCCTGCCACGGTTGAATGCCCTATGCAAGGCCGCATCACTGCTAATGAGGATGCGTGGTTGCACCACAAGTGGAAACCGGAGGCTGATATGGATTCCCTCGTGCAAGCCATTTCTAGTTGAGGATGAGGTGGACGCATACGAAGCTTTGGCACTAGCTGATAGGGTGAGTGAGCTTTCAAATGCCGCCACTCTGGAGCATTCTGATTTTGTACTTAGTGGACAATTGAACAGAAAAGGGGATATGTGTGTGGCTTTCCACATTTTGCATGATGTTTTATGTGAGGGGAAGGTAGCTTGCATTTGTCTTTAGCTAGGGTAGTTTGGGTGACCCAAATTTAGGGGCGTTTGGAAGGGGTGTGCCTAAGGGTTCTTTAGGGGGTACCTAGTCTAAAAGTAGCGCGCAATGCGCGCACAGTGCACACGCAGTGCAAGGAATCCCCAATTGATGACGTGCTCGCGGCATCATGCAACAAACGGCGACTGTGCCTTGTGGTCCGTAGAGTACAGAACCAAGTGCAAAGGGTGGGTGGGTGGGAAGCTTTGCGCCTATGGGGCCAAAACGTTAAATGAGTGTAAACGTAGTTCAGGGAAGGCGGGGTCAGTGAGCGACGTTGCAGATGAGGGGACCCATGCCCGGATCTCTTGTTACTCAGCCCACCTGTAACTACGGTTTTGTGGACCCTTGCCCTGCTCCTACGATGCACCAAGGCAAACTTTCACTTTCCATGGATGGCCTCAATTTTGCGCGCGGCTGCACGCCATCCCCGCCCCCCTCCCAGCCCCTTTGTTGGCACCCATGCTAGCACATTCCCCATGGCGATCGGGGTATGGTCGTAAGAACCAACCTGCGCAATCGGCACAATCGTGCCGTGCAACAAGCAAAGCACCAACATGTTGTGCACGCATCGATGTGTATGGTGTTGTGCCGTGGCGGTGCTGGGGGGCGTTGTGTGGGGCCTGTACCGCTCTGGGCACACCCCTACCTAGCAACCATGTCCTAGACAACAAAAGACAACCAAAACCCAAACAACTAGCAAAGCCAGGCGCTGCCCAAAGCAACCTGGCTGCCAAGCCACCCACACTCCCATGTCCCCACCACCCCACAGTTAGTACAAACAACACAGGGCAAATGAAAACAATGGGTGGGCCGTGTGGTGCACACCCATACACTGCTACCCTCGACTCAGAGGCATCCTTAAGACCCTCCGCACCCCATACCAATATGCAAGGGGGGGTATCCTTGCCATCTATGGCCCAAGGGCATACCTTGAAGGCCCCATTTCCACAACATAGCGCGACGTTGTGCATGCAAAATACACAATTGCTGGATGTTTCCACTGACTTCCATTGAGCATAACCACGCCCCAGGCTCCAAACACCACGCCAAACACTGAGGGCCCGTTGCGACCGCAGATGCTCTAGCCTAGATCTTCCGGCGAAGCACACACACACACAAAGATGAGATTTGGAGATCCATAGATGCTGTAAATGGGCGCGCGGGTAGACACCCTGCAACGCAAACATCGGCGCGCCACAACCAACACACACTCCTGCCTGCCTGCAACACACACTCCTGTCTGCCTGCATGTAGGTTTCGCTGAGCGGGTTTTCTTGCTTCTTTGCGGGTGAATCGAATTGAATTGTTGTGTATTTCCTGATGAATTCATTTGTTAAACAATGTTGTCACCGTGTCAATTCCTCTCTGCCCTTCTCTACCCTTCTCGCTGTGCGAGATTGGGACCTCTCGCAGACGAGCTTGTGCCAAATGTCACATGAACGTGGAGGCCTATTTTTGAAGCATTGCACTTCAATAAGTGTAGTGAGGGATTGACACATTGACAAAAAGAAAGGGGGGCTCAGCATATGGGGGCCGTGGATTGGGTACTGAATGCCACTCTTTCAGCCCTGTTCTAGGGATTTTTGTTAGACCTAGTTTTGAAAAGGCAAGGTTCGTTGAGGACAGAAACACACCCCTATTGCGGTGTCATTGGCATAGCAGATGTGAAGGCATGCAATCGGATGTCCAACCCTTTTTAGATAATCATTGCAGGAGACAAAATGATCCGCTAGGGCCTCCGCCATTTGGTTATGGAGCGGGTGGGCGGTTTCCATCTCATCTAGCCCTTGTGGAAGGAATTGCAGCACTTGTAGATATCAACGTGGCTGATGACGGTGACACACATTGGGGGCGCCTCAAGCGCAGTGCAGCGCGCAGTGCGCGCGCAGTGCAACTATTTGGGCGTCTGGCCGTACTAGAGACCCATACTTTGAGATACTAGGGGCCCCTAGGGGCATCATGGTGACCCCTAGCGGAGGTTTTGACTTCTGATTTTGTCCCCCTTTGTTTGGGGACCCCCGAGAATGCAAGGGTGACGTAGCATTTCCGCCCTCTTTTGGGCCCCAACCTTCCGGTGCTATTGAGGAAAGTGAAGGGACATTGTATGGATTATGAGATTGGCTCCATGGATGGTGCATACAAGGGGCGCCTCCATGTGGCATGGCCATTTATCGGTCGAAAGACGTTGACCGAGCGGCAAAAGGAGTACAACGATGTTCATGGTTTCTATAGGGCACGCATTGAGCACTTGTTTGCACGCATGTGGCACCGGGGCATCATAAGGAACATATGGAGGGGATCCGGTACGGAGTTGCATGAGTACGTGCGTGTACTCTTGCATTTGCAGCAATTTTTGATTCGAAGACAGGTGGAACAGAAAGACAGTTCTGTGTTCTTGAGGGTGGCGACCAATGCGCTGTTCATGGCTTTTCCAGTTGTGCATGATGTGTGTTATGTGAAGGGAAGGTAGTTTGCAGCTTTCTTGAGCTAGGGCAGTTTGGGTCACCTAATTCTAAGGGCGTTTCCAAGGGGTTTGCTTGGGGGCTCTTCGGGGGGAACATAGTCTAAAAGTAGCGCGCAGTGCGCGCGCAGTGCAAAGACTCCCCCATTGGCCGCCACTGCACCAAACTCGCCACATGACATGGAAACTGTGGCTGTGGAGCCATGTTAGGTGGGATGGTACCCGGCCACTGTGGGAACTAGTGCGGCTCCAGTGCTCCCTGTGCTGCCTACACCACGTTACCGCTATGCACCACCGTCCGGTGTTTGGCCTTCGCTCATCTGATGATTGCGCGGCGGCATGGTAAATTGTCCCCTCAGCTTGCACACCACAATCATCACGTGGTACTAGTGCCAAGCCACGCGCTCTTGCCGTTGGGCTCCATATCCCGGAGGCAACCGGTCACAAAATAATGTAGGAATGCAACATGCAGTAAAGGTCATCGTTGGTGGCCCTCGTCCACCAGTCTGCCGCATAGTCAGTTCATTCCACTCCACACAAGGAGATGATACCCACATGTTGCGGAAGGCCACTTTCCAGCCCACTAGCACCCGTATTTGCCTCCACAGGCATATCCGCCCAGTATACCGAAATGCAGCCCCGCACCATCAAAGCGCCACAGGGCCACTTGCACCAAGGCCTGGATCGTATGTTATCTAGAAGGCCGCCTCAAAGACTCCCCAAACTGCTCCACAGCCGGCCTAGCCTGTGTTTCCAACACTCTTGGGGCATCATGCTACAAGGCGCCCTCAATGCTGGCATGGGGCTGGGCAATGACCTCCTCCGGCACCAACAGACGTCCTTCGTGGCGCTCGAGTGGACAACACGGTGGCTCCAATATGTGGTATTGGCACACCGATGTCATGCGCGGACAAAGCGGTATTACCTCATGTGCAGTCTGTGGATTGCAGAACAAGCACACCACTTGAATCACTGCATCCCACTGGTGGTCGGTGGGGAGACTCCCCCAAAACTAGAATAGGACAGCAGTGTTCTCTGCCCCTATGCAAATAGCGACCAGCTGTGCCTGAATGTCATCCCCCTCTCCCTCCCTGTCGCTGATAGTGTATGAAATGCAACCCGCTGAGTCGTCTCACCCTTCAATCTTCACACCGCTGTCTTTTTCAGCCTACAGTCATTGTGCCTCATGCACACTGGGAAGCCTACGGGCGTGGCAGCCTCCCACTGCATTACCTGGTTTCAGACTCAGCTAATCCTCACGACGTGTCAGATCCGCTACCACAGCCAATGTGGGATCATCGTAGCACTGGACAGCTCTGAACCTTGATTCCGAGAGGTCATCTCGAGTACTGTGAAGTGAGCGGGCTACGCCATCTCATTTTGGTCAGCACCAAAAAAAAATTCCACAAAATACCCACTAACAATGATGAGATCTCACAAGTCATGTGTACTAGTCTTGGCACCTGAAGGTGAGGGCTTCGAGCATTACGTTCCCCTCTGCTTTTCGAGGTTCCTTGCCACAGTAGAATTTGACAAGCTGCGCCCTGATTCCAGTTGGCTCTGTAAGTTGATTGTTTTGCAACATGCTGATGCCATGGCCGTCACTACCCAACACACTGACACACCGATACCCCACCCACCAGGATGTGCTATCGGATGTGGTATTGGGTGTGGTGTCGGTTGGGGTGTCGGGTGTGTTAATGATGCCACCCGCCGGCGGTGTGGTTGCCAAACTGTGCACAGCGTTTGGCGCGGGGTGGGCACTGCATGCGGGCCATGCAGGCGAATGTGCGCGAAACCGTACGCATCTTCCACATCTTTCCATGTGGACTCGTGCTTTGGCGCTTGCCTCCTCGCTCCCAGGTCAATTCTTCCACCTGAATTCTTGAGGGCAATAGATCCCCTGGTGTGGTCCCCGTAAATCCCTAATGGAGGGTGTTGTGACCTTCAAGTGTTGGTCAGAGAGCCGCCGGTGGGTGTGTGGGGGGGAGGGGGAGGGATACGCCTGCCCTAGCAGAGAAGGGGCAGAGAGCAGGAACCTGCCCCGACACGCCCGCCGCGCGCATCCAATTGCCCCAATTGGCGCACACGTCATAGTCCACAAGGCACGACTCGAACAGCTCCGCTCCCACACGCCAGTCGAGCCTCAGCTCCAAAACTACGTAGGACGCCACGAACTGTCGTGCCCGGTCCGACATGAACCCCGACACGCACATCTCTCTGATGGCTGTGTCGATGAGAGTGGGGTCAGGTGTGGTGTTGGGTGTGCCACCAGGTGTGTTATCCGGTTGGTTACAGGGTGTGTGATGTCGGGTCATCCGACACGACTCCAAACGGTGACAGGCCACACCTCAGTTTTTCTTCTGATTGTCCACATTTTGGTCAGTTTCACACATGCTGTTGCGATGAAGTACACAGTCATCCAGACGCTCAGGACATGGGCGTCCGTGTGTGCAGACGAGGACCTGTACCCTCTGGCGTCCTGCCTGGTGTCATGCCTTGAGACCCTTCTGCAGAGGACTCTCCGAGAGTCCTCGAACAGCGCCAGCGAGCAGCAGTGGATGCTTCTGTACGGACGGCTGAATGAGTGCACCGGATACTCGCAAGAGGCGCTGCTGCAGCTCTCTGCTACGCCCCCGAAACATAGCGAGGGGTGCGCGAATCCAGAAGTGTGGCTGGAGGCGCTGCGATTCCAGTCCGACCTCCCAGCCACCGATGCATGTACTGCTCAACGGTCAGACTCCAACGCACATCCGCCTCTTGACATCCAACAGCCCCCCAACACGCGTCCGGCCCCTGAGACGCAACCGCGTCCTGCGGATCATGCCCCGGAAGCCCAGTTCATGGACAGGCTGCACGATGCCGCCGCACTTCTGGAGCGTGCCGGCGGGCCGCTCCCCCTGATGGAGGCCGAGGTGCAGGTGGCCGCCACCCTTCTGGAACGGATGCAGGACGCGCTGGCGGCCATGCAGGACCGGTGCCAGGGCCGCACAGCTGGGGGCCGCAGCGCAGACGGTATCCTGCAAGCGGATCCTGGCGTCTTCCCGCTGCTGGAGGGCTGCGTGCCTCCAAAGCTGGAGGAGGCCTTGGCGGACCTGGACTTGGGAGACTACGGGGGTGCGGGGTACTGGATGTGCTCCCTGTGCCAGCGGCCCACGGGGGAGCTCTACCCTGACCACATGCGGCAGCAGCACCCAGGACAGCCGGTGGCAGCGAAGGGGCCAGAGAGCCTCCAGATTGATGACATTCTGAGGACTGTGCAGGCCCTTCAGAGCCCTTATCCCGCCTGCACTGTCTACAGTATGGAGAGCCCCGTGTATCTGGCATCCAATAAGGTGTGGCTGTGCATGTCTTGCTCATAGCTGACGCATCCAGTGCAGCGGAGCAGATGTTGCAGTGTCATACAAACTTGGAATATGAATCTGTGAAAGCTGTTGCAGTTCTGCGATCATTTGTGCTGACGCCTACTGTGCAGTATTTGCTGACATGGTAGGTGCCGATACTGGACGGTGCAGAATGGGGCAGGTGGAAAATGTCTTGTGTGGGAAAGCCCCGTGTTCATAGCCAGGCTAGACCCAGTATGCAAGGTGTCATGCGAGGGGGCTGAGCACCTAGGTCATTGCCTGTGGTCTCCAGGGATGGTTTAGTGAGCATTAGGCCCGAGGAAGTATGTGTGAGGCGGAGCACAGAGGACCAGCTTAGACAACACCCCGTGACCCTGCTGCTGTGTGGCCGGGCAATACTGAGTCACAGATCCTCCTCCTCCTCCTCCCCCCAGAGGTGTGGGATTCGGGTGTTGGCATAGCACACCCATGGTACGATGCAAAAGGACAGGCTTTGGCCCTGCCTCAGGCTGGCCCTGCTCCGTTTGAAAGCCGGGTCACCACCATTTGCTCTGAAAAGGGCCAAAAATGCATGAACTAGTACACAAATTGCTCAAACAGTTTTTGGTCTCAACAGCTCAAAAACCGACATGGGTCTCCTGAGTCTCCAACAATGATCAACGCACCTTTTGTAAAGCAGACTTTGCACTCTCTGTGTGTGTTTTACCCTATTTGGCCACTGGGAGCTGGGTTTTAAGGGCAAGGGCTGGTGCGCAAACCGCCCTTTTGCCTCCAACAGGAGAGCGTCCAGAGCAAAGGGGGTGGGGTTGGAAAAGGGGTGCTCTGACAGACCCCCCCCCACCCCACCTGTGGTGCAATTTTCCCCTGGCCTTGGTGGTCATTTTGCAGGAGGGACAGTGTGTGTGTGGGGGGGGGGGTTAATATGAGGTCTCACCTCCCACTACCCGTGTAGCGAGAACAGGAATCTGGCAATGTGCATCGCATGAAGCGTAATATAATTTAAAAAGTGCAAAAACTTGAAAAAATTGTTTGCAAACTACAGACGAGGAGCGACCGACCCTCTTTCAGAAGACAGATGCCGACCCTCCGCTGCGCAATCATCGCTTTCTGTTCTTTGGATGCCCCAGGCCATGCGTGAGTGGAACGTTGCACCGGAGGCCTTTGCGGCGTGGCGCGGGTTTGCGTGCCTTCTGGACTCGGAACTCCGGCAGATGGACCGCTTCGTGGGCAACGCGTACCGCGCCGTCAACTTCCGCGTCCCCGCCGGGCTGTATCAGAAGGGCGGTGTGGTGACGTGGAACCAGCCCTCCAGCGCCTCCTCAAACCCAAAGGTCGCGAAGGCATTCCTGCAGGGCGGCGCGGGGGGCGCCCTGCAGGGCACCATCTTCATCCTTCGGTCCGCTGCTGCACGCGGCATCAGTGCGCACTCCGTGTACCCCCATGAGGCGGAGGTGCTGTTCCCTGCAGGGACGCAATTTCAAGTGCTGAGCCAGGCTGATGCCGGGCTGAAGGGCCTGCTGGAGGCGGCGATGCGGTGCACGCTGCAACAGGTGTGGCCTCTGCGACCTGACGTTCGTCGCCTCCCGGCTGCAGCCTCTCGTGCGCACCTTTGTGGTCTGATGTGGCCTGGAATCCATTGCGGCCGTCAGCTGCCATTTCACCACCAACCGCCGAGAGCTCACCGCCAACACCCGTTGAGTCCAGCGTTGGTTGACCAGCTCGCAATCAACCGTTAACCGCCAAGGCTGGGGAGCGGGCTGGTCTTCGGTTGAGGAAAATGTCAGCGCATCCCAGTGTCTCGTTTCTCTCGGGGCTGCAGGTTGCCAAATAGTTATGAAGCTGCAATTAATGGACGGGGGAGATGGATGGATGACGCGTTTGTCAGTGGTGGTTATGAGTGCTGGTTGTAGATGGTGTTCACAGGTTGCAGTCAAAAGTGGTGGTGATGAGTGGTTGTTATAAGTGGTGGTAATCACTAGCGCTCATAGGTGGAAGCGAAAACCAGCGGTGATGCCCAGCAGGTCTCAGTGGCAGTGGTTTTAAGTGGTGGTTACAAGTGGCGGCCATAAGTGGCTGTTGTAAGTGACGGTAATAGTGGCGATGATAACTAGCAGTTATAAGTGGCTGTTATTACCGAGCTGGGTTTACCCTGTCGAGGTTTTACAACCCTACTTGGGGTCTGAGGGTGAGCAACATATTTTAGCAGCAGCAGCCAGCAGCAGCAACAGCAAGCAGCAAGCAGGCGGCCCAAAAGTCCTTTTTGCCCACTTGGTGGCTCAAGACCGGGATTTAAGTAGCTCAAAATGACCGCAGAGCAAATCCGCATCACCACAAACAAGTTTTGTGGCATTTCGAGCCGTCTAGCCCGTTCTATGGCCAATTTAGTGTCCAAAAATGGCCATTTTCAGCCTGTTTTGAGGCAGTTTTCAGGACGATCGTCCTGAAAGTTCAGGACGATCACTAGTGTGCCAAGCTATTGTCTCAAATGCAGCAATGACATCTACCGCCCAGCTCGGTCCTAGTAGAAGTCTTGATAAGTGGCTGTTGTAAGTGGCGGTAATAAGTTGCAGTTATATGAGGCGGCGAGTGGGAAAATTGGTTGTCAGTATTCTGACGGCACCAGCGATGCTGTTGAGGAGGTGCTTTTTTGTCGTACGTCCACAGAAGACGTGTCAGAAATACCTGCTCATTGGTCATTTTTCCAACCTTTGGTGGGTTTTGCTACATTGTGGAAGCTTTCAAAACACCCTCAAGCTCTTATGGCCTGAGTTTTCCAAACACGGCCTTTTTCGGTTATTGGCGTGCGTTCTTTCTGTAGAGAGTTGTAGGGTGGAGAATTGGGGTTGGCAGCTTGTGTTTAGCAGCAGGTGCATTGACGACAAAATGCGCTCTCAGAATTTTGACAGCCCTTTGTCCGACCAAAGTTCTGTTAGATTCATATGGCACTCCCTGGATGTGCCTCTCTGGCAATATGCTAGACATGCATGAAACAGACTATTGTTGTTAAAGCGGCTGTCGGATTTTTACAAGTCTGACAGATGATTGCGCAAATCCCCTCCCACGTCTAGAAAACCCCACATTTTGTTGGCAGTGCATCTGCTAGTAAACCAAATCCTCACCCAAATTTCCCACCCAACCAGCCTCTACAAAAAGAATAGAGGCCGGCCACCAAAAACACCCCAGTTTTTTGAAAATTCATGCCCCTGGAAGCTGGAAGGCCAAAAAAACCCCATTTTCAGGGGTTTGCAACAGTTGACCATGCAGCAAATCACACAAAAAATTGCAAAAACAGCCTCCTGGAGTAAGATCTTGAAGGGCGTTGTGTGCACGTCCAAGACAGCCCCTCTACACAGTGCCGCTTTGCTGTCAGAATTCTGACAGATATTTTTTGGGTTGCCCCATTTGAGCCGCATGAGAAATACTCCGAACCACTGCAGCCACAGAGCAACACAGCCATCAGAACACACCATGAGCCACAGCTAAGGCGGCTTTTTGTCATGGGCGGTGTTTGTACTGTCCCATGTCAATCTGCGCCATGTTCCACAGGATGCCCCTGGGGCTTCCATTTTGTCCATCTTAGTCGCTGTACCCCCTCTTTGGTATGATCTTGGGCTTATCCATCAATTCCATCATTGGGTTTTGCACATTATTTGCAATCCGTTGTTTTCTGCAGACGTTGGGTGAGCACCTGTCGCCGCCCTTTGGCCCGACCAAGCAGCTGTAGATTAGGCCGGAAGAGCTATGATTTCCCTCCATTCTTAGGAGACGGATAGAAAAACCGAAAACCGACAAACCCCAAACTAGAGAGGTGGTCTCTCCCACGCGGCACACAGATTTAGCTGTTTTTGAAGTAAATGCACAGGGAGGGGAGCATAGGCCACTCCAAGTGCATTTTGGTGCATCAATCCCCCTCTTTTTCGAACGGGGATGTGTTGATATTTTGGGTGCCCCCCACTCCTTTGCGCAAGCACGGGCTTGTCCAAGCACAGAGCGGGCGTTGAACCGCTGTTTTTTGTAGTCCTGAATGCAGGATTGGATGTTTGCAGGCTTTTTGAGGGACTTGTGTGCACTTGTAGAGGGAAAGAGGGGCTCATGTCTGTGATTGTGCATTCTGTTCAAAACAACATTGTGCAACATTGTACCGTGCTTTGCTGTTGTGTGTGTCGTGCGCAAGCACAGGCTTGTCTAAGCACAGGTTGGGCATCAGACCTTTGCTTAAGATTGGACGTACCCTACCCTCGAGGGGGTGGGTGGGTGAGTGGGTTAGTTTGGTTTTGGGCAATTTAGCCCGAACTGCCTACCTCCCCCAGAAGGGGGGGGGGGGGGGTTAGTGTTTGGGTGGGTGAGTGGGTGGGTGGGTTTCAGACCAGCAGCTCTGTCGCTTGGGGGGTAACCTCTTTGCTGTGGGTCCCCCGATTTTCTTTAGGAAAAAATGTCTGTGTAATGCCTGCATACTTCCCCCATCAATCCAGCCCGGCAGGAGTGGCCCTTTGGGGAGGGCACTGGATGCATAGTCGATTGACCCCTGTAACATTGTGCCCCCTCTGTGTGAGCATGGCAGGTGGATGGTAGGACGGACAATGTATCATCTCAGACAACGAGTCTAGAGTTCCAAAACAATCCCGCACTGTTGTCGACGGTAACAGACAGTACAAAAAAGAACAATCCGATTCGACACAGTCACAGCGTGTCCCACACATCCAATTCCCCCCCCCCCCCTGCGAGAGCAACACCCTTGTCTGAGCAACAGCAGGTATTGTTTCCACAACTTTTGGAACCTTGTCCTACTTTGCCATTTATAACCCAACCCCCCCCCCCTTGTCAGAGCAACAGCAGGTGTTGTGTCCGTCAAATTTTGGGACTTTAGTGTTGCTCTCGCAAGGGGATGCCTTTGAAGGTCAGCCACCAATTCTGTTGCCACACCACATGCAATGCCAACCAACCAGCCATACTGAATCGTGTTTTCCAGAGTAGCAGGGGAAGGAGGAAGAAGAGAAGCTGTACTGAAGAAGGCACGCACACATGTATTGAGGAGTACCATGAACGGGGCACACATACAGCCACATTACACTCAAAAACACGAAGGTATTCGTGATGATTGGAGAAGCATTGGGGCGCGAAAACCAACAGACAGGGGGCAAGGTGGTGGTTGGATTGGCTCACAGCAGGTCACCAGTTGGGAGGATGCCATACAAAAGGTGATCTGCGGCAGGTCCTTGACCACAACAAGCAAGATGAGCTACATGGGCACCTAAGAGGGAGTCGGATGGACACGGACATGCAGACGGACTGCCTGTCGCAGTACTTCCACGTCGCGGGGGGTATGTGTGATGCACGATCACCCCCGGTGTGCTGCTGCACACTGGGCAGCACCTCGAAGAAAACGCTCAAACCACACCAGTATACACTCTACAGCACATGCCCCCTCCACCCCCCCGGATGCCGCCGCTTCATATGCACAACGTACTGCGTCCTCCGAGTGCAGCATTCACAAGGCCTGCACACCGCCTTCGGTCCATACGAACCGTTGCCTCCGATGGAGGTGCACACCCAGTGCACATGTACAAGAGTGATGATGCACATGCTGTGTGTTCTAGGCCGGGTGGTTGCAGTGCGCACGCCCCGCACGCGCGCAGAAGTGCGTCCCTGGTCATGCAATCGAGACCCCTCTTGGGCGTCTCATGCATTTGCACAACCGGAGGCCCCAGGCCGACGGCATCTCTTGACCTCCGACGACGCTCAGGTGGACGTGTACGAGATGCGGGAGCTCACGCTGGACAGCTGGCGGGACCTGCGCCTGTTCCTGAGCCCACTGGAGGCCGTGTGGAACGCCGCGCTGTTGGACTTCATCGACGCGCTGCCTGCGCAGGCGGTGGTGGTGCGGAACGAGGTACGGCTGTTGTGCGCGCCCATGTCCGTCCTGCCGCGGCGCGCGGAGGACGGGGCCACGCCGCTGCACATGGCCGTGGCCGTCCCCCACAACATCGGCTGCGTCCGGCTCGTCAGCGCGCGGCTACCGCCGGCCGCGTTCCAATGCACCGACGCGGGCGGCTGCACGCCGCTGCACCTCGTCGTCGAGGCGGGGCACGCGGACGTCGCAGTGCACCTCCTCCACCGCGGCGCTGCTTGGGCGGGGCTTACTCCCGCGCAGCAGCAGCGCGCGATGCCGTGGGCCTGCCAGTTTGGCGACGAGGGGCTGGTGCGGGTCGCCTGCGCCGCGTTGGGGCCTGGGGCCGGTGCGGTCCGCGAGGGGCCAAGGCGGGCCGCGTTGCAGAAGGGCCTGTACGCGGCGTCCGCAGAGCGCGGCCGCGCGGTCGTTGAGCTGCTGCTGGCGGCCGGAGCAGAAGCGGCGCAAGGGGACGCGGAGAACGAGGGCTGCACGGCCCTCATTTACGCGGCGCAGGCGAAGAATCTGGAGGTCGTGCAGCTGCTCTTGGAGGCCCGTGCGGAAGTGGATGCCGAGGACGGTGAAGGGCAGACCGCGCTGATGCACGCGGTGCAGGCCCGGCACGTCCCGGGGTGGCAGGCGCTGCTCGAGGCCGGGGCCGATGTGAACCGTGGGGACCTGGCGGGGCGCACCGCGCTGATGTACGCCGCCCTGGAGGGCCACGCGGCGGCGATACACGCGCTCGTGCGGGCCGGGGCAGACGTGCAGGCGCAGATGAAGGGGGGCTGGACGGCGCTGATGTACGCCGCCCAGAACAGCAACGTGCCTGCCATCGAAGTGTGTCGCTTGTCGTCCCCAGAAACGTGTCCTATGCACTGAATCGGAATCTTGGCTCCCACAAGTGGCGTAGCGTGCAGGCGCCCACTCCCCCTTGTCGTGTGTGCTCCATGCGCGTGCCCGTCTATCACCCCCGTGTGGCTCGTCCGTATCCCCCTGTGTGCGCGCCACAAGGTGGGCGGTCAAGTGTCAACCATGCACTGAACCTCCCCCACCCCCCGCCCCCTTCGGCAAGGCCAAAATATTATGCGACCAGAGACCCAAACCTGGCGCCGGGGATGTCGGAAAAAATCTTCCACTTGCATTGCTGATCGAAAATTTTTCACTGCACCTATTTATGCGGTCAGAATTTTATGAGATCTTGCCAATGGTGACAGAATGAAGAAGCAGGAGAAAGTAGAGGAAATCAGAATGAAGAAGGTAACACTTGGTGAACCGGAGCCCCCTGGCCCTGTGTTGGAATTTTGCACATCAGGGAAACAACCTCCAGATTTACGGCTTGGGAAGGAGACGCTCGTCAGCGCTGGCAGGGCTGTGGACGCCACGGGGGTGGTATGCTGCAATTGTGGGAAGTTGAGGGGGGGGCATGCGACACAGGCGGCAATTGCAGGGACCCACAGGCGGCACCCAACATACCACACGCAGGAAACAGATGGCACGCAGGGTTGGAAGGTGGAGGACCACCGGCGAGGTGGCGAACCCCACACTGAAGGGGTGGCTCACAGCACGAGACCTCGTCCGGTGTCTGGCTCCAATTACAAAGAAAAGACCCCCACAGCACCAACCGCTGCCCCAGCAGACCAATTATTGGGCCCTACTCACATGCAAACAACGCAAAATGTACCAACCCCATTGCCCAACAAGCAACGATGAGTGGAATGCTTCCTGTGTGCCATTTCGTCCTTCAGTGGTTTCCTTACAGGGCCCTGGACAGTCACCCGTTCTTCCCTTCGCAGCATTCGTCGGATCGTTATTGTCTGCGCAGCCATGGGGCTGGTACGGGGCTGGTACGTGTTGCTTCGTTAGTGTGTGCGTGGGGCCCAGTACTTAGTCTGCTGCAGCTGTGGTGCTGCAGGGGTGCACCCAAAAAACTGCCCACCCCCCACACTGCCCTTGCCACATGGCGAGCAGCGTAAAAATTGAGTCACCAAGCATCCACTGTCCACAGCCTGGAGGCTGGACACCACAAAACACCACCAAGTGCATTGAACCACGAAGTAGCAAACCGGCAAACGTACCCCCACCCCCCTATCTCCAGGAAGCCCAAATGTTGGTAGGGGCGCAGGGATGTGCTTAGTGCTTGGCCTACCCTCGTGGGGGGGGGGTCCAAGGGCAAAACAGGGGGGTCCTTAAGGAACCCTTTTTTTTGGCTAAGGCCTGCTCTTAAGGACCACCCCCAGGGACCACCAACCGCCAAACGCCAACCGCCACCATCCTCCAACCGCTGCCAACTGCTACCAACTGCCAACTACCAACCCCCACCAACCACCAATCGCCAACCACAAACCGCCGCTAACCGCCGCCAACCACCAACCGCCAATTGCCACCAACCATGGTTGAACATATGAGCTACATGCGATCTTTTTGCAAGACTGCAGTTTTGGCACGATTGTTTTTCTTGTTAAGGACCGCCCTGGGGCAAAAATAAGGTCTTTGTGCCTAAAATGGGCCTTCAATTTTTAGCGAGAAGAATTTTTTTTTCGGTTTCAGGTGGGTGGGTGGTTCGGCCCGGATGGTTGGGTCTTGCAGATCCATTCCCCCACCACCTCGTGGTTGAGCACATTCCTGTGGGGGTGGCGATGCATGGATTCCACCTGAGTGCCCCGCCATGGCGTGCCCCCTTTGTCTCCCCGGCATGTCCCCAATATGCACCCCCTGCGTGCGTCCGCTGTGCGCATGCCCCATCTATGTCCTTGTACACCCCCCTAGTATCCCACTGTGTGCGGATGCTTGTCTACCCCCTCTGTACGCCCAGCGCGCCCCCTGTACGTCTCACGTGTGTTCCCTCTCTGTTAGGCACTGGTGCAGCACGGAGCCGATGTGGACACTGTCGGCTGGAAGCGCGGCAATACAGCCTTGCTGCTGGCTGCCCAGAGCGGGCATGTGGCAGCCATCCAGGCTTTGGTGCAGGCCGGTGCAGGGTTAGAGGGGGCTGGGAGCCGGGGCAGAACGCCCTTGATGGAGGCCGCGCTCGGTGACCATGTGGCGGCCATGCAGGCGCTGCTGCGGGCCGGGGCTGGGGTAGACACGCGCGATGCAGACGGCCTGACTGCGCTGATGTTTGCGGCGCACCAGGGGCATGTGGCGGCCGTGCGGGTGCTGGTGCAGGCAGGTGCGGATGTGGGCTTGCAGGACCCCCGGGGACAGACGGCGCTGGAGCTTGCGGATGACCTCCGGGTCAAGGTGGAGCTCAAGAGCCTGCCAGAGGCATGAGAGTGACTGTGTGCTGGGCTGAGGCTGGTGCACAGTGCTGGCGGCAGGGACGCATGGGAGGGATGCATGGCAGGGGTGCAGTGCGACTCAGTGGGCTCGACTGTTTGTGTTTTGATCCTGGTCTCGCGGTACACATCGGAAGTGGAGGGTGCTTGCAGTGACTGGTTCGTTGAATGGCTGTGCGTGTTCTGTGATGAAGCCTGGGAGAACGTGCTGATGCATCTCTTTGCACTCCCTAATCCAAGGAGGGGTTGTACGGTATGATGCACCTCCGTGGCTGGAGGTGATGAGGTGAGAGGGCTGCCGTCGCAGCTGGACGACATCAATCGAATATTGTGGACCCCAGGGGAATTGTCCTTGTGTGCATGGCACATGAAGGATGCGGAACCGTACTCAGGGACACCGAGGCAGAGACCTGTCTGTATCTTATGGGCAACAGACAGTACAACGCAGAGAGCCCAAGACAGAAGGAATCTGTAAACAAGAAGCGGTGGAGGGCTCTGGAACTCGGCAGGAAACAGCTAGCAGTGGCCAGGGGTGAGGCCATCGGTGGAACGTCACCGATTTCGACACCATTGGAGGTAAGGTGGCGGGCAGAGGGAAGGGCCCATTCTCAGATCGATGAGTCTATTGATGCTTACTAGGGATATGACATGTACCTCGCTCTGACAACGAAGGATTCGCCAGCACTGACCGCATGTTAGGGAGGACCCCCCCCCACGTTTTCTTTGATACCAAAACCCGAACAGCCACCCGGGAGGGTTTGATGTAGTGCTCCTGCAATCCCTTCAGAGTCACATTAAAACTCTTCCTTGTGGCGCGGCGTGGACTGCATCCCCGCGCCGGATCGCTCTGGCCCGTCAAGAGTCCATTCAGATTTGATGGGTGGATGGCTTGGAGCGGTGGAGTAGTAACAGGGTGGAGATATGAGATGCGCTGTACTGGCAGACAGTGATGGACAGCAGTGGATGGTGTTTGTAGTGCATTTTCCGAACGATGCGGGCCTGCAGAAGCGCTTGTGGACGTGCATCCGTCAGGTACGCTGTTTCACCACCTGCCGCTGGCACTGATGGACTCCATTCTATGTGCGCCAGGGGACGGCCTCTATATCAGACAGGAGCGGTGGTGTGAGAGTCAGTGAACATAAAGAAGGCACGGAGGCAGAGCTTGCAGGCGTGATTTCGATAGGAGTCCAGGACGTCTTCCCAGAAGTGGAGTCGGAGGTGGAGGTCATGTTGAGGGGCCCAGCACGGGGTAGCAGAATTGTATAGGGCAGGGGATTGCAGTGTATGCTGCTGAATTAAGCCAGCACGCACGCCTTGGCGAAGCCGTCAAAGACGTGCTCGGGTTGATGCTTGTGTCAGGCAGCGGCGCGGTGTCCCACAAGGCTGGTTGGTTACTGTGTAGGGCAACCGGCGCCCAGTGCCATGTCATTGTTTGAACTCTTTGTTGGTCGAGGTCTGATGTGTGTTGCAGGGCGGCGGCGGGGGGGGCGGGGGGGATTGCAGGGGAGTCCTTGCGGGTGGAATCTTTGTCCCACTGCTTGTGACTGCAGCATTCTGCCCGTGGTGTCCACTCCCTGCCAACGCTGGCAGGCTTCTCCAGCAGTCATTTCTGTGACTCCTTTTGGAGGTATCTACACATTAGTAGGTGCGCTATGCAGTCATATGTGGGAGACCTACGATGTGACATACAGATACGCATTAGTTGTGACAGCGGTTCGACAATGGAAACGGAAGTGAAGGATCACGCTATTGGTGTGCTGCCTGTTATGGTCGGTAGCAAAAACTGTCGATCGATATCAAATAGCCCCGACAGGCATAATGGTTTGACAGGGCATTTCATCATCAATGCACTCGTGGTGGTTTGGCAGTCTTCCCCCTTTTGGTTCTTGTGCAGCTGCTTTGGGCCCCTGATGTTTGCTCAGCCCCCACCCGCACCGCCGGTCATTCCCACAGGGGCCGCCACCCCCATATCCCCATGGGCCTCACCTGCGGTCCCCGTCTCTCCCGCGATGCAGTTTGCACCTGCTGCCCCCGTGCCTCTTGTTCCGCCGGGAATGGCGCCGGGCTACCCCACCCCAGGGCCCGGGATGCCGATACCACGGGAACCTTTAAAGGACACATATGGGAACGAAGTGCTGGACGAACTACAGGTCGAGAAGAAGAAGGCCATGCTACGGAATGACAACCAGAACTGGCGACGCCCAATCGTGGACGGGGAGTACCACCCCCAAGTGCACGATAGCCACAGGTTGCACTCTGCGCATGCACTCACATGTGTGTCAGAGGCGGAAGTAAGAAACCCAAGAGGCCGGGTTGTACACTCTGGGGGGAAAAAAGCTCTGGGGCACTGGACTCGGGTGGCCACAAGTCACATTAATATACGGTGCATACCGTATCAGACCTTTGCAAGGGCCGAAGGTGCATGGATGGTACATGCAACAGGCATCCTATGGGGTCGCCGCGAATCATATTGAAACACCAGCAGTGTTCTTGCATACCATGCCATCCCTTTGCAACTGCATGTTGTGCTGGAGTATGCGTTGCTAGGCACCAGGCCTGCATTTGAAATCATGTAGGTGGGCACTGCCATGCATGGTGGGGGGAGGGGGGCGGGACAAGTGGGTATGCCGCCATGCACTTGACTCCAGGGTGGACAGAGGGAGGGGGTCAGAGTGGATTGCTGAGCCTGCTGCTCAACATTGCAGCTTGCTGCCCTTGTGGCACCCAATCCCATGCGAGCCCTGGAAGGATTCACATGCACGCATTCCAGGCCCTAAAGTTTGGAGGGTACTCTCCACCAGTGACGTAGGAATTGTAACACAGGGCCAGGGGGTTCCAGTGGAAGGGGCGTGGGGACTATTCAAGAGGCGGGCGAGCATGTCCCTGGATGCCAACCAGCATGATTGAGTGCACCATCCCTTGTCTGCTCCCCTCATCTCTACAGACCGCAAGCAGCTTCATGTTGTGAACAGTGCCCAATGTGTCACATAGGGGGGGGTGTCCACGCTCCTCTTTGACAACAAAGCTTCGTGAGCCCCGCAGAGTTTCTGATGGTAGGTAGTGCAGCAGCACAGGTTGATCCTGAGGTTGCAATCCACATTGAATACAACGTTCAACATGTCAGAAACAAAAAAAAGTGAATCATGCAGCACACACAGGTAGTTCCATGCTGCTGTGCTTTAAAGCAATTTCCTCAACATCAGAGTCAGAGGATCAGTTGATTGAGTATGGCTGTGCCCCCCAGGGTCCAACCCCTGCCCCCATCCCCCCACCCCCCCTTAAGTCATTGAGTCAATTCCCTGGGGCAAGCTAGGACTTGGAGGAACAGGGATGGAGGATACGGGTGAGAGTAAGAAAGAGGAAGAGGAAGAGAGAGGAGGGGCTGCTGACAGCGATAGAAGATGAACAGGGAGAGAAAGAGGAAGAGCCTCGGGGGGGGGGGGGGGGGCAACGTTTTGCAGCAGGCCTTGCCCCAGTATCCGTACGATGCTCTGCATCTGCAGGTACAAGATTCTGCATATCCTGCACCACAAACATACGCACCACATCATTGGGCTGCTGCTGATGTTGGATATCTTGCTGGTCATTGCAACAGTTGTCCTTGAAATGGAGTCCCTCCGTGTCACCGTATGTGCTCTACTGTTCGTACCACTCTGTCCTGTGCATGCGCATTCGATAGGGCCAGGAAAGGTGTGGGTAGCAATCTGGGCGCCCTCCACTAGCAGGCATGCAGGGAGGGAGGGAGGGATGAGGTGGGAGAGAGGCCGGCAGGCAGGTCCAGGATGAGGTCGGGACGCCCAGAGTCGGGTAGGGCCACCTGGGCTCGGATGGAAATGCCTAGATTGAGGTAGGGATGCACAAAACAGTACGCACGTGCCCCTCATTCCAGGCCAACGAATGCGAATCGGCCGTACACACTTGTGAACACATTTGTGGTGATCCATCGCACATCGACACTTCCAAATCGGATTACTGCCATGACACCTCGGGACAGCATTGTTCCTACCATCACCCGTCGTTAGGTATGTGGAGTCGCGCGTTTGGGCGCAGGCGTGTTTTGTGGCCGTCGATGCGCCACGGCCATCGATGCGCGCACAACGGCCATTGCCCCTCAGGCCGTGATGCCATGTTCTGGTCTTTGTCGCTTGACACCGATCTGGTTGCTGTGTCGGTGCCTAAGGACGTCATTGCCCGCTGGTACATCTGCGCTGCGAAGGTCTGTGGCACAAGGTACAACAGAGCAGCCAATTCGATGGAATGCCACTTTTCAGCAAACCATGAACCATGTTGTCACACGGGATGATGAATCTCGCACTAAACTGCCTGGTGCACGCAACAGGCTGCCAGGCACGAGCTGCCCCCACTGTGTTGGAAGAGGCTTTTATCTGTGTGTTGTCCTTCACAGCGGAGGCTCTGCACGATGCAGAACGTGTGCTTGCGTACATCAGCATTGGACTGCTGTCAATCTTCTTGTTGGAGCAGCTGCTGCTGATGTATTGCCAACGCCTGAACTACTTCCTTCATCCGTTTCAAGTACTGGACCTCATTATTGTTACTGTGTCTCTTGTATTAGAGGTCTGTCTGTTCGTCATGCCTTCAATCCAGGATGTGCCAGCGTAGTGCAAGTGCTACGCGCCCTAATTGGGTCTCAGCTTGCGGGGGACTGACATGCACATCGTGGGTGAATGCGATCCTGCCAACCATCCGCTCCAGTTCACTGAACGTGTGCCCGTTGACGGTTGGCCTGCTGTTCGCCCTGCTGTGGCAGTGTGTGTAGTCAGTGGGGCCGTGAAAATTTTACTCCACATACTCAAGGTGCTCGCACTGGCGGGCACTCCCAGAATTTGCCCACTACAGTTGTCCCGCACTGAGAAAATGCTGTCCAGATGTGAGATTTCTGGTGCAGTCGACGCTGTTGACAAGAATGACAGATTGTGGGTCACCAGAAAAACGAGCCCTGCTGCCATTTGATGTGTTCTTGAGGGAGCTGAGGCGTGAGTTGTGCCCAGAAAGGCGTGGTAGCAATTTGTATGTCATGAGCATGTTGACAGAGGCATATTCCTGCGTCGACGATCTCATGTCATTTTGTGTAAGTGGCTGTCGTTGGGGATGGATGCAATGAAAAAAATCGCGGAGATATTTTGCACAGACCAGGCCTTTCAGTGCACTGTACGATCCCGGAGACCCTCGCTAGCGATGTTTATTAGAAGTTCACTGTCGGGGGGGGTGGGGATGGGGGATGGGGGGGCACAGATTGGTGGCTGTTGTGTCCCCCGGAACGCAACACGATGCTGCACACCAACGACAAGGGCAATGCCACACCCACTTTGCGCTTGGTGGTCAACTGGATAACAGAGCGGGGTTAGGATCAACCGACGGCGTTCGCTCGGCGGCAGTTACTGCACAGCTGGTGTTTTCTGGGGTTTTGGGCGTGCCAAGGACCTGAATGCTGTTTTCCTGCGACATGAGTCACGCTTGCGCTCACATCAGATCGTCCTGCTCCATACTCCGGCGACGGGGTTCCTTATCTTAGCCCGCGGTTGGCGGTGGATCCGCATAGCACATGGGCAATTCTCAGAGACGGTGGATGAAGCGCAATTGGTTCTGGACCACAAGGTCAAGCGCATGTCCAATGAGATCAAGCATTGCTTTGCCCTCCTGAAGCAAGTGGATGGCCTGCCTGTCCCATACGGTATCTTTGCTGACACTTGCAAACCGGAGCATTTGCGTTATGCTTCATCTTCTCTTCCAGCGTCATAAAGCACCTGGCGCAATACAGCAACACATTCCAGCACCATCATTGCAAAGCAGCTTCACCGCACCAGTAAACCTGTCCTGCAGGACCATGAAATACCCACATGCATCAGCGCCAGTCTTGTGTGCCATGGGATGGAAGACCTTGCCGAACCCAGCATAATGCATCAGGGCAATTTGCGTTAAGGCACGGCATGTGTGCATTAAGGCGTTTGTGCCTGCATTTCAGCCTAGGATCTTACATCGGGGCACGTGTGCGTACAGGTGACCCTGGCACATTGCATTACGGCACGTGTGTTTACACATAACCCCAGCATGTTGTATCAGGGCCTGCAGGCATACGCATGAGCCCGACGTATGGCATCACGGCTCGTAGGTATACACATCAGCAAAGCATGTTGTACCAGGGCATGTAAGCCCAGCACGTTGCATCACGGCACGACCCGTTGACGTGTGCTGGTTTCCCTCCATAAGGAGTTCCCTCCCAGTACGACACGTGTGCATACACATGAGCCCACCGCGCTGCATCAGGGCACCCATGCACATACATGGGCCCAGCACATTATATCCCACACAAGGGCCCAGCATACTGCATCAGGGCACGTGTGCATACGCGTTAGCCCAGGGCGGCCCGAAAATTGCTTTGCGGGGGGGGGATGGCATGGGCGCCTGGCGAAGGAGGGGGGGGGGGGTTCCAGAAATGGGCTTCCATGCCGGGCCCTTTGTTTTGTGTAAGGGCGGTTGTTGCCACCAAAGGCGCCGGAACACAAATTTTGGCCCGGAAAAAAAATTTTCACTCAAAAATTTTCCCCCACATATGTGTAGTCAAAATGATCAGCGCGACGTGGGGATCATTTTGAGCCATGTATGTTGGGGTCGGACCCCCCCCCCCCCCCCACGGCACGGCAGGTAGGGCAGCCCCAGCCCAAACCCCCCTCCCGGCACGGCGACCAAGGAGGGGGAGGGGGGGGGTTGGGCAAATGGGCTTCCGTGCCATCCCCCCCCCGCAAAGCAATTTTCTTCCCGCCCAGCACCTTGCATCAGGGCACGCATGAGCCCAGCACGCTGCATCAGGGCACGTGTGCATCAAGGCATGTGCACCTTCGCTTCAACGCAGCATATTGTACCAGGGCACCCGTGCATAAGAGTGACCCCAGTATCAGGGCTTGTATGCAGATGCATGAGCCCAGCAGATTGCATCAAGGCACGTGTGCATACGGGATCATGCGTATGCACACGTGCCCTGATGCAACGGTTGTGCTCTGCCCCCACATCGGGAGGCACCGCACCACTCGTGCCGGCCGCACACACACCACCCACTTCCCCTTATTGTTCTCCCGGCATCTCCCCCCTGCCACCGCGGGCTGCATCGCCTCTTGGCCTCCGGCACCCCAGCGGGCTCTGCATACCTGCAGCACCGGGTGTGCGATCCAGGCCCGCGTGCAGGGCTCGCCGCCACTCGCTTGGCCGCCAGCGCCAGTCAGCCGTCCTGAGCGGCGTTCCCCGCCCTCACAGCGCGGTCTCTTGGAGCCCGCATGGGTGCCATGCTGCATCTGGCAGCAGGATGCGACACTGCGATGCGTCTCCGGACGAGATGGGGCCACAGGTGTCGTAGCGCACCCTTCATCTTACCGTGTCTCTTTCCCAGCCCACGCCAGATGGGTACCCTTTCCATCAGGGGGCGCTGCACTCCCACCGGAGCTCTAGACACCCGCTGCCCCCACTGATACGGCATCAGTGGGAGACCTGGGCTCATGTTTATGCCCATGTGCCCTGGAGTAACATGCTGGGTCCATGTGTATGTACATGTGCCCTGATGCAATGTGCTGGGGCCCTGAAGCAACACACTATGCTCAGTTGAATCCATCCTTGCCCTGATACTGCATGCCGAGATTATGCGCATGCCCTGGTGCAACCTGGCTGATTTCATGCGGGATATTTGCCATAATGCAACATAGTTGGGCAGGAAGGAGTCGTGTGAGCATCAAGGCACGTTTGCATACGCATGAGCCCAGCCTGTTGTCAGGGCATGTATGCAGGCACATGAGCCCTACTCCCTGGTGCCAGCATACTGCATTGCGGCACATGTGCCCCAGAGGTTCTCACCAAGGGCAGGTGCCAGATCCAGGGATCTGGGTGTTCCGGCAGCCCAGCTGTGAGACCCCATGTGGCCTGTGATCCTGCATGAGGGCTGACCCCGCTGCCCCATGCTGGTATCCCTCCTGAATGTCGTTTCCCTCCATAGCGGCATGTGTGCATACAAACAGCCTAGCGTCTTACCTTGGAGTTCGCATGTGTACACATGACGTCAACGGCTGTGTATGGGCTGCGTGGGTTGAGAAAAGATTGGGGATGGGGTGTGCATGGGCTGCATGTGGGTTGTGTATGGGCTGTGTTTGGGGTGTGTATGAGCTGTCTGAGGGCTGTGCATGTATAGGCTGTGTACAAATTGTGGGTGGGCTGTGGATGGGCTGTGTGTAGATTGTGTATGGGGTATGTGTGGGCTGTGGGTGGGCCGTGCCGTGTCCTGATAGGGCATGCAGGGCTCATGTGTAAGCGCACGTGTCCCGGTGCAGCATGCTGGGCTGATGTGTATGCGCACGTAGCCTGATGGAACCTGCTGGGTCAATGTGCAGCACAGTCCATACACAGCCCATACACAGTCTATACACAGTCCAAGCGTCCATACACAGGTCAAATACAGCCCATACACAGCCCATACACAGCCGACACAACCCATACACAGCCCATGGGGTCTATGCCAAAGCCCATCCCTCTGCGTCCTTCTCTGCATCACACAATGTGTGTAGATTCTCACAACATCAAGCACCACACTACGATCCTACCGCCGCATCTTTCCCCTCACCAAGTGCAGCAGGCTTTAGCTTTGTTCCGAGAGAATGGGCATGATGAGACGCTGGTGAGACTGGTGGAGGCTGTGGGCTACGCCTTGAGTCACTGAAGCGTGGCAGAGATGTTGTAGGCTGACGCCTCCGCTGATATTCCAGATGCGAATGCACAGCTATGTAGGGCACAGCCTACAGGTCAAGGGAAGGCCTTCAGCAGGGATCTCAAAGACCCAATTGGGGGTGATTTCAGAACTGTGGGGGAGACACTGGCAACCACTTGCCATCGACCAATCCTTGACGTGCCGTTGGCAAAACGCCCGACACCATCGGCTGGACATCAGCTGTCGTCAGTTAAGCACCAACCGACGTCAGATGAAAATTGACTGGAGTCAATAAACCCGTCAATTTCGGCGGCCAGAAACTCCTCCGTTCTCTTTGGCACATGTCGTTGGTGTGGCACATGCGGCAGAGGAAGGCGCATTGCATGTCTGCCCCATGCACAACAGCCCATCTGCGGGATCTGATGGCCCCCTGTGTTGGTGCAGGACTGATTTTGTGTCCGTCCCACTTGTGCGGTATTGTGAGTCCGATGCGCCATGTTGTTGGTGGTTCTCGTTTCAATTATTTGCTGGTGCTCCGTGTGGCTGTGACCGAGCGTCGGACGGATTGCTTGCGAGGCAGCCCGTGGGGCTGGTCACTTTGCGGGCGTACTGTGCCTCTGCCAATGGCCCTGGACCCCATGCAAGTTGGGGTCGTGGGTGAACCACGTCTTCAGTTCGGAGGCAGCGGGGCTGTTTTGGCGACGCCGCATCGGTCGGACTTGTGCGCAATGAGCATTATGGACGGCTCCGACAGTGCCTTGTGCATTGGGCAATTCATGCGCTCTCCAGCTGCTCATGCCCAGAGTCATGGCCTCATGTTCCCCCTCTGGTTTCCTTTGTTTCGGCACGGAGGACCGCCCTTGAGGACCTTCCTGGTTGTCGATCGACCAAAGGTGGTTGATTCCCAACCGAACGTATAAAACTGTTGGCGATGGATGCTGAGGGGTGCAGCTCCACACTGTGACCATGTGGCGAGGGGCTTGCAGCCATGGATTGCGATGAACCCGAAATCACAAATAAGTGGCCCCTTTTCTCCTCGTTCCGTAACCAAATTCCACATCAATGCACGCGTCACCGGGTGTATGAATTCGTCTGTTTTTCTTAGGTTTGATGGTTCACCCCCGAACACACGAACGAGCGCCCCGTACAAATGCTTTGTTCCACGATTCGCAGGGACCCCCTCCCCCCCCTTTGCTGCCCCTTGGCCCTGTGTCACACTTGTCGCATTGGTATGCGGTTACACGGGGGAGGGGGGCAATCATCACCCTGCGACAATTCAAGAGTCTTTAATCAAATATGTACATATTTTCTGCTGAAATAAACCCTGCATTGCTATTGCGCACAACCGTGGCGGCTTGACACACCAAGTTGTCGTTGATACCCTCTCACCATTGTGCGGAATAATTGTGACAACTCTGTAGCCCTCCGAAGTTCATGGTCGCGGGGATGACTGCATGTGAAGTACGCCGGCTGTGGAGTGGACCCCACGGGGGCAGTGGTGCTGCAATGTAGAGCAGTGCGACGAAAATCCACCTCTCACCCACAAACTGCTCTTCCTCAGCCAGTGAAGCAGCAAAAGCAGGTCACACAAAGCACTGCGCACCGGCTGTACTGCGCGGGACCCAACCCGCCTTTTTGGAACGGATGAACGATTGCATACCCCTTCCTGCCAATTTTGGCATACACCCACCTTATCTATCTGCAGCCATGAAGGGGACCCTGGATAGACACTCCAGTCTCGAGGCTGTCCTGGAAAGGCCCCCAACATCCCCGCTTTCTCCACCAAAACCACATCACCAACAAATCCCTTGGCTGTGTCTGCACCATCTGGCCTAACCATTACAGCGCCGCCTGAACGCTGTGACACAAGCGCTGCACCCCAGCGCTGGCTAGCAGCTGCGCGTTGATTCGGCCTGAAGACTTTTGATGGGTCGCCTCGAGAGTGCTTGCATGTCACTCACTCATCGAAAAATGGCTCCGAAGGGCTGTGACCCCAATCACTGGGAGGGGCCTGCTGGGGGTTAGTCAGACCATGAGCCCATTGTATCCAGCTCTTTCAAGCTCCCCCAACCACCCACCAGCTCCTAAGCTAGTGCATACCAAAAAAAAAAAACGGGAGGGGGTGTTTTGGGGTTCTTTTTTGGTAAGGTTGGGGCCCGGGGGGGGGGGGTGTTGTAGGTATACGTTGCGGGGGTTGGGTAAAGTCTTGGGTTATGTAGCCGTATTGATTCCTCCCCCTAATGGGACCCCTTGGCAGCCAGTTTTATTTCTCTTTACACCGGGCCCTAAGACAACGGTGATTTTGTAGCCATTTTGATTCCTCCCCGCTTTGGGACTCCAGAAGGGAAGAATGGACCCCAAGAAGGCAAGGGTTATGTAGCCACTTTGATTTCTCCCCACATTGTGAACCCTGAGAAGGCATTATGAAGCCATTTTGGTGCCTCCCCACATTGGTGACCCCAAGAAGGCAGGGGTTTCCGTTGTGAAGTCATCAAGCAGCCAACCCCGAAGGCAGTGCGGTGGAACGTAGTGGTGACAACTCACACCCAACCACCACGGGCCAAAGACAAACAACCAACAAAACAAGCACAAATGCAATCCAAAGAACAACACGTGACCCTGATTTTATTCCTTCCCGCTTCAGAGCCCTCACGACGGCATGGGTTAAGTAGCCATTTTCATTCCACCTGGCTTTCCCGGACCCCCAACCAGTTGGACAACCGCCACACATAAAGCAAGAACCCTTCCACCCTTACATAATTGAACAACAAATATGAGGCACCATAACATGAAAAGACAATGCTGCATTGTTGCTAACAATGCAAACCGACATGCTAGAATGCAGTGAAATAATATATCATAGCCATGTGCACAACAGCAAAATGAAATGACAAATGTGTGTGGTGTTGGCAATCTGATAAGGCTAAAAGAGGGGCTATGGTACACATTTCGACCTGTAAAATGAATTTAATGCTTTCCTTTGGCGCCAAATGGGGGTGAGAGGGGGATATGGCAAACATGTAAAAAGAGTTTCGCGAGGAGCAATGAAGGATAAGAGTGGTGGAACCCAAAGCGGAACAAGGCTTTGGCTAGTGTCCGGTGAATTACCCCTATGAACAAAAAAATCACCAAGAGTGACCCTGAGATACATATCCAATATGGACCTAAAAGCCGCCCCAAGTTGGGGCGGGGGGTTCTATAACGCCAGACTTCATCAAAAACCCCCCAAAGTATACCAAGAAAACACCAAAATGTACCAAAAAGACTCAATTGTTTATACGCAGAGATTTGTCCGTTTGGTGTGACCAAGCACCCGTATTTTAACATGTAGCCACTTCTGATTGTGTTTGATGAACCTTCCGGTGCTATTGAGGGGTTGATCTTAGTTTGCAAATGTATGTGCCCTTTCAGACATCTCAACATACCCTTTCTTGATTGTGCAATGTTTGTGGAAAGGATGGGTGTTTTGTGCAATTCCTGTGACCAATCGGTTTGCTCTCCTTAGGGGCTATTTTCAGAGGGGGCAAAAATCAGGCCGGTGCAGGTGTACTCGCCCAAAAATTAGTGTGCGGTGTGCGCACAGCACAGGTACCCCCTGTAGAGTCATTTTTGGCCTGGGGGTGTTTTGGTAATGGGGGGGGGGTTAAGATTTGGGGCCCGAAGGTTTTTGTTTGGTAAAAAAAAACGGGGCAGTTTCAGTAAGAATTGGGTGGTCTTTGGTGAAGAATCGGGGGGTTTAGGTAAGATTCGTTGTTTTCTTTTCGGTAACATGGTGGGGGTGGGAGTGGAAGTGGGTTGGTAAAGTGCATGGGGGTTTTTTGGTAAAAGGCAGCGGGGGGGGGGGGTGGATGGGCCAAGCTCCTTAACAACCGCAGCCACAGAGGCAGGGTCGAGCATTGGTTGGAGCTCAGCATTTGCCTGAAGTCAGATCTGGCTGGATCCAAGGAAGGACCATGAGGCTTTATGAAGCGTTGCGCCCCCCCCCCCCCCCCGCACTGAGGTGAGAGGCTGGAGCAATGCAAAAGGATGCACAGCCAAGTCCATAAATGACCTCCCGCCTTCTGTGGCCGCATTTGAGAAACACCTCCCTCCTGGTCAAAGCAGGGCCTGCGTGCAGGATCTTGCCCTTGGTCAGACAGCCTGGGACGTGCTGTCTGGTGGCAGGACATTGATTTTCCACATAGGGATGCTTCCCCTGCAGCACCTGTGGCACCCCTGTGCAGGGGGTTCGAAGGGTGGCCACACGCAGTCACTCACAGCCCCCTACAGATGGCGAAGCGTTTGGGCACCCCAGATGTGTTTGTACTCACCCTTGTCCCCAATGAGGCATGCATGCAGGGGTTAAGCTGCCAAACACTGAATGAATGAAATGATTGTATGGTCACCGTTGGGTATCGCACATATTGGACGCATTCGCGCTGGTTCAACCAGGACACTGGGGTCAATGGCAAGTGCCATCCCAGCAAATGCCACCTAAAGTGTTCCCCCTTAGACTTAGTGTTGAATATGTCCTGCACCATCCGTTACAGCACTTTGTCTCGAGGAGTCTGCAGCCATGTGGACTCCTTCCTGTTTTTGTTACCCTGAGACAGCAAGGGTTATGCAGCATTATGCGGACCCCTCCCCTCTTCGGAGACCCCAAGACTGTCATGTGGTCATTGTAAACCCAATCCCAGGAATCGGAGAGGAATGATGTGATGTGGGTTGAAGTCTCCCTCCCTTGGATCCCTGATTTCCCCCATCCAGGGCACCACAAGATGGAATGGTTCATATGATTCAGGGGAACCAGACATCAACCATACAGACCGTGGGTGCACTGTTGCAGTTGCGTACCGCTTTTCTTTTTGGTGTTTCTTGTTGCTTGCAGTGCAACCCCAACCTTCAGACCTTCAGACAGGATTTCGGGTACACAGTCTGGGGTGTGGGTGACAGGGTCAGGGGTTTTTGATAAGGTTCAGGATAGGCTCAGGTTCAGGGACAGGGATTGGTCTGGTGGTAGGGGACAACAACCGCCCCAGATTAGGACAACTCCCCTCCGAGGGGCTTTTTTGTCCTGGGTGTTTTTTGGGGGTTGGGGGCTTGTCACAAGGGGGGGGGGGGGTGACCGGGTGACCAGTGGGTTTTTGGTCCACAATTGTGGGGTTGGTTGTGCACTGCGCGGGGGGGGAGGGTTGCCCCTCTCCCAGTAGCCCGTGATTTCCAGCAGGGGCCATTGTGGGCATGTGTAATGCTGTGTTGACTTTGTCAGCCCTTGTTGGGGGGTGCAGGTTGCCGACTGTCTAAATTTGCCGTGCGGTAGGAGACAGATGTGTTTTGCGGGGGCAGCAGGCTAGTTTTCACTACCACTTTTGGGCCCAGTCTGCATTCGAAATTTTCATGTGTGCCTTGCAAGGTCCAGGTTAGGCGAGAATGGAGGATTTTCATTATATTTGCTTATTGCCTAATGCTTATTGTGGTCCACTGTGGACACACACACACACACACACATATTGTTGTTATCCAACACCTGGCCTGCACCCCATGCTCTTCTCATAAGTTTTGCATAGCGATTTATGCAAATGTGCTTTGCAGGGTCAGGGGCTAGTTTTCAGCACTATGCTAATGTTTGCTGTTGTTTTTAGCCTTACGAGGCCCATAAGTTCAGATGAACTATGCTTTTTTCTCCTACAGCCCTCAATGTCCAAAGGGGGTTCCCACAACTATGGGGGCTCATGCATTAAGGTCCACAATATGCACTCCTATTTGGTCATCAGCTCTGCGATGCAAATCATGCAGATGTGCTTTCCTGGGGTAATGGGCTGGGGCAGCACATTACCCCATTTACATTTCGATTCTGTCCATCTTTGCAATCACTTGAACGATGAGTGTTGATTCTCATGATTGGCTCATTGCTACATTCTTCAACAAAATTTTTTTTGTGTTGGATACTGCTTTGTTGCTTTGCAGGGCTTGGGTCAGACCAGGTGGGAACCGTTTTTGTCCATAGTTGGTGGGTTCACCCTACATGGGGATTTTCTTGTATAAAGGGGGGGTCGATGTGCTGGGCATAGTACCAAAACCCCCACAATTGGCGGGGTGGGGGCAGTCCACAACGGTGGGATTTTTTATTTTGCACCAGTTTGGTTTTGTGCTTTGGATTTGCATGGGACAATTTTGCGATTGGGACTAGGACAGGGTGTGGGATGGGATCACGGACAGGTTTGGGGGCACAATTTACCACATGCTTTGGCAGGGATCAACAATTCTTTTTCCACACTGTTTGGGAAATGGGTTCGCTAGGGGCTTGAGACAATCTTTTGTAAAGGGGTTCAGGACAAGGTTTGGGCCACAACATGGCGCCATAGTCACGAAAGTACTGGGATGGGATTGGGGGGCAGTGGTGCCACAACAGTTTGGGACACGGATTGGTATGGGCTCCGGTCAGCACAGGGAGGGCTGTGGGTTGGGGATAAGGGGCTTGGGATACAATTTACAAAAAAGAATCTTCGAGATTTTTGGGAAATTGTTTTGGAAAAGGTGTGTGAGGTGTGCCAGGATTGTGCCAGGAAAAGCCGGGTTCTGGGACATGTTTGTACCAAGATTTGTTGTCAGGCCAGGGAAGGGATTAAATTACAATGCCATACAACGAAACTGGGGTGCAGGTGGGGGTGTGCAGACCACTCTCACTTAGGCTAACACCATGGAGGCATGTTGCGCGCCGTGCACAAAGTTTGTACAGGACCATCTTCAAGCCATATTGCCGCACTAGTAACAATAAGCCTTATCATGCATTTATATGAGTTGTTTACATGCCCATGCAACAGAAGTGGAGTGCACGTGGGGATGTGCAAAACACTCTCACCTAGGCTACCACCATGGAGGCATGCTACGCACCATTCAAAAAGTTTGTACAAGACCATTTTCAAGCCACATAGTGTTGCCGTACCAGTAACAATGAGCTTTATCATGCATTTATATGAGTTGTTTACATGCATTGCCTCATTCTTAGTGCATTTCTGTGTTGTTGTTGAGCATGTCACTCAAAAAGGTACCCGCTTTGGTGCTATAGCGATACCTTTGGTCAAGTTGGTGGTATACAATGGACTTGTTTGTGCCTCTTTTTATGCCCATTGTGCCGTGAAGGGAGAGAAGGCTTTACCAAGCGCGCCCTACTATTTCCAAAAGCCGTACTCTGAGTGCCGTCCTTTGCAAAAGAGACGGCCAGAGGTGGCCCATAGGCCGACAGACAACGATATTTTTTGATCCATCTCAACACGGGATTTGGTCTGTAGATAGCTGCGCATATACGGTGTAGAGGGCGATTTCATATGGACAAACAGGCCGATGTGGGCATTTGATAACCCTACTGTGCCACTCAAGGGGCATCTGCGGGAGCACAACTGGTCTAGGGTGGGCCACCGGGGCCTAAACTGGAAGTGCCCAACGCATACACCAAACGTTGGGGCATACAAACACCCGAATAAATTCGGAAAAGGTACGACGACTGTCACCCCCGTGGTGGTATCTGACGAATCCGAACCTGAGTTGCTGCAATAGACATACTCCCCAACCTAGGGGCCTATGCCTGATGAAAGAAGGAAAAGCAGCAGGGAATGAAAGGGACGATTTTCGTGTAATCATCAAGCCTAGGCTCAATGTGCTAGTGTTGATGCTTGGCTGACAGAGGCATGTGACGGGTTATGCCCAGCAGGGGGCTGCCCGTGGCCAGATCGCGAGTCCTGTAGCTTAGGATGCGTCGCGCGCGTGCAGAAATAAAGGATTTTACGCTCTTGAAAAGTGCTGTTTTATATTGAAATTTCTGTTTGTAATTCAGAGTCTTGTATTATGAACCGGATGAAGGATTTACAACAAATTCAAGGATTTAGAGATATGTTTTGAGACTTGCCGTGCCTTGCAATTTCGTCGACGGATCCGGTTCAGTACTCTTGGCGGTTGCAGGAGTATACAAATTTGTTGTTCCTTTTGGGCTGCTAATGAATTGCGCCACTGAATTTGAGGAACTGGAGTCTCACGACAAATGTCCTGAAGTTGCCGCCAGCGGAGAGGTCATCGTGGACTTACAACAGTTGCCTTGTGCTCGTTTGCGGCGGTTAGCAATAAAGGATTGCAGTTTGGTGCCTTGCGTTAGCACTGAGCTCAAGCGTCGTGAGATTCAAAAGTATATGGGCTATAGTGAAAGTAAGCTTCCAAACATACGAGCTGCTGTGTGTAACCAAAATTTCGAGACCACTCCAGCTAAGATGGCCCGACAAGAACTCGGTCGGCGAGGGGAATGGGACTATGGAGACATGGGAGAAGAGGCCCTTGTGGCAGCTAGTGGCTTGGCGTGCGCGGTTGCTCTCTGTGTATTCCGAGATACAGAAATTGCAGCAGTTCAGAAAACCAGGGGAGTTCGCATTCGTGGGCGCCGGCAGAAGAGACATTCAAGGAGATAATAAGAATTAGCCATGGTTCGCTCATGTGGAGTGCTTGCGCTCCGCGTTTCTGCATGTGTGTTTGAGTGCTTGCGCCCCACCTTGTAGCTGATGAATTTTGGCTTCGTTGCGTCCTGTTTTGAGTGCATGCACTCACGGGCGTATGTTGTTTTCCTTTGTGTGTCAGGTCCCCTCAGGTCGTTTGCTGTGAAGTCGTTTCAAATCAAGGCAACCCTTTTTCAGGTCCAGTAAGTTGTTCGCAAGGGGAGTCGCTCTGCACTTGCCTTCTGGTATGTGCTTTGCGTGCTTCGCTTTTCGCTTCGCTGTTGTTTTGGGTTGTCGTTGGTTTTCTTGGTCTGTTTTTCAGGTTGGGTCATTTCGCGGTGGATGCCAGCAGTCTTTGTTCGTGAGTAGCAGTGGTGTCGAATGGTTCATAGGTCAGTGTGTGTTGTGTGCGTTTGTGCGTGCTTGCATAAGTGGACAGCCACTGGCGTGGCAGTTTTCCACTGCACAACCTGGTCTTAGACTGTGCTCATTCTCACTACGTGTCAAATCCTTCGCCTCAGTCAGTTGTGGTTTCAACGCAGCGCTGAACAGCTCTGAGCGACGCGCCTAGCGTGAGCCTTGTGCTTGGGCAGTAAGGCGCTTTGTGCGTTTGCTTTGTCTTTGGAGTGTTTTTCAGTGTTTGTCAGTTTTTTTGGGTAGATCCTGGCTCATTTGAGCTCGATGAGAAAAACGGGTATGACACCAAGCGCCTTCGGCGCTCAAAAAGCACTGTTTTTGTGCTCAGTGGCTCACACTGATGTGCAGCCTTGCTTCAGGTTTTTTGAATCTGAGGCCCCAGGCCCAGTTTTACGCTGGCCTGATTCTGAGCATTTTGCTCGTGAGATGTCAACCCCATTTAGGCTTGTTTTGCTGACAAGAGGAATATTTTTCAAGGGACTTCTGAAATTTTTTCCAGAGTCACAGTCTGGCTCTTGTGTTTTTTCAACTCTGCAAGCCTGTTTGGAGGCTCTAGGCATGACTGCGCGACTGCCGGTGCCCTACCTCCTCATTTAATCTATGGGTAAAATTATCTTTTTTTTTGTACCCCCCCCATTCGCTGTCCCAGCTTGGGACTGATTTGCTCTGCCACTGCAGCGTTACATTGCAAAGCCACTGCTCGTGCAGTGACTCCAGCCCCTCCCCCCGCAGAGGAGTTAGTGCCTCAGTGGGCACATGCACTCCAGGCCAGAGTGTGTGGTGAAATTTTGCTTTTTTTTTTTACAAGGGAATTTTGGGGTGCAGTTTTTTTGCCTGCGGCTAGCACCCCACAGTGGGAGGGGGGCGAGGCCTCAGCAACATATGTGCTGCAGGCCCGTGTACTGTTTGCTTGCATAAATTTTCTGGGAACGCTCAGGACTTTTTTTGTGTATGTGTGTGCACGCACTTGTGCACATGTTCATTGCATTATATATGCCTGCAATCGTTTGCCCTGACCTACTGATTTCTGACCCTCACTTCCCTGCTTTTGCTTTCAGGACCTCAAGTTTCAGTTCAAATGGGGTCCATTCAGGATGTCAGGAGTTCGGGGAAATTCAGTAGCGCCCAGCAAATTCAGGTCTGTGTCTTTGTTTCTGCACCAGCCCCCCCATACGTCAGCGCTACTATTTTGTTTCTCTGTCCTCTGCCCCAGAGTGATGGAGAGAGTGCTGCTCAAGATGCTCAGAAGTAAATTAATTTATTTACTCACAAGGCCGCAGCAGAAGCTTTTTGTATAATAGCATTAAGGGTCTCTGTACCCTGGGGGGCAGCGCAGTGTTCATTCACTGTCTTTTTTTGTGCCCTGTTTTTGCTGCTTTTGTGCCTGTGTGTCAGTTTTTTTCAAACGTCTGACCAGGGTTTTTTTTTTGGTGCAGGAATTTTTTTTGAATCAGACTGGTGGCATGGGCAATACGTAGATCACAATATGTAGAACTGTTTTGGATTTCCGTTCTTTGGAAAGCTGCCCCTCTGAGTTTTAGGCCAGGAGTTTAGAGCAGGATTTTGCTTAGGTGATTTTCTGTTTGAAAACTTGTAGTGCTTTCTCAAAACTTTTTTCCCATAGTCAGCTGGGTTTTTAGGTGGCAGTGATCCCCCCACTCAGGATAGTGCGTAGGATACGCGAAGGAAAGTAGAGGGACCTAAGTTCAGGACTTCAGGTCTTGGGGTTAGGACAGTGTATCATATCTCAGTCAATTTCAGCAAATTCTTTCTGTACATACGTGGCTGTGCATACCCCTGGGCTGTGTGTCAGCCCTTGCAGATGGCCTAGTGGCTGCGGCAAGGGCTTGGCGGGGGGTGTGACGGGTTATGCCCAGCAGGGGGCTGCCTGTGGCCAGATCGCGAGTCCTGTAGCTTAGGATGCAT
Organism: Eutreptiella sp. 'Long Island Sound 2002'; assembly: GCA_964036045.1. Taxonomy (NCBI): domain Eukaryota; phylum Euglenozoa; class Euglenophyceae; order Eutreptiales; family Eutreptiaceae; genus Eutreptiella; species Eutreptiella sp. 'Long Island Sound 2002'. Next base: position 30,901,138 of record OZ038401.1, on the reverse strand, counting down.
CGCGCGCGTGCAGAAATAAAGGATTTTACGCTCTTGAAAAGTGCTGTTTTATATTGAAATTTCTGTTTGTAATTCAGGGTATTGTATTATGAACCGGATGAAGGATTTACAACAAATTCAAGGATTTAGAGGTATGTTTTGGACTTTGCCGTGCCTTGCAATTTCGTCGACGGATCCGGTTCAGTACTCCTGGCGGTTGCAGGAGTATACCAGGGGCAAACCCGACTCTTGCTGGATCAGCATACAAGAGCGTAAATGGACGCTTTGCACTTTTGGATACGGCATATGTTCTTACAATGTTGTACCTATGGGCTGAGGGAAGATCACTGCAATCTTCGAGCAGGGGCTCTGCGTACTAACCTACCAAAAAAATTATTGGTGTACGGAGAAAGAGGATACGTTTGGAAAGCTGTGCAGTCAAGGGTGAGGGGGTGGTAACCGCAATGGGGAGGGCATCGCAAAAGTATGGTTGGCAAAGCACACAGCAAAAGAAAGGGAAGCCTTTTTAATTGTCGTGCAAAGCTAATTTCAACTAAATCAGCTGGTCCCAACTTATGTATAGCGGAGGGCTGAGTGATTCTCTTGTGCAGGAGGCATCACAAGATCCTTTAAATAAAGTCACGAATGTGAAAAAATAAAAGAATTCAGGGCTGGCGACGGGCATCGAGGGTGTTACGCTCTGGTCGTTTCAGAGGATGGGACTTGAGAGCAGAGCATTGGGACGGGCGCTTTCTACGTTGTCTTCTCCTATTAGACTCGACCTGAGCAGGCAGAGGAGATTGGGGTTGGTGTACATGAACTTGAAGTAGGGGGGGGGGGGTTGTGTAACGTGCTGTAGAGCATTGGAAAGGGGATGTTTTCGACGATAATTGCATGCACCTTTCATGACTTCTGTGATAGCTTTCATGCGGGGCTTTGTGTAGAATACAAGGTCGCCTCATTGGAAGGGCCAACATTGAAACGGATGGGAATAGATAAGGGGATGAGGGCACGGGTGATATTGCGCCGTTCGCTTCCTGTTCTATTGCCTACTCACCATCCAGTGCTACAAGGCCCAAGAAAGAACCCCATGTGTACGTGAGGCTCTCAAAAAAAGTTGAGAAGTTTTGGCAGGAGGCAACTGATGATACAAATGTAAACGGGGTGGTCTTTGTTGCAGGAAGGACGGTAGCCATCTAATAGGTCCAAAAAAGCTCCGCAACCCGTGACTGGCTTCAAGCCTAGAGTCCATGGCGTAGAGTAAGAAAAAGTCACTGGCATATCTTTCTTGGAGGGCTTGATCCAGGCCAAGCCCCCCTTAAACCCCTTTTGTTGATGCCAAGACTTACTTAAGTATTTTTATCTCTCTTTTGAAGCTTAAAGTACACTTTCTCAAAGTAACTAGGGTTATAACTCTAGCCCCCCATGAAGTTCACCCCCTGCCACTCAACTGAGCGGAGGTATCTTCCTTCATGGAGGTTATACCGAAATAAAATAGGCATTTCATGCCTAAGGCCTTGGAGGTTAAGCCTAGTGGTCCCCCACCCCAAGACTCCTATACTCAACTGTTTCTATCTCTTATTCCGGTTCTACTTTTTAACTGTTTCTGAATAAAGTTGCTTGGCCAAGTCATATTTTGTGTCTGGCCTAACTCCTTTGCCCCATAATCCTAACCAGCTCCATTTCACCCAGAAGAGTGCACATGAAGTGCTTGATGCTAACTTGGAGGCTAGAGTCAGGCCAGTTTTCACTTGAAATCATTTGTTTTATACATTTGTGATTGAATCTTTGTATTTAAGCCTGCTTTGTCTATCTGCAGCCCTTCTGTGTTACATTAGATTTCAAAAATATTCATTGATTCGATCCATATTCTGTTCTTGCTCTACTTGCTGCTTTGGTTTGGGTTTCCAACATCAAAACCTGCAGGATTTCATCAAAATCATTAGGGCACTAATCAAGGACATCTTTCCGGTAGCAGAGGCAACCCTTGAGAATCTTTCGAACCGACTCTGAGAAGTACACAAGCCAAAACCAGAAACAAAATGTCCACACCATCAGTACAGATGTCTGCCAGGACCTGGCCAATTCGGAGTGTACAAGTTCAACTTGGCAACAGTGGGCCCACCTCAATGAGTGAGCCGAAACTCAGAGCCGCATCTGGGTCTCAAGAAGATCCAGTACACAGAAGGGTGGAACAAGATGCGCCCAGATTGACCACAGAGGCCTTAGCGGCCCGTGGTGATAGCCTTCAGCATCTCTGCCGAAGAGTTGCTGCGTCGATCTCCAGATCCGTATGCCCTGCCTCTTGTTCAACGGCTACCCCAGCTGGAGGACCTGAGGAAGAGGGCGAATGCAGAAGGAGAATCAACGAATATATTCTCCAAGACGAGTACTACAAGTCCGTCACAGGCGAAGATGGAGAGGAACCACTAGACGCTTTGGGATCCCCACCGTACACGGACATGGGTTCCTACCCTTACTCCGGCCCACCTACGGACCTGGCCGACACAGTGTCTCTACCCAGGCAACCTACAGGGCCAGTATGGCGTCCAGAGCTGCCAATCACTAGCAGGAGCCTTGAAGTGTGCCCTGCATATGTGAAAGCTCCCCATCTACCAGAGCCAATTCATGGGGCGCTGGACCGTACGGCCGAGTTACTGGCCAAATTACTGTCCGGGTCCGAAGACCCTGATGTGACAGCCCGTTCTGAGGCTGTCAAAGCTAAATTGGGTATCACTGAACCCTTACCCCAGCCAGCACTGGCCTCACCCTCACCCAGACTGAGCACGTTAGCTGATGATCTCAAAAGATCAAGGGTGTCCAGGTTGCTACCCAAGGTCACTTGCCCCAGCCCTTTTCATCCTCACGCTAGGACAGTCCCTATTGCTGAACTACAGGACGTGTCTGTGACGAAGACTGCGAAAAGAGGGCTGTCAGCCCTGGCACCCCTCGCCGGCGTACCTCCCCCCCCTTTCAGGCCTAACCCCAGGGGGTGGGAAGAGTGGCAGACCGATTGCACAGGCGAACATCCAGCTGGAATTGCCGGAGTTCGACCCGAAAAATCTGCCCAAATGAGCACAAGAATTTGCTGAGTTTCTTTTGCTAACTGGCCAATCCCATGTGGATGTGGCCACTAAATGTTCACTGCTGAAATGCTCATGCAAAAAGAAATTTTTGCAAAAACAGGTGAAGCAGATTGTGAAAGCCTGTTCCACATGGGCCGAAATGCTCCAAAAACTGAAGAAAACGTTCCCGGTCTATGAGACTGATCTCAGTGTGCGCACACAGATAGAGGACCTACCTATGCGCCGTGAGTTTCCTTCCGCTGCGCGAGTCTCTGAATACGTGTGCGACCTAGAGTATCTGTTTTCACGGATGAACGTGGGTTCCTTTGGAGCCACTGAGCCCCACCTGCGGCTCATGAGTAAGATCCCTTCACGTACGTGGGATGAATGCAGCACTACCTCTGGGAGGAAGAGTCAGACGCAGACCTACGACGACCTGGTGGACCTGCTGATCGAGCTAGCCCTTGAGAGGGAGAATGACTCCCACATGGAGAAATTCCTCAAGAAACACTTGGGTCGAGGTGGTACCTCAACCCCCGAACGTGGCGAAGGGAAAGGGCCTAAAAATCCTACTAACGCCAACCAGGATGGTGGTAAGGGAAGGGGTAACCTGCGTGCCATGAATGAGGTTAAACCTGCAGCAGGTGCACCCCCTCTGTTCTACTGTAAACCTGTCAACGACAAGGGGGAACCTTCTGACCTTGTCATGCCCCTGACTGCAACCACCGCAGTGGTTGTATGCTGTAGATGAAACGACAGCAGCACACCAAAGATGGGAAAACTGTGACCCATCAGGACCACTTCAGGTGTACCATCACCTGTGGTTATTGTGTCAAATGTTGTCACTACGAGGACGAATGTCACATAAAGAAACGAGAGAGTGACAAACACAAGCGGCAGGAGGCTAAACGCCAGAAGACCCAAACAACCACCAGAACCCCCCAGAATGGGGATAAAGGTGGTAAATGAGGTGGCAAGGGGGGTGGCAAAGGTGGAACCCCTTACCCCCAGAGGCGCTCATCAGCGCCCGCTACTTCTCCCTCTCCTGCCGAAGGTGACACCAAGAAGCGCCCACAGGGGGATAACGCCTCCCCTGAGGGGAATAACTCCAAGAAGAGGCGACTGGCCTGGATGGCCAACTCCCTCATGGCTGCAGGGGTGGATGTCAGGAGGCTCGGCTTCAGCACAGCACAATCCCCATACTGAGCACTACTCAGAATTATATCAATTCTTGAAGCAAACCGGTTTTTTTGAGCATAGGGAGTCAGTTATTGGTAGTTAGTCAGTGAGTGTGAACTGATTTTGATTTTGTTTGATCTACTTTATGTCAGACATTTAGGCAGATTGGCCAGTTGCCTTAGTGGGTAAAGGCTTTGCATTGTATTCGGGGGACCTAGGTTCAAACCCCAAAATTGTTGAAAATTCAAGAATTTTTATAAGAGGCTATACCCCCATAATTTGAGGGTGCCGAATCCATCGCTGAAGGCCGTTTTCCCCGTTGGTGCCTCAGTGTAGAGATATAGGCAAAACAAAATCAGGGGACAAGTGTACCATAAAGGGGAATGTAGAGTACACTTGTGAAGTAAACCGGTAGTTTTCAGTAGTGCTCAGTATGTGTCTTGTGCTGTGCTTTCGCCTCGCCCCCTCTTCCTTCCTCTGCATTACATTTTCGTAAGTTCCAAATTCCCTGCTGAGGAGTAGGGAGGCAGCTCCGAAGAGGAGGACTTGGTTTTCTGGATCCTCGTGAAAATCAGGGATCAAGTTTTTCGAGCAGTGCTTGACACCGGCACAACACTTTCTATAGTGGCCCGGCGCCTGCTAAAGACTTTCAAGAAAACTAAGACAGTGGCCATAAGAGTAGGGGATGGGCGTACCATCCATTCCTTGGGGGGAGTCAATGTGACTATTTGTCTTGGCGACGAAACTGTGACCCAACACTGCAGAGCGTTGGACACTGACGCCTTTGACATCGTCATTGGTACTGACTTCCTGCGAAGAAACCCCCAGGTAAAAATGCTGTCTCTCCAGCGCCCCTATTCTCCGCACTGCGACTTTGGCAGTCGGCTCTTCTCCGTACCTTTGGAGCTGTCAGGACGAAAAGAGTCTGGGCTGCGCTACGCAGCCAAGACTAACTATCGTACTGAAAACTACCATTTTACCCGTCACGTTCTTGAAAATGGACTGGCGGCCCTTCAGGTAACCCTTGATGAGATCCAAGTAGAATTGTTCGCGAGCCAACAACAGCACATCATGCAGTTGTATTGCTCGAAACATTTGAACAACGGTTTCCGTTTCTTCTGGAAAGCAATGAGCCTAGCGTATGCTAATCCTCCCTTCTCTCTGCTCGCGAAGGTTCTAACCAAAATTGCTTATGAGGGAGGAAGGGTTGTCATGTGCACCCCTGACTGGGGCTGCTCAGGTGCACACGCTTATTGGCGCCATATGCTAGACCAAATGACCGTGGGAAGACAGGAAGAGTGCAACTCCCGGATGGTCCCATTTACGTGCCTGAGGACTCAGACACAGGTATGCAGGCCCCTGAGTGGGCCAGTTTCTTATCCATTGTCAGTGGATCTCTACTACTCAATCCTGTACCCCTGTGTGATCTGGATCAGGTGCTACTGAAAGAGGTCATGGCGGAAAATCGTGGCCTGACCCTTTCTGATCTCAAAAAACGATCTCCTGAGCACCTATCTGCCACACTAACAGGGTGTGAATCTCCCGATGGCTATTTGGAACCTGCAGCTGTAAAGGAGGATGCTGACGACCAACTGTCTGAGATCGCCAGCACTATCCCTCCTGTTGATCCCAGCTGCGTTGAACTAAAACACAGTGCCTTCTTGGCCCAGCTGTTACTGGAGGAGGTAGATCTAGAGTCAACCTCAGGACCAACTTCCCCTGTTGGGAAACCAGTGCTGCACATGAACTATATGCACTCAGGTGAACCCGTGGCCCAGAGTCCTGATGCTCTAGCGCAGCCTGCTTCTAATAACATGCCACTGTCTCAGCATGACACACAGGAACTCCGACGGCTGTTGTACCTGAAGGCCGAAGGTATTGAGCGCCAAGAGCGGCTACAATACCTCAGACAGACCTCGAAATCCTCCATCTCGTCTGAGGAGGACGATGATTCCTAAACGCTGTCTGACCCTGAGATACCCCTAGTGTATTCTCTGCACTATGGGCAGCAATGTCCCTCTGAGTGGGACGATGGTTCAGTACCTGCCGAAAGTGCTGATCGGCAGAAAAAGAAAGAGCATGGAAACAGTAACCTCCATGCTGAGGAGGATTTCCTGCAGAAAATGGAGAGTCTTAACCTTGACCCCCGACTGAAGAAACTGTTCCTAACCTATGAGGAGGTGTTCGGCGCCCTGCCACCTCCCCTTTCCTTTAAAAAACTGGTCCAGATGGACCTGAAACTGAAACCTGAATTTGAGAAGACGCGAGTGAGGCGTCGTCTCTACCCCGCTCCTTAGGAACAGGTTGAAGAAATAGAGCGCCAGATCCGGGAATGTATTGATGCTGGCCTGGTGGAAGAATATAAGAAGGGGGACTACCGCCATCACTGCAGTCCCTGCTTCCTGGTTGCTAAACCAGGATCGACTGCCCTACGATTGGTTGTTGACTATGGTGAGGTCAACAAGAAAGCCCAAAACCACCCAGGGAGTATTCCTAGCATGGAAAATACCCTGGAGCATATTGCCAAATGCCGGTACAAGACCAAAATGGACAAACGCAGTGGTTTCTGGAAGGTAGACCTAACCGCCGCAGCTCAGGAACTGCTGGCTTTTCTAACCCCTAAGGGTCGTGTGTTTAAGTGGAAGGTCATGCCGTTCGGGGTGGCTAATGCCCCAGCACTCTTCCAGGAGCTGATGAACAAAATTTTGTACATACTGAGGCGCAGACCTCTAGTACAGGAGTTGATTTCTCGAGGTGCAGAAATGGAGGCCCACATCGATGACGTGAGTTTGGGTACTAATACCAAAGAGGACCATGTCCTTCTCCTCCGTGAATTTTTCATTGTTTGTCAGGAAAACCATCTCCGAATCAAACTCGAAAAATGTGAGTTCATGAAAGAGGAGATGGAGTATATGGGTTTCGACGTGGGGTATGGCTGGTGGAAACCTGCCGCATCCAAGATGCAGCCCCTGCAGGACATGCAGATTCGCGATGACCCTAAGAAGGGTCTACACGACGTGAGGAGTTTTGTGGGCCCCTGTAACTTCTATAGGCGTCACATCCATATTTTTACCTACTTCTCTGCCCCTCTCACTGACCTAACCAAGAAAACTACTCCCTGGAGTCGGACCGCCAGAGAGGAGGAATGTTTCCAGGAGTTGAAGAAAAAAATTGCCTCCTCCAACTGCCTCGGAGTACCCCGCCCTAAGGGCGAGATAGTCCTAATCACTGATGCCAGTGATGTAGGGGGGGGTGGAACGATCTACCAATGGCAGGATCTTAACCCAGCTGAACTAACCGACTGCCATTATCGTACTAGCGGACTGAAGCGTGATTGCTCCTCGGAGCATGACTATCCTACCAGTGAGTGGCAACTGGTGCCACTGGGACACTGGAACTGAAAATGGAACCAAGCGCATTCCAATTACAGCACCTACGACCAGGAACTCCTGGTCCGTATGTTGGTGCTCTCATCACAGTCCCGACTCTTGGGATCTAACCCTATTGTGTGGCTCTGTGACCAGGAACCCGTGAAGTCTTTTCAGAAGGGCCCACCACCGGAGAAAGCAAAACTAAAGCGGTGGTGGACTTACCTGAGCCAGTTCAGGCTGACAGTTCATCATATCCCTGGTATGAAAAATGAACTGTCTGACTATATATCGCGCAATAACATGGATGCGCTTATAGGTGAGAGCTCTGAAGCACTCGCCAAAGAGGCTTTACAGCGTTTGGATGTCCAGCTTGACCTGTCCATGTGCACTGCTGGAATGCTCGAGGGTTGGAGCCTAACTGACTATCAGTCAGAGTATAAAGAAATTCTCCAGACCCTGAGCACTGGTCTCGAACCCCGTGTCATTGACGGGCACCAGTGGTATAAAAACAACCAGTACCTCTTCTACGAGGACCGCATTGTCGTACCTGAGGCCCGGCTTGATGGGTGCTTGCAGTGGTCCCATCTCAGCTCGGGTCACACTGGCGCTAATCGCTCAGTGGACTTCTTCCGCGAGTGTTTTTACTCTAGTCTAACCCAGACTCAACTGAGGTCGCGTATGCAGACCATTGTGGATGCTTATGGCTGTCATGCCAGCAAGCAGAGCAACAGTAGGGATAGGGGACTGATTTCCAGCTTACCGATACCCTATTGTACTAACTCTCTTCTCTATGTTGATTTCACCCACAGCCTATCTCGCCTCGGCGGCTATGATAGTTGCCTAGTGGTCACCTGTGGCCTGTCTCGCTTCACCCGTGTGTTCCCTTGCAATACGAAAATCACAGGTGAGCAGACTGTGAAAACGTTGGTTGAGCAGTGGTTCGAACCCTATGGAGAACCTAAGCAGGTGCACTCTGATGAGGATGTACGCATCCGCAGTGACACTGGGTGGTACAAACGAGTGCTGAATGCCCTCAACGTGGAGGTAACCACTGGTGTGCCCTATACCCACACGTCTAACCCTCTTTGTGAGAGACAGAACCGTGTGGTGGAACAGAACCTGAGAATCCTGATGAAACAAGAACGTACCAAAGACTGGGTACGCCTAGTGCCCTGGGCAGTGCTGACCATGAACTCTCAGAGGAGCTCTTTGACAGGTTTCACCCCCCACGAGCTTTCTCTTGGAGGACGACCTGCTTGGTTCTTCAAAACCCCCTTTCCTGAGGACTTCAAGAGCCCTGTTGGGGATTGGCTGGAACACAAGCAGTCTATGGCTAACCAAGCTGGGACTAACCTCAGACATATCCGTGACCGTGAACTGAGCCGACGGAATCGCCTACGGCGACCTGCCAGCTTCAAGGTTGGTGACCTTGTCTTGGTTCACCATTCACGCCTACCCTCCTGGCCTCGAAACTGCCTACAGGACCCTTATTTTGGGCCCTATCGTATCATCAATATAGATGGATCTAGGATCCATGTCAGGTGTCGTCCACGTCTAGGTGGTGAACTGCTTTGTGCGCCTAAACAGTTGAGTCACTAACACTCCCCTGACGATTCGTCCTGGGATGAGTGGCGCCTCAGCGACAGTGAGGTGGAGCGTATCGACCTAGAGAACGCTACCAGCCCAGAGGAGGCAGACGAACTCAAAGAGATGACTGCCGATGAGATGGCAGTCGATGGCTACTACGTGGTTGCAGGTATTGCTCGCCACGGGTATAAACAGGGCTGGAAATTCCTTACCCTTTGGGATGGCTATGGGCTATCTGAGGCGACCTGGGAACCCATGTCCGCCTTTATACAACCAGATGGGAGTATCAACCCCATCTTCCGATCCTACCTTGTTGAGAACAACAAGGGACAGCTACTAACCCGTGCTGAGACTCTGTCCCAGCGTAAAAAGAAAAGCTAATTTCACTGTGTCAATCTACTGACTGTCTTCTAACCTTCCAGGGGCAGTGAGCACTCTTGTGCAGATATGCCTGTGTATGTGTGTGAGAGCAGTTGTCACAGTTGCCCCGCATTGCATCGCAGGACAGGACCGTTAGCCCCCCGTGACAACCACACCCTGGCCGAAGGCCATTGGTATTGCTCAGACCGCTGCTTTCAGAGCACTGCACTTACCCTGGCTGTGCCCTGCAGTCCCATGCCTATGGTTACCAACGTGAGCCAGGTGGCCGCTTATCAGGTTTGCAGCCACCCAGCGAGTGTGTGCCTTGTTGACCATGTGTTGCATGGGAACTGCCCTGATGTAATGACCTTGGGGAGCCAACGAAGAACGGTGGCTTACTACTCCACGGGGCAATGACAAGCAAGGTGTTATGAAGCAAGGTGTGCCTTCCCTCCTTGGGGACAAGCGTGCCCACAGTTAGGACCCCTGACTGGTCCAGACCCATGGAGTTCTACCCTTCCTTACAGGGTTTACCATACTCCTAAGTGTGCTACGTATGTCTGTGTGTGTCTCACTTCTCTCCCAGTCGTGGCTCCCGGAGACCGGGCTTCGCTGACGTCGGACCGAAGGTCCTAATCAGGTACTAGTACCACTCCTTGAGAGTGCTGCCCTAGGTCGTGGATGGTGCCGGAGGGCTCAGGGCCGGCAAGACCGGGGGGGCAGGCACGCGAGGAGTCGACCTGAACGCTGCTGTTGGGGGCAGAACCGGATACACGGACACCAACGGAGGCAAGAGCGGCGACAACGGAGGCAAGATCCATGCTGATTGTTATCCGGCAAAAAATCCCAGTCTATGAAGAAAATTGATGCGGATATTCCTAAGTACATCTGAGTGTCCATATCTATCTGAAAAGATTTATATAAATCCGATTGTGAAAAAATATTTGGCCGATCTGGCTCGCGCACGCGCGTCAGCGGCAAATGGCGATTCCGGGTAAATGATCGGAACGCGGCGGATTTACGATGAATGGACCGCGGAATCAGATCCGGCACATCAGAAATATATAGGTCTGATCCTGAGACTGAGCTGCGGGGCGGCGATTCCGCCGAAGCAGAGAAAATGACCAAAATGTAACCAATCTGGGGCAGATCTCCGAAAATCTGAGCAGATGGGGGTTAGCCGCACTTACACTCCCCCTCCAAAAACACACTGGGGTGTGTCTCTACGTCAACGAAGAACGTAGTGCGGGTAAGTCCAAGAAAAAAATAGAAATGTAGCCTCGATGGGGCAAAATCTGCTTGATCTGACCTGATTTGGGCTGAATTGGCACTGAATCAGGATGGATGAACCTGAAATGAGACAGAATGAGGAGTGACGAACAGTCCTCCGGGCAGTAAAACATTAGGTTAAGGGCTAAAAAGCATGTAAACGTATCGAGAATCGATACCAAACCATGCCCTGGTTGTGAATGAGGTAGATTATTGGTGGATTGAGTGGGAGAATCAAGAAATGGAGTGACATCTCGGCGCTCTGGCACAGTTTAGCTGTCGCGGGCACGCTACGGTGTCCTCCACGTACTCTACATCGTGTTACTCCCGCTTTTCTCGTTCTGAAAAGTGCAGCATGTGCTTCAGATTTGGTGCATCTGGTGGATAATCACAAGATTCAGCAAGATTGAGAATCAATTTGAGCAGAGATGAAGGAGATGAAACAATCACAGAGAGGGAAAACAATTACAAATGTAGTCTGCAGGCCCTAAGTGCACAGAAAATCATCAGCGTCAACGAAGTTAGGCAAAGCCGTAAACAGATCTTCGAGGAATGAGAGGAGATGACAAGGAAATCAACCTAAACTGTCCTAAAATGAGGAAATTCCCTAAGATGAAGGTGAAATGAAGCGGAATGTCTGGAACTGAAACTACTAACACCTTCGTTTAGACTAGAGTTAATATATATTGTCGTTTATTCAGCTCAATTGTGCTTTCCGGCACGTTGGTTCGCGAGCATCCAACAGATTCCATGAAAATGTGGATCATGTGATGATGCATCATGATGGGACATGATGGCCCTGGATCCTTGGCATGTAACGCGCCGAAGGTTCGCTGAAGGCGCTTTACTGACAGTATATAACTGGGAGACACCGAATAGTCCTTTATTTACAGTGGCGGCGGTGTCAATCGACTTGGACAAGGCCCATCTTTCGATTGAGTCCCACAAGACACTTGGATTCACCACTTTCGACAGTTTCAGGTCGCATTGAGCTCACATTGGCGTGTGCCAAAAATACACCGAAGCTTACGGAAGCTCTGAGGTCCGAGAGGTTGCTGTTAGAAGTCCCTATAGCTCCTGTATGAAGGTTGTCTGAACAATTGACGTCGGGGTTTTGCACTGTTGCGCAGAATGATGGACAAACCTGAGGAATTCAAGGTAAATTCAAGGAATCTGGATCTGAATCTGGACTTTGGCTTCAGCATCACGGCAAATGAAGGTAAGATCTGAGTTCCTGGCGTCGCATCTAGTGCCGCCAGTACTACAGGGGGTGCCTGTAGGGGTGAATGTTGCTGTGTGCTGTGTGTGTGAATGTCGCTGGCCAGCGTTTTTACTATGTACATTTGCTTCCATCTACACGAGTAGCCAAATTCCAAAGATGCACAGACCAACAGAGACAAGATTACCCCGGATCTGCCTGAATTAAGCCTGATTTTGGTTTTTTCTGGACACGGCAGCACACTCCGTGGCTTTCGGCAGCGTATCTACGCCTTGTCTGCCGAACGGAGACCAAAGAAAAGTTGATTGACGTCAAATTATCAAACATTCGCAGTTCTCCACATCATGTCGTAATCAGGAAGAATGAACAGTGGATTGAGCAGAATGTGGTTTTTTCAAGTCGTCAGAACACTCACATTGGAAAAAGTGGTCGACGGGGCGAGGCGTCGGCGACTCAAGTCACGACGGGTCTCCCTCAATTCGGCCAAGCACGAATACAGGTGACCACCAACCTGTCTGGTGGGGCCCTCGTACGGCTTGGGCGCTGCAAATCAGCGGCCGAACTCGAAGCTTGGTCCTCATTTGGCTCCTGGGCTGGCCTGACCGCAGGAGGGGGGATCGACGGATCAGCCCTGGAAGGTGGCTGCTGAGGGCCGTAAAAGGCTGGATCTCGATTCACCACAGGTCTTTTTCCGTCGCTCTCCACCTGTCTGTCGGGTTTCGACAAACAGTCTGTCAGGAGTACACCAATTTCGGGGTGCTTCTTGAGGAATTCGATGAACCCCTTGGTGTACCCATGGACAAAAGAATGGGCTGGTTCCCAGTTGTTGTGACTGGAATCAAAGCCCCTCCACTCACATAGAAATTCCCATTCGCCCTTTTCGTCACGTCTTGCTTCTAAAATCCTCTTGAGTTCGTACTTCCCCCCTTCGATGACCCGATCGGACAAAAATTTCGAAGTCCAAAAAAGGGGTTTAACCCGATCCTTGGGGGAGGGGATCTCTCTCTTGAGGCGATCGCCCGAAACTTCAATTTCCCTGCTGACATCCACACGAATCCTCCACCTGTTCTCACCTAGACGCGCTGTAACAGCGAATGGCCCCTCCCACAAGGGAAGAAGCTTATCATCTCCGTCCAGGGTGGTTTCGGATTTTCGAAGCCAAACTTGATCATCGACTTCAAAGTTGTGGGGGTTTTTTCGGCCTTGATTCTGGACCCAAAGCCAGTCAGCTTGATGCTTATCGATTAATTTCGAGACAGTTTTTTCTGCTCGTTGGATTTCGTCCAAAAACAACGAAGCATCTTTACAAGGGCGAGGATTATTCAACGGCATGTTCCACCAACACTTCTTTCGTCCAAAGACAATTTCATTTGGGGAAAGGCCATGGTACAATGGCGTGTTGTGGTAACGGCGAAGCAATGCGAAGAGAACTTCAAGCCAATGGAAGTCTTTCTCACTGGCGAGCTCCTTACGAAGCATATTTATAATAGAGCGGCCGGCTCTTTCGCCAGGTAGCGCTCGATGTGAGTGGATTTCACATCTTAGGTGGTGGATTCCAAGGCGAGCACATAATTCCTTCCACCATTCGGAAGTGTACTCTTTGCCTGAGTCCGTAACCACCTCGGATGGGACGTCCCAACCTCCCATCCAGGTCTGCGCGCACCATTTGGCGGCAGCCTTGCCAGTCATTGACTCGACGTTGCAAGGCAACACCTGAATGTAGCCAGAATGACGGCATTGTATAAGGAGCACTCCATTGACCTTTTTGTTGGTCCAATGGCACTCTTCGTCGTCGAGTTCACCAAGATGGAAAAAATCACTGGTGACTCTGTTAAAGAGGCGCTCCGGAATAGGGTGTGGCCTCAGATGGCCGTGCTTCTTCGCGCTGGGGGGCGTCGAGACGGCACATTGGGCACATCCGGCGGCTACTTTCATACAATGAGTATATAGCCTTGAGCCGAACAACCTATGTTTAATCATCGACCATAATCTACGGCCATGTGCGTGGGGGGACTCCCATTTGTGCCACCAGTTTAACACTCGGGGGGCCAGGGCGTCTGGTACGCACAATTTACCCTCCATCCACAGCTTCCCCCCATCCAACGAATATTCAGCATAAATTCCATCCTTGTGAGCATCTTTGGATTTGAGATTCTCAGAGACCTCTTTAAACATGGAATCATGCAGATAATCGTTCGTCCAGTCACGGATGATAAGGGAATCTTTCGGCAGGGGTGGAGTTTTGGCCGGATCTCGACGCTTAATGCCCTGAATCAACCAAAATCCACCTACAGGTCGGGTATACTCGAACCGTTTCACACTCCCTGAGGAGGGATCAGTGACTTTCTCCACGACTTTCAGTGATTTGGTGATGATTTCATGAGCATGCGCCGGATCTGAGAAGGCCGTGATGTCATGACACGGTAATGCATGCCGTTTAACAGAGCATTGCATGCATTCACGTCGAATGAGCTTTTTTTCTTCTTGATCCCACTCGATTACGACGTGGCGGTCCTGCTCCGTACCATGGATGTTGGTACTTTGCAGCCCCTCTGAAGCGGGGTAAGCCCATCGGCTCAGAGCATCCGCTACCGTGTTGTGTTTTCCAGGCAAATACGACACATGGAGGTCAAACAGACTGAGAAATTCATGCCAGCTGGCCCGTCGACCAGCTGGGCTCGCGACAGTATCAATGTGTTCGGTGGCCCAATACTCCAGAGATCGATGATCCGTCAGGACCTCGACTCGATTGGTGCCAACCCACGATTGGTACTTCTTCAGCGCGCAGATTATGGCATCAGTCTCTTGCTCACGCGGTGACCATTGCATCTGGCGTGGAGCTAGCTTCCGAGACCAAAATGCAAGAGGGTAATGATCACCTGTGGCTTCATCAACCTGTTCAAGGACAGCTCCGATCGCGTACCTAGAAGCGTCGGTTCTTATGTAGAAGGGTCGGTCGAATTTCGGCACATGCAACGTGGCGACTTCGCAGAGGGCCGCCTTCAAGTGATGGAAGGCCTCCTTGCACTCGTCAGTCCACTTGACACGAACCTTTGAACCTGCCTTGCCCGCATCTCTCCCTACCTTCAATAGTTCAGTGAGGGGGGCAGCAAATTTGGCATAATTCGGCACAAAAGTGTGGTAAAAATTGCAACAACCCAGGAATCCTCTCAATTCCGTGATCGTCTCAGGGCGCTTCCACTTCTGAATAGCGACGAGCTTCCCTGGACTGGGTCGTCGGGTGCCATTCTCAAGGAGAGAACCACAAAATTCGACTGATTTTAAAAATAGTTTTCCCTTCTTTGGCCCACAAATCAGCTGATTGGCATCAAGAATGTCCAAAACCTGGTTCAGCTGCTTTTCATGTAGGGCCACCAGCTCGGCTTCGGTCAGTCCCTCCCCCTCTGTCGCGATGATTATGTCATCTATGTACACACTCACGAAGGCACGAAGCTCAGGATGAGCTGTAAAAAGCACATCCTCCATCATTCTTTGAAAAAACGAAGGGGCGTTCTTCAGGCCCATGGGCATGACCGTCCACTGGACTGGGCCACATGGCGTGCACATACAGGTGAGAGGTCGGCTGTCCTTCCTCAACGGCATTTGGTGAAAGCCGTGACGGAGATCCAGCACAGAAAACAAACGACCTCTTGCCCTCTTGGCGATTTCCTCCTCAATGAGGGGCAGGGGGTGTGAATCCGCCTTGGTTTCGGCGTTGAGGTTGCGAAAATCAACAACCATTCGCCAACCATCAATAGTGTTCTGGTCTGCAGGCGGCGGCTTCGGGACTGTGAAGGGTGCACAGCACCACTCGCTGGTCATACAACCCTCAAGCCAACCAAATTCCCTGAGATTTCTCTCGATTATTTTTCTGAGTATCTCATGTTTCTGTCCATGGTTCTCATAAGGAGGCTGTTTCTTCGCCTTGTACCCTTCACGAAGCTCGATGAAGGCTTCACCGAACTGCCCACGGACAGGGCGGTTTTTGATCAACTTCCCCGAAAGGGTTGTGTCCTTCCGTTCCTCAAAAATCTTGTCTCTTTTCTTGGAACACAACTCAGTGTCCACCTGATCGCCAGGAATTACTGTCGAAAAAACTTTGGCGATTTCTTCGGCCTTGGCAGGAAGAATCTTCTTACGGATGTCCCTAAAAAGGTCCGTATCAACTGCCTCTTGAAGATAGGTGGGTCGAGTGTCGACATTCCAGAGATTCTCTTCGTGATCCAGCTCCTCGAAAGGATCTATGAAAGCTTCCACACGGGGTTTTTCATAAAAAACTCTGAATTTGCGGCGCCGTAGATTCTTTTGGATGTAGATCGTTTTGGGGAAGAGGGAGACGAGGCGGATCAGTTTGACGTTGGATCACCTTGGGCATCTGACGGACAAAA
This sequence comes from Eutreptiella sp. 'Long Island Sound 2002', assembly GCA_964036045.1. Taxonomy (NCBI): domain Eukaryota; phylum Euglenozoa; class Euglenophyceae; order Eutreptiales; family Eutreptiaceae; genus Eutreptiella; species Eutreptiella sp. 'Long Island Sound 2002'. Next base: position 30,884,721 of record OZ038401.1, on the reverse strand, counting down.
ATCAGAAAAAATAGATTCATCATCAGTACCACGCTCAACCTCAGATTCAGACCCAACACAGCAATCAGTACTAGAATCAGCAGAATCAGAGTCAGAAAGCCTTCCATCCACCAGGAATGCAAGCGAACTCCAGGGCCGCTGTGGCAGGGGACCTGTGTCGTCCCTGGCATACAGCTTAATCTTCCTGGGAAGTTCGATGTAATCTACACAAATGTCTTCCAATTCCTGAAACCAAGGCTTGTCGTCCCACAAGGGCACAACTAAAATCGCCTGGGTTTTATCTTGCTTGATTTTGTGGATGACCTGCTGGATTAAGTGAAACGGAGGATTAATCCATAACTTCTTGTCCCATTTATGGGTCCAAGCGTCGCGAAAGTGCTTGTCAAAGCGCTTGTTCTCGCGGTTAGCAAAGGCATCACACTGTGGCCAAAAGGAATGGTGTTCATAAAAATATTCACAAATTGTATCGCGCCATTTGTCGACAACTCTGTAGGATGAAGAGTGCCAGCGCGAAGGGCGTCGTGGCTAGGAGTCCCTACGAAGACATTCTAACTCTCGGGAGTAATCGGCACTCCCATTCACCTCTGCAATGGTGACATCTTCGCCAAACTTTGGTGTAACCTTTTGCTTCAAAAATTCTTCTGCACTTTTAAACCCTGCGTGCAAAAAACGAAATTCAGGACGCTCCAAGGGACCTGACTCCAGCAAAAAACAACGCCGATGACCTACGGGCGCCACCCTGTTCTTGCGAAGCCAAGGATGGCCCAAGTAAAGGTCATACTTTATGTCGGCACGATAGAAGTAGTCATCCTTAAGGATAACTTCCTCCACATTGCCATCTTCCCAAAGGTCTTGAGCGACCAAATGAGTTGATATATAACAACCACATTGCCCACCTGCGAGAGAATGTCCAGAAACTCCCTCGAGGGTAACAGGATGAGGCGAATCAAACACGCAGTCGTCAGGCAAAAAAGAATTGGATTGGAGATTTACCTCCGATCCATTGTCACACAAACAAGTGGCGAGGTGGAAATTGCCCTTGCAATCAGAGACCCACAGCTTTGTGACAAGCTGACGGGCCCTGTGCTTGGACTGTACACCAACCTCGTCCACTACAACAGAAGGATCCGCTGCCGGATCCAGGGGAGAGGAGACAAGCGACCCTACATCAAGTAGTGGTCGAGAAGGAATCTGGGGATCATGCCTGAAATCGCCCGGGAGGGGCGATTTTCGTGGCTCCCCTAGGCGTTCTGACCTCCAGTGGCTGCGTTAACATTATGGACACACCCTGATTCGTCGACCCACTCATCTTGGAGCGGATCATCTGCTGAATTCAAGGCATTTAATTCATAATCTCGGTCCGCATCGGACACCTGATCTGCACCTGAGACCTGATCGGCACGATGGTTGCCCTTTCCACGTCCACAGCCACGGCCGCCGGATGATGGACCTCCACCGTCGCCACGCCCTCTGCCCTTACCAGAGAAAGGGGTTCCCGAAGGATTTCCCTTACCTTTACCCTGGAATCCTAGAGCATTTCCTCTGTTTGCACCGGATTGAGGGGTTTGGCCTGGATTTCGATTTCCGCCTCCGGCGTTGCTATTGGGATTTTTCTGGCCGTTCGGCTGCCCACCGGAGCCGGATGGAGTCCGATTTCCTGTGCCTCGGGACCCGCCAGGGCCTCCAGGATTTTTGTTTCCACCGGAGGGGGTCGGATTCCCTTTTCCAGCCTTCCCACCGTGCACCTGTCTGTCATTCCTGTCTGAATTCTCGGAATTACTGATATTTTCACCAATCACCTTGTGATCGTAAGGAGACCATCGGTGATTATCAGTAGAATGCGACTTAGCTCGGTTCGTAGAACCTAAAAGAAGGCAGATGCTACAGTGCTGCTGAACATTCCGGGTGTCATTCACCTTTTTGTTGCCCTTTTGGGCCCCATTTTGGGTGTTTTGCTGGGTATTCTTGTTTCCCCCAAGACCCTCATGGAAATTCTGGTTGGCGGCGTCGGCGAGCCGCTCAACCTCCTCCCAGAGTTCCTTCGGGGTGTACGAAAACACCCAGTTTTTGGCCTTCAGGCGATGGCCATGGAAGCTGACTCCCCTATTAAGGACTTGGACAAACAAGTCCCGAACCTCGTGTTCATGAAACTTTATTTTCCACGTGTCTTCGGTGAATTTCACCTTAGAAAAGGACGTGGGGGAGCACTTTTGAAGTGCCTCCCTGACGGAAAACTTGTTGGCAGAGGCATCGAAGCCTTCCACCTCCGCCCACCAGGTCTTGACCTTTTCTTCGGACTGTTTGTTCCGAAGGGTGGCGGCAGTTTCTGAGGGGATCTTGTCAAAAATCAGACTTTTCAGCTCGGCACTAGAAAATCTTTCGCCTGAATGTTCAGCTTCTTCCACTAAATTCCAGAAGCGCTGTTTTTTGTCTTGCACTTCGTGCAAGATTAATCGCGAGAATGAAGGAAAGTTCTTCAACATTTGGTGGTAGTGGTCCTCTGGCAGCCGGGATCCACGTACCTCCAACTGTTCCCACACCTCATCAAAGGTAAGGGGGGAACTTGTATCCTCGCGATCACTCCAAGTCCTGAGCCAAGTGTTGGCCGGCGGTCCCTCAAGGCAATCCAAGAGGGCCCTCAGGAACTGATCATCTTGGAGTTTTTGAGTCTTAACCCACAGTTTAAATTCCCGTTGAAACTGAGGCCAACGTCGGGGGTTCCCATTATACTTCGGTTGCTTGGCAACCTGACGAAGTCGCAAGGAAGTAGGGTTAAGAAGCGAATCCAGCCCAACACCGGCCGTAATGGCAGACACCTTGGCGGCATCATTCGCCACACCAGCTCCGGCGAGGGTCTGGGCGAGCAATAGCTGGGCTAAGGTATTGGAATCAGCAGCAGGAGGGGCAGTACGGGAGGCAGTTCGCTTGGCATTCTGAGCCTCAGTCCTAGCCTTCGCCGTCCTACTCTCAGAACGAGAGATTTTAACCCTTTCCTTTAGCTTGGTGCTGCTGATCCTTGCATCGGTGGTCCTGGAGTCCACCGAAGGAGCAATTGAAAAAATTTCTGTCGCCTCCTCCGATGGCTCTGTTGCTTGTTCCACCGATGAGGCGCCCTCAGACCGCATGTGCGTCTTGAAAAGATTTTTTATTCCCAGCGTTTGAATGATGAGGTGCATTTGATCTTTGAGCAATTGGAGCTCAGCATCTCGCTGGAATCTGCAGGAGCAGTCGGCAGGACAGTACATGCCGTGTCCTGAAGGGCCTGAGCAGGCTGTCGGACCGCTGATCTCGGTGGTCCGCAGCCAGGAGTCCACTTGGGGAACTCCTTCAGCCCTGATTTCCAGGCTTGCCTGCCTGGCCGCCTCTAAAATTCCCTCCTCAACCGCGGCGGCTAGATCGTCGCGGATGAAAACAGGGGGATGAGGGGCCGAGGGCCCGGGAACAGGTGCCCGGACCTTCTCCTTCGGGAAGGGGCTTGCCTCCCAGATCTGCAAAAAAATGGCAAAAGAGTCATCTTCTTGAGAACGCCACCACATCCTGGTATTAATTTCGTTCTGAAGGAGGAAAAAATATTCCGTTAAAAAATCAGAGGCGATTCTTTCTTGTTCGATCAGCTTAGACGTGGCTAAGTAACAAAGGGCCTCAAGGGCCTCAAGGCTACGGGTCACTTCTGGGGACAAATGGTCGCCCCAGTGTGCCCAAGAGGCTGGTCGATTATAGCTAGGTACCTCACCTGGACCGCCCATCTCAATGTCGTTCAGATCGGCGTCAATGGTCTCAAATGTTGGACATCCGTAAGGAAGGTTGGTACCTGCCAGCTCCGTAAGGTCCACCGGAGCATTGCCATCGTCGTAGGCTGGCGGATTCCAGCTGCTCGATGGCCAGTTTCGACTGGGATTATGGTAATCTGGGTCTCCACAGCTGCTGATGAGCGCCCTTCTTGGGCAGCTTGGACTTGCGGAAGGCATTCCTCTCAAGGCCTCGTTCGCACAGCACCAAGGCAGTGTAATCGTTACTTCTCCAGAAGCGGCGGGGTCTACGGGGCCGTACTGGGGAGCGGGCTGTGGATGGGATGCCACTGAAGCAACATTCAGGTAGCCTCTGCTACCATGAAAGTGCTGCCCTAGGTCGTGGATGGTGCCGGAGGGCTCAGGGCCGGCAAGACCGGGGGGGCAGGCACGCGAGGAGTCGACCTGAACGCTGCTGTTGGGGGCAGAACCGGATACACGGACACCAACGGAGGCAAGAGCGGCGACAACGGAGGCAAGATCCATGCTGATTGTTATCCGGCAAAAAATCCCAGTCTATGAAGAAAATTGATGCGCATATTCCTAAGTACATCTGAGTGTCCATATCTATCTGAAAAGATTTATATAAATCCGATTGTGAAAATATATTAGGCCGATCTGGCTCGCGCACGCGCGCCAGCGGCAAATGGCGATTCCGGGTAAATGATCGGAACGCGGCGGATTTACGATGAATGGACCGCGGAATCAGATCCGGCACATCAGAAATATATAGGTCTGATCCTGAGACTGAGTTGCGGGGCGGCGATTCCGCCGAAGCAGAGAAAATGACCAAAATGTAACCAATCTGGGGCAGATCTCCGAAAATCTGAGCAGATGGGGGTTAGCCGCACTTACACTCCTATGGCGCCCAATTTCTGTGCTGGCGCCTATCCTTGGGTGGAGACGGCAAAAGCCCTACCTACTAGAGGGGAGGGGTGGCCATGTGTGCTAAGGGCATACCAAACGCCCATTTTTCTAAGGGCCAAAAGCTAACGCACTCCCCTGCCCACGTGGAAAAGCACGCGGGACCACTACACTACACTCACTAACGCCAACCAGCCTTCCAAGGCAGGGTGAGCACTCATCACTTGCAGTCATCACCTGCCAGGCTTGCTGACCCTAACCCCTACACACGCTACTTGGGGTTGATGTCAAAGAAGCCTCGAGCCCTATTGACCCCACTGTGAAAGAGCAAGAGAACACAGCGCTACTAAGCAACTGTGGCCTAACAGGGACGCCACTACGCGTTTCCCTGTCAGGGCTTGGAGGGAAGGAGTGCTCAGTTTGCGTGCACAGCGTGTATGTCGAAGATGTCGGACTGCACTCGCCACTCACGGCTGAATTGCAGTTTGTTGATTGTGTGATCAGCGCCCGTTTTAGCTTGGGCAGAAAAATTCAAAGTCGCCGAAGGCAACTGCAGCTGCACCAATCACCCTCACCTGCCCACCTGTAGAACAAAGGCTGATAGACCTGGCAAGTGGCGGAGGAACCAAGACAGCCTCCACGTATTATACGCTTCTCAGGCTGCCCTATAATACACTGTCCACTTACCGGATTGCAAGCAAGCAAGCTTAAGGAACTCCACCCGTTCTCTCAAAGAACGTAGCGTGGAGTCCCTGGGTAACCTAAACAAGCGTGGCCTAACCTTTAATGCGCCATGTGCATGCACAGGTATGCACAGGGTTTCCTTTACTCCTAATCTTAACCATCACAACAAACCACACCTTGACTCAACCAGGAGGTGAGCTCCTCCTGGGCTAACCTACCCTACTCACCACGCATCATGTGAATGCCGAAGGTAACACGAGCACAAAACAACCCTAAGCGCTGAAACAATCCTACGGCGAATTATAAACGACCCTAAGCGATTAATGCATTGTGTGTCATGCACGCTCTTCTTACCTTGTTCCCTGCAGAAAGAGGAGACAGAATGGCGCACTGCACAGCGCAAGACAAGCCTAAGCGTTTTAAGCAACCCTATTTTAGCGCTACGGCAACACGAACACAAGCAAGCACTTTCTTTTCTCACCTGTGAAGAGAGGATAAGGTTGGATTGAAGCACAGGGAAAGCGACACAGCGTGTGAATGCCTAAATTAGGCACATGCATCGCCAGCACAGCGCATACTCTAACCCTACGTGCGCGCTGTGTGCTCCATTCGCTTCGCATACCTTTCATCTCTGTTTTGACCTGTGCGGAGCTAAGGAGGTGAGCACCCCAACCCCTAACGAACACAGCGGTAACAACCCTAACGTTTTAACGAAGCAACCAACACAAACGCAATGCATGCGTGTGAAACGGCACTGACATACCTGAGAGGTGGGTTGTCCACCTGCTCTGTGGTGTGGATCCATTTTCAATACTTTTTCCTAAAGTTTATAAAAATTTTGATGCAACTGTGCAACTGTCTTTTAGAACTTTAAACACTACGGCTCATACCTTGTTTTTCTAGAGCCGTTTACGCTTGCGCAACCCTTTTTCTGGAGTCTGCTTCTGTTGCACTTGTCTGCGACTTTAGATTTTAGTCTAAAAATGACGATTACTCACGTCGTTTTGTCAATTTTTAGCAATTTGACTTCGTAAATCGTTACCCCTTTGGTTAAACCACAGGATTCACTCCCTGTTGGTTCCATTTTCTATTTTTTGAGGTCCTGGAGATTTGTGTCCTCCTTTGGGAGTATTTCTCCGCCCTGGCCCTTGGTCAGGACGTTTACTAAAACGCTGTTTATGCAGCGATAGCCGTCCGCAATGAAGCGTTCGACTGTACCCTGGTGGGCAAGCATGTGTGCTATAAGGAGGGAGTCCTGGGTTCCAACCCCACTACCCCGGAATTTTTACCAAAAACTTTCGTCACACGCTGTCGACTTTTGAGGAATGCCCCATCAAAAGGACATCATTCACGGTGCATTACACATTACACTGTTTTTCAAGGGTACATACAGTGTGATAGGCTTCTATGAACTGATGGGAATGCTTTTGGTAGGTTTAATGCATTTTCTGAGGAAATTTTGGGAATATTTGAGCCTTTTTCCTTGGTCCTACTAGCTTGATCAACTAGTACTCCAGGGGGGAGTAAGAAAACGTTACTGCCATGTCTTTCTTGGAGGGCTTGATCCAGGCCAAGCCCCCCTTAAAACCCTTTTGTTGATGCCAAGACTTACTTAAGTATTTTTATCTCTCTTTCGAAGCTGAAAGTACACTTTCTCAAAGTAACTAGGGTTATAACTCTAGCCCCCCATGAAGTTCACCCCTACCACTCAACTGAGCAGAGGTATCTTCCTTCATGGAGGTTATACCGAAATAAAATAGGCATTTCATGCCTAAGGCCTTGGAGGCTAAGCCTAGTGGTCCCCCACCCCAAGACCCCTATACTCAACTGTTTCTACCACTTTTTGTGGTTCTACGTTTTAACTGTTTCTGAATAAAGTTGCTTGGCCAAGTCATATTTTGTGTCAGGCCTAACTCCTTTGCCCCATAATCCTAACCAGCTCCATTTCACCCAAAAGAGTGCACATGAAGTGCTTGATGCTAACTTGGAGGCTAGAGTCAGGCCAGTTTTCACTTAAAATCATTTGTTTTATACATTTGTGATTGAATCTTTGTATTTAAGCCTGCTTTGTTTATCTGCAGCCCTTCTGTGTTACACTGGATTTCAAAAATATTCATTGACTCGATCCATATCCTGTTCTTGCTCTACTTGCTGCTTTGGTTTGGGTTTCCAACATCAAAACCTGCAGGATTTCATCAAAATCATTAGGGCACTAATCAAGGATATCTTTCTAGTAGCAAAGGAACTAAACCATGAGTATCTTAGATTAACATTTCTACTCTTTTTCATCCTTTCTGGAAGCAATTGGCAAACACTTCAAAATTGTTAGGCAAATACCCCCAGCTTTCCATGAAGTTCACCCCTACCACTCAATGGAGCGGAGGTACCTTGGTTCATGGAGATGTATACCGAAAGAAAAGTATCCACTTCACGCCTTTTCCCTTAAAGGTTAAGCGCAATGTTCTCTTACCTTAGAAGGCAGATACTCTAAAGTTCTATCAAAGAATTGTGGTTTTATTTTTTAACTGTTTCTAGGTTCAGTTGCTTGGCCAAGCTTGCCCAGCCAAATTCTGTGTCTGGCCCAACCTACTTGCCCAAGTTTCTAACCAACTCTATTTCACACAAAATAGTGCACATCAACTGCTGGGTCCAGTCCACATTGTGTTATAGTTTCAAGCAGCAGAGCAGCGTGCGCGCAATCTTGCATCGAGCACGTGCGAATATGCAGATGTTCATATGAAACATCGATATTGTGAATGGAATGCCCAACGGAGTTATCTAAGATACTTCGATGTATGCTGAACAGGGGTTTTCTTAGGCTCCTGGAATTGGTTTCAGATTTGGTGCCCTGCCTGAAGATGCTGTGAGAGGTTGTCGAGTTTAGGAAAGCAAGGATTTTTTCGAGAAATAATCACGACCCCGACAGTTGCTGAGGCGGCCGAAGCAGGTACGCCTTGTACCGGGGTCTCTGCAAATTTGGTAGGGGTAATTTGCCCGATTTACCTACTTTTTTCTGCCACAAAATTTGACTACTCAGTTTTTTGGCCCAATTACCCACAAAAATGCGTGATTTTCCTCCAAAAAAGCTCTCACAATTTTTACCATTTTACCCACTTTTCCCTAAAATGCACCACATTTTGGGGGTTCTCGAACTAGAAAACCTTGTTCACCCCCCCCCCATGGACATTATAATTGGGGGGCCGGGGACTGGGGCCCCGCCCCCCTCTAAAAGCAGTCCTTATGCGATTATATACAATCCGCGCGCCGAAATGAAACATATTTCAAAAGTCTACGATGCAGCGCCTCTAAATGACCGCCTCAAAGAGCTGATTCGTGCCGTTATATTTGTTTCGATCAATCATGGCTGTTTTGCAAAGTTAGGACCTTTACAAGGTTTTAACTTCTTTACCAACATCCACTAATTTCATATAAGCTAGGGATGCGATTTAAAGGTACACTAGAAAAGTTGGGGTGCCGAACAACACTATATATAAGCCACAGGCCCCAAATCTCAAGAAATCTATTTGCCATATTATTTATTTGCTGTGCACGCGTGCATTTTGCAGTCGCCAGCATTTGCGATCTTTCATTTTGACTTTCCAAAGTGAAATCGGGCTACAATGCACCAACCTTCGATCCAAGACCAGATTTATAAATGATTCTAAAAGCCTTGTCTTGCTGTTCAATTGAGAAACCGCCCTCATTTTGTTTTGGCACTGCTTTTCGATTTGACAGTTTGCAGCGCACTCAGTCGCCTTTTTCAGGTCATAAATGAAACGAACAACCCAAATTGACCAAAATTGCCCTTAATTTCATCAAAATTCGATACAATAGGCCCGAGTTATGAATATGTGAATTGTATGCTATTTGCACCGTGTGTCGCTAATCTTGCCCAATGCACCCTGCCTGTCCTTGCGCTGCTTGCTTAAACACAAAGCAAAGGAGCGTTTTTCCGTTTATTTGTCACCGCCCGGCTCCATTTCCGACGTAGAAAGGTGACCCGAAAATGGCTAAAACGGTAATAAGGCTTTTCTTTTGATGGTGCTTCGCACCGTCAAAGGAAAAGCCAAACCAAGCACGAAAGACAAAGGATTCATTTAACCTTACTTTTCCACACCCTCCACAACATATCATGTATCATTGCTTTATTGAAATTTCCTCAACATGCTCATCGTTCTTTGTTATAAATAGTTGATCATGCACGTGCATATCGTGCAATGTGAATTCGTCGTCCGACAGATACCCTTCAGAGGCGATTGCAGCCCGCACAATGCCCTTCCCCATCTCGCGGAGCTCCCCTCCGCTTGTTTTTTGTTGTTCTGCTCTGCATGCTTTTTTCTCCTGCCTTGAAAATTCACTTTTTACGCCTCTCGTTTCCATAATGCTGCATAATCCATTTTCCTATTCGTATTGCGAGGCCTCGCAATACAAGACATGCAACAACGCAACACAATGCATTTACACACAGCTTCAGAGCACTCAGAAACAAGCAAAAACAGAATGCAGAGCATCAGTACATTCTGTGCGTCGAGACGTGAGGCTTTCGGAATGCGAGGCCTCGCAATACTGACTGTTGCCTTAGGGTCAGTATAATTGTCATCTCCAGATTACGCCTCTGAAAACAGAGCTGAAATGGCAAATTGCCTAAACTGGAATGCGAGGCCTCGCCATGCGAGACAAGATATCACGCAAAATAGGACTGCAACGCCCTTTAAGGCTTCTTCTTCTTCTTCAATCCCGCTGCCAACATTTTGCTCCGCGCTGCCGAGCCCACTGGTGTTCCCGGATCCGGAAGGCTCAGCGTCCTATTCACTCCCTGGGGCTACATCAGTGTCGTCTGCTTCAGCTCAGCTGCCGCCTGGGTCTTTGGCTTCTTCGGCTTCGGCGCCTGGCTCGCCCTCGGCTCGTCCTCATCTGCCTCGCCAGCCTGGAACGCCGGACCCTGCGTGGACGTCCGAGGAGATCGCCGATCAGATCCTGTCAGCAGCGGTGCATCGTCATCGTCCCCAGGCTCATCCACGTCTTCGTCTCCACCTTCTGCATGGGCATACTGACTTGGTTCCTCTGCCGCGGACACCTCGAGACGCGTATACGCCATGTGCTCGTCCTCAACCCACATTGGCATGCCGAACTGGACGTTTTCAGCACTGTGTTTTTGATGTGCCTCTCCTGCTACTTGCTGCTGGTGTAGGGTTCTTGCTGCTTGTTTTTGATGAGGAAAATGTTTTATCTGTTGAAATACAACCACTCCAGGATAACCCAAGCCAGAGATAAACAAGTAGAAGATAAACAGGACCAAAGCATGAAGGGCTGCAGTCACAAAGAGTTAGATAAAGACAACTATCAACAATAGACCACAGGAATTTACATTCAATGCAACTCAGGATGAAATATTTTACATGTTTGAGAAAAACTGATTGGAAAACTGCCCCAAGGGCTCACTCTCTTCCATAGTGCCATCTAGAGATGTGCACTCTTTGTTTTTGGGTCCCATAGGTGCTGAGGTGGCATGGCTTTTGACGCTGAGGTCACTGCCATGTCACATGGGATATTCCTACTTAGCTAGGCTGACTGGGTATTGAACCCAGGACCTCTCAAAAAGAGGTACCCCAGCCCCGTAGGGTGCATACCACCAGGCTAGCTAAGAATTCATGAGAAAACATAGATAAATTCATAGGCTCTGCCTTCGGTATATCAGTGCCTCAGTCACCCAGGATAAGATGTTTTAGTGCATATAGCTTGGGGATTAAGGGTTCCACACTACATCCTGATTTAGTGTTTGGTTCTATAGGTCAAAATGTGTTATCACCCGTTTTGGTTAGGCCAATACTAAGATAAAAATGCATGGGTGCTGAGAGCATCTCTAATACAACTAACGTATACCCTGAAGCATTGAAAAAGCACTTTTTCGTACCCCCCCCTTGTGCTGTGGTGGCCACGACTCTCGCTTTTTCAGGAAAAAAGGATATTTTCTTGGCCTTTCCTTGGTTTCCACACCTACCTTAAAATACCTATAGCTTCCCTAACACCGGAAGAGAGCGCTTCCCCATGGCCAGCAACTCTTGCTGCACTGTTCATGACAATTTCCAACAGAAAGCTCAGCACTCTAGGCGCTGCAGCGGTTCCTTACGCTTGGTAGGGTTAGAGTGGGGCATGCAAAGACCATATGATATGCATCCCTCCCTCCAAGCTGCAGCGTAACACAACCCAACGCCAGACGCTCATAGGACGCTCCATCTAAGTCTCATGGAACCTGATGGAGGCACCTGTCCTGGTACTGGGGCGAGGGGGCGACTACTAAATTAGAATTGCCCCTTGGAGGGGTCTTGGTTCTGGTTCAGTCTCCTGCTGCTGCTTTTCCGCCCGAACAGCGGCCTACTCAGCGACGCTTTGCGAGGATATCTGTACAACAGGGGAATGGGAGTATGAGGGACGAATCCACGCGAACGCGAAGCGACAACACCTGAATCCGTCAAATGACGACCTAGAATTTTTGTGAAAGCACACACCTGAACAGAATCCAATTGTGCATCAGATGCACATTTTTACAAAATTTGTGGTCATCTCCTCTTTTTTTAAATCAGGAAATTCTCACGCAGAAAAAGACGGTGCGCAGGAGCGGGTCTTAGTGAAGCGCCGGAAAACAAAGAATTAATAAGATTATAAACGTATGTTACGCATAATGACGAAAATGACGAAACACACATAAATAAATAAACATAAGGATTCCACCCACACTGACAGAAAGAATTCAAGATTCAAGAATTCGAAAATCAACAGAAGGACTTCAATGAATCAGGTATAGACCACAGGTGTGCTCGTCTGGTATGCAGCATGCGCATTGCCCGTCTCGTGTCTCCGTGAACGTGCCTTGTAGCAGCGCTAACAAACGATAGAGGGATAGATTAGTAGATTGCAGATGATTAGAGATAGGTTCAGGGTGATTAGACATACACACATATGCATAGCAGCGTGTCTCGCTTGTGTTTCGCTTTTTCCCTCACCTTGCTTCACTCTCCAGCGGTGAGTAAGGCAGGTAAGCCCAGGTGGGGCCACCCCCTGGTGGAGTTCGTGATTATGGGTAAGATTTGTAGGAAAAACAGAGATTAACACAGGTAACTTCGAAACTCATGCATGCTCGTGCATTCACACACGCATTAAAGGGTAGGCCACGCGTGGTGCGCTCGGTACAGCCCTTGTTTACGTTACCCAGGGGCTCCATCCCACGTTCTATAAGAGAACGGGTGGAGTTCCTTAAGCTTGCTTGCTTGTACTGAGGTTTGAGGACAGTGTATCATAGGGCTACCTGAGAAGCGTATAAGACGTGGAGGTAGTCTTGGTTCCTCAGCCGCAAACCTCAGTCATCTGCCTTTGCTTTACAGGTGGGTAGGTCAGGGTGATTGCTGCAGCAGCGATCCCTTTTTTCCTGCCCTGCTAAACAAGGGCCCTGATCACACAAACAAATAACTCCGCCTCTGCCTGTGGCAGGGCAGTGAGTCCGACTCCATCGACATATGCGCTGTGCACGCCACAAGAGCACTCCTTCCCTCCAAGCCCTAGCAGGGAAACGCGTTGTGGCGTCCCTGTTAGGCCATAGATGCTTAGTAGCTCTGGGTTCGCTTGCCATTTCACAGGTGAGCCGCTAGGGCTCATGACTTCTCCTTCAGCGCCACCCAGTAGAGCGTGCGTGTAGGAGTGGTAGTCCTGAGTGGGGGCTTGAGCCAGTTGCAGAAGTGCTCGCCCACAAGGATGGTGCCACTGCAGAGTGTGTACGACCTGTAGTGCCTGTGTCACTGTCCCACCCGTTTCCTGCAATTTTAGCGGGGTTGGTGGGCAGTGGCAGTGGTTAGGCTAGATTTTGGCCATCGTAGCAAATAGGCGTTTTCAAGCCTTCATAGCGTTTGGCCACCCCTCCCCTGTAGTAGGCAGATAGGTAGGGGAAACAATACCTAGATTAGTATGCTGGGTATTCCTCCTAGGATTTGCGCCAGCACAGAAACTGGGCGCTTAGGGGAGCAGAGACCCGGGGCGTACCCCGTGGCACCGGTAAGACATCCTCCAGGTTTAGCAAGCGTGCAGACCTGGTTATAACTAGGACACCATTTCTGCGGCTTGCTCTCAGGACCTCAGGAATAGCACACTCACACATACGCTTAGGCAGGTAAGGATAAGGTTCAGTCCCTAGCCTTAGTCTTGGAGGCCAGCGTCTCAGCGAGCCTCAGCAACTCACCAAGGTTGTTCTGGGACAAGTAGTCTACCAGAACTGAGTTTAGGTGTCCCTCAGGTAGAACAAACGCGGAGAAGGGCTCCCAGGTGGCCTCTTCGACTCCAAACCTGTCCCAGAGGGTGATGAAGCGCCAACCCTGGCGGTAGCGGTGGCGTAGGACAGACTTCACCAGGTAGAAGCCCTCCTTAGCCATCTCCTCGGCGTCCATGTTGGGGAGGTCCCCTTCAACTTCCATAGGGATGGCAGCCCCCTGTAGGTCTAGGGCGACGATCTCCTGGTCGTTCAGGTCCCACTCTTCCCCACATAGGTCTTCAGGATCATAGTAGCACTTTAGGTGTTGAGCAGTGCACACCAGGGTCCCCCCTAGACGGGGAGAACACCGCACTGTGATACGGTGTCCATCCACAGATAGAATCTTGTAGGCCCCGAGGTAGGGGTCATCGCTGGTAGAGCGTGGCCAGGCGGGTAGTCGGCTGTGGTGGACCAGCACCCAGTCCCCTTCTTGGTAGGTGGCAGGTACTCGGTGCTTGTTCTCCTTGTTCCACTGACGCTCCCTTACTCTCTGGAGCATAGCCTTGGCCTTGTCCACCTTCGCTTGTTGCTCTTGGACCCACTCACCAACAGAAGAATGGGTGTCTTCTGAATAGGGAGCATGTAGGAACCACGCCGGGCGCCCTAGGAATAGCTCATGGGGCGAGTAGCGAGTTGCTGAACTCTCTTGGGAGTTCATCATCAAGGATATGACGGGGAGTAGTCTCACCCAGTCTCTGGTGCGTTCAGTTTTACACCATATCCTTATATTCTCCTTGAGGACACGAATCTGTCGCTCACATAAGGGTTTGCTCGTGTGACAGTAGGGGATCCCCGTAGACACCTGGACATTGAGGGACCTCAGGACCCTCTTGTACCAGCCAGTATCTGAGCGTACTCGTACGTCCTCATCGGAGCTGATCTCCTTGGGCGCCCCATAGACACAAAACCACTCCTCCAGGAGTATCTTAATAGTCTCCTCCCCGGTAATGTGCTTAGTACATGGGAACACCCTGGTAAACCGGGTCAACCCACAGGTTACCACCAGGGCGAAGTCATAGCCCCGAAACTTGGGCATCTCCGTGTAGTTCACATAGAGTAGACTGTTAGCACAGTGGGGGATGGGCAGGGTCAAGTAGAGACCCCTGTCCTTGATATCCCCAGGTTTGCAGGAAGTAAGAAAAAGTCACTGCCATGTCTTTCTTGGAGGGCTTGATCCAGGCTAAGCCCCCCTTAAAACCCTTTGTTGATGCTGAGACAAACTTAAGTGTTTTTATCTCTCTTTTGTTGCCTAAAGTACACTTTCTCAAAGTAACTAGGGTTGTGACCCTAGCCCCCCCATGAAGTTCACCCCTACCACTCAACTGAGCGGAGGTACCTTCCTTCATGGAGGACATACCAAAATAAATCAGGCATTACATGCTTGTTGGCCTTGGAGGTTAAGCCTAAGTGGTCTCCCACCCCAAGACCCCTATACTCAATTGTTTCTACCACTTATTGTGGTCCTACTTTGTAACTGTTTCTGAATTCAGTTGCTTGGCCAAGTCATATTCTGTGTGGTCCTGACATCTATGCCCCTCAGTCCTAACCAGCACCATTTCACCCAAAAGAGTGCACATGAAGTGCCTATTGCAACCTCTGAGGCTAGAGTCTGACCAATTTTCATATAAAACCTTTTGTATTATCCATTTGTGTATGAATCTATGTGCATATACCTGCTTTGTCTATCTGCAGCCCTTCTGTGTTACACTGGATTCCAAAACCAATCATTGATTCGATCCATATTCAGTCCTTGCTCTACTTGCTGCTTTGGTTTGGGGTTTTCAACTACAAAACCTGCAGGAATACATCAAAAGACCTAGGGCATAATTCAAGGACATCTTTCTGGTAGCAGAGACAGTCCCTTGTGACCTTTTGAACCGACCCTGAGAAGAAGTGCAAAACAAAAGCTCAACAACAAGTCCAACATGTCCACGCCAAGCGTCAGGACCTGGCCTATCCGAACTGTCCAAGTACAAATGGGCAGTGTGGTCCACCCAATGAGTGAACCACCACACCGAGCACCACATCACCTCAGTGGCGCATCTGGGTCCCAAGGAGATCCAGAACGCAGAAGGGCGGAAGAGAATAAAGGCCTTACCACCGAGGCCTTAGCAGCACACGGTGGAGACAGCTTCAGTCACCTCCACAGACGTGTGGCTGCTTCAGTATCAAGATCCAATTGTCCAGCTTCATCCTCAACTGCCATTGAAGGACCTGAGGAATATGAGAAGCTGAAGATGAAGATGGATGAGTACATCATGCATGAGGAGTACTATAAATCCATCCGTGGGGAAGATGGAGAAGAGCCCTTGGCTGTACATGGATCCAGACCACGTACAGATCTAGGGTCCTACGCACACTCTGGTCCTCCGTCCACAGCATCCCTGCCAAGACGACTACGACCTGAGTACCCAACCCCAAGGGCTCCCGAAGTGGGCCCAACACGAGTCGAAGAACATCATCCAAGGCCAACCTACGGTGCCCTGGATCAAACGGCCGAGCTGCTGGCCAAATTCCTGTCTGGATCAGAAGATCCAGATGTGACGGCCTTATCAGAGGCCATTAAGGCTAAACTGGGTATTGCAGAACCTTTACCCAAGCCTGAGTTCCTCTCTCTCTCTCCAGGGCTGAGTACCCTGGCCGAAGATCTCAAGAGATCGAGGGTCTCAAGGCTGTTGCCTAAGGTTACCTGCCCCAGCCCCTTTCACCCCCGTGCCAGGACTGTGCCTATGGCGGATCTACAGGACGTGCCTGTCACAGAGAGTGAGAGAAGAGGGCTGTCAGCCCTGGCCCCTCTTGCCGGCGTGTCGCCTACAGGCCTAACTCCGGGGGGTGGGAAGACGGGCAGACCTATTGCCCAGGCGAACATCCAGCTGGAACTGCCGGAGTTCGACCCCAAAAATCTGCCTGAATGGGCAGAAGAATTTGCGGAGTTCCTTTTGTTGACTGGCCAATCCCATGTGGATGTGGCCACCAAATGTTCACTGCTAAAACGCTCTTGCAAAAAGAAATTTTTGCAAAAACAGGTCAAACAGATTGTGAAAACCTGTTCTACCTGGGCAGAGGTACTCCTGAGGTTAGAGAAAACATTTCCAGTCTATGAGACTGACCTCAGCGTACGCACACAGATCGAGAAGCTACCTATGCTCCCGGAGTTTCCATCCGCTGCGCGAATTTCTGAGTATGTGTGCGACTTGGAGTACTTATTTTCGAGGATGAATGTGGGCTCCTACGGAGCCACTGAGCCCCACCTGTGGCTCATGAGTAAGATCCCCCAGCGTACGTGGGATGATTGCCGCTCCACCTCAGAGAGGAAGAGCAGGACCCACTCGTATGATACACTGGTGGATCTCTTGATTGAGCTAGCTCTTGAGAGAGAGAACGAGTCCCACATGGAGAAGTTCGTCAAGAAGCATTTGGGACGAGGTGGTACCCCTACCCCCGAACGTGGCGAAGGGAAGGGGCATAAAAATCCCACTAACACCAACCAGGGAGGCGGTAAAGGGAGGGGCAACCTACGTGCCATGAACGAGGTTCCAACTGATGCAGGCACAGCCCCCCTGTTTTACTGCCGACCTGTCAATGACAAGGGGGGACCTTGTCATGCCTCTGACTGCGATCTCCGCAGTGGCTGTATGCTGCAGATGAAACGTCAGCAGCATACTAAAGATGGGATAACAGTGATGCATCAGGACCACTTCAGGTGTACCATCACCTGTGGTTACTGTGGCAAACGTCGTCACTATGAGGACGAATGCCACATCAAGAAACGCGAGAGTGACAAACTCAAGCGTCAGGAGGCGGAGCGCCAGAAGACCCCGACGCCCGCCAGAAATCCCCCGAATGGGGATAAAGGTAAAGGAGGTGGCAAGGGGGGTGGCAAAACTGGACCCCCTAACCCCCAGAGGCGCTCATCAGCGCCCGTTGCTACACCTACTCCTGCTGCTACACCCGCTCCTGCCGCAGGTGTCCCCCAGAAGCGCCCCCAAGGGGATAACGCTACCCCTGAGGGGAATAATTCTAAGAAGAGGCGCTTGGCCGGGATGGCCAAGTCCCTCATGGCTGCAGGGGTGGATGTGAAAATCCCTGATGAGGAATAGGGGGGCAGCTCCGAAGAGGAGGACTTGGTCTTCTGGATCCTCGTGAAAATCGGGGATCAGGTTTTTCGAGCAGTGCTTGATACCGGAGCAACACTTTCCATAGTGGCCCGGCGCCTGCTTAAAACTTTCAGGAAAACTAAGAACGTGGCCATAAGAGTAGGGGATGGGCGTACCATCCATTCCTTGGTGGGGGTCGATGTGACCATATGTCTGGGCGACGAAACCGTGACCCAACACTGCAGAGTGTTGGACACTGACGCCTTTGACATTGTCATTGGCACTGACTTTCTAAGAAGAAACCCCCAGGTTAAAATGCTGTCCCTACAGCGTCCTTACTCTTTGCACTGCGACTTTGGCAGTGGGCTATTCTCCGTTCCTTTGGAGCTGTCAGGACGAAAAGAGTCTGGGCTGCGCTACGCAGCCAAGACGAACTATCGTACTGAAAACTACCAACTGGCCCGTCATGTTCTCGAAAATGGACTGGCGGCCCTTCAGGTAAACCTGGATGAGATCCAGGTGGAATTGTTTGCGAGCCAACAACAGCACATCATGCAGTTGTACTGCTCGAAACAAATGAACAATGCTTTCCGTTTCTTCTGGAAAGCAATGGGCCTAGCGTATGCTAACCCTCCCTTCTCCCTGCTCGCGAAGGTTCTAACCAAGATCGCTTATGAGGGAGGAAGGGTTGTTATGTGCACCCCTGACTGGGGTTGCTCTGGTGAACATGCTTACTGGCGCCGTATGCTTGACCGAATGACCGTGGGGAGAGTGCAACTCCCCGACGGCCCCATCTATGTGCCTGAGGACTCAGACAGAGCTATGCAGGCCCCTGAGTGGGCCAGTTTCCTGTCCATCATCGATGGATCTCTCAATCCTGTACCCCTGTGTGACCTGGACCAGGTGCTACTAAAAGAGGTCATGGCCGAAAATCGTGGCTTGACCCTTTATGATCTCAAAAATCGATCTCCTGAGCACCTATCTGCCACACTTACAGGGTGTGAGTCTCCTGATGACTATCTGGAACCTGCAGCTGTAAAAGAGGATGCTGACGACCAACTGTCTGAGATCATCACTCTTCCCTCTGTTGATCCCAGCTGTGTTGACTTAAAACATAGTGCTTTCCTGGCCCAGCTGTTGCTAGAGGAGGTAGATCTAGAGTCAACCTCTGAACCCGCTTCCTCTGTTGGGAAACCAGTGCTACACATGCAGCCTGTGCACACAGGTGGACCCGTGGCCCGGAGTACTGATGCTCTGGCACGGCCTGCTGCTAATAACATGCCATTGTCTGAGCATGACACTCAAGAACTCCGACGGCTGTTGTACCTGAAGGCCGAAGGTATTGAGCGCCAAGAGCGGCTACAATACCTCAGACAGACCTGGAAATACTCCATCTGGTCTGAGGAGGACGATGAGTCCTATACGCTGCCTGAGCATTAGATACCTCTAGTGTATTCTCTACACTATGGGCAGCAATGTTCCCCTGAGTGGGACGATGGTACTGTACCTGCCGAAACTGCTGATCGGCATAAAAAGAAAGAACATGGAAAAAGCAACCTCCATGCTGAGGAGGATTTCCTTCAGAAAGTCGAGAGTCTTAACCTTGACCCCCGCCTGAAGAAACTGCTTCTAACCTATGAGGAGGTGTTCGGCGCCTTGCCGCCTCCCCTATCTTGTAAAAAACTGGTCCAGATGGACCTGAAATTGAAACCCGAATTTGAAAAGACGCGAGTGAGGCGTCGTCCCTATCCCGCTCCACAGGAACAGGTTGAAGAAATCGAGCGCCAGATCCAAGAATGCATTGATGCTGGCCTCGTTGAAGAGTATAAACATGGGGACTATCCCCATCACTGCAGCCCCTGTTTCCTTGTTGCTAAACCAGGGTCGACTGCTCTACGTCTTGTTGTAGACTATGGTGAGGTCAACAAGAAAACCCAGAACCACTCAGGGAGTATTCCTAACATGGAAAATACCCTGGAGCATATTGCCAAATGCAGGTATAAGACCAAAATGGACAAACGCTCTGGTTTCTGGCAGGTTGACCTAACCGCCGCAGCTCAGGAGCTGCTTGCCTTTATAACCCCTAAGGGTCGTGTCTTCAAGTGGAAGGTTATGCCTTTCGGGGTGGCTAACGCCCCAGCGCTCTTCCAGGAGCTTATGAACAAAATTTTTTACATACTGAGGCGCAGGCCTCTAGTACAAGAGTTGATTTCTCGGGGTGCAGAAATGGAGGCTCACATCGACGACGTGAGTTTGGGTACTAATACCAAAGAGGACCATGTCCTTCTCCTCCGTGAATTCTTCACTGTCTGTCAAGAAAACCATCTCCGAATAAAACTCGAAAAATGTGAGTTCATGAAAGAGGAGATGGAGTATTTGGGTTTCGACGTGGGGTATGGCTGGTGGAAACCAGCCGCGTCTAAGATGCAGCCCCTACAGGACATGCAGATTCGCGATGACCCTAAGAAGGGTCTACACGATGTGAGGAGTTTTGTGGGCGCCTGTAATTTCTATCGGCGTCACATCCACAATTTTACTTACTCCTCTGCACCTCTCACTGACCTGATCAAGAAAACTACTCCCTGGAGATGGACGTCCAGAGAGGAAGAGTGTTTCCAGGAGTTGAAGAAGAAGATTGCCTCCTCCAACTGCCTGGGAGTGCCCCGCCCTGAGGGCGAGATAGTCCTGATCACTGATGCCAGTGATGTAGGGGGGGGAGGTACGATCTATCAATGGCAGGAGCTTAACCCCGCTGAACTAACCCACTGCCATTATCGTACTACTGGACTGAACCGTGATGGTTCGTTGAAACATGACTATCCTACCAGTGAGTGGCGACTGGTGCCACTGGGACACTGGAATTGGAAATGGAACCAAGCGCGTTCCAACTACAGCACCTATGACCAGGAACTCCTGGCCGGTATGTTGGTGCTATCGTCACAATCCCGACTCCTGGGGTCTAACCCTATTGTCTGGCTGTGTGACCAGGAGCCTGTGAAGTCTTTTCAGAAGGGCCCACCACCAGAAAAAGCGAAGCTAAAACGGTGGTGGACTTACCTGAGCCAGTTCAGGCTGACAGTGCATCATATCCCCGGGATTAAGAATGAACTGTCTGACTATATATCGCGCAACAACTTCGATGCGCTTATTGGTGAGAGCTCTGAGGCGCTCGCCAAAGAGGCTTTCCAGCGTATGGATGTCCAGCTTGACCTATCCATGCGCACTGCTGGAATCCTGGAGGGTTGGAGTCTAACCGACTATCAGTCAGAGTATGAAGAAATTCTCCAAACCCTCAGCACTGGTCTCGAACCCCGTGTCATTGACGGGCACCAGTGGTATAAAAACAATCACTACCTCTTCTACGAGGACCGAATTGTTGTGCCTGAGGCACGACTGGATGGGTGCCTACAGTGGTCCCATCTCAGTTGTGGTCACACTGGCGCTAATCGCTCAGTGGACTTCTTCCGTGAGTGTTTCTACTCTAGTCTAACCCTGACTGAACTTAGGTCGCGTATGCAGACCATTGTGGATGCTTGTGGCTGTCATGCCAGCAAGCAGAGCGACAGTAGGGATAGGGGCCTGATCTCCAGCTTACCCATACCCTATTGTGCTAACTCTCTTCTCTACATGGACTACATCCACGGCCTACCACGCTTTGGCGGCTATGATAGTTGCCTCGTGGTCACCTGTGGTCTATCTCGCTTCACCCGTGTGTTCCCTTGCAATAAGAAAATCACAGGCGAGCAGACTGTAAAAATGTTGGTCGAACAATGGTTCGAACCCTATGGAGCACCTAAACAGGTGCACTCTGATGAAGATGTACGCATCCGCAGTGACACTGGGTGGTACAAACGAGTGCTAAATGCCCTCAACGTGGAGGTAACCACAGGTGTGCCCTACACTCACACGTCTAACCCTCTCTGTGAGAGACAGAACCGTGTGGTAGAACAAAACTTAAGAATCCTGATGAAACAGGAGCGCACCAAGGACTGGGTACGCCTAGTGCCCTGGGCAGTTTTGTCCATGAACTCACAGCGGAGCTCTTCTACGGGTTTCACTCCCCACGAACTGTTCCATGGAGGACGACCTGCTTGGTTCTTCAAAACCCCCTTTCCTGAGGACTTCAAGAGTCCTGTGGGAGATTGGTTGGAGCACAAGCAGTCTCTGGCTAACCAGGCTGGTACTAACCTGAGGCACATTCGTGACCGTGAACAGAGCCGACGGAACCGCCTACGGCGACCTGCCAGCTTCAAAGTTGGTGACCTTGTTTTGGTACACCATTCACGCCTACCCTCCTGGCCACGTAACTGCCTACAGGACCCTTACTTTGGACCCTATCGTATCATCAGGATAGATGGATCCAGGATCCATGTCAGGTGCAGTCCACGTCTAGGTGGTGAACTGCTATGTGCTCCTAAGCAGTTGAGGCACTATCACTCCCCTGACGACTTGTCTTGGGATGAGTGGCGCCTCAGCGACAGTGAGATTGAACGTATAGACCTGGAGAACGCTGCCAGTCCAGAGGAGGCAGACGAACTCGAAGAGATGACTGCCGATGAGATGGCAGTCGATGGTTACTACGTGGTTGCAGGTATTGCTCGCCACGAGTATAAACAGGGCTGGAAATTCCTTACCCTGTGGGATGGCTATGGGTTGTCCGAGGCGACCTGGGAACCTATGTCAGCCTTCATACAACCAGATGGGAGTATCAACCCCATCTTCCGCACTTACCTCGTTGAGAACAACGAGGGGCAGCTCCTAACCCGTGCTGAGACTATGTCCCAGCGTAAGAAGCGAAACTAACTACCCTGTGTCAGTCTACTGACCCTGTCTGTGCCCTGCAGACCCACGCCTATCGTTTCCAGCGTGAGCCAGGTGGCCGCTTATCAAGATTGCAGCCACCCAGCGAGTGTTTGCCTTGTTGACCATGTGTTGCATGGGTACTGCCCTAATGTAATGACCTTGGGGAGCCAACGAAGAACGGTGGCTTTCTACACCAGGGGGGAATGACAAGCAAGGTGTTATGAGGCAAGGTGTGTCTTCCCTCCTTGGGGGCAAGCGAGCCCACAGTTAGGACCCCTGACTGGTCCAGACCCATGGGGTTCTACCCTTCCTTACAGGGTTTACCATACCCCTAAGTGTGCTACGTATGTCTGTATGTGTCTCACTTCTCTCCCCAGCGTGGCTCCCGGAGACCGGGCTTCGCTGACGTCGGACCGAAGGTCCTAATCAGGTACTATTACCACTCCTATGGCGCCCAATTTCTGTGCTGGCGCCTAACCTTGGGGTAAACAGCAAAAGCCCTACCTACTAAGAGGGGAGGGGTGGCCAAGTGTGCTAAGGGCATACAAAACGCCCATTTTTGCTACAGGCCAAAAGCTAACGCACTCCCCTGCCCACGAGGAAAAGCACGCGGGACAGGAGACACCACTACACTACACTCACTAACGCCAGCACCGGCCTTCGAAGGCGGGGTGAGCACTCATCACTTGCACTCACCTCCTGCCAGGCCTGCTGACCCTAACCCCTACACACGCTACTGGGTGCTGCTGTCGAACGTCACTCAGGCCCTAGTGGCCCTCCTGTGAAAAGGACGAGAGAACACAGCGCTCCTAAGCAGCTGTGGCCTAACAGGGGACGCCACAACGCGTTTCCCCTGCTAGGGCTTGGAGGGAAGGGGTGCTCTCGTTGCGTGCACAGCGCAGATGTCGTTGAGGTCGAACTGTCCTCGCCAGTACTGGCTGAGGCACAGTGATTTGATTTGTGATCAGCGCCCCTGTTTTGCTGGGGCAGAAAAATGGTAGCCGCCGAAGGCAGCTGCTGCGTGCACCAATCACCCTTAACCTCTCCCACCTGTACAAAAGAGGCAGATGAAGGGGCGTTTGCGACTGAGGAACCAAGCCACACTCCAGGTATTATACCCTTCTCAGTGTGACCTATAATACACTGTTCGCAAACACGCTGCAGATGCAGCTACCCCTGTCAAGCAAGCAAGCTTTAAGAAACTCCTCGGGTTCTCTTAAAGAACGTACCGAGGAGCCTCTGGGTAACCTAAACAAGGTTTACCGTGCGCAATTCGCGTGGCCTACCCTTTAATGCATCATGTGCACGCAGGGAAGGGAGGCTTAACCACAGACTCAACCAGGAGGTGAGCTCCTCCTGGGCTAACCTACCTTACACACCATGCATCGTGTGAATGTCGCATTGAAACGAACACAAAACAAACCTAAGTGTTTTAAGCAACTCAACTTGAACGCCACGGCCGCACACGAACAAACGCTAACCTGTGAAGAAGAAAACAAGGGTGAATTAGGGATACAGGTGAAGCGATACAGCGTGTGGATGCCTAGATTAGGCACATGCATCGCGAGCACAGCGCATATTCTAACCCTACGTGCGCGCTGCGCGCTCCATTCGCATCACATACCTTTCATTCCTGCTTTCACCTGTGCAGAGCACGAGAGATGAACACCCGACCCCCCAACGAGCACAGCGTTGACAACCCTAACGTTTTGACGGAACAACCAACACGAACGCAATGCGTGAGTGTGAAGTGACACAGACATACCTGAGAGACGGGTTGTTGAACTGCTCTGTGGTGTGGGCTGATTTTGAATGCTTTACTCTGAAGTTTATAAAAATTTTGATGCAACTGTGCAAAAATTTTCTTTAAAACTTCAAAAACCACGGCTCATACCTTCTTTTCCAAAAGCCGTTTTCGCTTGCGCAACCCTTTTCTTGGCGTCCGCTTCCTTTGCGCTTGTCTGCGACTTTAAGTTATGTGTAAAAATGACGATTTCCCGCGTGGTTTCGTAGATTTTCAACGATTTCACTTGCTAAATCGCAACCCCTTCCGCAAAACCGCAGGAATCACTCCCTGCTGGTTCCATTTTCTATTTTTTCCAGCTCCTGGGGGTTTGTGTCCTCCATTGGGAGTATTGCTCCGCCGTGGCCCTTGGTCAGGACGTTTACTAAAACGCTGTTTATACGGCGATAACCGTCCGCATTAGAGCGTTCAACTGTACCCTAGTGGACGGACACATGTGCTCTGGACAGGGAGTCCTGGGTCATTCCCACTGCCCCCACACTTTTTCCAAAAGTTTTCGCCGCACGCCGGCGACTTTTGAGGAATGCCCCTTCGAAGGGACATCATTCACGGTACATTACACTGTTTTTCAAGGGTCCCTACAGTGTGATAGGCTTCTATGAAGTGATGAGAATGTTTTTGGTAAGTTTAATGCATTTTTTTGAGGTAATTTTGGGAATATTTGAGCCTTTTTCCTTGGTCCTACTAGCTTAGCTAACTAGTACTCCAGGGGGGAGTAAGAAAAAGTCACTGCCATGTCTTTCTTGGAGGGCTTGATCCAGGCTAAGCCCCCCTTAAAACCCTTTGTTGATGCTGAGACAAACTTAAGTGTTTTTATCTCTCTTTTGTTGCCTAAAGTACACTTTCTCAAAGTAACTAGGGTTGTGACCCTAGCCCCCCCATGAAGTTCACCCCTACCACTCAACTGAGCGGAGGTACCTTCCTTCATGGAGGACATACCAAAATAAATCAGGCATTACATGCTTGTTGGCCTTGGAGGTTAACCCTAAGTGGTCTCCCACCCCAAGACCCCTATACTCAATTGTTTCTACCACTTATTGTGGTCCTACTTTGTAACTGTTTCTGAATTCAGTTGCTTGGCCAAGTCATTTTCTGTGTGGTCCTGACATCTATGCCCCTCAGTCCTAACCAGCACCATTTCACCCAAAAGAGTGCACATGAAGTGCCTATTGCAACCTCTGAGGCTAGAGTCTGACCAATTTTCATATAAAACCTTTTGTATTATCCATTTGTGTATGAATCTATGTGCATATACCTGCTTTGTCTATCTGCAGCCCTTCTGTGTTACACTGGATTCCAAAACCAATCATTGATTCGATCTATATTCAGTCCTTGCTCTACTTGCTGCTTTGGTTTGGGGTTTTCAACTACAAAACCTGCAGGAATACATCAAAAGACCTAGGGCATAATTCAAGGACATCTTTCTCAGGATCTACACGGGCACTTGTCCACGATAGGCTGGAGGGTCTTTCGCAGTTGGTCATCAGTCCACTTAGTGTGGAACCACTGCTTGAATAGCCTCAGGGTACAGTCAGCACCCACATGACCGCTGGACTCATGGGTCCACTTCAGCAGCGCTGGGACTCTGTCACTGGGTACCACGATGCGGTCCTCGTGCCCCAGGTAGCTCTTGTCCCTCTTCCACTGTTCTTGGTTGACCAGGAGGGGTTCAAAGCTTTTCTCCAGGCGCTTGTAGATATCCCCAAAGTCCTTCAGGTACTCCACTTGTTGGAGTCCATCTAGGGGGCGTATCATAGTCATGTTGAGGTCCAAGTGTACGGCCATACGGCTGAACGCCTCCTTAGCACGCGCTTCAGACCGGGCACCAATCAGGGCGTCGAAGTTGTTGCGGCTGATGTAGTCTGCACACTCGTTCTTCACTACCTGGATATGGTGTACCGTCAGCCGGTCCACCAGCGCCGTAGCTCGGCCTTCTCAGGTGGGGGACCCTTCTGGAAAGTGCGAACTGGCTCTTGGTCACACAGCCAGACCACAGGGTTACTCCCCAACAGTCGTGCCTGAGAAGATAGCACCAGCATACCCGCGAGCAATTCCTGCTCATAGGTGGAGTAGTTCCCCCTGGCCTGGTTCCATTTCCAGTTCCAGTAGCCCACGGGTACTAGGACCCACTTGTCGTCAGGGTAGCTGTGCTTGAGAGTTCCATCTCGGTTGAGACCTTCAGTCCCCCATTGGGAAATAGCCGAGTCGAACTCCTCCTTCTCTAGTGAAGCCGGTTCGGACCCCCGTGGCCATCTTTGGGTCACTTGGGGTGTGCATCTATGTCCCGGCAAGCCGCCATTGGCTGATATCATACTCTCCCATCCACCTGACCTAACCCGATGTGATAGTGTGATAGGTGTGGCCATTCCGGCTATGAGCGGCCATATTCAGTACCGAGGCGCCGCCAGCGGAGATTTATATATCAGAATATCAGGAATCAACAGGGTTTTTTATCCTAATGTTTCCGTAATTTTTCAGCCTTCCGTTCTGATAGTCAATGTATCGGTGACTGTCAGTTGGCTCGCGATTTTGCGGTAACCGAATGGTTAACTGTTATTTACAGATATTTTGCCGGAAACCCCGATGAAGGGTCAGATTTCATCAGTAAAGGGTTCGTTGCTTCCGCCTTTTTCATATTATATACTCGCAAGATTAATCCGATTTTTTCAGACTTTCAGAATCGGATTTTCGACTTCGATATCGCCGCACGCGATATGATGAATCTCGAGTGGTCATACATTTTTCCCCGATCACGAATCAACCTTCCTTTTGTTGTGCCCTTCATTTTGCTTGGAGTTATAGTCGAAACAAAAGTGATTTGTGAGACCACTTTGAAGAATCATATCTCCGGCTCACGGCGAGGAATATCAATATCGAGAATTGGGTTGGAACCGCCTTGGTCTCAACTTAATTTAGGAAGCATCAAACGTCTTTGGTGTGTACACATGCCCGGTGTAGCAAGGGATAAGGGTCAAGAGGGTAGAAAGAGATATACAACTCTTGGACCGTGCAACCGAATATTTTATTGCGACTCTCGAGTGTACCGCATGAGTGTTGGGGTTGCATAGATACTTTACTTGGGTTCCTACGTATTTTTAACGTGAAGTTATGTCCATGGAGGGACATGGCATATCATGGTGGGAGCCACTTATTGAGGGTATGTGTTATATGCATGGTATGTGCTTCGATATGCTCACGCCCATGTTATATATCTCCGTTTGTAGGAAGATATATGGAGTCATACGTGGCAAGGGCTTCGCCCATGTCCCAATGGTGAACTCCATAGCGCTAGACTAAGTCTACCGCTCATATAGTGCATGTGGGAGGGCTTACGGAGCGACCGACAAGCGCCAATATCAATTTTCCCATTTTCGTGGTGCGTGTTGGGAGGAGGTCCGAAGGTGTCCCTATGCGTCCATGTGGGGATCCAAGTGGGGGGATTGTTTGCAAATGGTCCCAAGCAAGTGTGTTTTGAATCATAGGTTGATACCATGGGTGAGCGAAGTTATATACTATTATAATTATCTTGAATTTGGCATTATTTGCATGTTTTTGACCTCATTTTATGCTCATTTTTGTATTTTATGTGCTCAACTGGTCGGCTAACAGTAAAGTGCCTAGAGATCCGTGAACTATGGTATGTTGCTTATATGTTGGCATATGCTTCGGTGTTGTACCTCACCATATGCCGGATCACGTGGTCACTTTGGCTTGGCACACGAGGCCTCACAAAATTAGGTCTCCAATTCATGAGTTGACTTGTGAAGCATGTCATGTACATAACCGGAAGGGTTTCGGAGCCAATGATGGGATATTCTTGGGCATGGACCTTTGGTCTATATCACCCTTGTATTTTACTTTCCGGTTTGACACATGCATGGAGCATTTGGGTAATTGCCGTATGCATTTTTGAGTATATTATTGAATATTGAGCACTATGGTGTGTTTTGCCTGATTTTGTTAGATTGTGAGGTCATCTTCATGGGGCAGTTCTCCAAGTCCATTCGACTCCAGGTCCAACCAAGTATATGTCAGGGTAGGGCATGGTCCTGAGTGCCACTCTAGGCCATGACACGGCACCTCCCTCATTGGGCTAGGATTTAGAGGCTTGGGAGTGAACACATTTTTGGGGTTTATGTAGTGACTTTTGACACATGGCATTTAGCCATCCTATTGGACTGGGTTCAGGGCAACATGTTGGCGAGTCAAGGGAAGGTCTTGAGTCCAGGGAATGAGGGGTCTATGGATGTGATTGTGTACGTTTCCATCTTTCCCCAACTTTGCTTTATTTGTGTTCATATGCCAATTTCAGGGCTTTCCTTCTTGGTGCAAATCTTGTACATGCCCACCACCGAGAGACGATCGGTGTGCTGAACGGAAGCCCGCAGTGTGGATTGGATTGTGGATTGGGCTCTTGCTGTATTTGTGGGATCTGGTTGCTATTCAGGGTTGAAGGAGGATTACATTTTCTATATTTTTGGATTTTGGACACTGGAGTTTGAGGAATGCAATCGTTGATCCGGAGTAAATCAGCAGGGGTAACAGGCGGAAGGGGCATAGCGGGGGCCGGTCCTGGTAGGGGGTGGTGGGAGATGGCCGCTCCTGACAGGAGCCGCCCCTGGCTCCTGCTCCTGAGGAGCACCGACCCTGGCTCCTCAGGAGCACCGACCCTGACGGGGCTCCTGAGGAGCACCGACCCTGGCTCCTCGGGAGCCAAAGCTCCGGAGGAGCACCGACCCTGCTCCTGAGGAGCAAGTTGGCTCCTGAGGAGCACCGACCCTGGCTCCTGAGGAGCCAAAAAAGAAAAAGGTTGTTTTTTCACTTTTAGCTGAGTACTTTGCATATTTTCTACAAAGGGTGCCCATTGTGGCTGCAAAGTTACCAACAACTTGGATAAAAGTCGCATTTTTGGACTCATACAGGCTTTCCTAATGTCTACATCATTGATCCCGAAGAACACCACCCCTGCTCCTTGGGAATGATTCTGCTTCCGAACAAAAGCGGCCCTCAGGAACCAAAACAAAAAGACTTATTCCCAAATTTTGATTACTTATGTGTACTTTTTCGTACACGGTGCCCATCGTGCATGCAAGATTGCCAACAAGGCAGATCAAAGTTGCATTTTTGTTACCTTTGGAGGTTCAACTAGAGGTTTCCTCCAAAAATTTTTCAGTGAACCAAGTCGTTTGTTTGAATCACTGATCTTGGGAAGAACCACTATTGCTCTTGAAGAGCAATTTTGCTCCGGAGGAGCACCGTCCGTGTCTTTCGGGGAGCTAAAACAAACCTAAGTGCTTTTCACTTTGTGCTTGTTGTTTCGCATCATTTCAACATCCGCTCCGCATCATTCTTGGAACATTACCAACAACCCAAAAGTTGCATTGCGCTTTAGAAAGTCTACTAGACATTTGTTTCCTTTGCTTGTATGTTTGCTTTGTGACCAACGTCAATTAACAAAATACTTCGTCTCAAAAAGGTGAATTTGAAGCTCTTATAGCCATGCAACTTGGGTGTAATTTTGTTTTGCAAACAACATCATTGCCTCTACTTTGAAACCGCAATGAAAACTATGTTTTTGCTTTGATTGGGCATTTTTGATCTTTAACCTCTTGTGCTATCTTTTTCAATCAACCTTTTTTCCTAATGCCCTAGCCAAAGAACCATGCAGCATGTGTATAACAATTGACATTTTGTATTGGCACCAATCACATAGCAATCAACACCACCTTTTCTACTATCAATTCCATTGGTTGCGGGAGAAACCACAAAATTGCACTTCATCTGCCTTACTTTAGAAGATTCGCATTCATTGAACTGTCGGACCCCACCAGAATAGAATTGTTCCATACAGGGGGGGGGGTTGACACATGGCTGAAGAGAAATTGAGTATGGACAAATAGAAGATTGTAGAGGAAGAGCAGATGTGTATGATGCAACGAATTCAGCTAATTGGTCCAAAATTCTGTGAACTTCAGCACTCTGCACTGCCATTTAAGTCTTTATTGGAAACTCTCAGTGAGTGCGCATCTGCACCAGACATTCACCATCCAACTGCCATGCTCCTGTGATGCGGTGCTCAGGGCACAAATACACGTGAGGTTTGGGGGAAACCATTCCTATCCACCCACCCACACCACATTCAGTCCAGAGTTTTTTGTTGATTGTTGGCTTGTGAAGTCACATGAAGTGCACACCGTAGTAGTGGTATCTGCTGACGGCTCCGGTTTCGAGAAGGAATGCAGAAGTCCCGAACAGTGGGGGGGGGGGGGGTGTCAGCCGACTGTCAGCAATTGCATGCGGTGGGGGCAAGATAGGCAAAAACTATCAGCTGCCAGAAAAGCACAAATCCCATTCAGGAGGGGTAGGGAATGCAAAAAACTCTCATCTGGGGGCAGTAGAAATGAAATTTGGCAGGTGGAGTTCAAGTCAAGGACAAACAAAAGCATAAGTGTATCATCATGGGGAAGTGGCTGAGGCCAGGAGGAGGGGGGGGGGTCTGCTAACAGGTGAAGATCTGTGTGCAAGACTGAGCTGTCTTAAGCAGAAGCAGGGTTGGAACTGTGATCCCAGATCTCATGAATGGTCAATGTGGTAACCAGACAGACGTCGTGGCTCATTAAAACCATACAATACAACAGGTTTGCAGACAGCATCGATCATCTTGTCACCGATCTTGCACTCGGAGCCGAACTTGGTTTTCACAAGGGTCATATTCTCCTTCGTTTGGGAATCGAATTGAGGATTAACTGCAGGAGTGGCGTGCATTATGATGGAGTGTCCTCTGCAGCGCTTGGTGCAACGCTTTCCGTCAGCGAGCACTTTTGCCAGTGAGGGCACGTAGTGCAGATTTTTGCGGGAGCAATTGTGCAGTGTCCAGTAGAGACATACCAATCAGACAATTGCCGAAAACCCACAAATCATTTCTGATGATGTGGGGCTTTGTATCGATTTTCTGCAGCCAAAAGAAGAGGAGAGTTGGCAGCGCCTCACCGCTGTGTCGTCAAGCATCTTTGCATTTGTTGTGCACAGTGCACAACTTGTGCAGTGGATCTTGCACAACTTGAAGTCCACGCAACTACCCCCAGACTACGACAAGAACTCAATGATCGAAAACTACACAAAAAAGATCAAAACGCATCGAAGGGCGCACAGGTTTGCCCCCCTCCGCTGAAATACCTTCCTCTTCAATTTTTCACCGATCTTGTCAGTTATCTGGTCGAGGATGTACTGCACGTGCTTTCCGCCCTTGAACGTCCAAATGCTGTTGACGAAGCTGCAGTGCTGAAACTGTGACCATCATTGTCTTCGATTTCAAGGGTAGAGTGACGGCTTGGGACCAGTTATTTACCCAGCAATCTGGTCATCCCGTTGTCAACCATTGGTCACCAACGACTTACAACTAATCGTGGACAGGCGTAATTTGGAACAGGGCGAAAGCTTCTAATGATGGATGAGTGAGTTGGATGTACGAATGAACATTTGTGTATGGTTCAGCTTTGAATGGGGACGACAGTTCATTTTCTCCTGCTGCCTGAATCAGGGCGCTTCGCGACATACAAATCGCGATACCCTGTTTTGGTGTGTTCTGGTTCAACAGCCTTTTTCTTTTCCTTTTCTAAGCTCGTGAGAGGTCGTTTCCGAAGTAGAAAATATCAGCGTAATCAATTATGGCGCATACGCTGGGGAAAACCAACAATTGAAATTTCATGACAACCATTCCACTTCTAAATGCATACATCATGGAAGACACCATACATAGACCATAGTTGACTGTCAAATTTCGATTTTTTTTCCCGAACCCCTTCCTCCTGCGGAGCAATGCCAACCTTTGACCCTAGCTCCTGAGGAGCCACGCCCCTAGCTCTTGAGGAGCAATGACCCTGGCTCCTTAGGAGCAAAATGCTTAACAAGACAACCGCTGCTCCTGAGAATCACCGACCCTGGAGGTGGTACAGGGTCGGTGCTCCTGAGGAGCATTTATCAGGGTCGGTGCTCTTGAGGAGCAGCACCAGGGTCGGTGCTCCTGAGGAGCCAGGGTCGGTGCTCCTGAGGAGCTGGCTCCTCAGGAGCAGGGTCGGCGATTCTCAGGAGCGGCCATCTCCCACCTACCCTGGTAGGGACCTTCTTTATGGTAGCAGAGGCGTACCTGCTGCCCCTACCTACCGCCGACCCGGGGACTTGGGCCCCTATGAGCCCTGCCCAAGTACGCCCCGGGTGCGTATTGTGGACTCGGTGGAGACCTGTAAGTGCGGCTAGCCCCATCTGCTCAGATTTTCAGACATTCTGCCCAGATTGGCTACATTTTGGTCATTTTCTTTGCTTCGGCGGAATCGCCGCCTCGCAGCTCAGTCACAGGATATTTCCTATATATTTCTGATATGCCGGATTTGATTCCGCGGTCCATTTCCCGTAAATCCGCCGCGTTCCGCTATTTTAGCTGGAATCGCCATTTGCCGCTGACGCGCGCTCGCGGGCCAGATCGGCCAAACCTTTTTACATAAATGGATTATCTAAATTCTTTCAGACAGTTTTGGACACTCAGATGTATTTAGAATAATTCCCCTCAATTTTCTTCATAGACTGGGATTTTCTGCCGGATAACAATCAGCATGGACCTTGCTTCTGTTGTCGCTGCTCTCGCCTCTGTTGGTGTCCGAGTATCCGGTTCTACCCCCAATAACAACATCCAGGGAGACTCCTCGCGTGCCTGCCCCACTGGTCTTGCCGGCCCCGAGCCCTCCGGCACCCACAACGACCCAGGGCAGCACTTTCATGGTAGCAGAGGCTACCTGAATGTTGTTCCTTTGGTGTCCCAACCACAGCTAGCTCCCCAGTACGGCCCCGTAGACTCCGCAACCTCCGGAGACGTAACGATTACGCTGCCGTGGTGCTGTGCGAACGAGGCCTTGAGAGGAATGCCTTGCGCAAGCCCAAATTGCCCAAGAAGGGCACCAATCAGCAGCTGTGGAGGCCCAGATTACAATCAAGATCCCAGTCGAAATTGGCCATCAAGTAGCTGGAATCTCCCAGCCTACGCTAATGGCAACGCTCCGGTGGAGCTTACGGACCTGGCAGGTACCAATACTCCCTACCAGTGTCCACATTTTGAGACCATCGACGCCGACATTGACGACATTGAGATGGGTGGTCCAGGTGAGGTACCTACCTATAATCGACCAGCCTCATGGGCACAATGGGACAACCATTTGTCTTCAGAAGTGACCCGTAACCTTGAGGCGCTTGAGGCCCTTTGTCTATTAGCCACGTTCAAGCTGATAGGACAAGAAAGAATCGCCTCTGATTTTTTATTCGAATATTTTTTCCTCCTTCAAGAAGAAATTAAGACCAGGATGTGGTGGTGTTCTCAAGAAGATGAATCTTTTGCCATTTTTTTGCAGATCTGGGAGGCAAGTCCCTTCCCGAAGGAGAAGACCAAGGCACCTGTTGCCGGGCCCTCCGCCCCTCATCCCTCTGTTTCCATCCGCGACGATCTAGCCGCCGCGGTTGAGGAAGGAATTTTAGAGGCAGCTAGGCAGGCAAGCCTGGAAATTAGGACTGAAGGAGCTCCCCAAGTGGACTCCTGGCTGCGAACCACTGAGATTAGCGGTCCGACAGCCTGCTCAGGCCCTTCAGGACACGGTATGTACTGTCCTGCCGACTGCTCTTGCAGATTACAGCGAGATACTGAGCTCCAATTGCCCAAAGATCAAATGCAACTCATCATTCAGACGCTGGGAATTAAAGATCTTTTCAAGACCCACATGAGGTCTGAGGGCGCATCATCGGTGGAACAAACAACAGAACCGTCGGAGGAGGCGACAGAAATTTTTTCGATTGCTCCTTCGGTGGACTCTAAGACCACCGACGCAAGGATCAGCAGGACTAAGCTAAAGGAAAGGGTTACAATCTCTCGATCTCAGAGTAGATCGGCGAAGGCTAGGAATGAGGCTCAGAATGCCAAACGAACTGCCTCCCGTACTACCCTTCCTGCTGTTGATTCCAATGCAATTGCCCAGATGTTGCTCGCCCAGACCCTCGCCGGAGCTGGTGTGGCTAATGATGCCGCCAAGGTGTCTGCCATTACGGCCGGTGTTGGGCTGGATTCACTCCTAAATCCTACTTCATTGCGACTTCGTCAGGTTGCCAAGCAACCGAAGTATAATGGGAACCCCAGACGTTGGCCTCAGTTCCAACGGGAATTTAAACTGTGGGTTAAGACTCAAAAACTCCAGGATGATCAGTTCCTGATGGCGCTCCTGGACTGCCTTGAGGGAGCGCCGGCCAACACTTGGCTCAGGACCTGGAGTGATCGTGAGGATTCAAGTTCCCCCCTTACCTTTGATGAGGTGTGGGAACAGTTGGAGGTACGTGGATCCCGGCTGCCTGAGGACCATTACCACCAGATGTTGAAGAATTTTCCTTCGTTCTCGCGATTAATCTTGCACGAAGTGCAAGACAAGAGACAGCGCTTCTGGAATCTCGTAGAAGAATCTGAACATTCAGGCGAAAAATTTTCTAGTGCCGAGCTGAAAAATCTGATTTTTGACAAGATCCCCTCAGAAACCGCCCCCACCCTTCGGAATAGACAGTCCGAAGAAAAGGTCAAGACCTGGTGGGCGGAAGTCGATGGCTTTGACGCCTCGGCCAACCGGTTTACAGTCAGGGGGGCACTTCAAAAGTGCTCCCCCACGTCGTTTACCAAGGTGAAATTCACTGAAAACACGTGGAAAATCAAGTTCAATGAACACGAGGATCGGGACTTTTTTGTCCAAGTCCTCAATAGGGGAGTAAGTTTCCACGGCCATCGCCTGAAGGCCAGGAACTGGGTGTTTTCGTTTACCCCGCAGGAACTGTGGGAAGAGGTTGAGCGGCTCGCTGACGCCGCCAATCAAAATTTCCATGAGGGTCTTGGGGGAAACAAGAATACCCAGCAGAACACCCAAAATGGGGCCCAAAAGGGCAACAAAAAGGTGAATGACACCCGGAATGTTCAGGATCATTGTAGCATCTGTCTTCTTTTAGGTTCTACGAACCGAGCTAAGACGCATTCCACTGCTAATCACCGATGGTCTGCTTACGATCACAAGGTGATTGGTGAAAATGTCAGTAATTCGCAGAATTCAGACAGGAATGACAGACAGGTGCATGGTGCCAAGGGGGGAAAGGGTAATTCGACCCCCTCTGGCGGGAACAAAAATACTGGAGGCCCTGGCGGGTTCCAAGGCAAAGGAAATCGGACTCCATCCGGCTCCGGTGGGCAGCCGAACAGCCAGACAAGTCCTAATGTCAACGCCGGAGGCGGAAATCGAAATCCAGGCCAAACCCCTCAATCCGGTACAAACAAAGGAAATGCTCCAGGATCACAGGGTAAGGGTAAGGGAAATCCTTCAGGAACCCCTTTCTCTGGTAAGGGCAGAGGGCGTGGCGACGGTGGTGGTCCATCATCCGGCGGCCGTGGCCGTGGACGTGGAAAAGGCAACCATCGTGTGGATCAGGTCTCAGGTGCAGATCAGGTGTCCGATGCGGATCGAGATTATGTCGAAAATGCCCTGAATCCAGCGGATGATCCGTTCCAAGATGAGTGGATCGACGAATCAGGCTGTGTTCACAATGTAAATGCAGCCGCTGGAGGTCAGAACGCCTAGGGGAGCCACGAAAATCGCCCCTCCCCAGGCGATTTCAGGCATGATCCCCAAATTCCTGATCGACCATTACTTGATGTAGGGTCGCTTGTCTCCTCTCCCCTGGATCCGGCAGCGGATCCTTCTGTTGTAGTGGACGAGGTTGGTGTACAGTCCAAGCACAGGGCTCGTCAGTTTGTCACAAAGCTGTGGGTCTCTGATTGCAAGGGAAATTTCCACCTCGCCACTTGTTTGTGTGACAATGGATCAGAGGTAAATCTCCAATCCAATTCATTCTTACCCGACGACTGCGTGTTTGAATCGCCTCATCCTGTTACCCTCGAGGGAGTTTCTGGACATTCTCTCGCAGGTGGGCAACGCGGTTGTTATATATCCACTCATTTGGTCGCTCAAGACCTTTGGGAAGAGGAAAATGTGGAAGAAGTTGTCCTTAAGGATGACTACTTCTATCGTGCCGACATAAAGTATGACCTTTATTTGGGCCATCCTTGGCTTCGCAAGAACAGGGTAGCGC
The DNA here is from genome assembly GCA_964036045.1 of Eutreptiella sp. 'Long Island Sound 2002'. Classification (NCBI taxonomy): domain Eukaryota; phylum Euglenozoa; class Euglenophyceae; order Eutreptiales; family Eutreptiaceae; genus Eutreptiella; species Eutreptiella sp. 'Long Island Sound 2002'. The sequence continues at coordinate 30,848,226 of OZ038401.1, read as the reverse complement.
CCGTAGGTCATCGTCGTTGTTTTTTGCTGGAGTCAGGTCCCTTGGAACGTCCTGAATTTCGTTTTTTGCACGCAGGGTTTAAAAGTGCAGAAGAATTTTTGAAGCAAAAGGTGACACCAAAATTTGGTGAAGATGTCACCATTGCAGAGGTGAATGGGAGTGCCGATTACTCCCAAGAGTTAGAATGTCTTCGTAGGGACTCCCAGCCACGACGCCCTTCGCGCTGGCACTCTTCATCCTACAGAGTTGTCGACAAATGGCGCGATGCAATTTGTGAATACTTTCATGAACACCATTCATTTTGGCCACAGTATGATGCCTTTGCTAACCGTACGAACAAGCGCTTTGACAAGCACTTTAGCGACGCTTGGACCCATAAATGGGACAAGAAGTTGTGGATTAATCCTCCGTTTCACTTAATCCAGCAGGTCATCCACAAAATCAAGCAAGATAAGACCCAGGCAATTTTAGTTGTCCCCTTGTGGGACGACAAGCCTTGGTTTCAGGAATTACAAGACATTTGTGTTGATTACATCGAACTTCCCAGGAAGATTAAGCTGTATGCCAGGGACGACACAGGTCCCCTGCCACAGCGGTCCTGGAGTTCGCTTGCATTCCTGGTGGATGGAAAGCTTTCTGACTCTAATTCTGCTGATTCTAGTACAGATTTTTGTGTTGGGTCTGAATCTGAGGTTGAGCGTGGTACTGATGATGAATCTATTTTTTCTGATTTTTGTCCGTCAGATACCCAAGGTGATTCAACGTCCAATGGATCCGCCTCGTCTCCCTCTTCCCCAATACGGTCGACATCGAAAAGAATCTTCAGTGCACGGGCGAGGAAAAATCTCCAATCGCGCCGCAAATTCAGAGTTTTTTATGAAAAACCCCCTGTGGAAGCTTTCATGGATCCTTTCGAGGAGCTGGATCACGAAGAGAATCTCTGGGATTTCGACACAAGACCCACCTATCTTCAAGAGGCAGTGGATACGGACCTGTTTAGGGACATCCGTAAGAAGATTCTTCCTGCCAAAGCCGAAGAAGTCGCCAAAGTTTTTTCGACAGTAATTCCTGGCGATCAGGTGGACACTGAATTGTGTTCCAAGTCAAGAGAAAAGATTTTTGAGGAACGGAAGGACACAACCGTTTCAGGGAAGTTGATCAAAGACCCCCCTGTCCGTGGACAGTTCGGTGAAGCCTTCATCGAGCTTCGTGAAGGGTACAAGGCAAAAAAACAGCGCCCTTATGAAAATCATGGACATAAACATGAGATCCTCAGAAAAATCATCGAGAGAAATCTCAGGGAATTTGGTTGGCTTGAGGGTTGTATGACCAGCGAATGGTGCTGTTCACCCTTCACAGTCCCGAAGCCACCGCCTGCAGACCAGAACACCATTGATGGCTGGCGAATGGTTGTTGATTTTCGCAATCTCAACGCCGAAACCAAGGCGGATTCGCACCCCCTGCCCCTCATTGAGGAGGAAATCGCCAAGAGGGCAAGAGGTCGTTTGTTCTCTGTGCTGGATCTCCGTCACGGCTTTCACCAAATGCCGTTGAGGAAGGACAGCAGACCTCTTACCTGTATGTGCACGCCATGTGGCCCAGTCCAATGGACCGTCATGCCCATGGGGCTGAAGAACGCCCCCTCATTTTTTCAAAGAATGATGGAGGATGTGCTGTTCACAACCCATCCTGAGCTTCGTGCCTTCGTGAGTGTGTACATAGATGACATAATCATCGCGACGGAAGGGGAGGGACTGACCGAAGCCGAGCTGGTGGCCCTACATGAGAAGCAGCTGAACCAAGTTTTGGACATTCTTGACGCTAATCAGCTGATTTGTGGGCCAAAGAAGGGAAAATTATTTTTAAAATCAGTCGAATTTTGTGGTTCTCTCCTAGAGAATGGCACCCGACGACCCAGTCCAGGGAAGCTCGTCGCTATTCAGAAGTGGAAGCGCCCTGAGACGATCACGGAGTTGAGAGGATTCCTGGGTTGTTGCAATTTTTACCACACTTTTGTGCCGAATTATGCCAAATTTGCTGCCCCCCTCACTGAATTATTGATAGTAGGGAGAGATGCGGGCAAGGCAGGTTCAAAGGTTCGTGTCAAGTGGACTGACGAGTGCGAGGAGGCCTTCCATCACTTGAAGGCAGCCCTCTGCGAAGTCGCCACGTTGCATGTGCCCCAATTTGACCGACCCTTCTACATTAGAACCGACGCATCTAGGTACGCGATCGGAGCTGTCCTTGAACAGGTTGATGAAGCCACCGGCGATCATTACCCTCTTGCATTTTGGTCACGGAAGCTAGCCCCACGCCAAATGCAATGGTCGCCGCGTGAGCAAGAGACTTACGCCATCATCTGTGCTTTAAAAAAGTACCAATCGTGGGTTGGCACCAATCGAGTCGAGGTCCTGACGGATCATCGATCTCTGGAGTATTGGGCCACCGAACACATTGATACTGTCGCGAGCCCAGCTGGTCGACGGGCCAGATGGCACGAATTTCTCTCTCTGTTTGACCTCCATGTGTCGTATTTGCCTGGAAAACATAACACGGTAGCGGATGCTCTGAGCCGATGGGCTTACCCCGCCTCAGAGGGGCTGCAAAGTACCAACATCCATGGTACGGAGCAGGACCGCCATGTCATCATCGAATGGGATCAGGAAGAAAAGAAACTCATTCGACGTGCATGCATGCAGTGCGCTGTTAAACAGCACGCATTGCCGTGTCACGACATCACGGCCATCACAGATCCAGCGCATGCTCACGAGATCTGCACCAAAACGCTGAAAGTCGTGGAAAAAGTCACCGATCCCTCCTCAGGGAGTGTGAAACGGTTTGACTATACCCGACGAGTAAGTCGATTTCGGTTGATCGAGGGCATTAAGCGTCGAGATCCGGCCAAAACTCCACCCCTGCCTAAAGATTCCCTGATCATCCGTGACTGGACGTCCGATTATCTGCAGGATCCCATGTTTAAAGAGGTCTTTGGAAATCTTCAATCCAAAGATGCTCACAAGGATGGGATTTTTGCTGAGTACTCGTTGGATGGGGGGAAGCTGTGGATGGAGGGTAAATTGTGTGTGCCAGACGCCCTAGCCCCCCGAGTGTTAAACTGGTGGCACAAATGGGAGTCCCCCCACGCACATGGCCGTCGACTGTGGTCGATGATTAAACATAGGTTGTTTGGCTCACGGCTATATACTCACTGCATGAAAGTAGCCGCCGGATGTGCCCAATGTGCTGTCTCGACGCCCCCCAGCGCGAAGAAGCACGGCCATCTGAGGCCTCATCCTATTCCGGAGCGCCTCTTCAACAGAGTCACGAGTGATTTTTTCTATCTCGGTGAACTCGATGACGAAGAGTGCCATTGGACCAACAAAAAGGTCAATGGAGTGCTCCTTATTCAGTGCCGTCATTCCGGCTACATTCCAGTGTTGCCTTGCAACATTGAGTCGATGACTGGCAAGGCTGCCGCCAAGTGGTGCGCGCAGACCTGGATGGGAGGCTGGGACGTCCCATCCGAGGTGGTCACGGATTCAGGCAAAGAGTACACCTCCGAATGGTGGAGAGAATTGTGTGCTCGCCTTGGAATCCACCACCTCCGATGTGAAATCCACTCGCATCGAGCGCTGCCTGGCGAAAGAGCCGGCCGCTCTATAATTAATATGCTTCGTAAGGAGCTCGCGAGTGAAAAGGATTTCCATTGGATGGAAGTTCTCTTCGCATTGCTTCGCCGTTACCACAACACGCCTTTGTATCATGGTTTTTCTCCAAATGAAATTGTCTTTGGACGAAAGAAGTGTTGGTGGAACATGCCGTTGAATAATCCTCGCCCCTGTAAAGATGCTTCGCTGTTTTTGGACGAAGTCCAACGAGCAGATAAATCTGTGTCGAAATTAATCGAGAAGCATCAAGCTGACTGGCTTTGGGTTCAAAATCAAGGTCGAAAAAACCCTCACAATTTTGAAGTCGATGATCGAGTTTGGCTTCGAAAATCCGAAACCACCCTGGACGGAGATGACAAGCTTCTTCCCTTGTGGGAGGGGCCATTTGCTGTTACAGCGCGTCTTGGTGAGAACAGGTGGAGGATTCGTGTGGATGTCAGCAGGGAAATTGACGTTTCGGGCGATCGCCTCAAGAGAGAGATCCCCTCCCCCAAGGATCGAGTTAAACCCCTTTTTTGGACTGCAAAACACTTGTCCGATCGGGTCATCGAAGGGGGAAAGTACGAACTCAAGAGGATTGTTGAAGCAAGACGTGACGCCAAGGGCGAATGGGAATTTCTGTGTGAGTGGAGGGGCTTTGATTCCAGTCACAACAACTGGGAACCAGCCCAATCTTTTGTCCATGGATACACCAAGGGGTTCATTGACTTCCTGAAGAAGCACCCCGAAATTGGCGTACTCCTGACAGATTGTTTGTCGAAACCAGACAGACAAGTGGAGAGCGACGGAAAACGACCTGTGGTGAATCGAGATCCAGCCTTTTACGGCCCTCAGCAGCCACATTCCAGGGCTGATCCGTCGATCCCCCCTCTTGCGGTTAGGCCAGCCCAGGAGCCAAATGAGGACCAAGCTTCAAGTTCGGCCGCTGATCTGCAGCGCCCAAGCCGTACGAGGGCCAGGCCAGACAGGTTGGTGGTCACATGCATTCGTGCTTGGCCGAATTCAGGAAGCCATCCTACCACATTCTGCTCAATCCACTGTTCATTCTTTCTGTTTATGTCATGATGTGGAGAACTGCGAATGTTTGATAATTTGACGTCAATCAACTTTTCTTTGGTCTCCGTTCGGCAGACAAGGCGTAGATACGCTGACGGAGTGTGCTGCCGTGTTCAGAAAAAACCAAACTCAGGCTTAATTCAGGCAGATTCGGGGTAATCTTGTCTCTGTTGGTCTGTGCATCTTTGGAATTTGGCTACTCGTGCAGATGGAAGCAAATGTACATAATCAAAACGCTGGCCAGCGACATTCACCCCTACAGGTATCCCCTGTAGTACTGGCTGCACCAGATGCGACGCCAGGAACTCAGATCATACCTTCATTTGCTGTGATGCTGACGCCAAAGTCCAGATTCAGATCCAGGATCCTCAAATTTACCTTGAATTTCTCAGGTTTGTCCATCATTCTGCCACTGTTGTACGAAACCCAGACGTCAATTGTTCAGACAATCTTCAGATAGGAGCTCTAGGGACTTCTAACAGCCACCTCTGAAGTCCGTAAGCTTCGTTGTATTTTTGGCACACGCCAATGTGAGCTCAATCCGACCTGAAACTGTCGAAAATGGTGAATCCAAGTGTCTTGTGGGACTTCATCGAAAGATTGGCCTTGTCCAAGTCGATTGACACCACCGCCACTGTAAATTCGGTGTCTCTCAGTTATATAATGTCAGTAAAGCGCCTTCAGTGAACCTTCGGCGCGTTACATGCCAAGGATCCAGGGCCAGCATGTCCCATCATGATGCATCATCACATGATCCACATTTTCATAGAATCTGTTAGATGCTCGCGAACCAACGTGCCGGAAAGCACAATTGAGCTGAATAAACGACAATATATATTAACTTTAGTCTAAACGAAAGTGTTAGCAGTTTCAGTTGTACACATTCCGCTTCATTTCACCTTCATCTTAGGGAAATTGCTGACATTAGGACAATTTAGATTGATTTCCTTGTCATCTCCTCACATTCCTCGAAGATCTGTTTAGATCTAAGTGCACAGAAAAGCATCTTTACCTTCTGTGGTGCACTTAGGGTCTGTAGACTGCAATTGTAATTGTTTTCCCTCACTGTGATTGTCTCATTCCCTTAATCTCTGCTGAATTTGACTCTCAATCTTGGTCAATTTTGTGATCATCCACCAGATGCGCTAATTCTGAGCCACATGCTGTACTTTTCAGAACGAGAAAAGCGGGATTAACACGATGTAGAGTTCGGCGAGGACACCGTAGCGTGCCCGCGACAGCGAAACTGTGCCAGAGCGCTGAGATGTCACTCCAATTCTTGATCCCCCCACTCAATCCATCAATAATCTACCTCATTCTCAACCAATGCATGGTTTGGTATCGATTCTCGATACGTTTACATGCTTTTTGGCCCTTGACCTAATGTTTTACTGCACGGAGGACTGTTCGTCACTTCTCATTCTGTCTCATTTCAGGTTCATCCACCCTGATTCAGTGCCAATTCAGTCCAAATCAGGTCAGATCAAGCAGATTTCGCCCCATCGAGGCTACATTTCTATTCTTTTCTGGGACTTACCCGCACTACGTTCTTCGTTGACGTAGCGACACACCCCAGTGTGTTTTTGGAGGGGGAGTGTAAGTGCGGCTAGCCCCATCTGCTCAGATTTTCAGACATTCTGCCCAGATTGGCTACATTTTGGTCATTTTCTTTGCTTCGGCGGAATCGCCGCCTCGCAGCTCAGTCACAGGATATTTCCTATATATTTCTGATATGCCGGATTTGATTCCGCGGTCCATTTCCCGTAAATCCGCCGCGTTCCGCTATTTTAGCTGGAATCGCCATTTGCTGCTGACGCGCGCTCGCGGGCCAGATCGGCCAAACCTTTTTACATAAATGGATTATCTAAATTCTTTCAGACAGTTTTGGACACTCAGATGTATTTAGAATAATTCCCCTCAATTTTCTTCATAGACTGGGATTTTCTGCCGGATAACAATCAGCATGGACCTTGCTTCTGTTGTCGCTGCTCTAGCCTCTGTTGGTGTCCGAGTATCCGGTTCTACCCCCAATAACAACATCCAGGGAGACTCCTCGCGTGCCTGCCCCACTGGTCTTGCCGGCCCCGAGCCCTCCGGCACCCACAACGACCCAGGGCAGCACTTTCAAGACCACGCCGGAGATTGGAGCCAGAGAAGAGCCGAGACGCTCAAGAGCATGGCGAACTCCGGAAGTTGAAGCCCGAAGAGAAGTACGACATTCGGGAAGAGGAGGACTTGACATGGAGGACCTGGTCCCCATGTGCGAGAGTCGCTGCCGCAAGGCATGCAACCTCCGCTCCGCCGCGGAGGACTCTGAGGAGGCCTGCCATTCAGGCAGCAGTGGAGGATGGGCCCGGCGCTACCGGAAGCGCGGGTCACCCAAGCCCGCGGCAGGGGATGCCGGGGCTATGGATACGGACCCCAGCCCGGTCAGGCTGTGGGAATCCGAGGGGCACTCCGATGGCTATCAGACTTGCTTCCCCTCGGAGTCGGAGGAGACACCCGCACCGATCGCCAGGGCGCATACGGCCCCCGAGCCCGCCCTGAAGCACGACGCCGAGGGCTTGGAGAGGCCAGCCAGGGCCCGGACGGCACCTGTGCCCCGGCACACGGGACCAGAGACGGACGCCATAGGCGATACGCCCATGGGCGATGAGTCTGAGGCGCCGGGAACCGCGGGATGCGCTGGATCAGGCGGAAGGCACGCTGAGTGCCACTGCGAGCACGTGTCCTTCCTCATGGGCAAATACCCAAAGATGGGGATGGACGCTATCGTGCATCGACTCGACCGCCTGGACAACGCGAAGGACGGCCTAGAGGAGGACGTTGCCGGGATCCTGGATGACCAGTCGGCCGCGGAGAAAGACATGGAGGAGCTGCGAGTGGAACAGGACCGGTACCGGGAGAATCTGGAGCTGGCCCTGGAGAAGCAGCAGCGAGTGGTGGACAGCCTCCTCCACCTGGTGGAGGACATGTCGGGACACCTGAAAAGGCTACAGGAGCTACAGCCCCTCGCCTCGGGTCCGGGGCTCCCGGCAAAGCCGGCCGCGGCAGAGCTGGTGGAGCGGGTTAAGACCCTCAGGAGTGCCATGGATAAACCCATGGGCGGCCCTGCAGAGGCACCCTACGCGCCTCCGCGTGTTGACCCGGGTGCGCTGCCGTTTGTTCCCATGTTCAGCGAATCCACAATGCTCGGGGAACACACGGCACCGGCTGGGTTCATGCGGGAAGGGCACGTAACCACGGACCCGAGGAGCCTGACGGTACAGAGGTCCCACGCCGCCCAGGATCTACCGCCAACTACGACTACCCATGCAGTTTATGCGGAAGAGGAGATCCAGAGCCAGACCATGCACGGGCGAACCATGGGAAGCACCGACGGACATGGTCGAGGCCATCCAGGCGGAAATCTATGGGCGAAGGGCCCCAATACGGGAATATGGATGGCCGATGGAGCAAGTCCTTCCCGCATTCCAAACCCCATGGGTTCAGGCCCAACTGGACCGCACTCCATGGAGGAGAGGGATGTACGGGGAGTGTACTCACACCCCCCGGCCACAGGTGGTATCCGTCTCGGTGGAGTGGCGGCTGGGGACGTCGGAGACGCCATCAGGATTGACGACCTCAGGGGAATCGAAATCCCCTACTATGATGGCAACCCCTCCAACCTGGACGACTTCATCCTGGATTGGGAGGACTTTGCCGAGGAGGTCGTCGGCGAGATGCGGGGAGCGCCGCGGGACAAGTGGGTATGCCGGACATTCCCACACCGGCTGGCGCAGGACCTGAAGGAGGAGCTGCGGGATCAGATCCGGGAAGGACTGATCCGTACGGAGCAGGCCTGCCTCCAGTGGTTGGAGGATGAGGAGCGGGTGGACGCTCCGAACCAGAAGCTGGAGGACCTGTGGTCCATCCCACTGCCGCTGGACCGCGGTGAGTTGCGGGTCCGGGAGTGGAACCGGTATCTGCGGAAGTACCGCAGATGCCTCAAGCTGGTGGAGGACTGGAACGAGGCCAGCGAGATCCGCCACTTGCTGAAGGACGTCCTCCCCGGCAACTGGAAGAGGAGAGTGGAGGACGAGGAGAAGAAGAGAGCGAAGAAGCGTGTGGCGGTGAGGATCATCGCGGCGGAGGATACCCATGCGGGTATCATGGAGTTCTTCGGGAGGAACCTGGGCGAACCCAACCGGATGTTGGGACTGAAGAACGCCGTGTACGTGGAGGTATTTGGAGACTCCATGGGGCAAAGGTTGCTGCGCCTCAACAACGCGGAGTGGAGGCGTGGAGAGCCACTGAGGATGCAGGTCATCTTCGCCCGCATGAGTCTGGACGAGATCGTGAAGTACATCACGGTGGAGTTGAAGCTCAATGCGAAGAACGAGGCCCACGTGCAGGATCGACATGGTCATGGACAACGAGGCCACCGAGAAGACCGCCATCATCGGGAGATCCAGGAGGACACGGCCAACTCTGCGGAGGATGGTAGTGGAAGTGGCCAAGACCACTGGTCCCGGGAGGATCACGAGGAGGCCCATTTCTTCGCGTTTGTGGCGCACAACGTGAGGGACCAGGGGCAGGATCGGTCCAGATGGAGCCGGGTGGGACCCAAGAAGGGCAAAGAGCCAAGGAGGATCGGGAACCCACCGCTCTCGTTCCGAGAGTACAGGTCTCAGCACGACGGGTGCTGGGTCTGTTATGGCAAGGGAAACAACCACGCACACGACCACCGTCAGTGCAAGGTGTATGAGGCGGACAAGAAGGCCTACTTCGCCGCTCACCCCGAGAAGAAGCCCAAGGAGCAGCGGATTTCCGATTGGAAGGCGAAGGGCGGAGACGGGGGAAAAGGCCAAGGCAAAGGCCAAGGAAAAGGCGGAGGAAGAGGCTATGGTGGTGGACCTGGCCAAGACCGACGAGTGAGGTCGATCGAGGAGGTGGCTGAGGACATGTTGAGGACGTTGAAGGAACTCAAAGCCCAGCAACGTGGCGGACAAAGTCCTGGCGGATCGCAGCCGGAAGGGGCTGCGGGAAGCCAAGTCTAGAGGAGCCCCCTCGGGAGTGGGACCTCGGAGGTCTCTCCTCCGAAAATCAGTGGAATCCCAGAGAAAGCAAAGGCACATCGGGTGCCGAAGAAGGCTCCAGAAGAGCCAAAACCACTGAGTTTCGCCACTCCCAACCCCTGGAGCGCCCTGCCAAGGGAAGTACATGTGGGTACGGGACATGGCAAGAAGGAAGGAGCGACCACGGAGAGCTCCGTGGACGGTCAGGACCAGCCCAAGATCTACACCATCCGTAACCAAACCCTTGAAGTCCTGATGCACCCGGACGTGCTAGAGTTGCATGCCGTGAGAGTCGTCCATATACCTCATGGTGACGAGCGGCAGTTGCACTTGAAGGTGCGTGTACGGTGCGGACGAGAGGAGAAGGTGGTGGATGTGTTGGTGGATACGGGTGCCCAGGTGAGCCTGGTCCGGAGAGGGTTGTTCAAGGAGGAACTCCTGCAGCCCAGCCGGAGACCGGTCCGCCTGAAGGTCGCCAACGGAGAGATTATGGGTGGCGGCACCCATGAGGCCACCATCAGTATGGAATTCTGGGAGCATGAGCGCTTGAACCGCCCAGATTTGGCGAAGAGAAGCACTCTATCCGGGAACTTCTATGTGGCCCACATTACAGATTGGGATATGATCATGGGGTATGACTTCATGGTGGCAAACGCCATTGGAGCCCTTCCCCATCGTGCAACGCTGGTCCGGGAGGATGATGAATGCCTCACATGGCTGTCCACGGACTATGCATGCGGATCATCCCAATGGAATGCTGAGGAAGTGGATAGGATCGTCCGAGCGGTGCAAGCTGTGGATGCCAAGTCCAGAGGAGACCGCGGAGTTCAGCTCACGGAGTATGGAATGGCGCCGCAGGTGTATGACAGGATGATCCAGACGCTTGGAGCCGAAGAGCCCGAGACGGACGTCTTTGCTTCCCGGGATGCCCCACTTTTGCGGAAGTGTAGGAGGCATTGGCATCGAGGAGATTCAGCCTGGCATAGGCATTGGGGTTTGAAGGAGTGGGGACCCATGTATTGGCATGGCTCCCTGGACAATACCAGACGTACGGTGGAGAAGATCATCGCGGATGGGGCGAAGGGGATCCTGGTCGTAACCGGCATAGGATCCACCCCATGTCCGCTGGAGGGTCTCAAGTCGACGCTGGACTCCATCACCCTGAACGAGATGTCATTCGGGCCAAAGGAGAAGTTGTTCATCGACGCCAAGGGTGTATCAGTGCCCTCCCCGGGTCAAGCGTGGGGTACCAAGGCTCTCCTGGTGGATGGGGCGCAAGCCCAGCCCACTGGTGATGAAGCCTTCATCCGTAGGGTTGAGGCGGTGCCCATGCGGGTCATGTTCGAGCCCAAGGAGGGGACGGATCAGCCAGTTGATGGCATTGACATCCTGTCCCACGCCGAGATCGACGACGTCGTCAACTACATGCGGATTGGGATCCACGACCGTGTGGCAGCCAAGAAGAGGCGGGCCATGGTCACATCTCCGCATTGGTGGGATGACAAGATGTTGGTCACCGGCAAGTACGAGAAGGATGAGTTCGTGGCGAGGGTCATGGATGACATCGCGGACCAATACGATGGTCCGGTTGGGTCGGACCCACCAACGTGGGGTTTTCCAAGAGGGGGAACCGGTAGCGACGAGAACCAGCCCGAGGCCGCAAATTTTCGAAGATTATCGGTGGGAATCGCGACCCACGACGATGAAGACGGCATATTGGACGAGGAGAAGTCGGACTCGGACCCAGAAAAGGCCTATACCGCAGTGCGGTCGGTTGTATCGATACCAAAGCAAGCGGCTGAAGAGGCTCAGGAGAACCCGAAGGTCGCCGAGCTGAAGGAGAGGCTGATCAATGCCTATCCGCGGCTATTCAGTGGCGTTGCCAACAAGAACCCTCCAGATCGTGGGAGGTTTGGTACAGCGAGGATCAAGCTGAAGCCGAACCCCAAGATCTATCGTCATCGAGAGTACCAACTTCAGGGCGATCGGGCCGAGGCCATGAAGAAGCTGTTGGCCGAGTTCATTGAGCGGGGATGGATCGAACCCTCCGACAGTGAGTCGGCCAGCCCAGCCTTCATCGTGCCCAAGAAGGAGAAGGGCGAGTGAAGGTTGGTGGTTGATTACAGAGGTTTGAACGAGCAGACCGAGCACGACTCGTACTCGCTTCCCCTGATCGACTCCATCCTCCAAAAACAACAGAAAAAGCGGATTTTCACGGTGTTAGACCTGAAACACGGCTACCACCAGATGCAGCTACACCCGGACTCCAGGCCCTGCACAGCGATGTCGACGCCGCTGGGGCCCATGCAGTGGAAAGTGGTGCCTATGGGCGCCAAGAATGGCAACGCCGCTTTCCAGCCCATGATGGAGGACCTACTCGGTCCTGTCCGGGACCTGCCGACCCCTTCGTGGATGACATCATCCTCGGGTCCGGCACGGAGAACATGACTGAGGATGAGCTCCTTGACGCGCATGAGAAGGATCTGCGCCGAGTCTTCAGCGAGTTGGACAAGCACAACATGGTGTGCAAGCCCACCAAAGCCTCACTCTTCGTGAAGGAAGTGGAGTTCGCGGGTCACGTGGTTGGTCACGGGCAGCGCCGTCCCATGCCTGGGAAGCTGGCGTCCCTGCACCACTGGGAGAAGCCCCAGACCATCAGCGAACTCCGGTCCTTCATGGGGTTCTGCAATTACTATTCGGGCTATGTCCGGATGTATGCAGAACTCTCGGGGCCGCTGCACAAAATGCTGCAGGTGGGCAAGTTCGATGGCCGGAAGGGGAGCAAGAAGAAGCTTGCCTGGACCCCTGAGGCTGAGGATGCGTTCAACCGCCTGAAGGAGCGACTCCTGGGGCAGTTGGGGCTGTTCCTGGTGGACCCGGACAAGGGATTTGTGCTACGGACAGACGCCTCGGACTATGCCGTGGGGGCAGTCCTCGAGCAAGTCCGGGACGACGGGACTCATGTTCCCGTGGCGTTTTGGAGCAGGATTCTGGCCGAGGGCCAACGCCAAACATGGACCGCGAGGGAGAAGGAGACATACGCCATTGTATGTGCGCTCAGGAAGTGGTCTGGCCACATCGGATTGCAACCGGTGCAGAGCTGGCACAAGGAGCACGTCGACACCCCATCGGGACCGGCGGCAAGGAGGGCCCGATGGCATGAGACGTTCGCCAAGTTCGACCTCAGCGTCGTATACGTCCCGGGGAAGGACAACACTGTGGCAGATTGCCTCAGTCCGTGGACCTACCCCGCGGGCAAGGCTTGGATGGACACATCCAGCCATGGAGACGCCGAGGAGACCGGGGAGGCCAAGCGCATCATCGAGATGGAGAAGGCCATGGAGCAAGAGGGGGTCAAGTGCTTTGTGGTGATGGCAAACCGCACGGACCTGGCCAAAGCCGGGGTGCCCGCGTCCAAGCTATTCGAGAGGAAACCCTCGAGCAATGGATGGTGGCCCCTGTAGAGCTAGTCAGGTCGGTGCTCACAGAGGACTGGTCGGATGACTATGCGGCATCCGAGCACTGGAGCAAGTACTGGAATGCCGTGAGCGCCCCGTCGGACGACGAATGGCCCGAGGGCTTGACCGAGGATGGGGACAAGTTGTTCCTCAAGGGCAAGCTGCTGGTGCCCGAGAACCGAGTGGAGGAGCTCATTGACCATTGGCACAACGCCCAGCTCATGCACCCTGGCCGAGACAAGATGCAGCAGGACTTGGAGTGGCGTTTCAAGTTCCCTCCGGGGTACTACGCCATCCTGGATAGGTACTGCACTGACTGTGCCGTGTGTCGGGCCACGAAGAGCCCCAACCACTCCACAGCGGGCAACCCGGTGTATACGGCTATACCGGAGGCCCCTATGCGGTCCGTGGCCATGGATGTGTTCGCCATGCCGGAGGTCACCGTGGAAGGAGAGACATATGATTGTGTCATCCTAGCGGTGGACAGGCACAGCGGGTATATCGTGGCAGTCCCGGGCAAGAAGTCCAAGAAGAAGGACAAGAAGGACAAGCATGGAGTGGGGCTGCAGGCCAAGACCGTCGCTAATGCCATGATCAGGCATTGGCTGACGATTTTCGATGTCCCAGCTGTCCTCTGCAGCGATCGGGGCAGTCAATTCGTGGGGACGTGGTTCAAGACGATGTGCAAGCACATGGCAATTCGGCACGCCAAAACAGTGGCATACCACAGCCGGTCAAATGGTCGGGCTGAGGTGGCCGGGCGGCAGATGTTCGAGAAGTTCCGCCAGCTGCACATCGACGAACGGGTCCGGAATTGGTACAATTCGCTGTGCAGGGTACTCCAAGCGTATCACGACCTTCCGGGGCCCACTGGACTGTCGCCCCATCGCATCCTGTTCCTACGGGATCGAGTGTCACGCACTCTCCCGTGGTTGAACCATGGCAAAGTGGCCCGGGATGCGAACGCCATGATGGCTGAGGCGGACGACACGGCGGCCAAGGTGTGCAAAGCACTTCAGGACGAGCATGAGAAGAGGGCCAAGTACTTCAAGCAGGGAAAAGTCCAGAAGTATGCTCTCCAAGACACCGTGTGGGTGGAGCGGCACCACAAGGATGTCCTGTCCAGGCATCGGCAGGCGTCTTGGTATGTGCCGGGGGTAATCGTGCGGAAGGTCGGGCAGGATGTGTATGCGGTTCGTGTGGGGGATAACAAGATCCTGGACCGCGACCATACCCAGCTTCGTCCCCGAGCACCAGACCCCAACGGACGTTCCGTCACCTTCGAGTTCACGGCCGGCGATGTGGACTCGGACGACGAGGGTGAGGATGACGACTTCACCGCCGAGAAGATCCTGGCGGACAAGCCGGACCCGGGGACGCCTTGGGGTAGGCTTTATAAAGTCCGTTGGAAGGGATCCGCCGCATCCAGGGATTCGTGGGAGCCTCTGAGCAGTTTCGTGCCGAGGTACACCACGGTCTGGATGGACTACCTGAAGAAAAAGAACATTTCTTTGGATGTCAAGGACGTATCGATCCATTTGGTGGCTGCAGTAGCACCGTAATGGATCTCCCTTGGCATGTTGTTTGTTTCTGTGCTTGGGGAGACGGGTGAGGGAGTTCATCCGGGGATTTTTCGGCCTTGATTGGCCATATACCCCCTTCACTCGATCTCCACATATATATTTCACTGTGGTATATTTATTTAGGTCGACCGACGACGTTTCTCTATCTTTGATCCCCTTGGTCCATGGTGTAGATCAAGAGGAGACCGGATATGGCGTAGGGCACCGATTTTCAGTGTCCTCACCCCTCCCTTGGGGCGTGGGGGACGCCTACGACGTGTGTGGGGCCTCCATGTGTCCTTGGGACATGGGGGGGGGGGTTTGGAGCCCATTGGGGTCCTCCCGTCCTCTCTTCAATGACTTCCGAGCGGTAACAACGCTCTGAGAAGGGGGGTGAAGCCGGTTCGGACCCCCGTGGCCATCTTTGGGTCACTTGGGGTGTGCATCTATGTGCCGGCAAGCCGCCATTGGCGGATATCATACTCTCCCATCCACCTGACCTAACCCGATGTGATAGTGTGATAGGTTTGGCCATTCCGGCTATGAGCGGCCATATTCAGTACCGAGGCGCCGCCAGCGGAGATTTATATATCAGAATATCAGGAATCAACAGGGTTTTTTTATCATAATGTTTCCGTAACTTTTCAGCCTTCCGTTCTGATAGTCAATGTATCGGTGACTGTCAGTTGGCTCGCGATTTTGCGGTAACCGAATGGTTAACTGTTATTTACAGATATTTTGGCGGAAACCCCGATGAAGGGTCAGATTTCATCAGTAAAGGGTTCGTTGCTTCCGCAATTTTCATATTATATACTCGCAAGATTAATCCGATTTTTTCAGACTTTCAGAATCGGATTTTCGACTTCGATATCGCCGCACGCGATATGATGAATCTCGAGTGGTCATACATTTTTCCCCGATCACGAATCAACCTTCCTTTTGTTGTGCCCTTCATTTTGCTTGGAGTTATAGTCGAAACAAAAGTGATTTGTGAGACCACTTTGAAGAATCATATCTCCGGCTCACGGCGAGGAATATCAATATCGAGAATTGGGTTGGAACCGCCTTGGTCTCAACTTAATTTAGGAAGCATCAAACGTCTTTGGTGTGTACACATGCCCGGTGTAGCAAGGGATAAGGGTCAAGAGGGTAGAAAGAGATATACAACTCTTGGACCGTGCAACCGAATATTTTATTGCGACTTTCGAGTGTACCGCATGAGTGTTGGGGTTGCATAGATACTTTACTTGGGTTCCTACGTATTTTTAACGTGAAGTTATGTCCATGGAGGGACATGGCATATCATGGTGGGAGCCACTTATTTAGGGTATGTGTTATATGCATGGTATGTGCTTCGATATGCTCACGCCCATGTTATATATCTCCGTTTGTAGGAAGATATATGGAGTCATACGTGGCAAGGGCTTCGCCCATATCCGAATGGTGAACTCCATAGCGCTAGACTAAGTCTACCGCTCAAATAGTGCATGTGGGAGGGCTTACGGAGCGACCGACAAGCGCCAATATCAATTTTCCCATTTTCGTGGTGCGTGTTGGGAGGAGGTCCGAAGGTGTCCCTATGCGTCCATGTGGGGATCCAAGTGGGGGGATTGTTTGCAAATGGTCCAAAGCAAGTGTGTTTTGAATCATAGGTTGATACCATGGGTGAGCGAAGTTATATACTATTAGAATTATCTTGAATTTGGCATTATTTGCATGTTTTTGACCTCATTTTATGCTCATTTTTGTATTTTATGTGCTCAACTGGTCGGCTAACAGTAAAGTGCCTAGAGATCCGTGAACTATGGTATGTTGCTTATATGTTGGCATATGCTTCGGTGTTGTACCTCACCATATGCGGGATCAAGTGGTCACTTTGGCTTGGCACACGAGGCCTCACAAAATTAGGTCTCAAATTCATGAGTTGACTTGTGAAGCATGTCATGTACATAACCGGAAGGGTTTCGGAGCCAATGATGGGATATTCTTGGGCATGGACCTTTGGTCTATATCACCCTTGTATATTACTTTCCGGTTTGACACATGCATGGAGCATTTGGGTAATTGCCGTATGCATTTTTGAGTATATTATTGAATATTGAGCACTATGGTGTGTTTTGCCTGATTTTGTTAGGTTGTGAGGTCATCTTCATGGGGCAGTTCTCCAAGTCCATTCGACTCCAGGTCCAACCAAGTATATGTCAGGGGAGGGCATTGTCCTGAGTGCTACTCTAGGCCATGACACGCCACCTCCCCTATTGGGCTAGGATTTAGAGGCTTGGGTGTGAACACATTTTTGGGGTTTATGTAGTGACTTTTGACACATGGCATTTAGCCATCCTATTCGACTGGGTTCAGGGCAACATGTTGGCGAGTCAAGGGAAGGTCTTGAGTCCAGGGAATGAGGGGTCTATGGATGTGATTGTGTACGTTTCCATCTTTCCCCAACTTTGCTTTATTTGTGTTCATATGCCAATTTCAGGGCTTTCCTTCTTGGTGCAAATCTTGTACATGCCCGCCACCGAGAGACGATCGGTGTGCTGAACGGAAGCCCGCAGTGTGGATTGGATTGTGGATTGGGCTATTGCTGTATTTGTGGCATCTGGTTGCTATTCAGGGTTGAAGAAGGATTACACTTTCTATATTTTTGGATTTTGGACCCTGGAGTTTGAGGAATGCAATCGTTGATCCGGAGTAAATCAGCAGGGGTAACAGGCGGAAGGGGCATAGCGGGGGCCGGTCCTGGTAGGGACCTTCTTTACTAGTGCTTGCCATTGGAACAACGTTCCACCACCGCCCACATTGCTGGCGTCGGTCACCAGGATAATCTCACCCTGTGCTCTAGGCACGCCCAAGCACTTAGCGTTGGCGACCTTGTCTTTGAGCTCCTCAAACGCTTGTTGCTCTTGTGGGCCCCAGCGCCAAGTAGTACTCTTCTTGATCAGGTCCATCAGAATGGCGCTGGTGTAGGTGACGTTTTTGATATGGCGGCGATAGAAATTGCACGCCCCAATGAAACTGCGTACATCATGGAGTCCTTTCTTGGGGTCTTCATGTCGTACCTTAGCGTCCATCAGGGGTTTGGCCTTAGAGGCCGCTGGGGTCCACCACCCATAGCCAACGTCAAACCCCAGGTACTGCATGGTCTCCTGCAGGAACTCACACTTCTCCAGCTTGAGTCGTGTGTGGTTCTCCTGGCATACCGCAACGAACTCACCCAAGAGGATTAGGTGATCCTCCTGGGTATTGGGCCTGAGGCATACATCGTCGATGTGCGCCTCCATCTGGGCCCCACGGGATATGAGTTCTTGCACCTTGGGTCGCCGCCGTAGGATGGACAAGATCTTGTTCATCAGCTCTTGGAATAGAGCGGGTGCCTTGGCCACGCCAAAGGGCATGACCTTCCACTTGAACACCCTCCCCTGAGGGGTGATGAAGGCTAGTAGCTCCTGAGCGTTGGGCGTCAGGTCCACCTGCCTAAATCCGCTCCTCTTGTCCATCTTGGTCTTGTAGCGACAGGAGGCTATCCAGAGGGGTGGTCTACAGAGTCTACAGTGGTACCATGATAGTAACCGTATACCGGCATACAGGTATACAGGTATACAGGGTCTACAGATAGTCTACAGAGGTCTACAGGTCGGTATACAGGTCCGCAGGTCTACAGAGAGTCTACAGAAAGTATACAGGTACCATACTTGCGCTTTGAAACAAGAGGCAGAAACACAGGAAACAAACAGTGAAGCACAAAAAGGTAAACCACGTCAACGTCGTGCTTTTTGTAGCTCAGCCTTCAATGTTTTGTGATCTCTTCCACTTAGTTTATACATGCCTTGCTGGTGTTCCATCTTAGTTAAATGTACCGGACAAATGACTTGCCAATTCGAGTACCAGTTGAAAGATTCTTTCCTTTCCAATGGCAAATGGTATTGCACTACTCCCGTGTTTTGATACCCCGATAAGATTCGCCCGTTGCGGCCAGCTTCATCATACCATCGCAACACGAAAAGGGCATCACCGTCATCGACCGGCACTCTGGACTGATATGTCTTTTCCAGCCGGTTCAAGTATGCACAATCATCTAACTTGTTTTTGTCAACCTCATCGTTCGAAACCGCAAGATCTTCCACATTACCAAGGGCAATGTAAGCACGGCCGGCATCATCCGTAAACATGACTGCGACATCATCATCATCGAGAATATAGTCACGGTCATCGTTGGTTCGCATCACAGCGTCGGGTAAAGGGCGCTTCCTGAACAAACGGTGCACCTGTGGCGAAGGCATGTTTGGCATATTGCAATGTCTGCTAAAGGTGGTGGCCCTTTCCCATTCCGGCATCATACCTTAAAGCAATACTTGTGTTCGTAAGCTTCACACTGGCACGCATTGTGCACACTGCACGCACCCATTGTGCACACTGCACGCACGCACCACTGTGCACACTGCACGCACGCATTATGCACACTGCACGAACCCATTGTGCACACTGGCACGCATTGTGCACACTGCACGCACTCATTGTGCACACTGCACGCACGCACGCACGCACTGTGCACACTGCACGAACGCACGCACTATGCACACTGCACGGACGCACTGTGCACACTGCACGCACGCATTCAGAACACTGCACGCACGCACTGTACACACTGCACGGATGCACGCACTGTGCACACTGCACGCACACATTGAGCACACGGCACGCACGCACACTATGCACACCACAATTTGCACACTGGCGGCGGCGTCGCTGTTGTCGTGGTCAGCGTGGTCGTCGTTGTCCTCGGCTTTGCTTGATTCTGAAATTCTCGGCTTTGCTTGATCTTGAAGTTCTCGGCTTTGCTTGATCTTAAATTTCTTGTTCTCAAACCTGTTAGCACCAGAACGCACGTCGCCAACAGACACAAACACACACACACACACATACACACACACACAGACACAGCAACATACAATGCAATGTGAATAAACTCTGGTGTGGGTGGTCTTCTGTGCGTACTCCAGTTCGGATTCCTGGGGGATTGTAATGTAAATCCTGAGTTTTACCACAAAATTTGATTTCAAAAAATCTTAGTCAAAGCATACCTACTGCATTTTAAGGTGCAGCTACCTCCAGAAGACGCCTGCCCGATGCCGTGTACGGGGCTGGAGCCACGGGCACCATTTGGGGGGAGGGGGGGGCAACACTAGTATGCATGCATGTATGCAGTCAAGGTGCAACATATGACTCAATGTGTTAAGGAAAATGGGTAGGTGTGTAGGGTACATACCATTCCTCTGCAAACAAATATTGTTCCCGCCATGAAAATTTACGTGAGAGACTATATCAATACATGTTGCATGGCATACATATGCGATATGCCCATCATTCCTTGTATCCATACACCAATAAACACATATGTCCAGTCATGGGTGTTCGCAATACATATTATATATAGGACTTCGATTCATGGTCTACAAGTCTACAGGTCTACAGCCAAATGTCTACAGACGCGGTCTACAGATCCGTATACCTGTAGTATACAGCTAGTATACACAGGTATACAGGTATACAGGTCTACAGGTCTACAGGTCTACAGTCTCCGTATACCGCAAGAATACAGCCAGGAAGCCGTATACGGTATACAGTCTACAGTGTATACAGAGTATACAGGCGCTATACAGTTGCTATCATGGTACCAGGTATACAGTGGTATACAGGTCTACAGCCACCCCTTTGAGGCTATCTTCTCAAGGGTAGACTCCATATTAGGAATGGACCCTGAGTGGTTCAGCGTTTTCTTGTTCAGCTCTCCGTAGTCCACTACTAGCCGTTTGGCTGTAGACCCAGGTTCAGCCACCAGGAAACAGGGGCTGCAGTGTTGGGGGTAGTCCCCGTCCTTGTACTCCAGGACTAGGCCAGCGTTGAGAAATATTCTTGTATCTGTCACTCAATCTCCTCGGCCTGCTCTTTGAGAGCCGGATAGGGTCTCCTCCGGATCTTGTGACCCACGAACTCGGGTTTCAGCTTGAGGTCCATCTGTACCAGCTTGTCACATGAGGCTGGGGATGGTAGTTCCCCGAGCACCTCAAGATAGCTCCTTATAAGCATCTGCGACCGCGGGTCCAATAGTTTGATTTTGTCCCCCATGTCCTCGTCAGAGTGTAAGTTGCTTGCCCCCGGAGTAATAGACGTCGGGAGGTGATCCTCCACCGACTCTTCGCCCTTCGTAGTATCCTTCCACCCTTGGTAGGCATATAGTAGGTCTCATTCAACCATCTCCGGTGGACTATTGCAACATAGGCATGCTCCAGGGGGTTCACATACACATTCCTCCGAGAGGTCGTCCTCCTTCAATTGGGATAGATCTCCCATACGTATTTGCCTCAGTGGCCATGACCTGCGGGTAGGCTTAGCGTAGCATAGCTTTTTCGCCACCAACCTCTTCTTGGAGTCCACGTACTCCCTTAGCCTGGATCGGGGATCCATCTCCTCGTCCACGGGGTCTTCCAACCTCATGGAGAGTAGGGGTTTCAGTGGCGCGACGTACTCGGCGTTCTCCACTTCCTCTGCGCATGTCTGCACGAAGAAGGCGTCGTGCTCAGTTTCCTCATCTTATTGGATAGAGCTGGGGACCTCAGATAGGCCACACTCAGAGACTCCATCAGGAACACGTACATGGCAGGGAGATTTGGGGGCCTTGGTGTTAGTCACGACGTATTCATCTCCCCCGGGTATAGTCTCGATAGCACCCTGAGGTCGTAGTCAATCCTTCAAGTCACCCAGGGTGAGTCCATCGCTTTCTCGTTGTATAGCCTGGACCAGAGTCGAGTCCAGGTCCTCCCAGGGGATGGAGGTAAGACCTCCGTCCACCACGCTGAGCATACTTCCCCATCCGGGTTTCCCGATGGGCGTCTTACGCCCCAGAGGCACGTAGATGGCCTCATCAGGTAACCGAACAGAGCTGATCGTCAGCCTGTCCAGGAGGGTTCGCCAGTACTCGTTGCACCCATGGGCTCCCAAATCGGGGGAACACAGGACCATACGGGATTTTTCTAGGGCAACCTTGGTCAAGACCTTCCCCAGTTCACTGAACCTGGGGTTCCCGTAGGCCATCCCGAAAGAGGGCCAGTAGAATTTGTAACTGCAGTTTTTCCCCTTGCTGCAGTAAAGGTCCCAGACAACTTGCTTGTCGCTGGCGAACAACTCCACACTCAGGTCTTCTCTGGAGTAACCCAACTCCTTCAGACCTTGGTCTAGGACTTCCCCCGATAGTTGATAGTCCTCAGTTTTGGAGGCCGCCATCATGTTCGAGGGCTCCTCCTTCGATAGCGTCAGGTAGCTCGAGGTGTACTCCGACTGCTCCAATGGCACGGACTCTTTGCCATTGCCGTGGTCCACGTAGAGGAGGTAGGGCGCTTGTAGCGTCAGGGATTGTATCTGGGAGTGCTGCACGATGAAGTCAGTCCCCAATACAAAGTCGAAGGCCTCAGTCTCCATCACATAGAACCGATGGGCGATAGTTCGGGAGCCCATTGGTACCTCCACTTCACAGTCCCCGCAGCTGTGCACCACATGTCCATCCCCCATTCGTATAGCCGCGGTGGTCATGGTGTTCTTCAGGCTCCCACAAGGTAACATTTTCTTGGCCACTATAGATATGGTGGCTCCAGTATCCAGTACCCCCAGGTATTCGCGTCCCCCTAGTCGGATACGTACCCAGATCACCAGGTCCAGGGCCCCACCGTAGCGTCCCCGTCAGAACTCCGCGGGACAGGTCACCTCGAACCCCTTGTTCCGCAATTTGCGGGCCATCCTCATGAAAGGGCTTCTCTTCTTGGCGTTGCCGTCATCACTACCTTCATGCTCACGTTTGGCCCCTTGCTCTCGCTGGGCCTGAGTTGGCGAGCGTGTGGTAGGACCAGACTGCCCTCCAGAGGGCTCGGAGTTCCCCCCTGGATTAGGGTTGGGGTTGCCTCCGCTCTTGTCCGGGTTCTTGTTGTCCTTGTCTGGCTGGCGGTTAGCGCCTCCTCCTCGTCCACCTTGGCTCTTGTCTTGTCCTTTTCCACGTCGTTTTGACTTGCCCTTGCCGGAGTCGTTGCCGTTGCCCTTGCCACCGCCCTTGCCAGGGCCTTCGCCAGGATCCTCGCCCTTCAGCTTCGCCGACAGGCGCTGCTTGTGGTAGCACTCATCCTGGTAGTGCTTCCTCCTCCCACAGAAGGCACAGGTGATAGTACACCTGTAGTGACCCGGCATTTTAGGCTTGGTGCCGGTGTTGGTCTCCTGCCTCTTCCCTTGGACTACGAAGCAGTCTGGCTGCTCGCAGCCGGGGGCGTGCTGCAGGTGGCCATGCTCATCTCTGGCGTCACACCAGAAGAGCTCCTTGACATTGTCCATGATACGGGCCTGCTTGGGGGTAGTCCCCTGTCCAGGCCTGGGTCCTTAGTACCCCTTGCCATGGCTTCCAGAGCCTCCCCCTCCAGGACGGTAGGCATTCAGGTGCTGGTCGCTTTCTTTCTCCAGCGCCAGCTGCAAGAGTAGCACAGACAAATCCTCGTAGTTGAGGGCTCTAGCCTTGCGCTCTGCCGTTGACCGGCACTCGTCCCACAGCTCCCGAGGGAGCTTAGCTACCAACCAGAAAAACAGGTCGTCGCTGCTGTAGGAACAGGGCGTCAGTCGTCCAGCCCAGTGATCCAGGTCAGCCAGTAGCTCGGAGACCCTGGCAGGTTTTGGGGTTATTGTCATCCAAAACAAGCAGCACGAACCCTACACCAGCAGCAAGCAGCAGGAGAGGCACATCAAAAACACAGTGCTGAAAACACTATAAAAACTTCTGGTAGCAAGAGGCAGACAGCCTCTGCGTACCGGCAGCAACCCCGTGCCGTACATCCACTGCGCCGAGTACTGTCATAAGCAAGAAGAGCGAATATGGACACAAAGAAGAAGGACACTGACGCGACGACGGCGCCTGAGGCACCAGCAATGCCAGCACCTGGTGAACCCGGAACTGGACCTAGCGTTGTACCTTCTGTGCCCTTACATGGGCCAGTAGATGTGGTTGATGACTCGCTGGAGGGACTTCAATCGGCCTTCAGGGCCCTCTCAGTCGAGGAGGTGGACACCAACCCTGTGAAGAGAAAGAGGGAGAGAGAGAAGGATGCTGCAGAAAGCATGGCAGACGAAGGAGTAGACCATGGGCACGACCCGACGAGTGAGTCAGCCTTCGAGGGTGCACCAAGCGCCTCTGGCCTCCACGCATCACCCTCTCCTACAACCACCACACTCCCAACTCCAGAACCAGCCGCTGCAATATCCACACCCATAACCACCCCGCCTATGGCTGAGGGCACAGGCTTTACTGGTATGCCTACCTACCCTGCCTATGGTGTGGACCCATCTACCACTGCGTTTCCAGAGGCAACTACTGCCAGTGAGCCAGTGGCCTCTAGTTCTGCGCCGCGCTGGTATGCGGCAGACTATCACCATCCTCTACCCGCTTGGGGGGCCTATGTGGATGTTCCTGGGTATGCAACCCTGAGTGGGCTGAGGAGAGGCCCTGAGTCATGCGGGGGCAGGAGTAGAGGATCGGGGAGATCGTCCAACAGGTCCCTGACGTGGTCGGAGATCAATGAGGCACTCCGAGGAGCCACCTCTAAAATTTTGGGTCATCTCACTCAAGACATTCGAGCTAAACTGGAGCCCCTGGTTCCTCCCCAAGTGTCACCTACCGTCCTGGGAGTTTCACCCCACCGAGTACAAGCCAACCATCTGGTGGCAGGGTTGACAAACACCCTGAGGAGCCTGAGGAGCCGACCGATGCCGACCCCTGCTGTGATACCGAGAAGCCCCTTCATACCGGGAACGGCCCAGCCTCCCTACAGCCACGTGGGGAATCTCACGAGAGCCGAGCTGGACCGTCTGGGGCTGACAGCCCTAAGGGCAATGGTTGACGCGGAGCCCTATGGCTCTAGTGACCTAGGCAGAGACCCCGCTGACGATGAGCCGCCGTCCATGACTTCAGCTTTGCCCTCGGAGGACGACGACCCTGAGGACCCCGAGAACCCGAGTGGGCGGAAGAAGAAGAAGAAGAAGAGGAAGACCAAGCGCCCTGAGGGACGCAGATCTCAGGAGGCTAAGGCAATTGCCACCTCAAAGATCGTGGTGAACCTGCCTGAGCTCACAGGCAAGGATGTCAGCGAGTTGGCTAAGAACTTTGGCCGGTTCCTCCGAATGACCGGCCAAACCCATGCCAGTGGGCGAGTCAAGTGTGATCTGCTCCTGCAGTGCTGCAAGACCAAGTACCTGGAGAAACAGGTCAAGCAGATCGTGACCAAGTCCGCCACCTTTGCCGACGTGTTGGTTGCCTTGGAGAGGCGGTACCCTACGTGCGAAACCGACCTCTCCATCAGGGCTGAGATCCAGAACCTGGCCGTGCGACCCGGAAAATGTTTTATTTGTTGAAATACAACCACTCCAGGATAACCCAAGCCAGAGATAAGCAAGTAGAAGATAAACAGGATCAAAGCATGAAGGGCTGCAGTCACAAAGAGTTAGATAAAGACAACCATCAACAATAGACCACAGCAATTTACATTCAATGCAACTCAGGATGAAATATTTTACATGTTTGAGAAAAACTGATTGGAAAACTGCCCCAAGGGGTCACTCTCTTCCATAGTGCCATCTAGAGATGTGCACTCTTTGTTTTTGGGTCCCATAGGTGCTGAGGTGGCATGGCTTGTGACGCTGAGGTCACTGCCATGTCACATGGGATATTCCTACTTAGCTAGGCTGACTGGGTATTGAACCCAGGACCTCTCAAAAGGAGGTGCCCCAGCCCCCTAGGGTGCATACCACCAGGGTAGCTAAGAACTCATGAGAAAGCATAGATAACTTCATAGGCTCTGCCTTCAGTATATCAGTGCCTCAGTCACCTAGGATAAGATGTTTGAGTGCATATAGCTTGGGGATTAAGGGTTCCACACTACATCCTGATTTAGTGTTTGGTTCCATAGGTCAAAATGTGTTATCACCAATTTTGGTTAGGCCAATACTAACATAAAAATGCATGGGTGCTTAGAGCACCTCTAATACAACTAAAGTATACCCTAAAGCATTGGAAAAGCACTTTTTCTTACTCAAAGCTCGCACTGCCCAAACCTGGTCTGGTCAATTCCCGCTTCCACGCGCTGCGTCACCTCGTGATGGTAGCTCCGTGCCCAATCCGACTGCTTCTGTTTGGTCAATTGCAGAGAACAAACTTGCGGAGGATCATCCAACGCTGCCACTTTCGCCGCCATGTGCACATCGCGATCGAAGATCATGACGTTCTCCGTGCGGTCTTTGGTCCGCATCAGCGTTGCCATCCACATATAAAGCACAAGGGGCACGAACCCTGGTTCATCATGTTCGCGGCGACCCATACCGATGTATGCTGGGATCTGTAGTGAGGAGTAGCAAGATGGCAAAGGCGCCACCAACACCACCCTCGCCCACGACGCCAGGCGGGGCATCGCCTGCACCACCCTCACCAACAGCATCACCAGCAGCCCACGCCACCTACTGCACACCCTCCCAGACAGAGCCACAGGAACCAGCCAACGCCCACCCCCGAACACAGGCCACTGACCACCCACACACAGACCCACACCAACCACCAGCAGCATCAACAACATCAGAGACGCCGTAAACCATAGCAACGCCCGCAACGACCTCACCACCGGCATCACCGACGGCACCACCGACAGTGCGACCTCACCAACAGCAACGCGGAGCGTCAACGAAAGCCACCACGGCGAGACCATCCGGTACGACACCATCGGCAACAACGACACCAAGGGGGCCAGGGCCAACACACCGGCCAGCAACGCCCATGGGAACCTCCGCCAGGGGTGGCGAGGTCCCGCCCCCACCGTCAGAACACCACCATCCACCAGGGCATCACCTACAACGCCCTACAACGCCAACATCCACAGCTCCCCCGGCGGCGCCCTCACCAACACCATCACCAGCACCACCGACAGCACCACTAGCCTACGCTAACGCCCATACCACCCTCGCCAATGGCACCGCCAGCGGCACAATCATCCACTCCGGCACCCACACCACACTCAGCACCAACATCACCACCACCCCCCAAGGGTCAGGGCTCGCGATGAACGGAACGGCAGAGCGAGCACGCCACCACCCGCACGCGTCGCCCACCCTCAGACCCTATCGTACACCGCTCCGCAACACGCCCCCCCGCTTCCCCCGACAGGACGTGCGCTGAAGCCCACTGCAGGGACGACGACTACGACGTCCTCCCGGCCATCAGACACCTACTGGCAGCCACGGCCCCGCGCCCACAAGCCCACCAGCAACCCACGGAACCGCAGGAGCCCGACCACCCCATGCCACCACGCTCCATATCCCCCGCGTCCACCGCAGACCAGAACGCGGAACACCAGCGAGAGGAGCCCGACCCCGACCGCGCCGCCACGCCCCCACCGCCCCCCCCCTCCCAAAGGACATCTACGCCACACTGGCCAGCACCCTAGCCCCCATGGACGCCAAGCAGTACTACCAGTCGATCCAACGAGACCTCCCTGAGGACCACTCGACCCTCCAGGGGTGGAAGCAGGAGAAAAGGAACGACAACGAGTGGGGCACGGAGGAGGACCTTCTCTGGGAAGACACCTGGAAAGGCACCAAGGACGCCTTCCTGGAACCAGCAGCCGAAACTTACCCCCGCCTGCCCGGGGACACTAGGCACGGCCTCCACGCCCTCCTAGCGTTCCACAGCTGGAAACACCGCCACACCATCACCCTCCACCCCCTCTACCACAATCCACACCGATGGACACCTGAAGACGACGCCACCGCCGCCATCACCGGGAGGAGTACCACATCACCTGGAACGATCCAGCAGCCCACCCCCCCGCCTCCCCCACCCTCCCAGATGTCTTTGCCACCATCAGCGCAGAACTGCAGGAGGCGAAAGCCCCACAACAACCGGACGAAGTCATGCCCGAGGCACCATCACCACCAACCACACAAGAAAACCCCCGCACAGAGCCCCTCACCCACCCCATCACCACAATGGAGCTCCCCCCAAAGCACCGCACCACCCCGGACCGCAACGGGTTTCGAGACCTGCCACGGGAATGGGCGGTCCACAACGGCACACTCCGATGGGACGAAATCAGACCGGGGCTGCAGGCCATCCGCCTCCACTCGATCACCGAGCCCACCACCACCTGGGCACTACGGACGGGCCGCCACCACCTCCTCCTCACCGTCCAAGGGGATGCCACAATCACACCAACCGAGGGACACCCCGTAACAGCAGCCCCCGCCCACGCCGTCCACATACCCCCGCAAGCATCGTCAGCACCTATGGCGGTACATCCAGGCCCCAACCCATGGCAAGCCATCGTAATCACCTACCCCACCCCCAACGACCACACACACACCTGGCAGCAACGGTGGGAGGACATCCGGGGGGACCTCCTCCAAGAACACCTAGGGCTCACGCGCACCCACCACACCCTACAGCCAATACAAGGAGTAGGCCAAGCACCACACGGCATACACAGCCCGGGATTATGGGCGTACGCCACACCCATAAACCCACAAGCAGCGGAGGACATCAAGACCGCCCTATCCATCCAGCAAGCCCAGACCCAGACCCCGCATCGCAAAACCCAACGAGGGTACACCATTTGGTGGGCATACCAAGACCACGACACCCTCACCCCCCAACCAGGGGCCCCCCCTCTAGACACCAACACAACCGCCCTCCTCCAAGCTGCAGCAGCGGCAGCCACACAGGTAGGGGCCCCGGAAACCTGGGGCCCACAATACCTGGGCGAAACCAAAGTGGCGCCCCACGCGAAGGCCCAAGAAAAGCCCCCAACACCGAAGCCGCTCCACCCCCCACTCAAGCTGGACGCGACGGAACACCCCCCCCAGGACGAATGGGTGACCCACTACATCATCCCCCACACAACCACCCGCAAGAACGACGCCGCCAAGATCACCGTCACCCGCCGCCTCCCCCACACCACACAGGTGTATGAGCTGACGGCCCCCAACGTCCTTGTCACCCGTCGCCGACACGACGAGCGATACACCATACAGGCGGAGGGGGCCGCCGCGGCCACCCTGTACACATGGGCAACACGGGGGGACCTCCCACATCCCACCCTCCACCACGCCCCCTCCTGGCCCACCCCCTTCCACACAGCAGACCGCCCCAACAAGAAGCCCAAACACACAGGTATGCACACCCCCGCCCAGGAGGCCCAGCACCGACACGATGCGAGGCGCAAGGCACGCACCCTCCACGACGACCACACCATCCCCCGCATCGGCGCCCCACCCGCCAGAGTGTCAGATGCCACCCACAACTCACCTCCCCCTCCCGTTTCCCCCTCCGCCCGTACCCGTCCCCCACCCC
This sequence comes from Eutreptiella sp. 'Long Island Sound 2002', assembly GCA_964036045.1. NCBI lineage: Eukaryota > Euglenozoa > Euglenophyceae > Eutreptiales > Eutreptiaceae > Eutreptiella > Eutreptiella sp. 'Long Island Sound 2002'. The sequence goes on along the minus strand of OZ038401.1, from coordinate 30,819,006 downwards.
CAGCCCCCGCCACGGCCGCTCCCGCTCCCCCAGGCACCGCCACCCCCGCCACCACCGCAGGTCCACGTCCTCCCCCCGCCGCTCCAGGACCCCGGGCACGGACCCCTCCCCCCCCCAGGCCCCCGCCCACCTCACCTGGTGGTCTGCCACCGCTCTGCAGGAGCTCCGCCGCTGGGTGAAGTGGGCCGGGGGGGCGGGAAGGCACGAAGGGGTGCACATGGTGCATATCTTCGAGCCCGCACCCCCGCCAACCCCAACGAGGCCGCCCCGGAGGCCATCATGCCGCAAGCGGCATCAGAGGCCCTCCTCCGCGATGCGGTCCAGGGCCTCCGCCCCCCTACACCCCCCCAAGCCCTCCGCCAGTGGCTCAAGGCCACCCATGCCCAGGCCTGGGCCGCCGGCGCCGCCTCCCCACCCCGCCCCTCCCGCCACCACCACACCAGGAAGGGGGAGGACAAGGGCAAGGGAAGGGCAAGGGACACCAAGGAGCACTCAGGCAAGAGGACACCGAGGGGCCCCAAGTGAGGGCAGGCACTCACAGGGACAGGACGCCGGAAGAGACACCACATGGGGGCAGGAAACCAGGTAGGTAGGTAGGTATCTTCGGGAGCTCGGGATGCCTCCTTTGACATTGCAGGAAGAAGGTCTTACCAAGGGGACGTCCTGTCCCTCCCACTGCCCTATGTCAGGTGCCTCTTGAGCCGCTCCCGCATGTGCTTGGGAAGGCATTGTCGCGGCCACCCGGTCCATGTGTCCCAGGTGGGAGGATGTCCCCACATGTGTCCATGGGTAGGGCCACATGCCCCCTCCTTTGAGCGGCAGCTCTGGGGGGCTGCCCAGCCCTGTGGAGTATCTCTCACCACAAGGGGTATTGCTCCCGCTTGTCTACGGTACGACCGCCTCACTCTTGTGGCTTGAGTTGCGGGGCCACTCTGCTTGGCAGGTGACCCCCTCCTGGACTGTGTACCGGCTCGCCTGTCACCGGTTGCTTCCATGGCTCCGGGTGACGTTTGCCATGGTCCCCGATGCAGCCTGGCCGGGCTCGGACCAGTGGCCTTGGAGTACCGCTCCTGCCACTGGCCCGGTGGGTCGGCTGGGTCGCCCCAGTGCGTCCGATCCATGGGGTATTGGTTCTTTCCTGTCCCTCGGCCGCCCTACGTGTGTGCAGTGTCCTGGGCCGCTGGGCTCCTGTTCACCGGTGTGCTCGCTCGGTGTGTTGTGTTGCATGTGCGGTGTCCTGGGCCACTGGGCTCCTGTTCACCGGTGTGCGTGCTGTGTGCGGTGCGCGTGTGCCATGGGTGGTTGTGTCCCTCTTCCTCCCCCCCCAATTTTTTTTTGTTTTTTTTTGTTTTTTTTTTACTTGTTTTTTTTTTTTTGTTTTTTTTTCTTTTTTGGGAAAAAAAAAAGAAAAAACAAAAAAGAGAAAAACAGGGGCGCGCGTACACTGCAGGCACAGGCACGGGCAGCTGGTGCGGCGGTGCAATAGCGTTGTGTCCTCTGGCGTGTGTCGTCGGTGCTGTGGCCGCGGTTGCGCCCCAGGGGTGCGGCTCGCGCGTCCTGATGTACACGGGTATGGGTCAGGGTGGGTTTGGTTAGTTGTCTCTTTGCTTCTGGTGCTGGCTGGTTAGGCGGCTATGTGGGCTGTGGCTGTGGGCTGTGTCTACGTATTTCTCTCAGCGGGCCTGGTTAGGAGTCAAGGGTTGACGGTTTCGGGGTGTGGCTCGGGTTTGATTTGTGTTGGGGCTTCGGCTCGGTTAGGCTTGGGTCAGGGTGGGTCTGGTGAGGTGTCTCTTTGCTTCTGGAGCTGGCTGGTTAGGCGGCTGTGTGGGTTGTGGGTGTGGGCTGTGGTTTCGGTGTTCCCTCGGCGGGCTTGGTTAGGAGTCAAGGGTTAGCGGTTTTGGGGTGTGGCTCGGGTTTGATTTGTGCTTGGGTTCTGGCTCGGTTAGGCGGTTGCGCGGGGCCGGGCGTGTGGGTAGCGGCGTCCACGGGGTCGTGCACCCGAGGCGAGTGCGGAGTGGTGCGTGCGGGCCGGCCGGTGGCCGGTGGCCTCACTGGGAGTCCCACACGGAGGGGTCGACGGGCGTGCCGGGGGCGTACGCAGCGTGCAGGTTGGGCAGCAGCGGGCGCACGTGCAGGGCGTAGGCGTGCCCGATGAGGACCTCACTGAGGACCGAGGGGTTGGCAGCAAGCAGTATGCGATGCCCGGGAGGGGTGGCGGCGAGGAGCGGGAGGATGTCCGCGGCCCGCGACGTGGGGGCGAACACGACGTGGGCCGGGTGCGGCCCCGGGAGCGGTGCCGGGGGGAGCGGGACTACAGGACGGCGGTCTACTGTGAGGTGCCAAGTGGCGCGATGGTGGAGGAGCCGGACTAGGGCGATGCTGTGGCGCAGTGTGTGGGGCTGGGTGCTGGGCGGCGTGGGGACGTGAAGGGGGAGGGGGGGGGGGCGGGGCGGTGGCGTGGGAGGGGGCACGGCGGAGGAGTGACGCCAGCGACGCGTGTGTCGTGCTGAGGGTGGAGAGGAGCCCACGGTAGCGGGCCTGGGTTCGGCGCCTTTGGGCGTAGTGGTGCTCGTTGTCGTGTGTGTTGGGTTCCTTCGGCGTCCGGTTCGTTTGGTGACTTCTGGGCGGGGCCTGGCGTGGCGCCCGGTGGTGGTGGTTTGCTGGGTAACGGGGTTAGATGGCGGCGCCGCTGGCCGGGGGGTCAGGCGCGTCGTGTTGTGTGGCGCGCAGGGCTCCTGGGGTGCTGTGGGTGTCGCCGGTGTCGGTGCGCCGACGCTTGTGGGGTGGTGAGGGGGTGTGTGCGTGCGGGGCTGGGCTTTCGGTGATGTCCCACAGGCGGATGCCGTCTCGCTGCGTTTCCTGGAGGGTCTCCCGCAGGCGCCTGAGGACATACGGGTGGTCCTGGGGCGCGGGGAGGTTGCGGGGGTGGACTCCCAGGGGGTGGAGCGCATCGGCCAGCATGGCTTCCCATGCGGCCTGCGGCATCCACCCCCCCGCCGGCCGGAGGCGGCAGTTCTCCACTGACCCCCTGCGGGGCCGATGGACCAGGCCCTCGAGGGAGGGCTCTCCCCGGGCCCACTTCCGCAGCTCCCAGAGCTGCGTGTGGGTCCAGCGCTGCCACCACTGTTCCTGGGCGGGCCTGCGGTCTTGGGCGGAGGAGTGGGCGTGGGTGGGTGTGACGTGGTCGTGGGGACCGGCGGCGGTGGCGGGCCTGGGGGATTCCTCGTAGTCCTGTTCCGTGGGGGTGCGTGGGGAGTGGGGGTGCACGCTGATGTGGACCCGCAGGTGTGCGCGTACGGTCTCCGCCTCGGGGTTGGGCGGGGATTCGCGGCGGCGGCGGTAGTGGGGCATGCGTTGCATGTGGGCTGTCATCGAGGGCCGGTAGGGGGGCGGGGACGCTGCTGGTGGACCCTGGCGTTGTTCTGGCTTGGTCGGGAGCGGTCCGTGGGACTGGGGTGCGGGCTTTGAGAGGTGGCTGGACGAGGTGCGTCGCGCTTCGGCCGCGGCGCGCTCCGCGATGAAGGTGGTGGCGGTGGCGTCTGTGATGGTGGGGGGGCGCCGCGCTGGGCGCTGCTGCCTTCGGGCCTGGGACGGCTGGGGCCGGATGTCGTAGAGGACGTCCTCGGGGGGCCGGGCTCGCGCTGCCGTCGTGGTGCCGGGTTTGGGCTTGGGTTTGGGCTTGGCTGCGGGTTGACCCTTGGGTTTGGCCGGCCGTTTGGCGGCGGTCTTGGGCGTCGGCTGGGTCGTGGGTGTGGGCTTCGTCGGGGCGTGGGCCTTGGCGGCGGCGGGGCTGCTCGCGGTGGGGGCGGGTTTCGAGGCCCGTTTGGGAGGTGTCCCCCGCGGCCTGGGGGGTGGAGTGCTGGATGAGGACGTGGTGGTGGTGGTGGATGAGGTGGTCGTGGTGGTGGAGGTTGTGGAGTCGGAGGCGGAGGAGAGGGCTGTGGGAGACGGCGGAGGGTCCTGGGCCTCGGGGGCGGGCGTATGATGCTGGGTCCTGTAAGTAGCGAGAACGAGGGTGCAGGTTCGGGCATCGGGCGTGTGCGCGCGTTTTCCCTGGTGATCCGTGCGTGCTGGTGCTGGCGTGGCGTCGTTGTCTCGGCTGCGCGGGCACGTGGGTTACCCGGGGGGTGGCCATATCTGCTCCAGGACGTGCGGGTGTGTTTGCTGGAGGTAGTCGAGGGTGCGGAAGAAGCATCGTTGGATGCCGGGCATGTCCTCCTCTGTGAGGTGGGGGTAGTTTTGGGTGGGGGTGTGGGGGCCCGGCCACAGCAGCGTCATGAGGCGGGCTGCCACCATGTACGGGCATAGTTGTAGGGTGGTGGGGCGTGGGGGGGTGGGTCCCCTGCGGTTTAGGGGGACTTCCCTCTGCTGGGGGCGCAGCGTGACCACCCACACCCATCGGTCCTTGGGGATCCCCCAGGTCCGTTGGGTCCACTTGGCGAGGCAATACATCGCCCTACCAAGGCCCTGGTAGCCGCTGCGGATGGAGAGCAGCGTGTCCAGGGATTTGGGTTCCCACGTGCCCCAGATGTGGGGGTCGTCCGGGTCGTCCCCCCTGGCGTACGTGTCGGGGCCTGGGTTTTGTGGGGGGGGGGTGTAGTCGGCGGGGAGGAGGGAGTCGGTGCCGTGTACCACCCAGAGGTCTGTGGGTGCGTCGTAGGTGGTGGTGGAGAGGGTGTAGTGCAGATTGTACGTGAGGGTCATGTACGTGGAGGGGGCTGGCTGCTGCTCGTCGGGGGTGGGGATGTCCCCCGGGACGTGGTGCCGGAAGTTGCTCAGGGAGGCCATCCGGGCTACCCATGTTTCCCGCTCCCACTTTTCTGTGCTGTCGGGGGTGGCGTCGGGTTGGGGGTGGGCCATGTCGGGCTCGTGGTAGCGGGTGCGGCCCTTGGTGCCCACCCGCCCCGGCACGGGGTGTCCGACCAGGTGTCGCCCCCAGTCGATGGGGGGCACCCAGATCCGGCTCCCCGTGGGGGGCGGGCTCTCGCCGTCTGGGGTGGCGCGTGGGGGGCGCTCGTGTCGGGCGACGTGGAGGAAGGCGTCGAAGAGGAAGTCTCTGACGCCCTCCCCCAGGGTGGCCGCCTGGACCAGGGTGGCCGCCCGGATGGGGGTGCTGGTGCCGGAGGTGCGGAGGTACAGCACGACGTCCTGTTCCCCGAGTCCCCGGAGGTGCTGCCGTACCGCTGCGGGGTTGTGTAGGGCGTAGGGTTCGGCCGGTGCGGCGACTGGTGGTGCGGCATGTGATGAGGGGGGGGTGGTGTGGGTTGGGGGGGGTGGTCATCGTTGTCGCGCGTGGGGTCCGGTGATGGGGTCTCTTGTGGCGGTCGCGGGAGGGGGGATTCGCGGTGGCGTGTGTCGGCGGGGGTATCGACGTCGATTGGCTGGTGCTGGCTGCCGCGTGTTGTGTCCGTGGCCTGGTCTCGGGGGGGGCGGGGGGGGGTGGTGTGGGGGTGGCGCTGTTGGTGGTGGGGGGGGCGGGGGTGGGTGTTGTGCTGGCTGGGGGTCTGGGCGTCCCTGTGGGTCGTGTGGGTGTTGCGTGTGTGCGCCGTGCGGCCCTTGCGGTTCTTGACTGGTTGTGGTGCCGGGGTGTGGATGGGAGGCGGCCGCATGAGCGTCCGAGTGGGGCTGTGGTCCGCATGTGATGGGTGGCTGCTGTTGGATGGTGCTCGCTGGTATGGGGTGTGGGTGGGGGGGCTGCTGGTGGTGGTGGGGTGGGGGGGGCGGGGGTGGGTGTTGTGCCGGCTGGGGGTCCGGGCGTCCCTGTGGGTCGTGTGGGTGTTGCGTGTGTGCGCCGTGTGGCCCTTGCGGTTCTTGACTGGTTGTGGTGCCGGGGTGCGGGTGGGAGGCGGCCGCATGAGCCCCCGGGTGGGGCTGTGGTCCGTATGTGATGGGTGGCTGCTGGTGGATGGTGCTCGCTGGTATGGGGTGTGGGTGGGGGGGCTGTTGGTGGTGGTGGGGCGCTCCTACTAGGCCCTGGTGTTGCTGGTGTGCGTGCGCGGCTCCTCGCGGGTCCATGGGGATGTACCGTGGCTCGTATGTCGTGGGCCCGTGTAGCGGGGGCGGCGGGTGGTGCTGGACCGCGTGGTGGTGGTGTGGAGGGTGTGCCGGTTGTGCGTGGTACCCCGGCGTTGGTGGGCGTGGTGGCAGGGGCTGGTGGTGGTGGAATACGTGATGGTGTGGTGCGGTGATGTGCGCTATGTAGGGTTGGTGGTTCGCGGGGCCTGGTTGTGCTGGGGCGTGGTGGGGATGTAGCTGGTGGGGGTCGCTGTAGCTTGGGGGCATTGGGGGGGTAGGGGTTGGGAGGGACGGGGGCGTGGTGGTGGTGTTGGTGGTGCCATGTCCCCTGCAGCGTTGCTCCATCCAAATCCGTCCACCAGGGATCTCTTTCGGCTGCGCTGTCACCGGACTGGTGTTCATACTCCACATGGCTTCGATTGCCGTTGCTCCGCGCATCCTCAGTGGTTGCAGCGCTGCGTGACTCCCACTCGCTACGCGATAATGGACTCGTTGCGCGCGAATATGAGCTCGGCAGTGGAGAATGAAAGTCACCGTCGTCGTCTGACATGCGGTGTGGCCTGGGCAAGGTGGGTGCAAGACCTGCCAGACCAATGACGAGGTCGGTCGGTCGGTCGGCCGCTCTCTCGGTCGATCGGTCGGTCCGTCGGTCCATCGGTCTGGGGGCGTCGGTCCGTCGGTCCGTCTGTCTGTCCGTCCGTCCGTCCGTCCGTCCGTCCGTCCGTCCGTCCGTCCGTCCGCCCGTCCGTCCGTCTGTCAGTCCGTCCGTCCTGCAAGTCCAAAAATGAACCTTTCTGTAACAGGGCCAGAGCCCTAGCCCCTTGGGTTTTCCTGGTCTTGGTGTTTGGCGACCATTTTCACTGATCTCCACCTGCTGTCTCGGAAAAGCCTTGCTGCTTTTATCCAAAAATCCTGCAAGCAACACCTGAACCCCGTCAGTGGCATGCACGCTCAACACTTTTCATGTCGTCTTTTGCATCCTTCTGCCGGAGGTTCATCCATACCCATTGTACGAAAGATTCATAGACCCTTGCCGGGCCACACCACTGGCGCATACCTGCAGACACGTAACATACAAAGAACAGGGCATGCACCTGGCCCTTTCGTGAACGATCTACTCTACAACATTCGAGAATCGTCTTTATAAATGCGGGTATTCGCAATAATTATAACTACAGCGTTCAATAGGCTTTTTATACTATAAATCCGTGATTTTCCTAAACTCTGTAGTTAATGCTGACGGTCACATCGCTGATCTGGCGACCGCGTCTCGCGCTTTGCAGCGCGCTCTGTCTCCAAGCGCTCCAGCGCTCCAGCGCGCTCTGTCACAAACAATAATAAAATACAAAATATGCAAAAGCATATATAAAAAGTAGACAGAAAAAATAGAAATATTAAACACGGCGCTGACCATTACGAGGTCTGTGCCGAAGACCGTCGTGGGGCAGCCGGACCGGCTTCAGCGCCGTCGGACCCTTCGCCGTACACGTCACCCCGTACGGCATTGACCACCTCCGGTGTGAGCACCATGACCCGCCATGCTCCACCCCATGCACCTCGCCCTTGCGCCAACCGCCGCCGGCCCCCATCATCACGGACAACATGTACCTGGGCACCCTACCGGGAGACCCGGGCATATACATCCTGCCCAACAGGTCCAGGGAACACGCCATCCCCCTCCACGGAGTAGAATCCCTTGCCCTGGGACCGCCCCCACCAAAACACCAACAACAGCACATCCCGGGGGACAAGAGGACGCAGGCGCCAGACGGGGGAAAAAAGGCCCACCAACGCGCCGTAGCCCACATCACCGTCCATCCCGCAGCCGACCTACCAAAGGACTTCGGCACAGAGCGCCACATCGTCCTGGAGGGGCAAGCCAACCACATCATCACCGCCGCCCTATAAACCCTCGCCGCCCACGAACGCCACTGGGACCCCACAACCATCCGAACGATGCCCCCACCACCGCAGGGCCCCAAAGATCCTGTCACCCCCTTCCACATCGATCAACTCCTAAGCCGCAGGGCCACCCCACACCTCCACCCCTCCAGGATAGAACTAACCATCGCATCGTGGGACACCCTGGACACGCCCCCCCAACAACCCGCCATCCACATCCTCCACTGGGCACACGGAGTCCTCATGGCCACCCAGGCCTCTACCCCGGAAATAGACCCGGAAGACCCCCCACGGGGCCGGCAGCGACTCCTCCAGGCCACCACCCTCACAGGCCGCAAAGGCGCCCCGTGGGAGACCCTCCACACAGCACTCTACTGGGCTCAAGGCTCCCCCAACGGCCCTGACACACCGGAACCCACGGAGGCCTGGGTCATGCAGGCCAAGGCCATGAGGAACTACCACCTTCACGACCCCTTCGACAACAGGCCGGCCGCACTGCCATGGCAATCCGATCCCCCGGAGACCGTGCGCAAGCTCGCCGACCTCATGCGCAGCCACGCGAAAGCGAACATGCAAACGCCGGCAGAACCCCAACTAAGGGATCCGGGCCAGCAAGCAACGTACCCCTTCGTCAAACCCCACGCCCCCCCAGCCCCGCTACCTCCAGTCCCACCCAAGCGAGCGAGACGAAAAAGGGGCGCACCCGCCCCCAACCAAGCCGGAAAAGCAGCGACCTCCCGAACCCCTGCACCCCACGCGACCCACCCGGCAAAGCCGGACCAAGCATCCTCGTCATCCTCCCTCCCATCATTACCACCGCCCCACCCGGACCAGGCATCCTCATCATCCTCCCTCCCGCCACCAGCACCGCCCCCGCCCGAGGCGTACCCAGGATTCGAAAAGGGCGCGAAGGTCCAACAGCCCTTCCGCAACAAACACACAGGCGACTGGATCTGGTGTGAGGGCACAATCCAGTACCGCCTCCGCGACCCGGGGGACAACGGGGGGCCACAGATCCGGCTGGTCTGGCACCGCCAAAAGGAGCTAAACCAAGGCAGCAGCGCCCCGGAAAAGCCAGAAGGCCACACCCCGGAGCTCACCAGCGCCCACCCCATCCGGCTCCGCACCGACGAGAACAACGCCCACAGACGCACCAAATACACTGGGGAGCTCCCCCCGGAGTGGAGCCAAGGCCTCCCCCCGCCGCGCCTACATAAGCGCCAACCAACCGGCAAAAAGTCCCCGAGCCCCAGTCCCCCTCCCTGACGGGGCAAGGGCCGAGGGCACAAGCCTCCACAGCCCCGGCACGCCCCCACCGAGGCCACCGTCGACCTCCTCGACCTCAACCACCCGGCCGTCACATACTCCAAGGACGCCACAACCGCCCTCCAGGAGCTCCCGATGGCACAGGGGCCGGGGTGGGTTCCCCAACTCCTCGCCTTCCAGGAACAAGGCCTACAACGCGACGACCCCCCAGAAACCACCCCCATATATACCCCGGACCGGAAAGCGTACAAAGGCTACTTGCACAAGGAGACCCCCCTGTACGCCCGAACCGGCATCCACGTCCACCTCGTCGACCACCTCAGCATCCCAGGGAGGCTAGATGTTTATGAGGTCGTCGGGGACGGATGGCAACTCAACGTCATCAACGCCCACGTCCCCTTCGGCGACGCCACGGAACCCTTCCTCCAAGCCCTGGCCGAGGCATACCGCCAGATGGCCATGCTCGCCCCCACAATCATCATCGGCGACATGAACGCCGCCCCAACCCCGGCGGACCGAGGGAGACAGGCCACACCCCAGGACCATGCAGTCCGCGACACCATCAAAATGCTGGGGCTCGTGGACCTGACGGCCAACCTCGAAGGCCAACCATCCCACTTCCCCCACCAAACAGATGCTTCCCCATCCCGCATCGACGTATGCTATGGCGACCCCACCACCATCATCCGGGCGGAGGCCCGATATGGACCCCTCCCGCTGGGACCCACAGGCCATAGCCCCCTGCACATCCGCCTCACCATCCCCAACCTTCCCCCCAGCCCCCCAGAGGATGCGGACCAAGGCCTACCACCCCCCCTGAGGATGCCCCCACTGCGTGACAAGCATGCCTGGTCCCAATATCACAGGGCCATAGACCGCGCCCGGCGCATCCAACCAGACCCCACCGACCTACTCACAGCCATGCGCACGGCCGCCGTCGCCTGCGGCTTCCAGCAACACCCCCACACTGACGACGACCAACCACCCACGGCCCTAGCGGACATGCTCCATGACCTCTGGCATGCAAAGTAACAACTGGCGACCCTCCTCCACACCGACACCCCCCAAAACCCGCCGCCAGATACACCACTGCAGGACGCAGATAGCCCACATCAGGGCAGACCTGCAGCGGTGGCACATCCACAGGCAACAGCGCATCGCCCAGGAACACGAGTGGTATGCGCAACATGAACTCCCCTACAAGGCCATCCGCCCCCTCAACGACGCCATGACGGACACCGGCCACCGCACCATCACCACGGTCCGGCAGGAGGACGGCTCTCTCACCAACGACCCAGCCACAGTGCTCCAAGCCGCCCAAGACAGCTTCCTCCGGCAACACACGCCCACCCAAGACACACTGGACGCGGACACCCAGGCCAAAATCGACCGCCTCCCTCAGGTCTTCAACCACGCCCAGAGGAGGCAACTGGAAAAGCGCCCCTTCACCATCGACGAAGTCCGGAATGCCATCCACAGTCTCCGGCAACACAAAACCCCAGGCTACGACGGCCTCCCTGCGGAGGCATACTACCACCTCCCCGCCCACGTCCTCCGCATCCTCGCCCACCGCCTCTGGGACATCGTCACGGGGCAGACCCCCCTGCCACCACGCTGGGCAAACGTTGTCCGGCCGCTCTACAAAAAAGGGTACTGGGCAAACCCGGACAACTGGCGCCCCATAGTCTGTGCAGTCACGGAGGTCAAAATCGGCTGGACCATCCTCCTACGCCGCATCTGCCCCCACCTGGACCCCCACATACCAGCCAGCCCCTGGGGGGCCATCCCAGGCCAGTCCCCACAGGAGGCCATCTTCCTCCAGGACACCATCGCCAACATGGACCCGGTAGACCTCATCATCGCCTCCCTCGACGTCAAAGGAGCCTTCCCGAACACCCCCTGGCTCCTTCTAGAAGCGGTGTGGAAACGCCTAGGCCTCCCCTTCTACAACTTCGCCTCCGGCTACATCCGAACCCGCAAATACACGGTCCGCACTGGAGCAGGCCTCACCCCCTTCCTGGAGCCAGGCAGCGGGGTCCCCCAAGGAGGAGCAGAAGGCCCCTTCCTGTACCTTCTCGTGACGCTCCCCCTAGCCCTCGCAATCCAGCAGGATTACCCGGCCTACGCACCCTACCCCCTCCTCTCCCCCCTGGTGGGCTTCGCGAACGACACCAACCTCACTGTCGCACACACCCCACACGAACCCCATGCCCCGGACCCCGGGCTAACGGTCACCCAACAGGCCAATGACTTACTGGACGTGACTGTCTCCTACCTCTCTCACAACAACCTCATCGTCCACCCCACAAAGTCAGTGCCCATGATCAAGGGGTCTGCCACACCCCCCACCCTAGGGCCAAAAGGGCCCCCCATGCAGGTCGTGACAACCACCACCCACCTGGGGGTAATCCAGGCCGCCAACCCTGAGGACGCCACCCTCCCTCCCAAGTTGCAATCACACCTCGCCCATCTCCCCAGATATGCGTCCCCGACCACCAAGGCCCTCTCCCTGTCCCACCAGAGCCTGGCGTACTACCTCACCGGGGTCTTGAACGCCTCCATAGGCTTCCAAGCACTCCAGCTGACACACCCCACCACCGCCTTCCAGCCGGCCACACGCGCCGTGACCAAGGCATGGGCAGCACACGGGGGCTGGCCCACCTCCATACCCACCCGCGCCATCCGACCGGCATGGCCCCACTATGAAGACGCCATAGGGGACGAGGTGAAAGCGGCCTACACCAGACACACCGCCCTGCTCCTTCACCGCATGACCCACAACCACTCACCGGAGGTCCGCGAGGTCACCACAATCCGCCTCCAAGCCGCACAACGGGCCCGCAACACATGCCCGCGCTGGGTACTCCACCAGACGGGCATGCCCACCGAAATGAACACGCGCCTGTGGAAGCACCTGCAGCTTCTCCTTCCATCCCCACACCACGCCATACTCACCAACCACACGTGCCCAGAGGAAGGGCCTCTAGCGGTCCTCTGCGGGGACCTCCACCAACACCCCATGGGCACCATCCACACCATAGACCTTGTCGGGGCCTCCATCACCGTAGTATACGTCACCCTCCCCCAAATGCGGGTCCTGCACCACAGCGGGGCACACCACACCCCCTTTCTACAGCTTCTCGAATGGCCTCAATACCGCCTATTCCACCAGTACCTCACGCAGATGGCACGAGCAGCGGGACACACTCTGCCGGGAAGCAAAGACATGCGAGCAGCCTACCGAGATTTCAAAAATCAACACCCCCGACCCATCCCAGCGACACCGCCCTACGCACCCACCGGCCCAAAACAAGAACCCGTCCCCCCGGTGACGGGCCCAGTCCCACCACTAACCCTACTACTGGCCCCCAATGAAGCCAAACCCACGCAGACCACCGTCATTCACCACGGGGCAAAATGGCGCATACCGAAACACCACATGACCACCAGAGACCTACCACGGGTCCCCCATGACTCCCAGAGCATGCCACGCACATGTTGGGCCTGTGACCCCCAGGCACCAACCACACCATGGCCCGTACTACACCTCATAGCACGCCACCACACCCACACCACAACCCACCTATCACCACAGGCCTGCGCATGGGTAGCCCCATGGTTCCACCGCACAAACACCAACCCCACGGTAGCGTGGAACCCCGACCACGCGCCCAAATGGCTCTTCACCAAAAAACCCACCTGGCCCCGCCCCGACCCGGCAGGGGTCGCCATCTGTTACAGCATGTACGAACCAGGCAGAACGGGCAAGCACGAGCACCCCTACTATCCACTCCACCACTCCTGCCACACACCGGAGCACCGAACACAAACCCTCACATGCCACGACCTAAACCCAGACACAGCCTACATCCTCCACTACATCTACTCCTACCTCACATAAGGACAGCCGGAGCAGGGACTCATAGCCATGTCCCCCCAAGCGAAACACATCATTTCCAAAGGAATAGGGGTGTACGCCACCCCGATCCTGCAGCCCACAACCCCAGTAGCCTACCTCACCACGGGCCTCGCCATATACGCCTACCTGCCCATGAACCCATGCCGCCTCCGACAACCATCACCGGCAGACCGGCTCTTCTTCACCGACGCCTCAGGCGAATCCGCTCTCACGCCCATCACCGGGGGGGCCACCCTGCAGCTAACCCACACCGGGGGACACTACCACATGGACCACCACACGGGCCACACCACCTACGGGGCCTCCTCCCACGGGGAGCTAGGGGCCATGGCCGACGCCATCGCCGAGATTGCGGCCCACCTACCCGCCCACCTCCCGCACATCGTTCGGGTCTGGTTCATGGTAGACGCCACTGTCGACACACACCTGCTCCTCCGCATAGCAAGGCAACCACTTCACAAAGCCACCGCGACGAGCCTCGGCACCCAGGCACTGCTGCTCTGAAAAGCCCTTCGCAGCCTTCCCCCCTACGTCCAACTCCACATCGTGAAACAAGAGTCCGACAGACACCAATACGGAAATGGTAAGGTCGACAACCAGGCAGTACACCAGCGCACAAAGCACCTACCAACCCTCCAGATCCCTGACCTCGGCCGAAACCACACACACCTCCAACACATACCCCCCGTACCCGAGCCCCATCAGACCCCGGACTGGGTACCAGAGGACGCCCCCTATTCCTCCCAAGACAGAGCATACCACTACCCCAACCCCATCCAAAATCTCGCCCGCGTGCTCGGCGACGCAGACAGCCGGGCGCACATCCAGGAGCTCCAGGACAGACTGCAAATCCCCCTCTACCACTCAGCACTGCGCCCAGCAAACGTCCCAGCCCACCTGAAAAAAAGACGCGTCCAGCTCCTCAGGGAGCAACTACCATTCCTCACCAGGGTCGCCAGATGGCTCCCCCGCAAGCACATCCACGGTACCGAAGAACACACCGTTGCCCGTGCGACCACACCCCCCTGGAGGGCTGGGAACACTTCAAGAAATGCCCCCTCCATACAGGCAGGGACACGCTAGTGGGCTGGTCCCCGGCGGAAACCCTACGACAACACGAAGGATGGCCAACCCACAGCCACGCACACCGGGCCACCGAACACCTCTTCCAGGATACCCTGGTCAAAGAAGCCACCATGAGAGGGGCGGTGACACAGGCCCTGCACCAACACCTCACCAAACACACGGAAAGCCCCATGGAGGCAGCAGCGCACCTCGAGCTAGAAGCAGTCCGCAGAGCAGCGGCCCAAATGGTACACCGCAAACACCTCCTGTTAACACACGCGGAGCAACTCACCGACCCCACCGCCAGGGAACACATGCAGCGTCTCATCCATTACCATGCCGTGCATGACCCAGACGTCAACTAACCCACTCCGCGCCCCGCACACGCCCCCCATCTCAATCCGCAGGCCTCCAAGACACCACCACAGCGCCCTGAAGCCCATCTCTCACCCAAGAAGCCACCCAGCACCGCCCAGCCAGGCCGAGCCCAACCAGGGCCAACCATATGTCAACGTAGACGCGCAAGACCCCGGCAACCCATCCAGCCCACCCCCCCCGGACCCGGGGCACCCCCCCCTCACACCGGCCACCATCCGCGACCCCGACCTCCTCCGAGCAACCCTCCAAGGCAGGGCCCTGACCATCCCCCTGGGCTGGTACTGCCTACAAGAGGACTGGACCAAGCTCACCGTCAAAGCCCTCCGGGACCTGACCACCCCAGGCAACGGCCTCCACGAGGCCATCGTAGACCTCGTACTCTGGCGAGCCCGCAAACACAGCCAGGGCCAGCACGTCCGGATCCCACCCATCGAGTGGGGCCAGGCCCTGACACACGACACCGATATCAACGTCACACGTCAAGGGACCATACGCCTACGACGGGCCCCAGCGGAGAAAAACCACCGAGCGGACCTGAACCGCCCGGAGCAGTGGGAACAGGCCACCGCACCAACCCGCGACACCGCCCTCCGCGCCGCCGGTCTCCGCACCCCAGACGACGACCCCCCCCCCCCACCTACAGACAGTGACCAGCCCCCGCCGGAGGTCTGGGTTACAGTCCTCGAGCGCGGGCACTACTACGTGATAGCCGCTACGGCTACGCCCCCCGGCCCGCAATGGCTCGTCAAAGGGACAGACACCATGCTCGCCCCAGGGGCCGCCCCACCAGGGGCAGTAGGGGACCCCACCACCCAGCACAGGGTCCTCAGGGGCCTCCTCCAGCCAGGGGACAAGCCCCCAGCCCGCGCCCCGGCCCAAATCACCTCAGGGAAGGCGGGCTACCACCTGGAATTGGCCATGCTCTGCCTGACCCACTGAATCCAGCACCGCTGGCCAACCGCGGGGACCGTGCCCTGGATTTGGGCCATCCCCACCGCCCACACGCAAATCGAGGCGGGCCCGGACACGCGGCCAAACCCCCCCCCCCCCCCAGACCGCAGCAATCTCTCACCTGCGGGTACCACGCCGTCCACAGGGTTTTCAGTCGCGTGGGTCTTAGCCCAGAGCTAGCATACCCCCTTCCCACCACTGACCAAGAGGTCCACCAGATACGCAAGCTCGTCTGCGAAATCCTTGCCGCGGCAGCAGAAGACGGCAAGCTTCTCCTCCAAACCACCCGTCCTACAACTGACCACGCAAGCGCACCGCGGCGAGCGGGCACATACACCGACACAACACATCCCACCGCTCAATCCCCGCCCATGCCCCTCCCCTCTCGCTGCTCACCCGGAGACCCACACACGCCCACCATCGCGCGCAGCCCGGGGCCCCGCAACACGGGCCTCCCCCACCCGCCCAAACAGCAGCACACGCCCGCCACACACCCACCCGCCGGACACCCCTCAACACCACCCACACTCGACAACCCGCACAAACCCGCCGAGAGGAGCCCCGCGCCCCGCGGCACGCCCACCCCACCGAGTGGCCCGCACACGCCCCCCGCGCACACCCCAGAACACCCAGGCCCACCCCCCCCCCGGCCCCTGAATGCAGCCCACGCGAACTGTTCCCCCCCGCGGACGCCAACCCACACAACCTCACACATTGCAGGACCCCGGCCCAGCCAACCCCGGAAGGAGAAGGCCACAGCCCCGCGCCTCCCTCCCCCGCCGCTGCCGACCAGATCGGCCCGCCGGGCCGCCAGGTCACGACCGGGCCCCCCCAGCCGCCCGCCCCCAACCTACAGCCCGAGGACATGCCCTCCATCCTCCCCGCCGTGGCAGCAGCAGAAGCCGCCGCCCACAAGCCCGCCCGCATCACAGCCCAACCCGCGTCCACCACCTCCTGCTCATCCTCAGCCTCTTCCACCTCCTCCACCTCATCCTCCGACCCCCCCCTCCCCGCCGCCCTCATCCTCAAGGTCACGGCAAAAGCCAAAGCCGCGGCCGCACGCACCGGCCGCCCCGACCCCCACACAGGCGACGGCACCCCGGCAACACACCGGGAAGATCCCCGACCCGTGATCGGCGCCCTCACACCTCCGGACAGAGGTCCTCCTCAACCTGGAACCGGACCCCAACCCCAAACCGGACCCCAAACCCAAACAGGCGCCCAAGCGACCACACACAACACCACCAACGCAACGACACAAACCCAACCGACACCGCCCTAACCCAAACCCTAACCAAAGCCAGGACCGCCCACCCACAACAACCCAGGCAACCCTCCCACCGGCAGCCACCGCCACCGCAGAGGCGGCCACCCAACACAACCCCGTCCAAACCCTCGTCAACATCTCCGTCACCAAGCGCCCCGTCATCCATCCCCCACAAACCACCACCACCGCCGGCCAAACCGACCCAGGGACGTGGGACCCCTTGACCACCGTCACCGTCAAGCCCGGCCCCCGACCCGCCCCCCCTGCCCACCACATAGTACAGCCCCAGGGGCTGCGCACGATGCCCGACCCCCCACCCCCACAAGGGGGACCGGAATACCCACAAGGGGTCCAAGGGCCATACCCGCAACACCAACCCCACCACTACCAACGCCACCACCACCAGCGGCCCCACCACCAGCACCACCAACACCACCCCCACCACTACCACTGCCCACCACCCTACCCGTCCGGGCCACAACCCCCCATGCACGAACAGCACCAGCGAATGGGATGGCAGCCACCGAGCGCTCCACCCGCATACCCCACCTACCACCAGGGGCCACCCCCCCCGTACCAGCCACCCCCCCCGTACCAGGAACCGTATCCCCTGGCGACAACCTCCACGCCGAAGGGGCCCCCCGGGCCCAACCCCGCCAGGGACAGTCACTCGATTCATACCACCAGCCGCTGCCGCGACCACTCCCGTACGTGGCGGATCCATGGACGACGGGGGACCTCCCCCCCCCCCCAGTACCAGGCAGCACCACGCGAGGCCCCCCAGGACCCGCCGACGCCTCCTGACTGGCCGGACTCGAGCGATGAGGCCCGGTCCCGCAAAGGGCCGTCGTCCCGATCCCCCCCGGCACGGCACACTCGCCCCCGGCACCCACACTCCCCACACCGCCACCGCGCCTCAACCACCCACTCGCGCCGCTCTCGCTCCCCCAGGCGCCACCACGACGCCCGGGGACCCCGCTCCTGCCACTCCTGCTCCCCCGGGCGCCACCACGAGCGCCACCGCCGCCCCGTGTCCACCTCCCCCTCCCCCCCCCGGCCGTACACGACCCCCACCCCCAGCCCCCGCCACCACCGCTCCCGCTCCCCCCGGCGCCGCCAGGCACGCAACCGCCACCCCACGTCCACCTCCGCCTCCCCCCACACGCCCCGCCGGGCTCCCCGTTCCCCCCACTGCCCATACCCATCCACCACCCCAAGCCCCGCCACCACCACTCCCACTCCCCCAGGCCCCACCAAGCGCGCCAGCACCGCCCCATGTCCACCTCCCCCTCCCGTTCCCCCCTCCGTCCTAACCCGTCCTCCACCCCCAGCCCCCGCCAACGCCGCTCCCGCTCCCCCAGGCACCGCCACCCCCACCACCACCGCAGGTCCACGTCCTCCCCCCGCCGCTCCAGGACCCCGGGAACGGACCCCTCCCCCCCCCCGGGCCCCCGCCCACCTCGCCTGGTGGTCTGCCCCCGCTTTGCAGGAGCTCCGCCGCTGGGTGAAGTGGGCCGGGGGAGCGAAAAGGCGAGAAGATGTGCACATGGTGCACACCTTCGAGGAGATGCGCACCCGCACCCCCGCCGACCCCAAAGAGGCCGCCCTGGAGGCCATCATGCCGCAAGCGGCAAGGGAGGCCCTCCTCCGCGATGCGGTCTAGGGCCTCCGCCCCCCCTACACCCCCCAAGCCCTCCGCCAATGGCTCCAGGCCACCCACCCCCGGGCCTGGGCCATCAGCGCCTCCTCCCCACCCCGCCACCACCACACCAGGAAGGGGAAGGACAAGGGCAAGGGGAGGGCAAGGGACAGCAAGGGGCACTCAGGCAAGAGGGCACGGAGGGGTCCCAAGTGAGGGCAGGCAACCATAGGGACAGGGCGCCGGAAGAGACACAACATGGGGGCAGGAAACCACCCAAGAACCAGGAAGGGGCAGGAGCGGGGACCGAGGCACAGAGGAAAAGGGCACCACGGCAAACGCCACAACCCACACCCAGGAAGGGCATACCACGACAGGGGGACCAGCGCCGCCCCACCCTGACCGAACGCCGCACGACTCCCGGGGGCGCACCCCCCAACACGCACCGCCAAAGCAAGTATCGAACGCCGTACGGATCACACCAGCGCACACCCACCAGCCACCGCAAACCACACGGGGGATGGAGGGCACACCTACACGGGGAGAACGGGCCACACCCACAGAGGAAGCCGCAGGGAACGCCGCCGCGCGGCACACCACCACGCCCTCACTGCCAGGCGACGACCCCGGCCGCCACAAGGGCCACCTCACAGGCACCGGAAGAGCACGAAGGCAAGGCCACAGCGACCAGGCCTAGGGACCGGGACCCCCAGAGGACACGGGACCAAGGCACAGGCCCCAAGGGAGGGCAACCCCACGGACGCCTACCCGACCCACCAGCCCGAGCGGCACGCCGAGGCCCCCACAGCACGGACCCAGCGAGACATGCACACCTAACTGCAGCCCCCAGCCACCAGCGAGCCACACTCCGGCCCGCACTCCGCACCACGACACAGGCCAGGCTGACCTCCACTGACCCACCACGGCACAACGCGAGACCACGGCACACCGCACCACAGTGCGCCACAGTGCAACGCGCCACAGCACGGCACGACTGACCCTAACCTGAAGGACTAACCGAAACAAGCCACCGCACACCCCGGAAGGCGCCGCACCAGCACGCCACACACCGGCACCGCAGGCCACACATGGGGCCACTGCGCGCCCGGCAACAACGGTGGCGGGCCACCCAGAAGGTTAAAACCGGCACCGCACAGGAGAAAGGACACGGACAACCCCAGCCCCCTAACCCAGAGCCACACGCAGCCGCCTGGCGCAGCCGCCCAGGCGTCAGAGCCAGGACCTAACCCGGCAGGAAGGGGCGCCGAGCCCAACGTGTACATAGCCCACCCGACCCATGGGGCCGGAACACGGCCAAGCAGAACGCAACCGCCAACAGCAGCCCGGAAGACCACACTGAATGCGGGCCAGTGCGTGCGCCAGCCCAGGGAAGGCAGAGGGAGGAACAGGCAGGCCCCCCCCCAGAAAAAAAAAGCAAAGGGGGGGAGGGGGGGGGGGGCGAGAGAACAGCCCACAGCCACCAAAACCGCCCGCCAAAAACACAAGAGGCGGCCAAACCCCCCACCCAGAAGGCACCGAAGACAGAACCCCCAAAGAGGCACAGGGGGACCACCCAGCCAAAACCGGCAACGGCAACCCAGGAACAGCAGCCCACCGAGAAAAAGGACACCGAAACATGCAGACACACACCACGCTGGAAAAAGAAAAAAAGGAGCCAGCAGCCCAGCCCGAAAGAAAGGGGATGGGGGGACAGGGACCACAAGGCCCGGGACAGGGACAGCCAGCAACAGACACCACAAAGCCAAACCAAGACACGCCCAAAAAAAAAAGCGCAAAAAACACACGCCGACAACCCAACCAAGAAGGGCAGGGCACAGCCGAGACCCGGGCCCAGCACGCACGCCCGCACACCGCACCCCAGCCAGGAAAGGCAGGGAACAAGGGGGCGCACGCAAACACACGCAGCCCCGCACAGCAACCCGACCAGGAAGTGCAGGAGACCACGCGGGACGGGCGCACGAGCACACACACACCCCAACAGCCCCCCAAGGCGAGGCGGGGCGCAGCCGAAACCCAAACCCTAGCACGCACGCCCACACCGCACACCGGAACCCGAAACATCAGGGGGCAAGCGAAGCGCGCACGCAACCACACACGTCCCATAAGCAGGCCGAAACCTAAGCCCAACCACGAACACCACAAACAGCCGGCAAAAGAGGGACAACACCACAAACCGTGCCTAAACACACCATCCCAAGACCCCAGCCAGGACTGGCGGGGTTAACTAAACCCACACCCAACCGCGACCCGGATCCAAACACAAACGCCGCACAACAGTAGGAAACCCAGTGTCCACAGCCCGGGCACTGAGGCAGCCCGTGCCATGCAGCTGACCCGGCCAAAGGAGATCCGGAGACCGGGGGTGAGGCTGCATCCTAAGGCCTGCGCTGCTTTGGGACTCCAGGCGGCGCGTGCGACACCCAAGCGCCTCGGGAACCCTAGTACCAAGAATGTGCATGCATGCCTTGGGAACAGGATACGCCAGGAGGTCCGGTGAACCTCTAGGGGCCCGCGGGAAGGAGGGGACGTGCGCAAGCACGGGGGAACACCTTCCCGGCGAGACAAGCACGTCACGCCGGCGGCGATCAGCCCTCCCGGTGTTGCCCAGGGCCGCTTCTTTGGGGGCCAACAGTCAGGTCTAGCGGGATGTAAGCCGCCCCCCTCTTCACGCGCGGAGCCTCTTCCTGTTCGTCACAGGGGCAACGCCAGGGGGAACCATGGGGCGCCTCTCCACGACCGAGTGCACCTACCTACCTACCTTCATAGGCTCTGCCTTCAGTTTATCAGTGCCTCAGTCACCTAGGATAAGATCCTTTAGTGCATATAGCTTGGGGATTCAAAGTTCCACACTACATCCTGATTTAGTGTTTGGTTCTATAGGTCAAAATGTGTTATCACCAATTTTGGTTAGGCCAATACTAACATAAAAATGCATGGGTGCTTAGAGCACCTCGAATACAACTAAAGTATACCCTAAAGCATTGGAAAAGCACTTTTTCTTACTCAGAGCTCGCACTGCCACAGCCTGGTCTGGTCAATTCCCGCTTCCACGCGCTGCGTCACCTCGTGATGGTAGCTCCGTGCCCGATCCGACCGCTTCTGTTTGGTCAATTGCAGAGAACAAACTTGCGGAGGATCATCCAACGCTGCCACTTTCGCCGCCATGTGCACATCGCGATCGAAGATCATGACGTTCTCCGTGGGGTCTTTGGTCCGCATCAGCGTTGCCATCCACATATAAAGCACAAGGGGCACGAACCCTGGTTCATCATGTTCGCGGCGACCCATACCGATGTATGGTGGGATCTGTAGTGAGGAGTAGCAAGATGGCAAAGGCATTGCGAGGCCTCGCAATCCGAAAGCGTTGTACATACCTTTTTCTTGATCTTTACACCGGCCAGCAGAACAAGTGCTTTAACTTGAATTCCGCCTTTTCCTGTCTTGCCTGCGCCAGGTAGCCAGTAACACACTTGCACTTTTTCATACCAGTAATCGTTCTCCGCAATTCCAGGCGTCTCCAAAACTGTTTGCAGGGCGTCCCAAACAGTCCACCTCGCCATAGATCACGAGCACAGTTTCAGGGTTGTCAATCAACTTGGCCATCAGAACAGGACTCAAAGGATCTGCACCGTCCACCAGATTCGCATTCAGAATGATCGTGTTGGTGTCCAGAGCCTCCAAAAACTTCACCGCGTCTTACAGATCTTTGTAGGGGGCACACAGCATTTTGACCACCTTTCCAGTGACCTCAATGTTCACCACGTCCACTTTTCCAGACTCCGTGGACTTGACTTCGGTCAAGGGCGATGCCAGTCGTGCACGCAGGCGACCAAGGTCCATTGATGACCCATGCTTTGGATGAGTATTTCCCATTACCGTCCAGAATCGCGCCTTGCTGAGCGTTTCGTGTTTCGGCGACAGAGCCTCAGGTTTCCACTGCCAAGCCCCCAAAGAGATCCGAAACCAAAGGACATCCGAGTCGTGCAACGGTACCTTCTCTGCCGGACTTGCCTCTGGAAACATAGGAAAGGTTGCGTTTACCTTGTTTGCATGTTTGCCTACCTGCTTGTGAGGGGAACATACTGCGGGTCGGATGGATAACGCTGTCCGGCGGGGCTCCCCAATGCCAATTGATCAACTGCTGCTTCTGGTAGGCAGAGGCCCGGTCCTGGATTTCCTTGACGTTGGTTTTCGGTCTCGACATGTCGGCGGCGACCCGTTGCAGGAGCGATGGCTCGTACAGACCCTGCAAGAACTTCAGCTGGTTCATCGTCACCGGCATGTCCATCTTCTCGAAACTATCCAGCGATGTCACCGCTGCGTCCTCCTTATGGTACACCCAAGTAAAGAAAGGTCCAAACGCCTTGACTGAATAACTCCGCACATGAGGAGGATGAGTGGCCATATTCAGATTGTAAGGCCTCGCATTTGACAATGGAACATACTTGGAGTTCATTGTCGGAAACTTGTGCTGGAACCCAGGCACTTCCGCTCGCGGCTTTCGGGATGGTGCGGTGAATGTGTTCCCTTGCAGTCTCGTCGGGCCCAGCCGGCGAATCTCGCAAATGCATAAGGAAGTTGTCAGGAGCTCTTCGAAACCAGTCCAAGGGAGTCCATGGAGTTTCGCGCGGCGAGTGAAGCAGGATCAACGAGCTCAGAGTCCGTTGAGGATGCAGCAGACGCCATGCAGCGACTATCCATGACGGTGCCGCTGTGGGCACCTATTGTTCAAATGCCTGAGATCCCGGAGGACCAGCGGCATACTCGTGATGCAGCGAGTTACTGCAAAATATGTGGTCCAGATCTGTACCACATGTGCCTGCCCATGTCCCATCCAACGAAGTGTCCGTTGAGGAAGCGTTGGTAGAAGACAGCCGTCGCCAGCAACATCTTCGTGAGCCACACAGACCAAGCACAACGTCCCACGCCGCAGGGATTTGGTCAAACCTGGGGAGCGAGTACTCCGACGTGAGGAAGGGGCGTCCACGTGTGCCGGCAGCCGAAGCGACGTATGAGCGGCGTAGGAGCAACCAAGGAGAGCCCCGTGGACGGACAGGACCAGCCACACCATCCGTGACCATCCGTGCTAGAGTTGCATGCCCCGAGTGTCGTCAGTGGCAGTTGCACTCGAAGGTACGTGTACGGTGCGGACAAGAGGAGTTGGATGGATATGATGGAGTGGATGTGCGTGAACGGCCGGTTCCTAAACCGTCGGTTCACTTCTCAGAAGGGGGGTGAAGCCGGTCCAGCTGCCCCACGACCGTCTTCGGCACAGACCTCGTAATGGTCAGCGCCGTGTTTAATATTTCTATTTTTTCTTCCTACTTTTTATATATGCTTTTGCATATTTTGTATTTTATTATTGTTTGTGACAGAGCGCGCTGGAGCGCTGGAGCGCTTGGAGACAGAGCGCGCTGCAAAGCGCGAGACGCGGTCGCCAGATCAGCGATGTGACCGTCAGCATTGACTACAGAGTTTAGGAAAATCACGGATTTATAGTATAAAAAGCCTATTGAACGCTGTAGTTATAATTATTGCGAATGCCCGCATTTATAAAGACGATTCTCGAATGTTGTAGAGTAGATCGTTCACGAAAGGGCCAGGTGCATGCCCTGTTCTTTGTATGTTACGTGTCTGCAGGTATGCGCCAGTGGTGAGGCCCGGCAAGGGTCTATGAATCTTTCGTACAATGGGTATGGATGAACCTCCGGCAGAAGGATGCAAAAGACGAGATGAAACGTGTTGAGTGTGCATGCCACTGACGGGGTTCAGGTGTTGCTTGCAGGATTTTTGGAAAAAAGCAGCAAGGCTTTTCCGAAACAGCAGGCGGAGATCAGCGAAAATGGTCGCCAAACACCAAGACCAGGAAACCCCAAGGGGCTAGGGCTCTGGCCCTGTTACAGTGCGCTGGAGTTTCTGGGGTTGGATGTTGTGGAGGCGCGCCACCGCCCGTGTGTGGGAGCGCCCTTCGCTGATCCACACGACGTCTGCCCGCGACGCCGCTGGGTTCAGGCAGTCCGTGATGATGCCTGTGATCGTGCGGTTGTGGGTGGCATCTGACACTCTGGCGGGTGGGGCGCCGATGCGGGGGATGGTGTGGTCGTCGTGGAGGGTGCGGGCCTTGCGCCTCGCATCGTGTCGGTGCTGGGCCTCCTGGGCGGGGGTGTGCATACCTGTGTGTTTGGGCTTCTTGTTGGGGCGCTCTGCTGTGTGGAAGGGGGTGGGCCAGGAGGGGGCGTGGTGGAGGGTGGGATGCCGGAGGTCCCCCCGTGTTGCCCATGTGTACAGGGTGGCCGCGGCGGCCCCTTCCGCCTGTATGGTGTATCGCTCGTCGTGTCGGCGACGGGTGACAAGGACGTTTGGGGCCGTCAGCTCATACACCTGTGTGGTGTGGGGGAGGCGGCGGGTGACGGTGATCTTGGCGGCGTCGTTCTTGCGGGTGGTTGTGTGGGGGATGATGTAGTGGGTCACCCATTCGTCCTGGGGGGGGTGTTCCGTCGCGTCCAGCTTGAGTGGGGGGTGGAGCGGCTTCGGTGTTGGGGGCTTTTCTTGGGCCTTCGCGTGGGGCGCCACTTTGGTTTCGACCAGGTATTGTGGGCCCCAGGCTTCCGGGGCCCCTACCTGTGTGGCTGCCGCTGCTGCGGCTTGGAGGAGGGCGGTTGTGTTGGTGTCTAGAGGGGGGGGCCCTGGTTGGGGGGTGAGGGTGTCGTGGTCTTGGTATGCCCACCAAATGGTGTACCCTCGTTGGGTTTTGCAATGCGGGGTCTGGGTCTGGGCTTGCTGGATGGATAGGGCAGTCTCAATGTCCTCCGCTGCTTGTGGGTTTATGGGTGTGGCGTACGCCCATAATCCCGGGCTGTGTATGCCGTGTGGTGCTTAGCCTACTCCTCGTATTGGCTGTAGGGTGTGGTGGGTGCGCGCGAGCCCTAGGTGTTCTTGGAGGAGGTCCCCCCGGATGTCCTCCCACGGTTGCTTTTTGCACTGAACGGCGCCTTTTGTGGCTGTCCTCCCACGGTTGCTGCCAGGTGTGTGTGTGGTCGTTGGGGGTGGGGTAGGTGATGACGATGGCTTGCCATGGGTTGGGGCCTGGATGTACCGCCATAGGTGCCGACGATGCTTGCGGGGGTATGTGGACGGCGTGGGCGGGGGCTGCTGTTACGGGGTCTCCCTCCGTTGGTGTGATTGTGGCATCTCCTTGGACGGTGAGGAGGAGGTGGTGGCAGCCCGTCGGTAGTGCCCGGTTGGTGGTGGGCTCGGTGATCGAGTGGAGGCGGATGGCCTGCAGCCCCGGTCTGATTTCGTCCCATCGGAGTGTGCCGTTGTGGACCGCCCATTCCCGTGGCAGGTCTCGAAACCCGTTGCGGTCCGGGGTGGTGCGGTGCTGTGGGGGGAGCTCCATTGTGGTGATGGGGTGGGTGAGGGGTTCTGTGCGGGGGTTTTCTTGTGTGGTTGGTGGTGATGGTGCCTCGGGCATGACTTCGTCCGGTTGTTGTGGGGCTTTCGCCTCCTGCAGGTAGGTAGGTAGGTGCACTCGGTCGTGGAGAGGCGCCCCATGGTTCCCCCTGGCGTCGCCCCTGTGACGAACAGGAACAGGCTCCGCGCGTGAAGAGGGGAGGCGGCTTACATCCCGCTAGACCTGACTGTTGGCCCCCAAAAAAGCGGCCCCGGGCAACACCGGGAGGGCTGATTGCCGCCGGCGTGACGTGCTTGTCTCGCCGGGAGGGTGTGCCCCCGTGCTTGCGCACGACCCCTCCTTTGGGCGGAACCCTAGAGGTTTACCGGACTTCCTGGCGTATCCGGTTCCCAAGGCATGCATGCACGTTCTTGGTACTAGGGTTCCGAGGCGCTTGGGTGTCGCACGCTCCGCCTCGAGTCCCAAAGCAGCGCAGGCCTTAGGATGCAGCCTTGGCCCCGGTCTCCGGATCTCGCTTGGCCGGGTCACCTGCATGACACGGGCTGCCTCAGTGCCCGGGCTGTGGGCACTTGGTTTCCTACTGATGTGCGGCGTTTGTGTTTGGGTCCGGTTGGCGGTTGGGTGTGGGTTTTGTTGACCCCGCCAGTCCTGGCTGGGGTCTTGGGTGGGTGTGTCTGGGCACGGTTTGTGGTGTTGCCCCTCTAGTGTCGACTGTTTGTGGTGTTCGTGGTTGGGGTTGGGTTTCAGCCTGCTTATGGGACGTGTGTGGTTGCGTGGGCGCCCCGCTTGCCCCCACACCGCACTCAAAGCGTCCACAATCATCAAGGTATAGTTGAAGTTATGACACTTGGGTCTGTCAATGAAGTCCACATACAACAGTGCATTGACCATGTGTGGCAGTGGCAGGACACCAAGTAGGCCTTGGTCGCTGGGTCGGTTCCGCTTGCTCGTGACACACTCCTTGCATGTCCTGTCCATGTCCTCGATTTTATGTGTCAACTCTCTGTCAGGTACGCGAGTGTAGAACATCTTCTCGAAAGCGCAGAGCCAGGAATCTGGTCCAGGATGACCGACAACATCGTGGGTCCACTGTAGGGCTGTGCCCAGAGCTTTCTTGGGTATGCATGTTTGCACTTCCTTCCTTGAAATACCACTTGAGGATAGCGACCACAGCTCCTTGTCCACAAGTGCATTGGATCCATCCCCTAGGGCTTTCAAAATATCTCCATACTCCTCCACATAAACAGACTTCCGCAGAGAACTGAGTAGTTCAGCTTTGCTCACAGTGAGATCCAAATGGACATCCATTTTCTGGAAAGCTTCTCGAGACAGAGCTTCAGAGCTTGCAGAAATTTTCTCATCTAAATTCTCACGTGAGAGCCAATCACATAGCTCATTTTTCAGACCCGGTACCCTGTAGATGTTGAGCTTCAGCTGAGCCAGAAATGTCCACCAACGTCTGAGCTTTCGGTTTTCAGGAGGGGCCCCCTTGAGAAACGTCTCCGTGGACTCCTGATCACATAACCACACCACGGAATTGCTGCCAAACAGTCGGCTTTGTCCAGAGATAAGCAAAATTCCACAGAGTAATTCACCTTCATACGTGCTGTAGTTTGCTCTTGTTGAGGACCATTTCCAGTTCCAGTGGCCAATGGGTACGGGATGGAATTTCTGCGGATCGTAATTGTGCTTGAGTGAACCGTCACGATTGACTCCGACTGTCTTCAGTTCATCCGCTATTCTCCTTGCAGCTGCTCCTGAAATTCTTTGCCGCTGCAGAAGCGTACCTCCGCCTCCCACAAGAGAAGCATCAGTGATGACCACTAACTCAACGTCAGGTGCAGGTGTGCCCAACAGCCTCAGGTAGGTAGGTAGGTATCTTCGGGAGCTCGGGATGCCTCCTTTGACATTGCAGGAAGAAGGTCTTACCCAGGGGACGTCCTGTCCCTCCCACTGCCCTATGTCAGGTGCCTCTTGAGCCGCTCCCGCATGTGCTTGGGAAGGCATTGTCGCGGCCACCCGGTCCATGTGTCCCAGGTGGGAGGGTGTGCCCACATGTGTCCATGGGTAGGGCCACATGCCCCCTCCTTTGGGCGGCAGCTCTGGGGGGCTGCCCAGCCGTGTGGAGTATCTCTCACCACAAGGGGTATTGCTCCCGCTTGTCTACGGTACGACCGCCTCACCCTTGTGGCTTGAGTTGCGGGGCCACTCTGCTTGGCAGGTGACCCCCTCCTGGACTGTGTATCGGCTTGCCTGTCACCGGTTGCTTCCATGGCTCCGGGTGACGTTTGCCATGGTCCCCGATGCAGCCTGGCCGGGCTCGGACCAGTGGCCTTGGAGTACCGCTCCTGCCACTGGCCCGGTGGGTCGGCTGGGTCGCCCCAGTGCGTCCGATCCATGGGGTATTGGTTCTTTCCTGTCCCTCGGCCGCCCTACGTGTGTGCAGTGTCCTGGGCCGCTGGGCTCCTGTTCACCGGTGTGCCCGCGCGGTTTGCTGTGTTGCGTCTGCGGTGTCCTGGGCCAGCTGGCTCCTGTTCACCGGTGTGCTCGCTTGGTGTGTTGTGTTGCATGTGCGGTGTCCTGGGCCACTGGGCTCCTGTTCACCGGTGTGCGTGCTGTGTGCGGTGCGCGTGTGCCATGGGTGGTTGTGTCCCTCCTCCTCCCCCCCTAATTTTTTTTTTGGGAAAAAAAACAAAACAAAAAAGAGAAAAACAGGGGCGCACGTACACTGCAGGCACAGGCATGGACAGCTGGTGCGGCGGTGCAATAGCGTTGTGTCCTCTGGCGTGTGTCGTCGGTGCTGTGGCGGCGGTCGCGCCCCAGGGGTGCGGCTCGCGAGTCCTGATGTACACGGGCTCGGGTCAGGGTGGCTTTGGTGAGGTGTCTCTTTGCTTCTGGAGCTGGCTGGTTAGGCGGCTGTATGGGCTGTGGGTGTGGGCTGTGGTTACGTTGTTCCCTCGGCGGGCTTGGTTAGGAGTCAAGGGTTAGCGGTTTCGGGGTTCGGCTCGGGTTTGATTTGTGCTTGGGTTCTGGCTCGGTTAGGCGGTTGCGACGGTAGCGGGCCTGGGTTCGGTGCCTTTGGGCGTACTGGTGCTCGTTGTCGTGTGTGTTGGCTTCCTTCGGCGTCCGGTTCGTTTGGTAACTTCTGGGCGGGGCCTGGCGTGGCGCCCCGTGGTGCTGGTTTGCTGGGTAAAGGGGTTAGGTGGCGGCGCCGCTGGCCGGGGGGTCAGGCGCGTCGTGTTGTGTGGCGCGCAGGGCTCCTGGGGTGCTGTGGGTGTCGCCGGTGTCGGTGCGCCGACGCTTGTGGGGTTGCTGAGGGGGTGTGTTTGTGCGGGGCTGGGCTTTGGGTGATGTCCCACAGGCGGATGCCGTCTCGCTGCGTCTCCTGGAGGGTCTCCCGCAGGCGCCTGAGGACTTTCGGGTGGTCCTGGGGCGCGGGGAGGTTGCGGGGGTGGACTCCCAGGGGGTGGAGCGCATCGGCCAGCATGGCTTCCCATGCGGCCTGCGGCATCCACCCCCCCGCCGGCCGGAGGCGGCAGTTCTCCACCGACCCCTTGCGGGGCCGATGGACCAGGCCCTCGAGGGAGGGCTCTCCCCGGGCCCACTTTCGCAGCTCCCAGAGCTGCGTGTGGGTCCAGCGCTGCCACCACTGTTCCTGGGCGGGCCTGCGGTCTTGGGCGGAGGAGTGGGCGTGGGTGGGTGTGACGGGTTCGTGGGGACCGGTGGCAGTGGCGGGCCTGGGGGATTCCTCGTAGTCCTGTTCCGTGGGGGTGCGTGGGGTGTGGGGGCGTGCGCGGATGTGGACCCGCGGGTGTGCGCGTACGGTCTTTGCCTCGGGGTTGGGCGGGGACTCGCGACGGCGGCGGTAGTGGGGCATGCGCTGTATGTGGGCTGTCATCGAGGGTTGGTACGGAGGCGGGGACGCTGCTTGCGGACCCTGGCATCGTTCTGGCCTGGTCGGGGGCGGTCCGTGTCCCTGGGGTGCGGGCTTTGAGAGGTGGCGGGACAAGGTGCGTCGTGCTTCGGCCGCGGCGCGCTCCGCCATGAAGGTGGTGGCGGTGGCGTCGGTGACGGTGGGGGGGGGCCGCGCTGGGCGCTGCTGCCTTCGGGCCTGGGACGGCTGGGGCCGAATGTCATAGAGTACGTCCTCGGGGGGCCGGGTTCGCGCTGCCGTCGTGGCGCCGGGTTTGGACTTGGGTTCGGGCTTGGCTGCGGGTTGCGGTCGTGGCGCGCTGACGGGTTCGGGTGGCCGTTTGGCGGCGGTCTTGGGTTTCGGCTGGGTCGCGGTTGTGGGCCTCGTCGGGGCGTGGGCCTTGGCGGCGGCGGGGCTGCTCGCGGTGGGGGCGTGTTTGGGGGCCCGTTTGGGAGGTGTCCCCCGCGGCCTGGGGGGTGGAGTGCTGGATGGGGACGTGGTGGTGGCGGTGGATGAGGTGGTCGTGGTGGTGGAGGTTGTGGAGTCGGAGGCGGAGGAGAGGGCTGTGGGAGACGGCGGAGGGTCCTGGGCTTCGGGGGCGGGCGTATGATGTTGGGTCCTGCAAGTAGCGAGAACGAGGGTGCGGGTTCGGGCACCGGGCGTGTGCGCGCGTTTTCCCTGGTGATCCGTGTGTGCTGGTGCTGGTGTGGCGGCGTTGTCTCGGCTGCGCGGGCACGTGGGTTACCCGGGGGGCTGGCCATATCTGCTCCAGGACGTGCGGGTGTGTTTGCTGGTGGTAGTCGAGGGTCTGGAGGAAGCATCGCTGGATGCCGGGCATGTCCTCCTCTGTGAGGTGGGGGTAGTTTTTGGTGGGGGTGTGTGGGCCCGGCCACAGCAGCGTCATGAGGCGGGCTGCCACCATGTACGGGCAGAGCTGTAGGGTGGTGGGGCGTGGGGGGGTGGGTCCCCTGCGGTTTGGGGGGGCTTCCCTCTGCTGGGGGCGCAGCGTGACCACCCACACCCACCGGTCCGTGGGGATCCCCCAGGTCCGTTGGGTCCACTTGGCGAGGCAATACATCGCCCTACCAAGGCCCTGGCTGCTGCTGCGGATGGAGAGCAGCGTGTCCAGGGATTTGCGTTCCCACGTGCCCCAGATGTGGGGGTCGTCCGGGTCGTCCCCCCTGGCGTACGTGTCGGGGCCTGGGCTGTGTGGGGGGGGGGGCGTAGTCGGCGGGGAGGAGGGAGTCGGTGCCGTGTACCACCCAGTGGTCAGTGGGTGCGTGGTAGTTGGTGGTTGAGAGGGTGTAGTGCAGATTGTACATGAGGGTCATGTACGTGGAGGGGGCTGGCTGTTGCTCGTCGGGGGTGGGGATGTCCCCCGGGACGTGGTGCCGGAAGTTGCTCAGGGAGGCCATCCGGGCTACCCATGTTTCCCGCTCCCACTTTTTGGTGCTGTCGGGGTTGGCGTCGGGTGGGGGGTGGGCCATGTTGGGCTCGTGGTAGCGGGTGTGGCCCTTGTTGTCCACCCGCCCGGCACGGGGTGTCCGACTATGTGTCGCCCCCAGTCGATGGGGGGCACCCAGATCCGGCTCCCCGTGGGGGGCGGGCTCTCGCCGTCTGGGGTGGCGCGTGGGGGGCGGTCGTGTAGGGCGACGTGGAGGAAGGCGTCGAAGAGGAAGTCTCGGACGCCTTCCCCCAGGGTGGCCGCCTGGACCATGGTGGCCGCCCGGATGCGGGTGCTGGTGCCGGAGGTGCGGAGGCACAGCACGACGTCGTGTTCCCTGAGTCCCCGGAGGTGCTGCCGTACCGCTGCGGGGTTGTGTAGGGCGTAGGGTTCGGCCGGTGCGGCGGCTGGTGGTGCGGGGTGTGATGGGGGGGGTGGTGTGGGTTGGGGGGGGTGGTCGTCGTTGTCGCGCGTGGGGTCCGGTGATGGGGTCTCTTGTGGTGGTCGCGGGAGGGGGGATTCGCGGTGGCGTGTGTCGGCGGGGGTATCGACGTCTATTGGCTGGTGCTGGCTGCCGCGTGTTGCGTCCGTGGCCTGGTCTCGGGGGGGGGGCGGGGGGGGGTGGTGTGGGGGTGGTGCCGTTGGTGGTGGGGGGGGCGGGGGTGGGTGTTGTGCTGGCTGGGCGTCTGGGCGTCCCTGTGGATCGTGTGGGTGTTGCGTGTGTGCGCCGTGCGGCCCTTGTAGTCCTTCACTGGTTGTGGTGCCGGGGTGTGGGTGGGAGGCGGCCGCATGAGCGTCCGGCTGGGGCTGTGGTCCGTATGTAAAGGGTGGCTGTTGGTGGATGGTGCTCGCTGGTATGGGGTCTGGGTGGGGGGGCTGCTGGTGGTGGTGGGGTGGGGGGGGCGGCAGTGGGTGTTGTGCTGGCTTGGGGTCCGGGCGTCCCTGTGGGTCGTGTGGGTGTTGCGTGTGTGCGCCGTGCGGCCCTTGCGGTTCTTGACTAGTTGTGGTGCCGGGGTGTGGGTGGGAGGCGGCCGCATGAGCGTCCGGGTGGGGCTGTGGTCGGTATGTAATGGGTGGCTGCTGGTGGATGGTGCTCGCTGGTATGGGGTGTGGGTGGGGGGGCTGCTGGTGGTGGTGGGGCGCTCTTACTAGGCCCTGGTGTTGCTGGTGTGCGTGCGCGGCTCCTCGCGGGTCCATGGGGGTGTACCGTGGCTCGTGTGTCGTGGGCCCGTGTAGGGGGGCTGGCGGGTGGTGCTGGACCGCGTGGTGGTGGTGTGGAGGGTGTGCTGGTTGTGTGTGGTACCCCGGCGTTTGTGGGTGTGGTGGCAGGGGCTGGTGGTGGTGGAATACGTGATGGTGTGGTGCGGTGATGTGCGCTATGTGGGGTGGGTGGTTCGTGGGGCCTGGTTGTGCTGGGGCGTGGTGGGGATGTAGCTGGTGGGGGTCGCTGTAGCCTGGGGGCATTGGGGGAGTAGGGGTTGGGAGGGACGGGGGCGTGGTGGTAGTGTTGGTGGCGCCATGTCCCCTGGCTCTGCGCGTATGGTGGTCCTGGCATGGTGTGGACGTGTGTGGGCGGTGGTGGCTGACTGGGCTGCAGGGTTTGGGTGCTGCGGTACGGTGGTGGTGGTGGGCGCTGGCGGTGGCGGTGTTGTTGGTGCGCCCCGGGGGCCTGGGCGTGGGGTGGTGCGGTGTGGCTGGACCCGGGCCCTGGTCGGGGCGTCGCGCCCTGCTGGCGGGCGCGTTGGCGGGCCCCCTTACCTGTCTTGGTCTTCTTGGCCTGGTGGGTGTCGGGGGCGGGTGAACCCCCCTGTCCCCGTGGGGGCGACCGGGAGCGGGCGTGCCAGCGGTGTGCCTCTTGGAGGCTCGTCTTGAGGCCTCTGACGTAGGTTTCCTGGTCCGTGAGGCCCATCCGCGTGGCGGTGGCCTCGTCATGGGCGGCCAGGAGAAAAGTTTATAGTGTTTTCAGCACTGTGTTTTTGCTTCTCCTGCTGCTTGCTGTAGGTGTAGGGTTTCCTGCTGCTTGTTTTGGAAGATGAAAACCTTTTGTTTGCAGAAATATAGTCAATCCAGGATAACCCAAGCCAGAAGTGTGCAAGGAGAAGAGAATCAGGATCAAAGCATGAAGGGCTGCAGTGTAAACAGTGAAAGATGATTGGATATTCACAGAAACTGCAACTCAGGTCAAATCGGAATGCATATTCACAAAGATAGCTAAAATGTTTTGGAAAAGAGTAGGAAAACTGCCCTATGGTCACTCTATCTCCATAGTGCCATCTCAGGAGATGTGCACTCTTTGTTTTGGGTCCCATATGTGCTGAGGTGGCAGGGCATGTGGCGATGAGGTCACTGCCATGTCACATGGGATCTTCCTACTTAGCTAGGCTGACCAGGAATTGAACCCAGGACCTCTCAAAAAGAGGTGCCCAGCCCCCTAGGATGCATACCACTAGGATAGCTAAGAATTCATGGAAAAACATAGATAAATTCATAGGTTCTGCCTTGGATATGTCAGTTTTCAGTCAACTCAGGAAAAGATGATTTACTTCACATTGAAAGGGGATTAAGGGGTCCACTCCATATCCTGATTGGGTGTTTGGTTCCATAGGTCAAAATGTGTTATCACCACTTTTGGTGGGACCAATACTAAGATAGAAATGCCTGGATGCTCAGTGCATCTCTAATACAACTAGAGTACGCCTCAAAGCAATGGAAAAGCACTTTTTCTTACTCCCCCCTTGTGCTGTGGTGGCCACCACTGTCGCATTTTAGGAAAAAGGGTATTTTTCTTGGCCTCTCCTTGGTTTCCACATCTACTTTAAAATACCTATAGTTTCCCTCACACTGAAAAATGAGCGCTCACCATGGCTGGCGCTCTTTTGCTGCTCTGTATGTAACATTTCCTACAGAAGACTCAGCGCTCATGGCGCTGCCGGGGCTCCTGTGGCTTGGTTGGGTTAGTATGGGAGCATGCCAAACATGTGCATATGCATCCCTCCCTCCAAGACGCAGCGTCGACACAAACCCAACGCAAGACATATTATACACACTCGCATCGGTTCTCGTAAACCTGCTGGCTACCTGTGACCTGTCTTAGGGCGAAGGGAGTCGTCAAAAAAATTAAATTGCTCCTTGGTGGGGTCTTGGTTCTGCTCAGTCTCTCCAGGCGCCTGCGTTTCGGCCCGAACACGGCCTACTCACCCAGGCTGCGCTTGGGTATCTGCAGAGGCAGGAATGGGAGAATTATGGACGAATCCATGCAAAAACGAAGCGACGACACCAAAATCCGTCAAATGACGGCCTAGAATTTTTCTGAAACGACACACCTGAGCAGAATCCAATTGTGCATCAGAAGCACATTTTTATAGAAATTATAGTCATCTCCGGATTTTTTAAATCCAGAAATTCATACGCCTAAAAAGGCGGCGCGCAGGAGCGGCTCCTAGCAAAGCGCCGGAAAATGGAGAAATAATGGAATTATAAACGTATGTCTCACGTAGTCTTGAAAATGACAAGACACACATTAATAAATAAACATACAGATTCCACCCACACTATTAGAAGAATCAAAAATTCAAGAATTCGAAAATGAACGAAAAAGACTTCAATGAATCAGGTATAAACTACAGGTATGCTCGTCTCGTATGCCGCATACACATTGCTCGTCTCGTGTCTTCGTGAACGAGTCTTGTAGCAGCGCTAACAACGATAGGACGCGATAGAGGCATTGATTAGAAAGATTGCAGATGATTAGCGGTCAGATCAGGGTGATTAGACATACACACAAGTGCATAGCAACGTTCTTCGCGTGCGCCCCACTTGCTCTCTCTCTCCAGCGGTAGGTAAGGTGAGTAAGCCCAGGCGGGGCCACCCCCTGGTGGAGTTCGTGATTGACGCTCAGATGGGCAGGTTTGCCCACGTTACTGGTGCATGCTCGCGCATTCACACACGCATTAAAGGGTAGGCCACGCGAAGTGCGCACGGTAAACCTTGTTTAGGCTACCCAGGGGCTCCTCGGTACGTTCTTTAAGAGAACCTGAGGAGTCCCTTAACGCTTGCTTGCTTGACAGAGGTAGCTGAATCTTCAGCGTGTTTGCGGACAGTGTATTATAGGTCACACTGAGAACCGTATAATACGGGGAGTGTGGCTTGGTTCCTCCGCCGCAAACGCCTCTTCATTTGCCTTTGCTTTACAGGTGGGCAGGTAGGGTGATTGGTGCAGCAGCATACCAATTTTTTCATGCCCGCTAAACAAGGGCGCAGATCACACAAACAAGTAACTCCCCTCTGCCTGTGGCACAGCAGGGAGTCCGACTCCATCGACATCTGCGCCGTGCACGCAAGAGCACATCTTCCCTCCAAGCCCTAGCAGGGGAAACGCGTTGTGGCGTCCCCTGTTAGGCCACAGTTGCTTAGCAGCGCTGTGTTCTCTTGTCACTTCACAGGAGGGGCGCTAGGACCCATGGGACCTTTGACTCCGCAACGCCCAGTAGAGTGTGCGTCTAGGACTGGTAGTCCTGAGAGGGGGCTTGAGCCAGTTGCACAGTGCTCGCCCACCAGGATGGTGCCACTGTAGGGTGTGTAGGACCTGTAGTGCGTGTGTCACTGTCCCACCCGTTTCCTGCAATTTTAGCAGGGTTGGTGGGCTGTGACAGTGGTTAGGTCAGTGTTTTGGCCACATAGCAAAACGGCGTTTTCATGCCTTCATAGCTTTTGGCCACCCCTCCCTGTAGTAGACAGATAGGTAGGGAAAACAATACCTGGATTAGTACGCTGGGTATTCCCCAAAGGTTTTGCGCCAGCACAGAAATTGGGCGCTTAGGGGAGGGGAGACCCGGGGCGTACCCCGTGGCATCAATAAGCCAACCCTCCAGGTTTAGCAAGCGTGCACACTTGGGTATAATTAGGACACCACTTCTGCGGCTTGCTCTCAGGACCTTAGGAATAGCACACTCACACATACGCTTTGGCAGGTAAGGGTAAGGTTCAGTCCCTAGCTTTAGTCTTGGAGGCAAGCGTCTCAGCGAGCCTCAACAACTCACCAAGGTTGTTCTGGGACAAGTAGTCAACCAGAACTGAGTTTAGGCGTCCCTCAGGTAGAACAAATGCAGAGAAGGGCTCCCAGGTGGCCTCTTCGACTCCAAACCCTTCCCAGAGGGTGAGGAAGCGCCAACCCTGGCGATAGCGGTGGCGTAGGACAGACTTCACCAGGTAGAAGCCCTCCTTAGCCATCTCCTCGGCGTTCATGTCGGGGAGTTCACCTTCAACTTCCATAGGGCTGGCAGCCCCTTGTAGGTCCAGAGCGGCGATTTCCTCGTCGTTCAGCTCCCACTCCTCCCCACAGAGGTCTTCAGGATCATAGTAGCGCTTCAGGTGTTGAGCAGCGCACACCAGGGTCCCCCCTAGACGGGAAGAACACCGCACGGTGATACGGTGTCCATCCACTGATAGAATCTTGTACGGCCCGAAGTATGGGTCATCGCTGGTAGAGCGTGGCCAGGCGGGTAGTCGACTGTGGTGCACCAGCACCCAGTCCCCCTCTTGGTAGGTGGCCGGTACTCGGTGCTTGTTCTTCTTGTTCCACTGACGCTCCCTCACTCTCTGGAGCATAGCCTTGGCCTTGTCCACCTTCGCTTGTTGCTCTTGGACCCATTCACCCACAGAAGAATGGGTGTCCTCTGGATAGGGGGCATGTAGGAACCATGCCGGG
This sequence comes from Eutreptiella sp. 'Long Island Sound 2002', assembly GCA_964036045.1. NCBI lineage: Eukaryota > Euglenozoa > Euglenophyceae > Eutreptiales > Eutreptiaceae > Eutreptiella > Eutreptiella sp. 'Long Island Sound 2002'. The sequence continues at coordinate 30,782,105 of OZ038401.1, read as the reverse complement.
CGCCCCAGGAATAGCTCATGGGGCGAGTAGCCAGTCGCTGAACTCTCTTGGGAGTTCATCATCAAGGATATGACGGGGAGTAGTCTCACCCAGTCTCTGGTGCGTTCAGTTTTGCACCATATCCGTACGTTCTCCTTCATGACACGGATCTGTCGCTCACATAGGGGGTTGCTCGTGTGAGAGTAGAGAATCCCCGTAGACACCTGGACATTGAGGGATCTCAGGACCCTCTTGTACCAGCCAGTATCTGAGCGTACACGTACGTCCTCATCGGAGTTGATCTCCTTGGGCGCCCCATAGACACAAAACCACTCCTCCAGGAGTATCTTGATAGTCTCTTCCCCGGTAATGTGCTTGGTACATGGGAACACCCTGGTAAACCTGGTCAACCCACAGGTTACCACGAGGGTGAAGTCATAGCCCCCGAATTTCGGCATCTCCGTGTAGTCCACGTATAGAACAGTGTTAGCACAGTGAGGGATGGGCAGGGTCGAGTAGAGACCTCTGTCCCTGATATCCCCTGGTCTACAGGACCTGCACGGGCACTTGTCCACGATAGGCTGGAGGGTTTTCCGCAGTTGGTCGTCAGTCCACGTAGTGTGGAACCACTGCTTGAACAACCTCAGGGTGCCGTCAGCACCCACATGACCACTGGACTCATGGGTCCACTTCAGCAGCGCTGGGACTCGGTCACCAGGCACCACAATACGGTCCTCGTGCCATAAGTAGCTCTTGTCCCTCTTCCACTGGTCTTGGTTGACCAGGAGGGGTTCAAGGCGTTTCTCCAGGCGCTTGTAGATATCCCCGAACTCCTTCAGGTACTCCGATTGTTGGAGTCCATCCAGGGGGCGTATCATTGTCATGTTGAGGTCCAAGTGGACGTCCATACGGCTGAACGCCTCCTTAGCCAGCGCTTCAGACCGGGCACCAATCAGGGTGTCGAAGTTGTTGCGGCTGATGTAGTCGGCACACTCGTTCTTCACTCCCTGGATATGGTGTACCGTCAGCCGTAGTTGACTGAGGTAGGTCCACAAGCGTCGTAGCTTGGCCTTCTCAGGTGGGGGACCCTTCTGGAAACTGCGGACCGGTTCTTGGTCGCACAGCCAGACCACAGGGTTCCTCCCCAACAGTCGTGCTTGTGAGGATAGCACCAGCATACCCGCGAGCAATTCCTGCTCATAGGTGGAGTAGTTCCCCCTGGCCTGGTTCCACTTCCAGTTCCAGTGGCCCAGAGGTACTAGGACCCACTTGTTGTCAGGGTAGCTGTGCTTGAGGGTTCCATCTCTGTTGAGCCCTTCCGTCCCCCATTGGGATATGGCCGAGTCGAACTCCTCCTTCTCTAGTGCTTGCCATTGGAACAACGTTCCACCACCGCCCACATTGCTGGCGTCGGTCACCAGGATAATCTCCTGTCATCTCCCCTTGTGCTCTAGGCACGCCCAAGCACTTAGCGTTGGCTACCTTGTCTTTGAGCTTGTCAAACGCTTGTTGCTCTTGTGGGCCCCAGCGCCAAGTAGTACTCTTCTTGATCAAGTCCGTCAGAACGGCGCTGGTGTAGGTGAAGTTCTTGATGTGGCGGCGAGGTATGTTCCGACTGCTCCAGTGGCACAGACTCTCTGCCACTGCCGTGGTCCACGTAAAGGAGGTAGGGCGCTTGCAGCGTCAGGGATTGTATCTGGGAGTGCTGTGCGAAGAAGTCAGTACCCAGTACAAAGTCGAAGGCCTCAGTGTCCATCACATAGAACCAATGGGCGATAGTCCGGGAGCCCATAGGTACCTCCACTTCACAGTCCCCGCAGCTGTGCACCACATGTCCATCCCGCATGCGTATAGCGGCGGTGGTCATGGTGTTCTTCAGGCTCCCACAAGGTAAAATTTTCTTGGCCACTATTGATATGGTGGCGCCAGTGTCCAATACCCCCAGGTATTCGCGTCCCCCTAGTCGGATACGTACCCAAAACACCAGGTCTTGGGTGCCACCAGAGCGTCCCCGTCAGAACTCCGCGGGACAGGTCACCTCGAACCCCTTGTTCCGCAGTTTCCGGGCCATCCTCATGAAACGGCTCCTCTTCTTAGCGTTGCCGTCATCACCACCTTCATGCTCACGCTTTGCTCCTTGTTCTTGCTGGGCCTGCGTTTGTGAGCGTGTGGTAGGACCAGACTGCCCTCCAGAGGGCTCGGAGTTCCCCCCTGGATTAGGGTTGGGGTTGCCTCCGTTCTTGTCCTTGTTTATGTCGTCGGGCTGGCGGTTAGCGCCTCCTCCTCGTCCACCTTGACCCTTGTCTTGCCCTTGACCACGTCCTTTCGACTTGCCCTTGCCGGAGTCGTTGCCCTTGCTCTTGCCTCCACCTTTGCCTGAGCCTTTGCCAGGATCTTCACCTTTAAGCTTCGCCGATAGGCGTTGCTTATGGTAGCACTCATCCTCGTAGTGCTTCCGCTTCCCGCAGAATGCACACGTGATGGTGCACCTGTAATGATCCGGCAGCTTCGCTTTGGCGCCGGTGTTCTTCTCCTGCTGCTTCCCCTGGACTACGAAGCAGTCTCGCTGCTCGCAGTCAGGGGCATGCTGCAGGTGGCCCTGCTCATCTCTGGCATCACACCAGAATAGCTCCTTCACGTTCTCCATGATACGGGCATGGGCGTGTTTGGGGGTAGTCCCCTGCCCAGGTCGGGACCCTTGGTACCCTTTGCCATGGCCTCCAGAACCTCCACCACCAGGACGGTAGTTGTTCAAGTGCTGGTCGCTCTCCTTCTCCAGCGCCAGCTCCAGGAGTAGCACGCATAGGTCCTCGTAGCGGAGGGACCTGGCTTTGCGCTCCGCCGTCGAACGGCACTCGTCCCATAGCTCTCGAGGGAGCTTGGCCACCAACCAGAACAGCAGGTCGTCGCTGCTGTAGGAACCGGGCGTTAGTCGTCCAGCCCAGTGATCCAGGTCAGCCAACAGCTCAGAGACCCTGCCAGGTTTGGGGTTGTTGGGCAGCACGGGCAGGTTCTGGATCTCAGCCCTGATGGAGAGGTCGGTTTCGTAGGTCGGGTACTGCCTCTCCAGGGCAACCAACACATCGGCAAAGGTGGCGGAGTTAGTCACGATCTGCCTGACCTGCTTCTCCAGGTACTTGGTCTTGCAGCACTGCAGGAGCAGATCGCACTTCACTCGCCCACTAGCGTGGGTTTGGCCGGTCAATCGTAGGAACTGACCAAAGTTCTCAGCGAACTCGCTGAGGTCCTTGCCTGTGAACTCAGGCAGGTTCACCACGATCTTGGAGGTGGCAATAGCCTTCGCCTCCTGAGTCCTGCGTCCTTCAGGGCGTCGGGTCTTCTTCTTCTTCTTCTTCTTCTTCTTACCCTTGGGGTCCTCGGGGTCCTCAGGGTCATCGTCATCTGAGGGCGAAGAAGAATCCATCGACGGCGGCTCGTCATCGGAGGGGTCTCCGCCAAGATCACTAGAGCCATAAGGCTCTACGTCCACCATAGCCCTCAAGGCTGTTAGCCCCAGCCGGTCCAGGTCGGCCCTCGTCGAGTTCGTCACGTGGCTGTAGGGCGGCTGGGCCGTTCTCGGCACGAAGGGACTTCTCGGTATAGCTGCGGCAGTCGGCATCGGTCTGCTCCTCAGGCTCCCCAGGGTATTTGTCAGCCCTGCCGCCAGGTGGTTAGCCTGTACTCGGTGGGGTGACATTCCACCCGAGATAGGTGACGCTTGGGGCGGGATCATCAGGGGCTCCAGTTTCTCACGGATCTCTTGTGTGAGGTCGCCCATGATTTTTGAAGTGGCTCCTCAGAGCACCTCGTTGATCTCCGACCGCGTCAGGGACCTGTTGGAGGATCTCCCCGATCCTCTACTCCTGCCTCCAAGGGACTCAGGTCCTCTCCTCAACCCACTCAAGGGTGCATACCCAGGTGCATATTCAGGAACATCCACATAGGTTCCAGTCCCGGGTAGTGGATGGGGATATTCAGCCGCATACCATCGCGGCGCAGAGCTGGAAGCCACCGGCTCACTGGCAGTAGTTGCCTCAAGGAGCGCAGTGGTAGGTGGGCCCATACCATAGGCGGGGTAGGGAGGCATGCCAGTAAAGCCTGTGCCCTCTGCCATAGGCGGGTTGGTTATGGGAGTGGATGTTGCGGCGGCTGGGAGTGTGGTGGTTATAGGAGAGGGTGCTGCTTGGAGGCCAGAAGCGCTTGGTGCGCCTTCGAAGGTAGGGTCATGCGTCGGGTCTTGCCCTTGTTCCTCTCCTTCGTCTGCTTCGTCTCCAGCATCCTTCTCGCTCTCTCTCTTCCTCTTCACAGGTTGAGAGACCACCTCCTCGACTGACAAGGCCCCGAAGGCCGTCTGGAGTCCATCCAGGGAGTCCTCAGCCGCATCCACAGGCCCATGTAAGGGCTCCGCCGAAGGTACAGCGCCAGGTGCTGGCGTTGCCGGTGCCTCAGGCGCTGGCGCTGTCTTCACGTCGGCGTCCTCCTTTCTTGCATCCATCTTCTTTCGCCCTTCTGCTTATATATGCCCGTACTCGGCGCACTGGATGTACGGCACGGGGTTGCTGCCGGTGCGCAGAGACAGGCTGCCTCTTGCTACCAGAAAAGTTTATAGTGTTTTTAGCACTGTGTTTTTGCTTTTCCTGCTGCTTGCTGTAGGTGTAGGGTTTCCTGCTGCTTGTTTTGGAAGATGAAAACCCTTTGTTTGCAGAAATATAGCCAATCCAGGATAACCCAAGCCAGAAGTGTGCAAGGAGAAGAGAATCAGGATCAAAGCATGAAGGGCGGCAGTGTAAACAGTGAAAGATGATTGGATATTCACAGAAACTGCAACTCAGGTCAAATCTGAATGCATATTCACAAAGATAGCTAAAATGTTTTGGAAAAGAGTAGGAAAACTGCCCTATGGTCACTCTATCTCCATAGTGCCATCTCAGGAGATGTGCACTCTTTGTTTTGGGTCCCATATGTGCTGAGGTGGCAGGGCATGTGGCGATGAGGTCACTGCCATGTCACATGGGATCTTCCTACTTAGCTAGGCTGACCAGGAATTGAACCCAGGACCTCTCAAAAAGAGGTGCCCAGCCCCCTAGGGTGCATACCACTAGGATAGCTAAGAATTCGTGGAAAAACATAGATAAATTCATAGGTTCTGCCTTGGATATGTCAGTTCTCAGTCAACTCAGGAAAAGATGATTTACTTCACATTGAAAGGGGATTAAGGGGTCCACTCCATATCCTGATTGGGTGTTCGGTTCCATAGGTCAAAATGTGTTATCACCACTTTTGGTGGGACCAATACTAAGATAGAAATGCCTGGATGCTCAGTGCATCTCTAATACAACTAGAGTACGCCTCAAAGCAATGGAAAAACATTTTTTATTACTCCAGGTGGGCGTCCCGAAAAGACGCCCAGCCCTCCGGGGGCTTCTGTTGTGCGGGGTGGGGGTGGTGTGCTGGGTAGAGGAGTGCGCTGAGTGGGTAAGGTGTTCCCTTCCGTTGGCCGAGGGCGTTGTTGAACCGGCGGCAAGTGATTCGGAGGTAGGCTGCTATCTCCTCTGGTGCCGTGTCGGCCCACGCTTCTGGCGTCAGGGCTGCTGCTTGGGGGGCCGGGAGTTGTGGGTCTGGGAGGTGCAGGTCTCGGTGGTGGAGGTACAGGGCGAGGAGGATGTGGCGGGCCGCCACGTTCAAGCCGCCTCCGCTGTGGCGTAGGGGTGAACTGTGGGGGGGCAGGGGTGTGCTGCCCGTGGCCACGGCTATGGTCCATGCGTGGTCCGCCGCGTCCGCCACGTAGTACCCTCCCAGGTGGTCCCGGAGGGTGTCGGTGAGGAACCCGAAGAAGCTGGGGTGGCTGGCGGGGGGGGGGGTGCGGCTGGGGCCGCGGGCCGCTCGCGGTGGTGGGGGTTGAGGTCCCCGCAGTGGGGGCAGTGGGTGAGGCGGTGCGCGGCTCCCAGGCAGACTCAGTGGTCTGGGTTGCAGGGCAGGGCTGTCTGTGGTAGCCGCTGGCGAACGCACAGGGGACATGCGGTGGCTGGTGGTTGGTGGTACCTGTGGACGGACGGCGGCGTGGGGGGATGGGGGCCGGTGGCGCGCGCATGCTGGTGGGAGTGTGTGCGGTGCCTGTGGTGCCCGTGTGTGCTGTGCCAGTGCTGTGCTCGGTGGACGGTGTGTAGACGTGGTGGGGGTTCCGTGTTGGTATGTCACGGGGTAGGTTCTCATGGTTGGTAGAACAGGAGTTTGAGGAGGTGGGCTTGGTCTGTTGGGAGCAGGGTTGCTGCATGCTGCAGGTATTTGTGGGTGCGGTATGTGAGCTGCTCCGCCGTTTTGGCAACGGCTGTCCGCTGCATGTGCGCCGCCGTGGCCTGGGGGTCCTCCGCGTGGGTGCGTAGCAAGGTGTAGACGGCAGTGGGGACGAGTCCCCTGCGGACCGCCTCGAGTACCTCCGTCTGCTTGAGGACGGTGGTGAGTTGCTGGGTCGCCGGGGATTGCGTCAGCCATCCGGCGTGCTGTGCGATGGTGTGGGTTGGGTTCCAGTCTGTGAGGGTGTCCAGTCCTCTGTACAGGGGGCACACCTTGAAGTGGTCCCAGCTTTCTTCATCCGCGTGGCTGCAGATGCATTTGGTGTATCCTGCGGGTATGTGGATCGAGCGGCGCGCATACCATCGGTGGTATCGGCTGAGGAGGGGAAGCTGTTCGAGGGCGAGTTGGAGTCGGGGCTTTTGTAGGTGTGCTGGGAGGTTATCTGGGCGCAGGGCGGAGTAGTAGAGGGGGGTGTGGACGGACTCTTCGAGGCCTCGGAGGAGTTCGGTGTTCGCTGGGTGGCCCAGTGTGGTGGCCAGTTGCTGGATGGGTGTGGGGTAGTGGTACTGCTTGTCTCGATCCGTGTACGGCGTGTCCTCGGGCATCCATTGGGGGGGCTGTGTGGCCGGGGGTATCGGGGGCAGGTGCTGCAGGTGGCTGTGGTGTGGGGTGTCGAGTCGCACGTGTTCGACCACTGGGGTGTGGTTGGTGTTCTGGTGTTTGGCCTGCGTGTCTGCGCGTCCATTGCCGTATGCGTCGCGGTGTGACTCCTGTTTGACGATGTGTAGGGCGTCCTGGGGGTGCATGCCCTTGAAGGCCATTCATAGTCCCAACGCTTGTGTGGTGAGGCCGGACTCGAGAACTTTGTGGAGGGGCAGGTCCGCAAGGCGCCTGGTGAGGTGGATGTCGACCGTGGCGTCCACGACTACCCAGATGATGCGGGGCCGGATGGTCGTGGGTTGCGGTGTGGCGGTGACGGCGTCTGCCATGGTGCGCAGTTCGCCGTGGGAGGACGCCCCAAAGATGGTGGCCCCGGTGTGGTGTTGCACGTGGAGGCCGTCCGCGTGCCGGGTGATGCGCACGGAGGCGCAACCGACCGTGGGGGTGCGTTGCTGGGTGCCGGATGCGTCAGTGAAGTAGATGATGTCGGTGTCGCTGGGTATGGGTAGGCGGGCGATTGCTGTGGGGTTATAGACGTAGCTGGGGTTCCCCTTGGCGGTTCTGGCGGTGATTTGCGTGGGTTGCAGTAGTGGCGCTGCATAGACGCCTATCCCCTGGGTGATGATGGCCTGGGCTCGTGGGGTGAGGCGGAGGAGGCCCCTGTCTGGGCGCCCCTGGGTGATATACGCGTACATCAGGTGGAAGAGGTATCCCGTATTGGGCTGGAACTTCTGGCACGTGATGGTCTGTCGCCGCTCCTTGTCGTCTTTGTCGCCGCGGAGGGTGGGGCATTTGTGCTGTAGGGGGCGCATGGGTGCCTCCTGAGGTCCTGCGCGGTGTGGGTCGCAGCGGTCGTACTCTAGGGCTACGCTGTCCGGGTCTGCCCGCTCGTTGGTGAACGTCCATGTCGCCGTGGGTGTTCGGGTCCAGGCTATGTGCGCCGGGTGGTCTGGGGGTACCGTGTGAAACCAGGGGGAGAGCCATGCCTGCTGGTCGGCGGTGGCGGCGGCGGTGGGGATGTGGTAGTGGGTGGAGATGAGGTGCAGCAGGGGCCACGGAGTGTCGAGGGCTGCCGGGCCGCAGTGCCAGCACGTGCGTGGTATGCCCTGGTCACTGTGTCTGACTGGCGGTACATCGGTCTCCGGTGCATTGTGTTTGGGGATGGACCAGGGGGCATGGTGTCGCTGGACAGTGCGGGTAGCATGTTTGTGGCCGTTTGGTGCTAGTAGCAGGATGGTGGGTGGTGTCCACCCTTCGGCTGACGGGGTGGGCTCCCCCTGCGTCGTGCCGCCGTCGTTGGCGGTCTCCTGCTCGCTCGGGCGGGGCCGGGGGTGCTGGCGCCCGAAGGCTGTGTACGCCGTGTCGATGTCCTTGGGCCCCGGCACGTCGCGCCCTGCCTTCGTAGCACATGCGCGGAGGTACGCTTGGAAGACGTGGCTTGCTGGCCATTGTGGGTCGGAAAGGAACGGGGCGTGGTGGGCGTCGCATTGGGCCATGATCTTCATCTGTGTTGGGGTGATATACACTATGGTGACGGTGGCCCCCACGAGGCGCAGGGTGTCCACCTCGCCTGCCGGGCGTCGGTGGATGTCTGTGTGTGTGGCCACCAGTGGCCCCTGTTGATCGCAGTGGTGGTTTGTCAGGATGGCGTGTGTTTGGTGCGGTAGGAGGAGTTGTAGCTGGGCCCAGATGCCAGTGCCCACGGAGGTGGAGACGCCGTGTTGCGCCAGTATCCACCGGGGGCAGGTTTTGGGGGCCATTTGCGCTTCTTTTATGCGTATGGCTGCCGCCTCGCGTACTTCTGGTTGGTGGTTGTGTGTTACCCTGTGTAGGAGGTGCGCTGCGTGTTTGGCATAGGCCATGTCGACCAGGGCGCCTGTATTGTCTCCGTAGTAGCGCCAGTGGGCCATCATGGCCTCCTTGGGGAAAGACGTGGGCCAGCCTCCGTGTTGCGCCCGTGCCTTCGTCACTTGCTGTCGAGCGTGGCGTAGGGCGTCTTGGGGGCGCGGGAGGTGCAGGGCTTGGTACCCGATGGCCGCGTTGAGCACTGCTTCAATGAAGTACGCCAGGCCCTGCGTAGACAGGAGGTCCCCCGTGGCAATTGGGGGTAGCCGGGCGAGGCGCTCTTCTAGCTTGCTTGGGAGTGTGATGTGGTGGTGCCGCGTGGCCTGTGTGACTCCCAGGTGGACTATGGTGTCTTCCAGGTGTTGGGGTTTGCCTTTCCGGATGTGGGGGGTGGGGGTCTTGGCGTTGGCCAGCCCGACCGATTTGCGGGGGTGCACCAGGAGCTGGTGGGCGTCCAGGTAGGTTGTGGTGAGTTGGAGAATGGCGGATGCTTGTTCGGTGGTCGTTGGTAGCCCTGCGTTCTCAGGGTCGCGGTGGCGGGTGGCCGTAGTTAGGAGGTTGTCGTCCGCGAAGTTGATGAGGGGGGACCGTAGCGGGTATGGGGCGTACCCCGGGTATACCCGTGCTAGCTCAAATGCCAGTGGCAGGGTGACCAGGAGGTAGAGGAAGGGGCCTTCGGCGCCTCCCTGGGGGACCCCGCTGTCTGTGCCGGTCCAGAGGGTGAGGCCTGCGGCTGTGATGACGGCGTAGAGTCGGGTCTGGATGTACCCGGTCATGAAGGATAGGAATGGGAGGCCCATGGCATCCCATACCTCCGTGAGGAGCCGGTGTGGGGCGTGGGGGAACGCGCCTTGGACATCAAGGGAGGCGATAATCATCTCGTAGGGGTTCATGTCCAGTGCAGTGTCCTGGAGGAAGATGGCCTCGTGGGGGGACCTGCCGGCCATGGCTCCCCACATGCTGGCGGGCACGTGGGCGAAGACCGCTGGCGCGATGCGGCCTAGGATGAGCGTCCACACCAGCTTGACCTCGGTGGTGGCGCAGACTATGGGCCGCCAGTTCCCCGGCTGCGCCCAGTCCCCCTTTTTGTAGAGGGGGTGGACCAGGTTGGCCCACTCAGGGGGGATGGGCGTGGCGCCCGTGACGATGTCCCACAGGCGGGCTGCCAGGCGGCGTTTGACGGGCAGGGTGAGACGTTGGTACGCTTCGGCCGGCAAACCGTCGACGCCGGGCACGACCCCCTTCTTCAGGCGGTCTAGGGCGCGTTGCAGTTCTGAGATGTTGAAGGGGTCGTGTTTGATGGCGCGCCGCTGTTCCCGGTTGAAGACCCTGGGCACATGCTCGCGGATGGTGTTTCTGGTGTGGGGGTCGAGCTCGGGGAGGGCGTCCCCGTGTTGTGCCTGGAAGCTGTCCAGGACTGCCTGGAGGACGGCGTCGGGGTCATTGGTGAGGCCTCCTTCGGGGGTGCGCACCGCGTGGATGGTACGGCGCCCCGTGTCCTCCAGGATGCGGCTAAAGTACCGTAGGGACTTGTACGGCGTGTGGTTTCCGCCGTATCTTTCGCGTTCCTGGGCTGCGGCCGCTATGCGGTGGGCGTGCCATTCCTGGAGTTGGTGGCGGCGGGTGGTGAGGAGCGCACGGAGGTGGGCGTCCCGGTCTCGTGCCTCTGGTGTGCTGGGGCGTAGCAGGGTGGCGAGTTCCCCTTTCGTGGTCCAGATGTCACGGACGAGTTGCTGGAGGGTGAGGTCTGGTGGTGCTCCCGTGTGGTTGGTGTCACGCTCCATACCGCATGCTTGTGCCGCGCGGCGCATGGCGGTGGTGAGTGTCGGTGCATCCGGGCGGCGCAGGATGGCGTGTAGGGCCCTGTTATACCTGTGCCAGGCGCCGTGGTCGTCCTCGGCCGGGAACTGCAGTGTGGGTGGGAGGGTGTCATCTGGCAGGGTGGCCGCGGGTGGGGGTAGGTTGGGGATGATGAGGTCGATGTAGAGGGGCCCTTGGCCCGTGCCTGTGGGCGGGAGGTCCCCGTAGGCTGCTTCGTGGACGCGCACCGTGGTTGGGTCCCCGTAGCACGTGTCGATGCGGGATGGGTGGGTGCCGGCTTGGTGGGGGTAATGGGAGGGTGTGCCGGTGAGTCCTGCCGTGAGGTCGGTGAGGCCCAGTTGGTGCATGGCGTCCCGGACAGCTGTGTTGGTGGCTGTGGGTGGGCCGGTGCGGTCGTCGTCGGTGGGGGCGGCGTTTAGGTCGCCTATGAAGATGGTGGGTGCCAGGAGGGAGAGTCGGCGGTACGCCAGGCTCAGGGTGTCCAGGAAGTCCTTGGTCTCCTCCCCGAATGGGACGTGTGTGAGTAGCACGTTTAGCTGCCATCCGGGCCCCACGCACTCGTACGCCCCGAGGCGACCATCCACTCCGAGGTCGGGGTGGGCATGTACCGTGACCAACGCCTTGTGGTGGAGGGGCATCCCCCGTTCCCAGTGGGCGTGATATTTGTTCCCCTCCGGGTCCAGGATCGGTGCTGGTTCGGGTTGGTGCGCTCTGCGGAGGGCTTGCTCCAGGAGCCCCAGGAGGTCTGCGCCTTGGGGGTGCGGCCCGGGCATGGCTTGCAGTGTGGCGGCCTTGGTGGGGTCGTAGGTGACCGCGGGCTCGTTGAGGATGTTGATGCGGGCGTGGGCTTCCGCAGGTGCCGGTTTCTGGGGACCGGTAGTAGGGGGGGCGGGCCGTGTCCGGCCGTGGCCCCGTCAGGCGTCGAGGAGGTCGATGACGCCCTCAGCTGCGGGTGCCTTGCGGTTCCGCTTCTGGGGCTGGGGTAGGGCCCATGCATTGTGGACTTCGCCCGTGTACTCGGTGCCGGTGAGGTGCTCCGTGTCGGGGGTGCACAGCTGCATGGGAACCATCTCACGACCGGTTCGGTCTCGCCAGAGTTCGATGGTGCGCCCCAGCTTCTTGTCGTTGGGGGTGGCCGGGTCCCACTTGGCGTGGATCTTGAACCCCTGGTGGTCCCCGGTGACGAGGTACCGGTGCTTGACCTCCCCTGCGGCCCATATCCACTTGAAGGGGCCCGCGGCCGTGGCGTACTCGAAGGGCAGCTGCACCCGGGTACCGATGGCGTATTCGGTATACAGGGCAGCGGCTTCCTCTTTGGTCCAGCTCTTCGACTTGGCCCTTGGCATTGGCGCGGGTTTGGCCTGTGTGGGGGCCTTGCGCTTCTGCGCACCTTGGCGGCGCCGGGCAGCGGGTTGTCCCCGTTGGGGAGGTGCGCCCTGGGGCTGCTGTACGGGTGCGTGGCCCGGTGCAAACACGGGGTGTTCGCGGGCGGCTGGGACGTCCGGCTTGGACGTGGGGACGGGGTCCTTCAGCTGGAACACTTGCTTGGTCATGAGGCCAAGCACTTCCCCGGCCTCCTGCAGGGCGTCGGGCGGGTCCGTGGGCCAGGTGAGGAGCCGGTGCCCGGTGCCTGCCTCGTGGCGGCGCATGTGGGCCGTGTAGCGGGTGGCGTGGCGTGTCCACGCTGGGGTGCGTTCCCGGGGGAGGGGGCCTTCTGGCGCCCCCTGCGCCCATTAGAGGGCGTAGTGCAGCGCTTCCCAGGCTGCCTCTGGGGTGTGGGGGATGCGTGCGGCGAGTCGCACGCGGTCCCCTCCGCGTGGTGGGGGCGGGACTTCGTCGTCGGGGGCGTTTGCCGTTGCCCGTCTGACCTTGCCGTGGTCGTCCCATTCCACCGTCCACCAGGTGTCCCGGTGTTTGAGGATGTGGACCTCCGTGGTGGTGGGGGGGGCGTCCATGGCGTTCCAGCTGACGAGCTGGATGGGGCGGACCGCAGGGTGGGTCTTCGGGGGTGCTCGCATGTTGAGGATTTGGTGGATGTCCTCGGCGGTGGGGCCCGTGTCGGGGGCGTCCTGCGCTGCTTGGGCTAGAGGTGGGGAGGGGCGGTCCTCCCAGAGGCGGGAGGCGGACACCGTGGCGTACATGGCTGCGATCAGGACGTGTTCCGTCAGCCCTTCCACCATGAGGTGGTTTTCCCCCTCCAGGTCTCGGGGGATGGCGGCTTCCGCCTTTAGGGTGAGGAGTGCGATGGCGCGTTTGGGTCCAGGTGTGGCGTGCGTCGGCTCATCTGGCGGGCGTCTGTCGGATGGGGTGTGGGGGGGGCGCTTCTGGAAGGGGGATGGTCCCACCGCCAGGTGCTCGACAAGGTGTAGCGGTATGGCGTGGTGGCGGTCTGCTGCGGGCAGGAGGTAGGGGTGTGGGTCCCCGGGTATCGTGCCGAGGAATATGCCCCCCCTGTAGGTAGGGGTGGGCAGGGGTTGCTGCAGTGCGCCTGCGCATGGTAGCGCGCACCGAGGGTTGCAGTGGGTGCATTGGGCTGTTATGGGGTGCGGTACCGCGTACACGGTGAAGGGCCCTACCGCGCGCTGGATGTGGCGGGGGATGATGGTGCGGAGGTCCGCCACCCGTGCCGTGCGGCTTTCGCCATAGTATATCCAGAGTGTGTCCACCAGTGCCATTTTGGGGCGTAGCTTGCGGGCCAGTAGGTTCAAGGTGCTTTTGTGGGTGGCCTCGGTGACGGTGCCGGGTCCAGCGTTAATGCGTGGGAGCAGGTGGTTTTGGTGGTGTGCCGCGGCCCGTCTGCGGGCGGTGTGGAGATGTGCTGTCGGCGGGAGGGGGCGCGTGGTGGGTGGGCCTTTTGCGCGGGGTCGGGGCGACGTGTAGGGGATGTTTCCATGCCGGGCGCGGGTGGTGTTGCGGTGGCTGGAGGCCAGGGTAGGTGGTGAAGGCGTATATGGTGACGGGGGAGCGCTCATGCGTGGCCTGGAGGTAGTAGTGGTCGCGACCCGTGTTGTGGGCGACGATGACGTTTGGCGTTGGTATGTCGTAGTGGAGTGCGGTATTGGGGAGTTGTTTGGTGGTGCCTGCCGTCGCGTCCCCCTCTTTGGGCGCGGTGTTGTGGGGCACGAGGATGTGGACTGCCCACGCATTGTGGGCGGGGAGGTCCAGGTCCCGTAGGGTGGGATGAATGGGGCGTCCCCGGAAGTGTGTGAAAGCTGGGTTGTGGCGTGCCGCCGTTTCCTTGATGATGGACGGTGCCCACTGGGGTGGCGCCCCAACTTGCTGGGCCATAGCGGCGACGGCGTGGGCGATCGCTGTGAGGTCTGGGCCGATGCCAGGCTGGTCGATGCCAGGACGGTAAGGTTGTGAGAACGATACTTCCACGCCCATTGCAGCAAATACGTTGCGATACCAGCCATAGTCTCCCTTGAAGCGAATATGCTTGTCACTGTGGATGCGAACAGGTGGGCCATAGAAACGAATCCAATGGTGTTTGATGAGCTTCAGCACGCCTTCTCCATCAATAGTCTTCTTGCATGGTACAACTTGGCAGAAAGCACTCAAAGCGTCCACAATCATCAAAGCATAGTTGAAGTTATGACACTTGGGTCTGTCAATGAAGTCCACATACAACAGTGCATTGACCATGTGTGGCAGTGGCAGGACACCAAGTAGGCCTTGGTCGCTGGGTCGGTTCCGCTTGCTCGTGACACACTCCTTGCATGTCCTGTCCATGTCCTCGATTTTATTTGTCAACTCTCTGTCAGGTACGCGAGTTTGGAACATCTTCTCGAAAGCGCAGAGCCAGGAATCTGGTCCAGGATGACCGACAACATCGTGGGTCCACTGTAGGGCTGTGCCCAGAGCTTTCTTGGGTATGCATGTTTGCACTTCCTTCCTTGAAATACCACTTGAGGATAGCGACCACAGCTCCTTGTCCACAAGTGCATTGGATCGTTCCCCTAGGGCTTTCAAAATATCTCCATACTCCTCCACATAAACAGACTTCCGCAGAGAACTGAGTAGTTCAGCTTTGCTCATAGTGAGATCCAAATGGACATCCATTTTCTGGAAAGCTTCTCGAGACAGAGCTTCAGAGCTTGCAGAAATTTTCTCATCTAAATTCTCACGTGAGAGCCAATCACATAGCTCATTTTTCAGACTCGGTACCCTGTAGATGTTGAGCTTCAGCTGAGCCAGAAATGTCCACCAACGTCTGAGCTTTCGGTTTTCAGGAGGGGCCCCCTTGAGAAACGTCTCCGTGGACTCCTGATCACATAACCACACCACGGAATTGCTGCCAAACAGTCGGCTTTGTCCAGATATAAGCAAAATTCCACAGAGTAATTCACCTTCATACGTGCTGTAGTTTGCTCTTGTTGAGGACAATTTCCAGTTCCAGTGGCCAATGGGTACGAGATGGAATTTGTGCGGATCGTAATTGTGCTTGAGTGAACCGTCACGATTGACTCCGACTGTCTTCAGTTCATCCGCTATTCTCCTTGCAGCTGCTCCTGAAATTCGTTGCCGCTGCAGAAGCATACCTCCGCCTTTCACAAGAGAAGCATCAGTGATGACCACGAACTCAACGTCAGGTGCAGGTGTGCCCAACAGCCTCAGTGAACTCAGTTTTTCCTCGATCTCCTGAAACTGGGCTTCATGCTCTGGTGTCCAATTCCAAGGTACAGTTTTCTTGGTCAAGTCCGGGAGAAGGTGACTGTTGTACGTGAAAGTGGGGATGTGCCTCTTGTTAAAATTACAGGATCCCAGGAAAGCTCTGATGTCCTTGATGCCACGGGTCTTGTCATCACGAATAGAGGCCTTCAAAATTGGGGTAACTTTTTCCTTCATAGGTCGCCATCATCTCCATCCAACTTGGAAACCCAAATATTCACTTTCTTCCTGCATGAATTCACATTT
Organism: Eutreptiella sp. 'Long Island Sound 2002'; assembly: GCA_964036045.1. Taxonomy (NCBI): domain Eukaryota; phylum Euglenozoa; class Euglenophyceae; order Eutreptiales; family Eutreptiaceae; genus Eutreptiella; species Eutreptiella sp. 'Long Island Sound 2002'. Next base: position 30,766,589 of record OZ038401.1, on the reverse strand, counting down.
TTTCAACTTCACGCGGGTATTGCATTCTTCACAAGTACGTAAAAACTCCTGCACCAAACGTAAATGGTCATCAACGTCATCGGTCCCCAATAGGACATCATCAATATAGACCTCAATGACTGCCCCCTTTTTCAGTAGATTCGGGCCACCTCGCCCTCCTGTCGCCATCCTGTCGCCTCCCTGTCGCCTCCCTGTCGCTGCTTTGGCACTTTCAGCCCCCTGTCGCTCCCCTGTCGCTTGCCTGTCGCTTCCCTGTCGCTGTCCTGTCGCTCCCTGTCGCTCTCCTATCGCTTCCCTGTCGCTTTCCTGCCGCCCTCCTGTCGCTATCCTGTCGCTTCCTGTCGCTTCCTGTCGTTTCCTGTTGCCATGCTACTTTTTGCCTGGCGCCTTCCTGTCGCTCTCCTCTCGCTCTCCTGTCGTTCCCTCCTGTCGCTCTCCTGTCGCTATTTCCTGTTGCCTCCCTGTCGCCCTCCTGTCGCTTGCCTGTCGTCTTCCTGCCGCCACCCTGTCGCCTCCCTGTCGCCTCCCTGTCGCCTCCCTGTCGCCCAACATGGTAACCTGTCGCTCTCCTGTCGCTTGCCTGTCGCTTGCCTGTCGCTTGCCTGTCGTCTTCCTGCCGCCTCCTTGTCGCCTCCCTGTCGCCCAACGTGGTAACCTGTCGCTCTCCTGTCGCTTGCCTGTCGCTTGCCTGTCGCTTGCCTGTCGCCTTCCTGTCGCCTCCCTGTTGCCTCCCTGTTGCCTCCCTGTCGCCCAATGTGTTACCCTATCGATGGAAAGCCACAAACACCTCAAACAGGCAGTTCGATAATAACAAAAATGTTCTTTGTTCATGCCAAATTGTGAGATCTCGCCTTAGCAAACCTCCCGGAAGGCGTGCAAAGCAATGATGCGAATCGCAGATCGATGGTCCAATCATTTGCATTGTTTGACAATCATAAATTCCTAACACCCTTGGTGATTTACTATGCACATTTGCATGGCCGCTCAGCTGTAGGCTCGCAACCATTTTGCAAACCCGTTAAAGTCTTCAGATCGTCAAACTGCGTCAACAGACTGTTCATAATAGTCTGAGATAGTGGTTCATTGTTTGAAAGAGAGGAAGCGGCAAACTGAAAAAGCAGTGCACTTTGTCAAAGTGAATTACCTGGACTTGATCAACCAGTTGTGTTTGTGTGTTCTCAAACTGCTCCGTCATTTGCTTCAGCGTGTCGCTGCAGGTTGAAGATTAGTGGGGTGCTGAGTTGTGCTGTGCTGTGCCGTGCGGTGCTGAAATTGTGCTGTGCTGTGCCGTACGGTGCTGAATGGTGCTGCGCTCTGCTGTGCGGGCGTTGTACACACACACACACACACACACACAAGTACCTTTTCTTTCTTGTTTCTTCTTCTTGCGGCCTTGTCTCAGATAACGGAGAGCATGTTCATAACAGAAACTATAAACAGAAAATGTGAAAAGAAGAGGACAAAAACGCAATCAGAAACAATTTTTGGATTAACTCAATGAAATGCTTGCATAAATAAAAGTTCTTGCTGTCGGGACGAGTTCTTGCTGTCGGGACCTGTCGGGGTCATTGCCGATCGGGAAAGTTTGCAGTTGACACTTATCTTTATCATTTAGTTCTCAGTTTCAGGCGAAATATACCTGCGGAATGAATCGATAAAAGATGAAAATTCACCGACACGCTAAAAGTTTATCCATCTAACAATGAAATGACATCTTCATAAGAATCCAAATAAATGTAAAACATTGGTTCTCATTTTCTTTACATATATCCACCTGTATAAAAATCCATGTACTATGTTGTCCCACTTGTTATCTTCCACAGGCCTGTCGCTCTCCTGTCGCACCCCTGTCGCCTTCCTGTCGCCTTCCTGTCGCCTTCCTGTCGCAAAAAAACACCCTATCGCTCTCCTGTCGCTCTCCTGTCGCTCTCCTGTCGCTCTCCTGTCGCTTTCTCCTGTCGCTTCCCTGTCGCTTCCCTGTCGCCGCTAGCCCTGTTGCCCTCCTGTCGTCTTCCTGTCGCTTTCCTGTCGCTTATCCTGTCGCTATGTCTTGTTTCCTGTCGCTTCCCTGTCGTCTCCCTGTCGCCACCCTGTCGCCGCCCTGTCGCCCTCCTGTCGCCCTCCTGTCGCACCTCCCCTGTCGCCTTCCTGTCGCCTGCCTGTCGCTTCCTGTCGCTTCCCTGCCGCTTTCCTGCCGCTGGCCTGTCGTCTTCTTGTCGCCACCCTGTCGTCTTCCTGCCGCCACCCTGTCGCCTTCCTGTCGCTCCCTGCCGCATTTCACCGTCGCCTGCCTCGCGTGGCCCGAATCTAGTAGTGCCTGCACGGTATGTTTCAGCTTCATACGGGCCACAACCTGGTTCATGAGCTCCTGGAAAGTTGCTGGCGCATTCGTCAACCCAAACGGCATAACCTTCCATTTGAAAACCTGACCATTAGGAGCAATAAAGGCTGATAGATCCTGCGCTCGTTTTGTTAATTCCACTTGCCGGAAACCACTGCGCTTATCCAATTTGGATTTGAAACGGCAAAGAGCAGCTCTTTCCAGCGCCTGTTCCAAACTTGGTAGACTCCCGGAATGTTTTTTAGTGAGTTTGTTCAACTTCCCAGAATGGACAACCAGTCTTTTTGCGTTGCTCCCCCGTTTGTCGACCAAGAAGCATGAAGAGCAGTGTTTTGGATACTCTGCTTGCTCATATTTTTCCGCGAGGTCGGCTGCAATGCATTCGGTGATTTGACACATTATCTCCTCACTGTCGGACTTGCTAGCTGGGAAAGGCTTTGAACCCCTGTGGTATTCTTGTGCTCATCCATCGATTCCAAATCCATGGTAACCAACTTCTCACATGAACCATGTGCCATCAATGGTCCAAAAGCCACCTTCCTTCGACGTAGGACTTCTTGAATTTTGGTCGGCAAATTTTTGATCTTCTCCTCAAAAATCGTCTGCGGCTGCCAAATTTCATTTCTCATACTCATCCCTGGATACAGAGTAACACTCACTGAGTAAGGCCGAGACATCCAGATAAACGTCATTGCCATCCATGCTACAGCGGTCGTCATCCAGATATTGGTAGTACAAATCTGTTTCATCTCCGTCAACACTCCTGCCCGTGAACTCGTTGTAATGGCTCTTCCATCTGTCCTTGAGCTCTAGCCTTTGTTGTTCCTCAGATATCTGGAAGATTCGGAGCTCAATGTCCTGCTTCAAAGAGTGTAAGTTGTCCTCCGAGACCGGCCATCCGCGTGGGTTGACAATTCTTGCCTTGTCCTCCTCGACTTGCATGGTCACACCATACTCTTGCATAGCATGTAGGGCCAGACACGACATGGTAAAATTGTGTACACCTCCGAGAACTGAATCTTCGAGATCGACTTCGTTTAGTAAATCCTTGATTCGGTCCGAATAATCTTCGTGAATGCTTGGGAATGGGTCGTACTTCAGAGGCTGAGCGATATTGAGCTCCGCCAGATAGCCCTCTTCACTGACTTCATCCCATTGCACTTCTGCAGGTTCTTCACTGACTTCTTCCCACTGAATGTCGACCTTGTCAACTTCAGCATCTCGAACGCCAGCGTCCTGTTCTTCATCTGATTCCGTTGGAGGGTGAATTTCTCGGACTTCAGACTCGTCCTTCGGTGTTGTTGCAGGTGTATCGTGCCCGTATCAGCGTATCGTTTCAGTAAACCAGACCGGGTTAAACCACGGTTCACTCAATGGAGAAACCTGACCACTTGGGGATTCAGTTCATCCAACGAAATATCACAATCATTGCCATCGATGAGGGATGCAAGGCTTCCCCCGGGTGCGGCTGGTAATGGGCTGATCGCCCCATCTGGGAGATAGAGGGGTACAGCTGGGATAGGAACACGAACCTTCGTCATGCGGTCCAAAAACGGTCCCCATGCGGCAGCTTCCCCGGTTTGGCCCCAATCAGGTCAAATAACCACGACTTGCGCTTGGTCCAGCACGGCCTTGGTGACCATCTTCTCGAGGTGTGACCATGGTGGGTTGGCCCAGCATAACTGAACGTCGTGCCAATTGTAGGCATAACATGAATTGAGGGGACTGCAATACAACGGTTCGGTATGATTTTTGTGGTTGGCGTACAAGTCCACGGTGGGTCTCAAATCACGAAGGTCGATGAGAACTTGCTCCCTCAGTGAACGTAATAAACTGTAGGCCTCTCTCCGGGAAATTCTCAGAGACGATTGAGCAGGTGGCAATTTGTTTCCTCCTTCCTTCTGACGGGTCTTCTCAGATAACGATACCAAGCATAAATCATCAGTCTCTGGATTCTTGACAATGAGTCTCGATGGCGTAAAAATCAAATCCCGGAATTGTATAGGCGTTTTGACGGATGAAATTCATGCCCAGGCATCTCTGAAAAGCTGAAGTCTCCATGACGATACAAACATGAGGAAGACTGAAATTGCCCATGCACACATCCACTGATTTCTCTCCTTCACTGTACGTGTAGTGCCCATCTCCTACCATGACTGCACAGTACCCCCTGCGATTCGGATCTGACACCAACGATGAAGCCACAATGTAATCGGTTGCACCATTATCCAAAACAGCGTCACACGTCTCCTCCTCCACAACCCCGGGTAGTCACAACGTCAGACCGTCCTTGACAGCGGCTCAAACACGATTTTTTCAACCTCAGAAAATGCCAGATCTCTCTTCCTTTTCTTGGCTTGACTCTCAGTGTCCTCCTGCATCGGTGTGGTCTCTGCTGAGGGGGCGCCAGCACCAGCACTTGCTGCGGGGGGGCCTGATGCATCTTTCTTTCTTGGGCCAGTCTTTGGTCCCTTTTGCTTCTGGTCCTTCCATTTCTTCTTGGCGTCTTCCACCGCCTTTTGGGCTGTCTCCTCACTGAGACCGGATTGGATCAGGAAGGTCTTGAGTCGATCCTCTTTCTGTTTTCTTTGGATCTCAAAGCAGTGATCGCTATAATGGTTCGTTCTGCCACAGTGTTTACACTGTATGCGGGCCTTGAATTCTGCGATCAGCGCGTTGGGGTCCATCTGTGCTTTACCTCCGCTGCCTGCTTGGCCTTTCCCTCTTCCACGACCTTTTCCTTTGCCAGAGCCTTTTCCTCCTTTGTCACCTTTGCCTTCTCTCTCGGAGACTTTTAGCTCTGCAATCATCGACTGCCATTGGGAGAGGAGCTCGGAGATGTCCGCCTTGGGAGCTGAACTTCCAGACGATGTCCTCCAGAGAAGGAGGTGTCCTTTTCCTTATCTCTCTGCCTTTCCTGGTATCGACTCGAAGCAGTGCAACCGGACGTAGAGCCACGAGAAGCGGCAAGATGCTTAAACCCAATAGAAAGTTGTGCGCGCTCCTTCATGTGATCCTTCAATGAACCATAAGAGTGCATCCTTGCAAAAAGCTTATCGTCCTTCGTCCATTCAACGAAAAGCTTATCATTTACTTTCGAGGAAAGTTCCATAAGCTTGCGCTCCTCCGTCATAACTCCCGGGTTCAACTTATCGAACAGCCTTTCCAGTGTTTCCAACAATTTGACAACTTGCTCCAGCTTCGGGTTGTAAGGTAAATGGGACACCTTCGAAATTTCACCCAGAATTGAGAGGTCCGTCTCCAGCGTAGGATAGAGGTCTTGGAGTTTTTTAAGAAAAACTTCAAAGCTTGTGGCCGATTTGAGCAACTTGGAGACCCGTTCTTGAAGTTCAGAATCCTTGATGCCCTGAACGATGAGGTTAGCTTTCACCCGATCTTTGGCTTTGGTCTTGCCAGTGAGCACCAGGTATCTTCCAAGTTGTTTTGCATACTTCTCAACGTTACGCCCATCGAATGGTGGAGCTTCCATTTTCAGCGCGTTAGTCTTGTCGTCTTCACTGTCATCCGACCACTCATTTTTGTTCACACCTCCACATACTTCTGTGAGCGTGGCAAAAGCCGATGATTCTCTCGTAACAAAGGGACTCTTGGTAGGTGGTGAACGACTGGAGGTAGTCATGCGCCGAACGTCTTTGGACGTCTTGGAGATCTTCTCATTCATCCGATGGATGCGCTGGAGCACCTTTGAAAGAAGTGGGTCATCCGTCTCCAGGATTTCTTCTTCAGAATCGTCGGAGAGACTCTTGTGAAATTCAACCTTGGATTTCCCCTTAAGTGTCTTACGCGTACGCTTCTCTCGTACCTCGGTAGCTTTGTGCTTCATTTTCTCCTTGAGATCTGTCAATAAATAGTCTTCGAGCCAGCCGCTCATTTCTTTGTGCTCTTCCTCCGTCAGTTCGCCAACTTCATCTTTTAACTCCTTTGCAAATTTTGTCTCAGGTAATTCATAAGAACCTTCCGAGAAGTCATGCCCAACTTCGGAACTCGACGTCCAAACAGGTACTCTGTGATCGTCTCCTGAAATGTGATCCTTCGGCTTCGACGTATGTTCTAGAAAAATTGTTGGCGGACTGAGAGGAACAGGTGTCGTAGTAGATCCTGACGGGAAACTCGGCGAACTCATACCTGGCATCGAACTGGTCAAGCGTCTGCGCACGTCGCTCTCTCAAATTGAAGCTGCGGTCTTGTTGAAAACCAGCGTCTCTTGTAAATAAAAGAAATTCTGCATGTTCTCTTCTTCAACGCGTAACGCACGCTCGCGTTCAACCAAGCCAGCCAATAATAAAGCATAAGAATGGCCAATAGAATCCAGTTCTTGTTTTCCCATGGGTTGATAACTTTCATATGATTGAGATAAAGGTTGCCTTTCTTGATTCGCCCCATCGTCTTCTTGTGCTCCGTGAACGAAAGTCCCCAGTGTGGATCGTCGACGTTGCTAGAACTCGCGAGATCAACGCTTCGACGTGTGGAACGGATATCGTGCACAGTAGCATCCATACCTCTGCTACCACTGTTAAACTCCCGCTTTGCATCTCGTTCCTCTATTGGAATGGTTTCTGTATCCTCTGGTTGCACTTGCTTTGGTGTTTGCTCCTGCTGCATTTCAGGTAGTGAAAGATTTCAAAGGAAAATAAAACCACACCAAGACTCCAAGAGGAGCAGAACTGGGATCAATAAAATAATGAAGAACTTGATGGGGCTGTACAATGAACAGACAAACAATGGGTGATGTTGGGCCTTGTGTTTGCTCGTACGCATTCATGTATGCATAAGGACCACTCAGGACTTCAGTCCGCACTCAGCGACAGTGGACAGTGACTACAGATCAGGGCAAAAATGGCATATCTCAGAAATCAGACTTCCTGCAGAGATAGTCAAACAGACGAAGGAAAAATGGTTTTAACATGATAAAAAATGATAGAAAATCACTTCAAATGTCTTCCAGGAATTTTCTGTAGCTCAGGAAACAATTAATTCATGTCTGCAGAACTCAGTAGGAAATACCCTGATGACCTCAGAACTCAGTACGAACTGCCCATAGTGGAAGCGGCGCGCTCACGGGGCAAAAATGGCCAAAAAAATGAAAAAGTCTTATGACCACTATATCGATGTGGTATTTTATGCTGAGTCTGAAAATCATATTCTTTTTCTGTGAAACGACCATATGATGGAGAAAAATGCAGATTACGGAACAGCTCAGTCTCAATGAGACTAGCCAAAAACAATAGATAAAGCAAAGGCCAACACCCTTGTTGTGCTATAATACAAATAGTGTTCAAAGAAGGTACAATGGAATAACAAACAATAACTCATGGAATATAATACAATAGATAAACCCTCTTTTGAATTAAAGTTAGGCCACTCAGTGTATTTCACCCATATTGGAATTGATCAACCTCCATGGATAAATTTTTCCCCCAGTGTCCCAACCAAACTCCAATAAAGAATAATACCATTGCTGCATATGAAACCAATAGTTTGAGAAATTGTTGCTCATTCATGGACTTTTAACAAGCTTACGTCACTCTTAGTTGCTGTTAGAGTGATAGTTTCAGATTTCAGGTTACACTCTTTGTGTTTTTAGAGCTATGTAGAGTACTACAATAATTGTGACGGTGCAGAGATACTCAAGTAAAGATTTTGGGGTTCGTTGATGCTTTATTGCCTGTCTTGTGCTCGAATTACTAAGTACTAAAGTATTGAGACAAAAAAAAACACACATGATTAGTTAATCCCCTACAACACTCGTCCTAGATAGGGTTGCTTTTGCTTTGTCTTGCTTCGTCTTGTGCTCTCGCTCTTTGTCATACCTGTTCTCCTTCTTTGCAGCATTGAGCACACACGCCAAGGCATGATGCAAGGTAGGTAAGGTAAGCCCAGGGTAGCTAAACCCTGGTGCAGTTTTTCCGTGCTACGAATGCTCAAAGCTCTGAGTAGGTAGGTAGGTAAGTAGGTGTACTCGGTCGTGGAGAGGCGCCCCATGGTTCCCGCTGGCGTTGCCGCTGTGACGAACAGGAAGAGGCTCCGCGCTTGAAGAGGGGAGGTGACTTACATCCCGCTAGACCTGACTGGTGGCCCCCAACAAAGCTTCCCCGGGCAACACCGGGAGGGCTGATTGCCGCCAGCGTGACTGCTTGTCATGCTGGGAGGGTGGACCCGCGTGCTTGCCTACGTACCCTCCTTTGGGCGGAACCCTAGGGGTTCACCGGACTTCCTGGCGTATCCCGTTCCCAAGGCATGCATGCATGTTCTTTGTACCAGGGTTCCGAGGTGCTTGGGTGTCGCACGCTCCGCCTCAAGTCCCAAAGTTGGCAGGCCAGTTTCGTTCGTCGTCGCGCGATCGCAGCAGAAAAATAATACAAAACTAAGAAAACGACGCACCGCCAGCAAAAATAAAGCGAAAAATCGTTTTTTCCGACCTCAGAAACCCCCCAAAAAATTTTACGCCGCTGTTTGGCGAGGTCGCAAAATTTAGGACACTCACAAAACAAAGACGAACAATAGAGTCGCGACGGCGAAGAACCTGAGCGTTGCATGCTCCAAAATACCTAGCAAAGTGCGTGTCCTAGACGCTAGGGACTTGTGCGCGCTCCACAAACAAAGAAGAAGAAAAGAGGCGAACACCAAAAACCAGCAAGCCACGACGACGAAGACAAGAACAAAGCGAGCGCCGAGCCACCTAGCAAAGTGCGTGCCATAGGAGCTAGGCGACATGTGCGCGTCAAAAAAAAAAAAAAAAAAAGAGAGAAGGAAACGCAACAAAAAGAGAAACACCAAACCACAAACAAAAAAGACGCGACCACGGACCACGGGAAAACGAGGTATGGCAACCAAGTATGTTACGGCCCCATGCGTCATACATATCGTATCCACCGCTACATATACGTGGATGAGAAAACCAAGTATGTTGCGAAGGAGGGCGCCCAAGGGACAACACCGCACGCAAAAAAAAAAAAAAAAAAAGAACGACGAACCGCCACGCACGTCAAAAGGCACGCCCGCAAACACAAACCACAACCATATATCTCCCATATTTTTTCCTCCATAGGCCCCGACCGCCGCGAGAAAAAAAAAAAAAATTCCACAAAAGCGCAAAAGGTATGGGGCAGCCACGGACAAAGGGGAAACAATGAAAAGGCGAACAAGCGAACGTTCACCAACCACGAGGAAACAACGGTACGGCGAGCAAGTATGTTAACGATACGAGGGAGGGCGCCAAAGGGACGGACCACGCACACACGCACACACATAAACAAGACCGCAAGGAGCGAGAAGACGGAGACAAGAGCAAGGAAAAACAAGGTATGAACCCCACACCGCCCCGCCCGCAAACACACACACGCTCTCGCTATAGGGAATGACCACGTACCACGGGGAAACAATGGTATGGAGGTATGACGAACAAGTATGTTAAAAATGCGAGGGAAGGCGCCAAGGGGACGAAAACACAAACGCACACAAAGCCGCAAGATGCACGAAGACGGAGACGAGACAAAAGAAAGTCATGGTATGCAACCCCATCCCCGCCCCACCCACAAACAAACACACGCTTTCTCTATAGGCGACGGCAACAAGAAGCGGCACAAGGTACAACAAGTATGTTGAAAAAAAAAAAAAACACGAAACCGCCTTCCACGCCCTCTCTATAGGGGAAACGCAATGCGGAGAGGTATGTTATCGAAGACGCAGCGAGAAAAAAAAAAAAACACGAGGGAGGAGACACAAACCACAACACGCAAAAAAAAAAAAAAAAAAAAAGGACCTGCGCACGCTCTTTCTCAACAGGGGAAGAAAACATGATGGGACGAAAGGACAGGTACGTGCTACGCATCACACATGCCACGCATCTCTGCTACGCATCTACAGGACCTCTTCTTCTGCCTTTTGAAACATGCCGACGACCGACGACGAGAACCAGCCAAGGTATGACACACCCCACCCCACCAACCACACACCGCGAGCACACGCACGCGCACGCACGACAGCCACACCGAGCGCGACCCCCCCCCCCCCCCCACTCCACCCACACCAACACGAAGGGCCACACAGCGCACACACACACACCAGGGCCAAGGGGAAGGGCACCCGGAAGACACACCCACCGCGACACCACACCACACCACCACCGGCAGCGAAACCCAGCCAGGAGTGGCGGGGAGTAGCACACAGGAACCTCCGCCAGGAGTGGCGAGGGACCAACCACACCAGCCACAAACCCACCACACACGCCACCGCCGCACGCCACACGCCGCACACCACACACCGCACACCACGCACCACCGCCGACAGCGAAACCCAGCCAGGAGTGGCGGGGAACCGCGCCCGGGACCCTCCGCCAGGAGTGGCGAGGAACGCCCACCACCGCCGGCAGCGAAACCCAGCCAGGAGTGGCGGGGAGTAGCACACAGGAACCTCCGCCAGGAGTGGCGAGGGACCAACAACCAACACACCACCGCCACACACCACACACCACCGCCGCCAGCGGACCCCAGCCAGGAGTGGCGGGGACCGCCCACCACCACCGGCAGCGAAACCCAGCCAGGAGTGGCGGGGAGTAGCACACAGGAACCTCCGCCAGGAGTGGCGAGGGACCAACAACCAACACACCACCGCCACACACCACACACCACCGCCGCCAGCGGACCCCAGCCAGGAGTGGCGGGGACCGCCCACCACCACCGGCAGCGAAACCCAGCCAGGGGTGGCGGGGAGTAGCACACAGGAGGCTCCGCCAGGAGTGGCGAGGGACCAACCACACCAGCCACAAACCCACCACACACGCCACCGCCGCACGCCACACGCCGCACACCACACACCGCACACCACCCACCACCGCCGGCAGCGAAACCCAGCCAGGAGTGGCGGGGAGTAGCACACAGGAACCTCCGCCAGGAGTGGCGAGGGACCAACAACCAACACACCACCGCCACACACCACACACCACCGCCGCCAGCGGACCCCAGCCAGGAGTGGCGGGGACCGCCCACCACCACCGGCAGCGAAACCCAGCCAGGAGTGGCGGGGAGTAGCACACAGGAACCTCCGCCAGGAGTGGCGAGGGACCAACCACACCACACACCACCCACAACCCCGCCAACACACCACCGCCGCACACCACACACCACACACCACGCACCACCACCGCCAGCAGGCCCCAGCCAGGAGTGGCGGGAAACCGCACACCACCACCGGCAGCGAAACCCAGCCAGGAGTGGCGGGGAGTAGCACACAGGAAGCTCCGCCAGGGGTGGCGAGGGACCAACCACACCACACACCAACCACAACCCCACCACACACCGCCGCCGCCAGCGAACCCCAGCCAGGAGTGGCGGGGGACCGCGCCCAGGGCCCTCAGCCAGGAGTGGCGAGGACCGCCCACCGCCACCGGCATCGAAACCCAGCCAGGAGTGGCGGGGAGTAGAACACAGGAACCTCCGCCAGGAGTGGCGAGGGACCAACCACACCAGCCACAAACCCACCACACACCCCCGCCGCAAACCACACACCACACACCACACACCACGCGCCACGCACCACCGCCGCCAGCAGGCCCCAGCCAGGAGTGGCGGGGCACCGCACACCACCACAGGCAGCGAAACCGGGCCAGGAGTGGCGGGGAGTAGCACACAGGAACCTCCGCCAGGAGTGGCGAGGGACCAAACACACCACACACCAGCCACAATCCCACCACACACCACCGCCGCCAGCGAACCCCAGCCAGGAGTGGCGGGAAACCGCGCCCAGGGCCCTCAGCCAGGAGTGGCGAGGACCGCCCACCGCCACCGGCATCGAAACCCAGCCAGGAGTGGCGGGGAGTAGAACACAGGAACCTCCACCAGGAGTGGCGAGGGACCAACCACAGCCACAACCCCACCAACACACCACCGCCGCACACCACACACCACACACCACACACCACGCGCCACGCACCACCGCCGCCAGCAGGCCCCAGCCAGGAGTGGCGGGGAACCGCACACCACCACAGGCAGCGAAACCCAGCCAGGAGTGGCGGGGAGTAGCACACAGGAACCTCCGCCAGGAGTGGCGAGGGACCAAACACACCACACACCAGCCACAAACCCACCACACACCACCGCCGCCCGGAGACCTCAGCCAGGAGTGGCGAGGACCGCCCACCACCACCGGCAGCGAAACCCAACCAGGAGTGGCGGGGAGTAGCACACGGGAACCTCAGCCAGGAGTGGCGAGGGACCAACCGCACCACACACCAGCCACAACCCCACCAACACACCGCCACCGCTCACCACACACCACACACCACACACCACACACCACACGCCACTGCCGGCGGCGGAACCCCAGCCAGGAGTGGCGGGGAGCCGCACAACACCACAGGCAGCGAAACCCAGCCAGGAGTGGCGGGGAGTAGCACACAGGAACCTCCGCCAGGAGTGGCGAGGGACCAACCACACCACACACCCGCCACAACCCCACCAACACACCACCACCGCACACCACACACCACAAACCACGCACCACACACCAACACAGACACCACGCGCGCACGCACCGCGCCACAAACACACACACCGGCGGCGAACCGCGACCAGAGGAGGGGGCGACACGCCCGCAAGCAACACAGCCAGGAACAGCGATCACCCCCCCCCCCCACCACCACCACCCCACCCCGGAGAGACGGGACACCAACCACCGCAAACCGCACAGCGAAAAGGGGGGCGGGACGAAAAGGGCCCACGGGGGGCGCCGGCGAGGGACCCAACCTCAGGGGTTTGGGGGCCCCCCCGGTGACCGTATCGGCCCCACCTGAGCACACGCAATAAGGTGGGATACGCCCGGGACCGTTGGTCAGCGGCCCGCGGTGGCACCGGCCTGGGGGGGTGACCAATGGGCCTGACCAAGAGCACTCCCCACGGCACGTACTGCGGTTCGGGCCCAGCGAGGGGCTGCGGGTAGGGCACACCGTCCATCGGGGCAGGCAAGAGACGCGCCTGTCCCGCGAGGACTCCCCAGCGACCCACAGTGTACCCGACCCCGGTGTGGGGAACGGCTGGAGTACCTGGCTACGGAACAGGTCCATGGACGGCATCCGTACAACAGAGTTACACCCTGACGGGGAGTGCAAGCACCGGCTCCCCCACGGGGAAACACCAGGGGAAGGGACCCGAGCCGGCGACAAGGACCCCCCCCCACACACCACAGCCGGGAAGGCCCGGGCACGACACCGCCCCAGGCGACACGGAAAAGAGGAGGGCACACGCAAAGGGGACAGCAAGGGGACGCACAACCAACAGACCCCAGCCAAGGGGGGCGGGGAACCACACAGCCGAGACAGGGGGGGGGGCACGACACACAGCCCCCACACCAAACAGGGCCGCCAAACCACGCCCGCAAAGGCGAGGGCAGGCGCCCCAACGCACCACCAACACACCGCACACACGCCCGAGCGTGCACACAACACACACCCCCACAACCGCCACCGACACGAGCCCCACAAGCGCACACCACACACCAAAGCACAGGCGCCGCCCGCACCACACACGCAACACACACAAACCCAAACAACAGGAACCCAGCAACCCGCCAGGGGGACAGCAGGGCCGCCAGAAGCCGCTAGGACGCAAAGGAGGACCCACCAAGCCCGCAGCCAGGAGTGGCGAACGGCCACACCCAGTAACACCCGAACGGCCACGCCCAACACCAGGACCGGGCACTACGACACCCACACCAGCACCGCCACCAACGCCCAAACCGGACGCCACGACACCCTCACCAGCGGACACACCCGAAACCAGCGGAAGCACCATCGGCAACACCAGCGACCCCAGCACCCACCAACAACAAACCAACACAAAAAGCCACCCAACACTGCCCAACGACCGCACCCAACCGATCCGGTCCCCCACCGGCTCGCACCCAGAACCACCGCCACCGACATCCACGCCATCAGAAACACCAACACCGCCAAAAATCAAGCCAGCACAACACCCTCACCAACACCGTCACCACCGGCACCAACGCCTACGACACCTACGCATGCCACCGCCGGTTCCAGCACCTACATCACCCAAGCCAACGGCATCAAGCACACCATCGCCGGCAACACCCCACCATCAGCGTCGCCACCAGCAACCTCTGCCACCGGAGGACACCGAAACCGCCACAGCCGGTGAGCCAACAAACCACCAAGCCCCGGCCAGGGGAAGCGAGGGCACGCGCCCGGAACCACCATGCAATCCCCGGCGACACCCACACCACCGGCGCCGCCAACACCACCCTCACCCACGACACCACCCGGAGCAACACCTACGCCACCTACACCAACAGCAGCACCAGCAGACCACACCACCTACTGCACACCCCCCCAGACAGAGCCACAGAAACCGACCACCGCCCTGAACGCAAGCCACGGACCACCCACACACAGACCCACGCCAACCACCACCATCATCGGCAGCGTCCGAGACGCCGAGAACCATAGCGACAGCCACAACGACCTCACCACCGGCATCACCGACACCGACACCGGCAGTACGGCCTCAGCACCGACAAACCAGAGCGTCAACGGCAATCCCCACGGCAACACCGCCCGGTACGACACCATCGGCATCAACAACACCAAGGGAGCCAACACACAGGCCAGCGACACCCATGGGTACCTCCACCAGGAGTGGCGAGGTCCCACCCCCGCCGTCAGAACACCACCATCCACCAGGGCAACACCCGCAGCGCCCACATCGGCCGCAGCTCCACCGGCGGCGCCCTCGCCAACACCGTCACCAACACCGCGACGGCCAGCCACGAGTGGCACGCCCGGAACCGCCGACCACCCAAACACAGGCCGCGCCCAGCACCAACACCAACAACGCCCACGCCAACAGACCACCACAACACACGCCAACCACCAAGTAACACATAAGGCACCCTCGCCTTCGGCAACACCAACGCCACCAACACCCACGGCACTATCCACACCACCACCAACCCCACCAACGACGGGCCGAGGTGCCGTCACCCACAACGCCCCCAACACCACCACCACGGCCCCGCCACCTAGGGCAACCCCACCAAGGACGCCAGCACGGCTAGCGAACGAACGCCACCGAGCCCTCAGCCAGGAGAGGCGAACGCCCGCACCCAGCAACACCCGAACGGCCACGCCCAGACCCAGGGCCAGGAACTGCGACACCCGCACCGCCGCCAGCACCCAAACCAAACACCACAACACCCTCACCAACGGGGACGCCCGGAACCAACAACGGACCAACAGCGGCCAAGTTACACCCAAGGCGTTCCAACCGCGCCACCCACCGGTCCGCACCCAGAACCACCACCAGCACCGGCAACAGCCACTGACAACCCACACACAGACCCACACCAACCACCAGCAGCATCAACAACATCAGCGACACCGTGAACCATAGCAGCGCCCGCAACGACCTCACCACCCGCACCACCGACGGCGCCACCGGCAGTGCGACCCCACCGACAGCAACCCGGAGCATCCCCCATTCCGCGTCCCGGTGAGACACCATCGGCAGCAAGGACACCGAGGGGGCCAAGGCCAAGCCACCAGCCAACGACGCACGTGGGAACCTCCGCCAGGAGTGGCGAGGTCCCCCCTCCGCCGTCAGAACACCGCCAGGGCAGCACTTACAACACCCTACAACGCCAACACACACAGCTCCCCCGGCAGCACCCCCACCAACGCCAACACCGGCACCACCGACAGCGGCAACACGGCGACACCACCACCCAACCGCAGCAAGGTCACCCTAAACCGCAACCGCAGCAACACCTGTCACTACGGACCCACGGACAGCCGACACCACCAGGACCACAGACCGGCCAAACACCATCCACGAATGGCACGCCCGGAACCACCGAACACCAGCACACAGGCCACCGGACCACCGTGAGACACACCACCGCCCCTAACACCCCTAACACCACCACCACGACCCCGGCACAGAGTAACACCTAGGGCGCCCCCATCGACGACACCACCCAGGACGCCACCACGGCTGGCGAACAAACGCCACCAGCGCCGCCCACCAGGCCCCCAACCAAGGGTAGAAACAACAACGCCACACGCCATCGCACCCACCGCATCGAAATCACCCGGAGCAACGTCAACATCAACCAGGGGTCCCCACCACCCACCCAAGCAGCACAAAACACCACAGCAACACCACCACACCCTCACCACCAGCGACACCACCGCCAGCACCCTCCGCCAGGAATGGCGAGGAGAAGGCCCAACAGCGCGGACCCACCCAACGTCCCCGGCACCCTCACCATCGGACCGTCACCACCGGCGCCGACCCCCAACACACCACCGTCACCAACGCCACCGACCCCGGACGCAAAAATCACACAGCCCGCACACACGGCACCAGCCAGAGCAACGCCGACACCACTCCCGGCCAACTCACACGAACACCACCGGAAGCACCACCGTCGACCGAACACCAGGGCGACCCCAGGGTAGGAGTCCCCCCCACCATCTGCACGGCCAGCGACGCCGTCACCGGCACCAACCGGAACACCGACAACGACAGCCTCACCAACAACCGACACCCCCCTACCGCTGCCACCCACCAGTCACGCCACCCGCCGTCAAAGCCACCCACCAATGCCGCACCCCGAACCACACTTACACCCGAAACCGGCACCAGCACGCCCGGCCGAACCGTCAATGGCACCACCGCCATGGCACCGCCTACGCTCACCACCGCCACCACCACCCCACGCGAGACCAGGAACCCCCGCCGTCGCCAACGGCCTCAACGAGCACCGACACCACCAACACCACCACCGCCGGACAGGGACTACCCACAAACCAGGAACATCTCCACCACCAACAACCAATACACCACCCGCGGCACCCCACCATCGCCGACACCACCACGGCACCCATCACACCTCCACCACCGGAGGCGACGTCGGCCACACCACCCATCAACTACAGCACCCTCGCCACCACCGCCACATCCGGCCCACGAACTTTACCGCCGACAACACCACATACGCCCATACGTCACCCACGCCATGCTCACCGACCATCACCTCGTCATCAGAGACACCAACACCACCGGCGACGACGACAGCGACAACAGCTGACCCACCAGCTAACCACCATCAACCATAGCCCAGCACCAGCTTCATCTACTCTAACGCCCATACCACCCTCGCCAGCAGCGCCGCCACCGACACAATCCTCCACCCCGGCGCCCACACCACCCTCACCACCAACATCACCAACACCACCACCCCCAAGGTCAGGGCCCGCGGGAAACAGAACGGCAGAGCGAGCACGCCACCACCCGCACGCGTTGCCCACCCTATCGTACACCGCTCCGCAACACGCCCCCCCCCGCTTCCCCTGACAGGGCGTGCGCTCCAGCCCACTGCTGGGAAGACGACTTCGACATCCTCCCGGCCATCCGACACCTACTGGCAGCCACGGCCCCGCGCCCACAAGCCCACCAGCAACCCACGGAACCGCAAGAGCCCGACCACCCCATGCCACCACGCTCCATATCCCCCGCGTCCACCGCAGACCGGAACGCGGAACACCAGCGAGAGGAGCCCGACCCCGGCCGCGCCGCCACGCCCCCACCGCCCCCCCCCCCAAAGGACATCTACGCCACGCTGGCCACCACCCTAGCCCCCATGGACGCCGAGCAGTACTACCAGTCCGTCCAACGAGACCTCCCTGAGGACCACGCGACCCTCCAGGGGTGGAAGCAGGAGAAAAGGTACGACAACGAGTGGGGCACAGAGGAAGACCTTCTCTGGGACGACACCTGGAAAGGCACCGCGGACACCTTCCTGGAGGCAGCAGCCGAAACCTACGCCCGCCCGCCCGGGGACACCAGACACGGCCTCCACGCCCTCCTAGCGTTCCACAGCTGGAAACACCGCCACACCGTCACCCTCCACCCCCTCGACCACAATCCGCACCGATGGACACCTGAAGACGACGCCACAGCCACCATCACCGTACAGCAAAGCCCCGAGAACCCGGAGGAATACCACATCACCTGGGACGATCCGGCACCCCACCCCCCCGCCTCCCCCACCCTCCCAGATGTCTTCGCCGCCATCAGTGCAGAGCTCCAGGAGGCCAAAGCCCCCCACCAACTGGACGAAGACATGCCCCAGGCACCATCACCATCAACCACACAAGACCAACCCCGCACAGAGCCCCTCACCCACCCCATCACCACAATGGAGCTCCCCCCACAACACCGCACCACCCCAGACCGAAACGGGTTTCGAGACCTGCCGCGGGAATGGGCGGTCCACAACGGCACACTCCGATGGGACGAAATCACACCGGGCCTCCAGGCCATCCGCCTCCACTCAATCGCAGAGCCCACCACCACCTGGGCACTACCGACGGACCGCCACCACCTCCTCCTCACCGTCCAAGGCGATGCGACGATCACACCCACGGAAGGAGACCCCGTAACAGCAGCCGCCGCCCACGCCGTCCACATACCCCCGCAAGCATCGTCGGCACCTATGACGGTGCATCCAGGCCCCACCCCTTGGCAGGCCATCGTCGTCACCTACCCCGCCCCCAATGACCACACACATACCTGGCAGCAACGATGGGAGGACATCCGAGGGGACCTCCTCCAAGAACACCTAGGGCTCACACGCACCCACCACACCCTACAACCGATACGAGGAGTAGGCCAAGCGTCACACGGCATACACGCCCCGGGAGTATGGGCCTACGCCACACCCATAAACCCACAAGCAGCGGAGGACATCAAGACCGCCCTATCCATCCAGCAAGCCCAGACCCAAACCCCGCACCGCAACACCCAACGAGGCTACACAATTTGGTGGGCGTACCAAGACCATGACACCCTCACCCCCCAACCGGGGCCCCCCCCTCTAGACACCAACACCACCGCCCTCCTCCAAGCCGCAACAGCGGCAGCCACACAGGTAGGGGCCCCGGAAACCTGGGGCCCACAATACCTGGTCGAAACCAAAGTGGCGCCCCACGCGAAGGGCCAAGACAACCCCCAACACCGAAGCCGCTCCACCCCCCGCTCAAGCTAGACCCGACGGAGCACACCCCCCAGGATGAATGGGCGACCCACTACATCATCCCCCACACCACCACCCGCAAGAACGACGCCGCCAAGATCACCGTCACCCGCCACCTCCCCCACACCACACAGGTGTATGAGCTGACGGCCCCCAACGTCCTCGTCACCCGTCGCCGACACGACGAGCGATACACCATACAGGCGGAAGGGGCCGCCGCGACCACCCTGTACACATGGGCAACACGGGGGGACCTCCCACACCCCACCCTCCACCACGCCCCCTCCTGGCCCACCCCCTTCCACACAGCGGACCGCCCCAACAAGAAGCCCAAACAGACGGGTGTGCACACCCACGCCCAGGAGGCCCAGCACCGACACGAAGCGAAGCGCAAAGCCCGCACCCTCCACGACGACCACACCATCCCCCGCATCGGCGCCCCCCCCGCCAGGGTATCAGATACCACCCACAACCGCACGATCACAGGCATCACCACGGACTGCCTGAACCCAGCGGCATCGCGGGCAGACGCCGTATGGATCAGCGAAGGGCGCTCCCACACACGGGCGGTGGCGCGCCTCCACAACATCCAACCCCACAAACTCCAGCGCGCCGTTGGACCCTTCGCCGTACACGTCACCCCGTACGGCATCGACCACCCCCGGTGTGAGCACCATGACCCGCCCTGCTCCACCCCATGCACCTCGCCCCTCCGCCAACCGCTGCCGGGCCCCACCATCACGGGCAACATGTACCTGGGCACCGTACCGGGAGACCCGGGCATATACATCCTGCCCAACAGGTCCAGGGAACACGCCATCCCCCTCCACTGTGTGGAATCCCTCGCCCTGGGACCACCCCCACCAAAACACCAACACCAACACATCCCAGGGGACAAACGGACACAGGCCCCAGACGGGGGAAAAAAGGCCCACCAACGCGCCCTGGCCCACATCACCCTCCACCCCGCAGCCCACCTACCAAAGGACTTCGGCACGGAGCGCCACATCGTCCTGGAGGGCCAAGCCCACCACATCATCACCGCCGCCCTGTACACCCTCGCCGCCCACGAACGCCACTGGGACCCCACAACCATCCCAGCAATGCCCCCACCGCCCCAAGGCCCCAACGATCCCGTCACCCCCTTCCACATCGATCAACTCCTAAGCCGCAAGGCCCCCCCACACCTCCACCCCTCCAGGATACCACTAGCCATTGCATCGTGGGACACCCTGGACACCCCCCCCCAACAACCCGCCATCCACATCCTCAAAGCGGACACCCAATGGTGGGTCCTCCACTGGGCACACCGAGTTTTCATGGCGGCCCAGGCCTATACCCCGGAAATGGACCCGGAAGACCCCCCACGGGGCCAGCAGCGACTCCTCCAAGCCACCACCCTCACAGGCCGCGAAGGCGCCCCCTGGGAAGCCCTCCACACAGCACTCTACTGGGCTCAAGGCTCCCCCAAAGGCCCGGACACACCGGAACCCACAGAGGCCTGGGTCAGGCAGGCCAAGGCCATGAGGAACTACCACCTACACCACCCCTTCGACGACAGCCCCGCCGCACTGCCATGGCCAACAGATCCCCCGGAGACCGTACGCAAGCTCGCCGACATCGTACGCAGCCACGCGAAAGCGAAAATGCAAACACCGGCAGAACCCCCACTGAGGGATCCAGACCAGCAAGCAACGCACCCCTTCTTCCAACCCCATGCCCCCCCAGCCCCGCCACCTCCAGTCCCACCCAAGCGAACGAGACGACAAAAGGGCGCACCCGCCCCCAGCCAAGCCGGAAAAGCAGCAACCTCCCGACCCCCCGCATCCCACCCGACCCACCCGACGAACCCAGACCAAGCATCCTCGTCATCCTCCCTCCCACCACTACCACCGCCCCACCCGGACCAGGCATCCTCATCATCCTCCCTCCCGCCACCAGCACAGGCCCCGCCCAAAGCGTACCCAGGGTTCGAAAAAGGTGCGAAGGTCCAACAGCCCTTCCGCAACGACCACACAGGCGACTGGATCTGGTGTGAGGGCACGATCCAGTACCGCCTCAAGGGAAAAGGGGACAACGGGGGGCCACAGATCCGGGTAATCTGGCACCGCCAAAAGGAGCTAGACCAGGGCAACAGCGCCCCGGACAAACCACTCGGCGACACCCTGGAACTCACCAGCGCCCACCCCATCCGGCTCCGCACCGAAGAGAACAAGGCCCACAGAGGCACCAAATACACTGGGGAGCTCCCCCCGGAGTGGAGCCAAGGCCTCCCCCCGCCGCGCCTACCCAAACGCCCACAAACCGGCAAAAAGTCCCCAACCCCCAGTCCCCCTCCCTGACGGGGCAAGGGCCGAGGGCACAAGCCTCCACAGCCCCGGCCCGCCCCCACCGAGGCCACCGTCAACCTCCTCGACCTCAACCACCCGGCCGTCACATACTCCAAGGACGCCACAACCGCCCTCCAAGAGCTCCCGATGGCACAGGGGCCGGGGTGGGTCCCCCACCTCCTCACCTTCCAGGAACAAGGCCTACAGCGCGACGACCCCCCGGAAACCACCCCCATGTATACCCCGGACCAGAAAGCGTACAAATGCTACTGGCACAAGGGGACCCCCCTATACGCCCAAACCGGCATCCACGTCCACCTCGTCCACCACCTCAGCGTCCCAGGGAGGCTAGGTGTCTATGAGGTCGTCGGGGACGGATGGCAACTCAACGTCATCAACACCCACGTCCCCTTCGGCGAAGCCACGGAACCCTTCCTCCAGGCCCTGGCCGAGGCGTACCGCCAAATGGCCATGCTCGCCCCCACAGTCATCATCGGCGACATGAACGCCGCCCCCACCCCAGCGGACCGAGGAGGACAGGCCACACCCCAGGACCAAGCAGTCCGCGACACCATCGAAATGCTGGGGCTCGTGGACCTAACAGCCAGCCTCGAAGGCCAACCATCCCACTTCCCCCACCAAACGGATGCCGCCCCATCCCGCATCGACGTATGCTATGGCGACCCCACCACCATCATCCGAGCGGAGGCCCGATATGGACCCCTCCCGCTGGGGCCCACAGGCCATAGCCCCCTGCACATCCGCCTCACCATCCCCAACCTTCCCCCCAGCCCCCCAGAAGATGCGGACCAAGGCCTACCACCCCCCCTGAAGATGCCCCCGCTGCATGACAAGCATGCCTGGTCCCAATATCACAGGGCCATAGACCGCGCCCGGCGCATCCAACCAGACCCCACCGACCTACTCACAGCCATGCGCACGGCCGCCGTCGCCTGCGGCTTCCAGCAACACCCCCACACAGACGACGACCAACCACCCACGGCCCTGGGGGACATGCTCCATGACCTCTGGCATGCGAAGCAACAACTGGCGACCCTCCTCCACACCGACACCCCCCAAACCCGCCGCCAGATACACCACTGCAGGACACACATAGCCCAAATCAGGGCGGACCTGCAGCGGTGGCACATCCACAGGCAACAGCGCATCGCCCAGGAACACGAACGGTATGCGCAACACGAACTCCCCTACAAGGCCATCCGCCACCTCAACGACGCCATGACCGATACCGGCCACCGCACCATCACCACGGTCCGGCAGGAGGACGGCTCCCTCACCAACGACCCAGCCACAGTGCTCCAAGCCACCCAAGACAGCTTCCTCCGGCAACACACCCCCACCCAAGACACACTGGACCCGGACACCCAGGCCAAAATCGACCGCCTCCCTCGGGTCTTCAACCACGCCCAGAGGAGGCACCTGGAAAAACGCCCCTTCACCATCCACGAAGTCCGGAAGGCCATCCACAGTCTCCGGCAACACAAAACCCCAGGCTACGACGGCCTCCCTGCAGAGGCATACTACCACCTCCCCGCCCACCTCCTCCGCGTCCTCGCCCACCGCCTCTGGGACATCGTCACGGGGCGGACCCCCCTGCCACCAGACTGGGCAAACGTTGTCCGCCCCCTCTACAAAAAAGGGGACTGGGCGAACCCGGACAACTGGCGCCCCATAGTCTGTGCGGTCACGGAGGTCAAAATCGTCTGGACCATCCTCCTGCGCCGCATCCGCCCCCACCTGGACCCCCACATACCAGCGAGCCTCTGGGGGGCCATCCCAGGCCGCTCCCCACACGAGGCCATCTTCCTCCAGGACACCATCGCGGACATGGACCCGGTGGACCTCATCATCGCCTCCCTCGACGTCAAGGGAGCCTTCCCGAACACCCCCTGGCTCCTTCTAGAAGCGGTGTGGAAACGCCTAGGCCTCCCCTTCTACAACTTCACCTCCGGCTACATCCGCACCCGCAAATACACGGTCCGCACAGGAGCAGGCCTCACCCCCTTCCTGGAGCCAGGCAGCGGGGTCCCCCAAGGGGGAGCAGAGGGCCCCTTCCTGTACCTTCTCGTGACGCTCCCCCTGGCCCTCGCAATCGAGCAGGATTACCCGGCCTACGCACCCTACCCCCTCCTCTCCCCCCTGGTCGGCTTCGCGGACGACACCAACCTCACCGTCGCACACACCCCACACGACCCCCATGCCCCGGACCCCGGACCAACGGTCACCCAACAGGCCAACGACTTACTGGACGTGACCGTCTCCTACCTCTCCCACAACAACCTCATCGTCCACCCCACAAAGTCAGTGGCCATGATCAAGGGGTCTGCCACCCCTCCCACCCTGGGGCCACAAGGGCCCCCCATGCAAGTCGTGACGACCACCACCCACCTGGGGGTAGTCCAGGCCGCCAACCCTGAGGACGCCACCCTCCCTCCCAAGTTGCAGTCACACCTCGCCCATCTCCCCAGATATGCGTCCCCGACCACCAAGGCCCTCTCCCTGTCCCACCAGAGCCTGGCGTACTACCTCACCGGGGTCTTGAACGCCTCCATAGGCTTCCAAGCACTCCACCTAACACACCCCACCACCGCCCTCCAGCCGGCCACACGCGCCGTGACCAAGGCATGGGCAGCACACGGGGGCTGGCCCACCTCCATACCCACCCGCGCCATCCGAGCGGCATGGCCCCACTATGGAGACGCCATAGGGGACGAGGTGAAAGCGGCCTATACCAGACACACCGCCCTCCTCCTTCACCGCATGACCCACAACCACTCACCGGAGGTCCGCGAGGTCACCGCCATCCGCCTCCAAGCCGCACAACGGGCCCGCAACACATGCCCACGCTGGGTACTCCACCAGACGGGCATGCCCACCAACATGAACACCCGCCTGTGGAACCACCTGCAGCTTCTGCTCCCATCCCCACACCACGCCATACTCACCAACCACACGTGCCCAGAGGAAGGGCCACTAGCGGTCCTCTGCGGGGACCTCCACCACCACCCCAAGGGCACCATCCACACCATAGACCTTGTCGGGGCCTCCATCACCGTAGTATACATCACCCTCGCCCAAATGCGGGTCCTGCACCACAGCGGGGCACACCACACCCCCTTTCTACAGCTTCCCGAATGGCCACAATACCGCCTCTTCCACCACTACCTCACACAGACGGCACGAACAGCGGGACACACTCTACCGGGCAGCAAAGACATGCGCAAAGCCTACCGAGAATTCACAAGACAACACCCGCGACCCATCCCAGAGACACCGCCCTACGCACCCACCGGATCGAAACACGAACCCGTCCCCCCAGTAACGGGCCCAGTCCCACCACTAACCCTACTACTAGCCCCGAATGAAGCCAAACCCACGCAGACCACCGTCATCCACCACGGGGCAAAATGGCGCATACCGAAACACCACATGACCGCCCGAGACCTACCAAAGGTCCCCCAAGATTCCCAGAGCATGCCACGCACATGTTGGGCCTGTGACCCCGAGGCACCAACCGCACCATGGCCCGTGCTACACCTCATAGCACGCCACCACACCCACCCCACGACCCACCTACCACCACAGGCCTACGCATGGATAGCCCCATGGTTCCACCGCACCGACACTAACCCCACGGTAGCATGGAACCCCGACCACGCGCCCAAATGGCTCTTCACCACTACACCCACATGCCCCCGCCCCGACCCGGCAGGGGTCGCCATCCGTTACAGCATGTACGAGCCAGGCAGAACGGGCAAACACGAGCACCCCTACTATCCACTCCACCACTCCTGCCACACACCGGAGCACCGAACACAAACCCTCACATGCCACGACCTAAACCCCGACACAGCCTACATCCTCCACTACATCTACTCCTACCTCACACAAGGACAGCCGGAGCAGGGACTCATAGCCCTGTCCCCCCAAGCAAAGCACATCATCTCCAAAGGAATAGGGGTGTACGCCACCCCCATCCTACAGCCCACAACCCCAGTAGCCCACCTCGCCACGGGCCTTGCCATATACGCCTACCTGCCCATGAACCCATGCCGCCTCCCACAACCATCACCGGCGGACCGGCTCTTCTTCACCGACGCCTCAGGCGAATCCGCCCTTACGCCCATCACCGGGGGGGCCACCCTGCAACTAACCCACACCGGGGAACACTACCACATGGACCACCACACGGGCCACACCACCTATGGGGCCTCTTCCCACGGGAAGTAGGGGCCATGGCCGACGCCATCACCGAGGTCGCGGCCCACCTACCCGCCCACTCCCCGCACATCGTCCGGGTCTGGTTCGTGGTAGACGCCACTGTCGACACGCACCTGCTCCTCCGCATAGCAAGGCAACCACTTCACAAAGCAACCGCGACGAGCCTCGGCACCCAGGCACTGCTACTCTGGAAAGCCCTACGCAGCCTTCCCCCCTACGTCCAACTCCACATCGTGAAACAAGAGTCCCACAGGCACCAATACGGAAATGGTAAGGTCGACAACCAGGCAGTACACCAGCGCACAACACACCTACCAGCCCTCCAGATCCCTGACCTCGGCCGCAACCACACACACCTCCAACACGTGCCCCCTGTACCCGAGCCCCATCAGACCCCGGACTGGGTACCAGAGGACGCCCCCTATTCCTCCCACGACAGAGCGTACCACTACCCCAACCCCGTCCAACATCTCGCCCGCGTGCTCGGCGACGCAGACAGCCGGGCGCACATCCAGGAGCTCCAGGACAGACTGCAAGTCCCCCTCTACCACTCAGCGCTCCGCCCAGCAAACGTCCCAGCCCACCTCCAGAAACGACGCATCCAGCTCCTCAGGGAGCAACTGCCTTTCCTCACCAGGGTCGCCAGATGGCTCGCCCGCAAGCACATCCACGTCCCCGACGAACACACCCGTTGCCCATGCGACCACACCACCCCGGAGGACTGGGAACACTTCAAGAAATGCCCCCTCCATACAGACAGGGACACCCTAGTGGGCTGGTCCCCGGCGGAAACCCTGCGGCAACACGAAGGATGGCCAGCCCACAGCCACGCACACCAGGCCACCGAACACCTCTTCCGGGACCCCCTGATCAAAGAAGCCACCATGAGAGGGGCAGTGACACAGGCCCTGCACCGACACCTCGCCAAACACACGGAAAGCCCCATGGAAGCAGCAGCACACCTCCAGCTAGAAGCGGTCCGCAGAGCAGCAGCCCAAATGGTACACCGCAAACACCTCCTGCTAACACACGCGGAACAACTCACCGACCCCACCGCCAGGGAACACATGCAGCGTCTCATCCATTACCATGCCGTGCATGACCCAGACGTCCACTAACCCGCTCCGCGCCCCGCACGCGCCCCCCGTCTCCATCCACAGGTCTCCAAGGCACCACCACAGCGCCCCGAGACCCGTCTCGCACCCAAGAAGCCACCCGGCACCGCCCAGTCCGGCCGAACCCAGCCAGGGCCAACCATCCATCGACGTAGACGCGCAAGACCCCGGCAGCCCATCCAGCCCACCCCCCCCGGACCCGGGACACCCTCCCCTCACACCGGCCACCATCCGCGACCCCGACCTCCTCCGAGCGACCCTCCAAGACAGGGCCCCGACCACCCCCCTGGGCTGGTACCGCCTACAAGAGGACTGGACCAAGCTCACCGTCAAAGCCCTCCGGGACCTGACCACCCCAGGCAGCGGCCTCCACGAGACCATAGTAGACCTCGTGCTCTGGCGAGCCCGCAAACACACCCGGGGCCAGCCCATCTGGATCCCCCCCATCGAGTGGGGCCAGGCCCTGACGCACGACACCGGCAGCAACGTCACGCGTCGAGGGACCGTACGCCTACGGCGGGCCCAAGCGGAGACGGACCACCCAGCGGACCCGAACCACCCGGAGCAGTGGGAACAGGCCACCGCGCCCAGCCGCGACACCGCCCTCCGCGCCGCCGGCCTCCGCACCCCGGACGACGACCTCCCCCCCCCACCTACAGACACTGACCACCCCCCGCCGGAGGTCTGGGTTACAGTCCTCGAGCGCGGCCACTACTACGTGATAGCCGCTATGGCTACGTCCCACGGCCCGCAATGGATCATCCAGGGGACAGACACCATGTTCGCCCCGGAGACCGCCCCACCAGGGGCAGTGGGGGACCCCACCACCCAGCACAGGATCCTCAGGGGTCTCCTCCAGCCAGGGGACACGCCCCCAGCCCGCGCCCTGGCCCAAATCACCTCAGGGAAGGCGGGCTACCACCTGGGATTGTCCATGCTCTGCCTAACCCACTGGATCCAGCGCCACTGGCCACCCACGGGGACCGTGCCCTGGGTTTGGGCCATCCCCACCGCCCACACACAAGTCGAAGCAGGCCCGGACACACGACCAAACCCCCCCCCCAGGCCGCAGCAGTCCCTCACCTGCGGGTACCACGCCATCCACAGGGTCCTCAACCGCGCGGGTCTTAGCCCAAAGCTAGCATGCCCCCTTCCCACCACTGACCAAGAGGTCCACCAGATACGAACGCTCGTCTGCGAAATCCTTGCCGCGGCAGCAGAAGACGGCAAGCTTCTCCTCCAAACCGCCCGGCCTACAACTGCCCACGCAAGCGCGCAGCAAGCGGACACATACACCGGCGCAGCACAACCCCCCGCACAATCCCCGCCCATGCCCCCCCCCTCTCGCTGCTCAACCGGAGACCCACACACGCCCACTATCGCGCGCACCCCCGGGCCCCGCGACACGGGCCTCCCCCACCCGCCCGAACACCAGCACACGCCCGCCACACACCCACCCACCGGCCACCCTTCACCGCCCCCCACACTCGACAACCCACACACACCCGCCAAGGGGAGCCCCACGCCCCGCGGCACGCCCACCCCACCCAGTGGCCCGCCCACGCCCCCCACACACACCCCAGAGGACCCAGGCCCACCCCCCCCGGCCCCTGAATGCAGCCCACGCGAACTGTTCCCCCCCGCTGACACAAACCCACACGACCTCGCACATTGCAGGACCCGGGCCCAGCCGAGCCCAGAAAGAGAAGGCCGCAGCCCCGCGCCTCCCTCCCCCGCCGCAGCCGACCAGATCGGCCCGCCGGGCCGCCAGGTCACGACCGGGCCCCCCCAGCCGCCCGCCCCCAACCTACAACCCGGGGACATGCCCTCCATCCTCCCCGCCGTGGCCGCGGCAGAAGCCGCCGCCCGCAAGCCCGCCCGCATCACAGCCCAACGCGCGTCCACCACCTCCTCCTCGTCCTCAGCCTCGTCCACCTCCTCCACCTCATCCTCCGACCCCCCCCTCCCCGCCAAACTCATCCTCAAGGCCACGGCGAAAGCCAAAGCCGCGGCCGCATGCACCAACCCCCCAACCCCCACACAGGCGACTCAGGCACCCCGGCAACCCACCCGGACGACCCCCGACCCGGCATCGACGCCCTCACACCTCCGGACAGAGGTACTCCTCAACCTGGAACCGGACCCCAACCCCAAACCCGACCCCAAACCCAAACCGGACCCCAACCCCAAACCCAACCCCAAACCCAAGCCGGCGCCCACGCGACCACACACAACACCGCATACGCAACGACACAAAACCACCCGATACCACCCCCGCCCAGGCCCTCGCCCAAGCCAGGACCCCCCACCCACCACGACCCGCGCCCCCCTCCCGCCGGCACCCACCACCACCGCGGAGACGGCCACCCAGCACGACCCCCTCCAAACCCTCGTCAAAATCCCCGTCATCAAACGCCCCGTCATCCATCCCCCACAAACCACCACCACCGCCGGCCAAACCGACCCAGGGACGTGGGACCCCTCAACCATCGTCACCGTCAAGCCCGCCCCCCAACCCTTCCTCCATGCCCACCACATAGTGCAGCCCCGGGGACTGCCCACGATGCCCAACCCCCCACCCCCACAAGGGGGACCGGAAAACCCACAAGGACTCCATGGGCCATACCCGCAACACCAACCCCACCACTACACACACCACCACCACCAGCGGCCCCACCACCACCACTACCAACACCACCCCCACCACTACCACTGCCCACCGCCCTACCCCACCGGGCCACAACCCCCCGTACACCAACAGCACCAGCGGACGGGATGGCAGCCGCCGAACGCCCCGCCCGCATACCCACCCCCCCCGTACCAGCCACCACCCCCGTACCAGCCGTACCCCCGCGGCCACCATCCGATGGCCGAGGGGGCCCCATGGACGACGGGGGATCTCCCCCCCCAACCAGCACCGCGTGACGCCCCGTACCCCCCCGGCCACCATCCGATGGCCGAAGGGGCCCCAAGGACGACGGGGGACCTCCCCCCCCAAGCGGCGCCGCGCGAGCCCCCCCAGAGGCCGCCGACGCTTCCGGACTGGCCCGACTCGAGCGACGAGGGCCGGTCCCGCAAGCGGCGGCGCTCCCGCTCCCCCCCCCGCACGGCACACTCGCCCACGGCGCCCACACTCCCACCGCGCCTCAACCACCCACTCGCGCCGCTCCCGCTCCCCCAGGTACCACCACGACCCCCAGGGACCCCGCTCCCGTCGCTCCCGCTCCCCCGGGCACCACCACGAGCGCCACCGCCGCCCCATGTCCCCCTCCCCCTCCCCCCACCGGCCACCCAGCCCCCGCCACCACCACTCCCGCTCCCCCCGACGCAGCCAGGCACGCCGCCGCCGCCCCACGTCCACCTCCCCCTCCCCCCACAGGCCCCGCCGGGCTCCCCGTTCCCCCCGCCACCCGTACCCATCCACCACCCCCAGCCCCCGCCACCACCACTCCCGCTCCCCCGGACGCCACCGAGCGCGCCACCGCCGCCCCATGTCCACCTCCCCCTCCCGCTCCCCCCTCCGCCCGTACCCGTCCTCCACCCCCAGCCCCCGCCGCCGCCGCTCCCGCTCCCCCAGGCACCGCCACCCCCGCCACCACCGCAGGTCCGCATCTTCCCCCCGCCGCTCCAGGACCCCAGGCACGGACCCCTCCCCCCCCCGGGCCCCCGCCTACCTCGCCTGGTGGTCTCCCTCCGCTCTGCAGGAGCTCCGCCGCTGGGTGAAATGGGCCGGGGGAGCGGGAAGACACAGAGGGGTGCACACGGTGCATACCTTCGAGGAGGTGCGCACCCGCACCCCCGCAAACCCCAATGAGGCCGCCCCGGAGGCCATCATGCCGCAAGCGGCATGGGAGGCCCTCCTCCGCGATGCGGTCCAGGGCCTCCGCCCCCCCTACACCCCCCAAGCCCTCC
Source organism: Eutreptiella sp. 'Long Island Sound 2002' (assembly GCA_964036045.1). Lineage (NCBI taxonomy): Eukaryota > Euglenozoa > Euglenophyceae > Eutreptiales > Eutreptiaceae > Eutreptiella > Eutreptiella sp. 'Long Island Sound 2002'. The sequence continues at coordinate 30,735,579 of OZ038401.1, read as the reverse complement.
GCCGGTGGCTCCAGGCCACCCACCCCCAAGCCTGGGCCACCGGCGCCCCCTCCCCACCCCGCCCCTCCCACCACCACCACACCAGGAAGGGGCAGGACAAGGGCAAGGGAAGGGCAAGGGACACCAAGGACCACACAGGCAAGAGGACACGGAAGGGCCCCAAGTGAGGGCAGGCACACGCAGGGACAGGGCGCCGGAAGCGACACCACATGGGGTCAGGACACCACCCAAGAACCAGGAAGGAACGGGAACGGGGACCAAGACACGGAGGAAAAGGGCACCACGACAGCCCCAGAGGACACGAGACGAAGGCACAGGCCCCCAGGGAGGGCAACCCCACGGACCGTCACGCGACCACACCATGGGCTATAAGGGCCGGGCTGCGCTACCGTCGCGGTTTGACGCAGAGTATTGCTACGGGGGCTTGATCTCGGCTGGTCTCACGTCCGTGAGGGCGTCCGTCACCAACCTGTTGCGTCCAGTGGAGGAATGGCACTGCGGCGGCGCACCGATCCCGTCCATGATGAATATCGAGCATCGCAAGGGGAAGCGAAACGCTGTGATCGATCGCGAAGGCTTTGGTGCTGCTGGACGGTGCCCCCCTTCAACGCCATCTCCGAGCGCCGTGAAGACTGGAAGTACCAAGAATACTACCGATGCCCCGGACCCCAGCAGTCCAGCACCGGAGATATGGACATCCCCCTGACCCTACAGTGTGAGCTCATCCCTGCCGGCGGCACCCACCCGGACTCTGCCAGCGCAGCCGAGCTGCAGTGAAAGCCATTCGCCACTCAAACAGCGTTCGGAAGCCACCTCCACCGTCCGACTCCTGATGTCTGTTTGTCTGCCTTGGAGAAGGAACGCTTTTCCTACACCCCGAGTACACCTGCCTGTCTGCGAGGCCCGGTGAAGATTGAGTCCATGGGTGAGAGTCAGTGTGCACGCCCCAAGGACACCGTGATCATTCAGCAGAATTTCCCGAAGACCTAACCGACCCACACAGGCCAGGCTGACCTCCACTGACCCACCGCGGCACCACGCGAGACCACGGCACACCACACCACAGCGCGCCACAGAGCAACGCACCACAGCACGACGCGACGCGACGCGGCACAGAGCGGCACAACACGACACAACTGACCCTAACCTGAGGGACTAACCGAAGCCAGCCACCGCACACCCGGGAAGGCGCCGCGCCACCACGCCACACACCGGCACCACAGGCCACACACGGGACCACAGAGCGCCAGGCGACAACGGTGACGGACCACCCAGAAGATTACAGCCGGCACCGCGGAGGGGTAAGGACACGAGCAACCCCAGCCCCCTAACCCAAAACCACAAGCAGCCGCCTGGCGCAGCCGCCCAGCCGGCAGAGCCAGGACCTAACCCAGCAAGAAGGGGCGCCGAGCCCACAGTGTACAGAGCCCACCCGACCCATGGGGCCGGATCATGGCCACACAGAACGCAACTGAAAACAGCAGCCCGGAAGACAACACTGAATACAGGCCAGTGCGTGCGCCAGCCCAGGGAAGGCAGAGGGAGGAACAGGCAAGCCCCCCCCAAAAAAAAAAAAAAAAAGGAGGGGGGAAGGGGAAAAGGCACGAAAACAGCCCACAGCCGCCCAACCAGCCGCCAACACCACCACAGGCGGCCAGGCCCCCCCCCCGGAAAAAAAAAAAAAAAAAAAAAAAAAAAAAAAAAGGGGGGACCCCCGCAGAGGCACAGGCGAACCACCCACCCAAAACCGGCAACACCAAGCCAGTAACAGCGGACCACGGGGAAAAGGGACAGAAAAAAAAAAAAAACAAGAGAGCCACCAGCCCAGCCCGAAAGAAAGGGGATGGAGGGACAGGGACCACAAAGCCCAAAAAAAAAAAAAAAGAAAAGAAAAAACCAAAGCAAAAAAAAAAAAAAAACACACCCCGACAACCCAGCCAAGACGGACTGGGCACAGGCGAGACCCGGGCCCGGCACACACGCCCACACCGCGCGCCGGAACCGGAAACGGCGGGGGGCAAGCGGGGCGCCCACGAAACCACACACGTCCCAAAAGCAGACCGAAACCGAAGCCCAACCACGAACACCACAAATAGCCGACACTAGGGGGACAACACCACAAATCGAGCCCAAAAACACCCACCCTAAACCCCAGCCAGGACAGACGGGGTTAACAAAACCCGCACCCAACCGCCAACCGGACCCAAACACAAACACCACACAACAGTAGGAAACCCAGTGCCCACAGCCCGGGCACTGAGGCAGCCCGTGCCATGCAGGTGACCCGGCCAAACGAGATCCGGAGCCCGGGGGTAAGGCTGCATCCTAAGGCCTGCGCTGCTTTGGGACTCGAGGCGGAGCGTGCGACACCCAAGCGCCTCGGAACCCTAGTACCAGGAACGTGCATGCACGCCTTGGGAACGGGATACGCCAGGAAGTCCGGTGAACCCCTAGGGTTCCGCCCAAAGGAGGGGACGTGCGCAAGCACGGGGGCACACCCTCCCGGCGAGACAAGCATGTCACGCTGGCGGCGATCAGCCCTCCCGGCGTAGCCCGGGGCCGCTTCTTTGGGGGCCAACAGTCAGGTCTAGCGGGAAGTAAGCCGCCTCCCCTCTTCACGCGCGAAGCCTCTTCCTGTTCGTCACAGGGGCGACGCCAGGGGGAACCATGGGGCGCCTCTCCACGACCGAGTGCACCTACCTACCTACCTACCTGGCAGGCCTTAGGATGCAGCCTTACCCCCGGTCTCAGGATCTCGTTTGGCCGGGTCACCTGCATGGCACGGGCTGCCTCAGTGCCCGGGCTATGGACACTGGGTTTCCTACTGTTGCGTGGCGCTTGCCTTTTGGTCTGGGTTGTGGTTGAGTTCGGGTTTCGGCTGTGCCCCGCCACTCCTGGCTGGGGTGTTGGGGTGTGTATGTGCTTGTGTGCCTGTTCCGCTTGTGACCCGCCACTCCTGGCTGGGGTGTGCGGCGTGGGTGTGTGTGCTTGGGCTCGGGTTTCGGCTGCGCCCCGCCACTCCTTGCTGGGGTGTCGGGGTTTGTGTCTGCTTGTGTGCGCGCTCTGCTTGCACCCCGCCACTCCTGGCTGGGGTGTGCGGCTCGGGTGTGTGTGCTTGGGCTTGGGTTACGGCTGCACCCTGCCACTCCTGGCTGGGGTGTTGGGGTGTGTGTGTGCTTGTGTGCGTGCTCTGCTTGTACCCCGCCACTCCTGGCTGGGGTGTGCGGCGTGTGTGTTGTTTTTGGCCTCGGGTCTCGGTTGCGCCCCGCCACTCCTGGCTGGGGTGTCGGGGTTTGTGTGTGCTTGTGTGCGCGCCCCATTTGCACCCCGCCACTCCTGGGTGGCCTGTGCGGTGTGGGTGTGTGTGCTTGGCTCGGGCTTCGGCTGCGCCCCGCCACTCCTGGCTGGGTTGTTGGGCTGTGTGTGTGCTTGCTTGCATGCTCCGCTTCTACCCCGCCACTCCTGGCTGGGGTGTGCGGCGTGGGTGTGTGTGCTTGGGCTCGGGTTTCGGCTGTGCCTCGCCACTCCTGGCCCGGTTGTTGGGGTGTGTTTGTGTTTGTGTGCGCGCTCCGCTTGTACCCCGCCCCTCCTGGGTGGGGTGTGCGGTGTGGGCTCGGGTGCCTGGGCTGGGTTGCGGCTGCACCCCGCCACTCCTGGCTCGGGTGATGGGGTGTGGGTGTGTTTGTGCGCGCGTTCCGCTTGTACCCCGCCACTCCTGGCTGGGGTGTGCGGTGTGGGTGTGTGCGCTTGGGCTCGGGTTTCCGCTGCGCCCCGCCACTCGTGGCTGGGGTGTTGGGTGTGTTTGTGTTTGTGGGCGCGCTCCGCGTGTACCCCGCCACTCCTGGCTTTGGTGTGCGATGTGGGTGCCTGTGCCTGGGCTGGGGTTTCGGCTGCGCCCCGCCACTCCTGGCTGGGGTGTTTGGGTGTGTGTGTGTTTGTGGGCGCGTCCTGCTTGTACCCTGCCACTCCTGGCTGGGGTGTGCGGTGTGGGTGTGTGTGCTCGGGCTCGGGTTTCAGCTGCGCCACGCCACTCCTGGCTGGGGTGTTGGGGTGTGTGTGTGTTTGTGCCTGCGGTCCGCTTGTACCCCGCCACTCCTGGCTGAGGTGTGCGGTGTGGGTGTGTGTGCTGCAGCTCGGGCTTCGGCTGCGCCCCGCCAGTCCTTGCTGGGGTTTTGGGCTGTGTGTGTGCTTGTGTGCCTGTTTCGCCTGTACCCTGCTACTCCTGGCTGGGGTGTGCGGCGTGGGTGTGTGTGCTTGGGCTCGGGTTTTGGCTGCGCCCCGCCCCTCCCGGCCGGGGTGTGCGGCGTAGGCGTGGGGGCCTGGGCTCGGGTTGCGGCTGCGCCCCGCCACTGCTGGCTGGGGTGTTGGAGTGTGTATGTGTTTGGTTGCGCGCTCCGCTTGTACCCCGCCACTCCTGACTGGGGTGTGCGGTGTGGCTGTGTGTGCTTGGGCTCGGGTTTCCGCTGCGCCCCGCCACTCCTGGCTGGGGTGTTGGGTGTGTTTGTGTTTGTGGGCGCGCTGCGCATGTACCCCGCCACTCCTAGCTTTGGTGTGCGATGTGGGTGTGTGTGCCTGGGCTGGGGTTTCGGCTGCGCCCCGCCACTCCTGGCTGGGGTGTTGGTGTGTGTGTGTGTTTGTGGGCGCGTCCTGCTTGTACCCTGCCACTCCTGGCTGGGGTGTTGGGGTGTGTGTGTGTTTGTGGGCGCGTCCTGCTTGTACCCTGCCACTCCTGGCTGGGGTGTGCGGTGTGGGTGTGTGTGCTTGGGCTCGGGTTTCAGCTGCGCCCCGCCACTCCTTGCTGGGTTGTTGGGTGTGTTTGTGTTTGTGGGTGTGCTCCACGTGTACCCCGCCACTCCTGGCTGGGGTGTGCGGTGTGGGTGTGTGTCCTTGGGCTTTGGTTGCGGCTGCGCCCCGCCACTCCTGGGCAGGGTTGGGATCCCTTAAATCGTCGAAGGACAGTCGATGTGAGGTTGATGCATCAATCTTTGATGCACATCAGCGTATCATTTTTCCCGATTGACGGTTAGATTGTAAGTTCGAAGCCTTCATAGTCCAAATTACGTCTAGTAGGAGTTCTAGAAACTTGAAGTGGTATCGAAACACTAAACTTCCCATTCTAACATAAGGTCGTGCGTATCACACTTCGACTTGGCCACCGCCTGCTTTCATGATATGTCGGGCTCAAGTTGGTTTTTAGAAGAGAAGTGGTTCCCTCTTTGCTGTCTGCATTGACATAAATTGGCGGTTGCTCCAAAAGCGACAACACCAAGACTCCCATGGAGTCTTCGAGGCCCTCTCCATGTGCAGAGAGGCGCCCTGTGACCGTGAACAGAGTCGCATGTCCAGGGTCCTTGAGACTTTGGAATGCCGACTTCTCTTCCCGTTGATCGGATGCGCAGTGCAACTCTTCTCAAGCACTTACACCGGTTCTTCTGATTCCTTGTGTAGGTCGTCAAGGAGAGCCTTTCCCGCGACTTGGAGTGTGATCCGAATTGTCCCTTTTGATCCCAACTGTGCTCTCGACGGAGAGTTCAGACCTTGACCACCGAAAATCTCTTCCTCTAGAGGGTGCTCCATTTTTGTGCCAATGTTGAGCTACGTGTCCTAGTATTCTGCAGTTGTAGCATCGATGGGTTTCTCCTTGATTTTCAGAATGGCGTTCTTTGATGTATGCATGCACGGAGTTGCGCAATGGAGTCAAGATTCATCGGCTCTGAGACAGCAGCTGGTACCGCTGCCGCACTTGGAATGGCTGCTAGGTTCGAAGCTGTCGGCATAGGTATCGTTGCGGTCGGAGGCACCATCATAGGTAAGGGTCTCGAGACCAGAAAGACCATTGGGTCTCTAGTGGTTTTGGACACATGCTACACTTGTTTGAGCTGATAGCAGGTAGCAATGTATGCTTCTGCGATAGTTTCAACCAATGCATCAAAGCCGAAGGGTCTCCCAGAGCGCCACCTTGAATGAACTTCAACAGTCCATTGTTGTCGACTAGGTCATTGGAAAGTCCTTCTACGAATCTGGCAAGGTAGCCCATTTGGGTGTCGTTCACGTTGTCCTTCCATTTAATCACGCAGGTGCGGAACATTTGAACACAATCAGCATGTCGAACAAAGCCGCTTTTTTTTTCAAAGTCAACAATCTTGAGAGGTACATTGGTGCGTTGGAAATATCATTGAAGCAATGAGCCAACAACTTCATCAACTCCTCCCAAACATCTGGAACGACCTTGTTGAGGGTTTGGTAGTAATCCATGGCGTTTGACTCCAGGAGGACTGGTGTGGTGGTGAGCTTTTTGAAGGAGCTGGCAATGTCCGCAAGGAACGGAGCTTTCAGTACAGCTCGGTGGCCCAAAAAAGGTGCAAGTCAGCTTTTTTGGATGTTCCACTTTCCCTCCAAGGGGCTCACCATGTGGTGCCATCGTAGCTTGATATGAGTCGAACTGTAGGTAATGCTGTTGTGGTGTTTGCGGTGTAGGCCCATGCATCAGCCGAGATGGTTGTGTTTGGATGCAATCATGGAAGAACAAATGCGTTTTCGATAACCATTTTTCTATGTCTCCAATTGTGGTAGATGTGGTTGCCTTGTAAGCCTTCAACATTTGCTACAGTTGTAAGCTTCCCGTTGAGGCCATGTTCGAATGAGCAGTTGCTGATTCCGATTTCTTGGTCCCGTTCTGTGTAGCCACGCGCAAGAGTTCGACTTTCCTTTGTAGTGCCATGAACTTTCGCTCGAGTTCGTTGCAATCGGCTGCAATTTGAACTTGACTTACATTTACACTAATATTAAGCTACTCTTGCAGGTCAGTCGCCGCATTGTTGGGCATCTGTTCATTGTACTCCGTCTCCTGTGCTTTCCCTCTTTCTTGGAGCTGTGCATTCGCACTTTGGAGCCTATGGAGATCGATTGATATCGAAGGAAACCATTTTGTTTGACGATTGGTGATGTCCATGGTGATTAGGTGGTGCAACGAACTGCAGAATTCCTGATGCAGCGGCGACTCCGGACGGAACAGGTGCGTACAAAATGAAGCATGACCTTTCCATCGAAAATGTTGTTGTTGTTCATCAGGTTCAATTGAATATAGTCTTGTCGCGACGCGTCAAAATTGAAATGGATCAAATGGATCGAATATGGATTTACCAGCACCAAAAATGGCTACCAACTCTGAGGCGGCCGAAACAGGTACGCTTTTGTACCGCTCTTTTTAAAAACAAAACACCGAGAAATGATGTGGGCTTTTTCAGTGAACTACCCTGTTTTTTTGACCCTGATTTTTCATGCCTGTTATTTCAGTTCAAAAAGGTCCCTTTTTCCTTTCGTTGCAACAAACAAGGCTCCTTTGTACTGGTGCGTACGATGGTATCTTGATAACGAAGGACAACGCACTGTGCGTCGCACCTCGTGTCGGTTATTACGCCCTTTTTTCTGCAACAGATTGCAAAGCCTCGCAATGCAAGGATTCAATTTCATTTGTTTTACCAGAATCCAAAGCATGCAGAATTCACATAAGGGTAATTACGACAAATAACATTCATTTTCGAATGCGAGGCCTCGCATTCCATTTCGAAATATGCTCATAAGGTATAGTTTCAGGCATCGAAATGCGAGGCCTCGCAATAATGGAACAGAAAACAATAAAATGGACAGATCCACCAACTACACAGCATGTGCATTCCCTTGATGCGGCGCTGCTGCATGGGCGCCCATACAGGTCCCGCCGTCATCTCCAGTTTTCATACTGTGGTCACCGCTGGCTTCACTGCCCAACAGCTATGGTGGGCGGTTTACAACTGGGTAGCGCAGATGTGATCAACAAGAGAAATGTGGGACCAGTTGACCGTTACCAGCAGCCGAAAATGCGCACGCACGGCAGATTTGCGCGCAAAGATCGCTATGCGCGTGTCGCGTGTGCAGCAATTTGCTGGCAAGAAATTTTATCTAACTATAGCGTTAAAGGAGCCTGTTTTTTGTGGAATTGTATAACAAAATGCACATTTTTGATTCTTTGAGATGATTGTTCATGCCACGTAACATTGCGCATCGAGCGAAGAGGGAGCTGGAATAGACTGTCAGGCGATTGCGAGCTAGGGATGCAGATTCGCAGCGAATTCAATTTGAATTTGCCGAATTTGCTGCGAATTCGTTCGCAGCGCGAATTCGCTGCAAATTCGGCTTGAAATTCACAGTACTGCGAATTCGGGGCGAATTCGCGCTGCGAATTCGCAGGCGACGGCAAACTGATCACGCGTGCGCCGTCTTTTCCCCAGATGAAAACCTAACTTTGAACTTAGCTATGCAATAAATTTTTTGACTTTATACAATCAAAACTATGATGATTCCACTTTCATTGGGCGATGCAGTTTGTTCTGCGGTGCCTGCGTACCCGTTTTTGAAAAAAAAATTGTTTTTGAGCTTTGAACACACCGCTGTGTCCGCCTTGCTTCACTGAACACAGCGGTACCCTCCATTCTCCCCAGAACCACACCAGTTTGGAGAAAAGCCCGTCCCGAACTTTTCATTTTCGACATTTTTTTTCCACTTTTGACAGTCAAAACGTGTTCTCCCTTGCCTACGCTCCACACTGGTACCCTCCTTACCCTTCACGGTGCCCTGCACGCAGAGAACCCCTGATGACGAGGTTTGAAAAAGTCCAGATCTCACTGTCCTGCACTGCCACAATGACTGGCAGTGGAATGATGAACCGGAAAAATGATAAATAAATATGAAACAGGTGTGAAATTACCCTCCAGAGGCGGCAGCGATGGCAGCTGCAGCGAAAGTGGATGGTCGAACTTGCTTTTTGTAGGAGCCTTCCCGCAACTCAGTTTTCATGGATTCTTTTACTTCAGAATTCGTCTTTTGACACTTGGTGAGATGTTTTTTCAGGTCGGTGGCATTGTCACGGGAACTCCAACCACAATGTTTACAATTTCACTTGACCTTGGTAGAAATGACTTGACCTTCATCATTCAAAGTCTCCTCCTTCCTTGCATTGTAGTGTTGCAATTTCACAAACATTTTCTAAAAAGATGAAAGAGTTTTGATGCATGGGATATTTTCTAAAAACTTTTGTGGTTTTGCAAAGGTTGTAAATGTTTTCACTCTTAGTCATGAATATCATTGATGACGTCACAATTAAGAACAAACTCCGATGATGTCATACCCTTGTCACATCTAAGAACAAACTCCGATGATGTCATGCCAATGTGGCCACCTCGAAGGATGATACCTCCGCCTACCGGACCACCGGGGTCGAAGGGGTGAACTTCTTGGTGGTTTCACAAGAGTTTCTACTTCTCAGAATTTCTTCGGCCCTTTGTGGCCACCTCGAAGGATGATACCTCCGCCTGCCGGACCACTGGGGTGGAAGGGGTGAACTTCTAGGTGGTTTCACAAAATTTTCAAAATTTTACGTTCGAATTGGAATTCGAGGGGGTCCACAAATTCGTGCGAATTCGGGGCGAATTCAATTCGACCGAATTTGTGCGAATTCGAACCTGCATCCCTTATGCGACCTTTCTGTGCAACGCAACACGGGTTTACCACTGCTGAATCGCTATGGGCTGCCGTTGAAAAGAACAAGAGTGGAGCTGTTTTCTTTTTTGATTTTGCGCGCTTGCTGCGACTGAACCGGAAAACACGGCGCTCACCACGGAGGTTGAAAAGCAGACCAGAGAGCCGAGCCGCCAACCACTTCAAGGAGAAGTTCTTTAACTTATACAAAACTTTGCGCTTGCGATGCATACCCCAGGACCAGGACGAGGACGCCCCGGGTTTTGCCTCTATCGTTCGGCAGAACAGGCGCCGGTTGCGCAGAACAGGACTGCTGCGGCTGCGCGAGGAATCCATGAAGGAACAGTCTGCGGGAAAGATGCTTGAGACATGGCGATGGATGGAGAACCGGCAGGTTTGCGTCTGGATTGACAAATGTTACATTAAGCAGTATGGAACGCATCCAACGATCCAGGATCAGTCGCAAAATTGCACAGCCCATTGCGTTGTTGAGATTCTGTGCAGGTTGCCGTCTTTCAGAGGACACCCAACCATAGATGTGCTCATCGGTACCATCGGCAATGTGGCTGCAGCGCTTGTCAGAACGAAACGGAGCTTTCATGGGATCGTGACAGACCTGGGCATGCTTGGGAACAGATCTCCAGCAATGCCGAGCATCAGGCCGCCGCTTGACAGGGTGCGAGATCCACTACCAAATCCTGGTTGGAAGCCGCTGCTGCTGAGTACGCATCAGGTATCCTTGTACAAGGGCCTGGTTGAGCCGTTGGACTACATTGCATCGCTGTCAAACCACACGCACCCCATTGTGCCTATCCTCCTTGATGAGAACATACACAAAAGATGCCTCAAGTTGCTGTACTCCGACAGAACGCAGCGGTGGAACTGGCACGAAAAACTGAAAAGGACTCCGGTCTTGTACGGCTGCTGGCATCCCCAGAAATACCTTGTGACCAACGTAAGGCGCCGCTTCCATTCGCTGTTTGTGTACTTCCGCTTTGGCCGCCTACGAGTGGGAAAAACAGTCGGGTCGCACCCGAAGCTCAGAGTTATGGAGAGAACTATTGCCGGCATCCTCAAGTGTGCGCCGCATTTCCTGCGGCAGTTGCGCAGGAAAGCGAACAGGTTACAGGCTGTTGCCGATCACGGTGGGACGGCGATCGATCGACTGAAGAGTGGAGTATGTAAAGCAATGTTGAACCTTCTGCAGAACTGGTGTCCGCTTGTCCTCTACTGTGGATTTCTTGGGAGACAATGCAACTGGTCTGGACGGCACCCTGGAACCGCCATCGACGCCCAAAATTTTTTGCGACTCCTGTACGTGCTTTTGATTGAGCTCGAGAGGGCTGCAGCTGAGCCTGTTGTGTATGTGACGACCATCGCTGTTGCGTTGCTGCATTGGCAGAACTTCAACAGCGGCCTGCCAGGAATGTGCTATGGTGAGGAGTTTGGCAAAGTCATGCTCAGCCGACTGGGTTCCATGGAGGATCGACACACTTGGGCTGTCACACCCAGCGACGTCGAAGATTTGTTTGTCCAGGTCTGCGCTGCGAGATTCAACAGACGCCTGCTGGTTTTTGGCTTGTCCTCCGACATTGAAACCGAAACCCGACAGTTCTTGCACTCGTATGTTATTGACGACCGCCTGAGAATTCGGTACTCTCCTTGCAAGTCCGGTACGTCGACCATGGAGAGACACTGGGAGGCTGATCCAGATTTTCCGTCCGACCCTTACAGCAAGCCGGGCGTGGACACATACAGAACTGTGTTAACCGATGTTTTGCGTACATTTCTGAGGCAGCCCCGGAATTTCTCACCTTTCGTAATACGATTGATGGACAGCAAGGTTCTTCTGCGGTCTGATGCGCAGTGCACGAACATTCTGGACACAACCTGGGCCTTTATCGATGCATAACATTGGGTTTAGGTTGATTCCCAACTCTGTTGTTGTTGTTGCGCGCACACCGGTGCTTTTGTTCACTACTGCGTGTTGGGAATGCGACCCCTCGCAATCGTCTTTTCAAAAAGTGCGTTTTTGACTATATGTTGTTACCTTAATGCGAGGCCTCGCAATACAAAGTAGGTAATTGAGGGCAAATACCTATAATGTCGATTGTGAGCCCTCGCAATCAAAGAATAAATATGTACATTTCGCTCCCGTTTTACAGGCCTATTTCAACATGGCAGAGAGTTTGACGCCAACAAAAGCTTGTAGACCATCACCAGACATGTCACAAGTACCATCCAGGCAGGAAACGGTGCCAGAGGAGTTGTCGAGGTTCTACAAGAAGCCTTTGCAGGTGGAGGTTGACCTTGGGAGCCTTTCCATCGACAAGAAGAAGAAGTACGGCCAGATCCGGAAGTATCAACAGACGCGAGTGGACGTGGTTATGAGAAGTCGTACGGCAAACCCCCGAGACGAGCCCCTGACGGTGACTGCATGGCAATCACCAGGTACGTAACGTGGTCGCACGGCTGCTGTTTCATGTTCATCCTCTGAAACCCATGTTTTCATCTCCAGCCGACGATTGGATCGTCATTGCAAAGCAGCACTGCGTCTGTGCGCTGAAAGCACTCCGAGACCAACGTCTTGAGAAGGGCCTCGACCCACCGTAGTGGATGCAAGTTGTGAAGGTCAACCTGTTGAAAACGGAAACCAGTTGGGCTACACGAGTAGCAATCGCCGGTCGGAAGCAGGCCATCAATCTGGACATCTCCGCCGTGGCTCTGCGCGTATGGTGGTCCTGGCATGGTGTGGACGTGTGTGGGCGGTGGTGGCTGACTGGGCTGCAGGGTTTGGGTGCTGCGGTACGGTGGTGGTGGTGGGCGCTGGCGGTGGCGGTGTTGTTGGTGTGCCCCGGGGGTCTGGGCGTGGGGTGGTGCGGTGTGGCTGGACCCGGGCCTTGGTCAGGGCGTCGCGCCCTGCTGGTGGGCGCGTTGGCGGGCCCCCTGACCTGTCTTGGTCTTCTTGGCCTGGTGGGTTTCGGGGGCGGGTGAACCCCCCTGTCCCTGTGGGGGCGACGGGGAGCGGGCGTGCCAGCGGTGTGCCTCTTGGAGGCTCGTCTTGAGGCCTCTGACGTAGGTTTCCTGGTCCGTGAGGCCCATCCGCGTGGCGGTGGCCTCGTCGGGGGCGGCCAGGTGGGCGTCCCGAAAAGACGCCCAGCCCTCCGGGGGCGTCTGTTGTGCGGGGTGGGGGTGGTGTGCCGGGTAGAGAAATGCGCTGAGGGGGTAAGGTGTTCTCTTCTGTCGGCCGAGGGCGTTTTTGAACCGGCGGCAAGTGATTCGGAGGTAGGCTGCTATCTCCTCTGGTGCCGTGTCGGCCCACGCTTCCGGCGTCAGGGCTGCTGCTTGGGGGGCCGGGAGTTGTGGGTCTGGGAGGTGTAGGTCTCGGTTGTGGAGGTATAGGGCGAGGAGGATGTGGCGGGCCGCCACGTTCAAGCCGCCTCCGCTGTGGCGTAGGGGTGGGCTGTGGGGGGGCAGGGGTGTGCTGCCCGTGGCCACGGCTATGGTCCATGCGTGGTCCGCCGCGTCCGCCACGTAGTACCCTCCCAGGTGGTCCCGGAGGGTGTCGGTGAAGAACCCGAAGAAGTTGGGGTGGCTGGCGGGGTGGGGTGCGGCTGGGGCCGCGGGCCGCTCGTGGTGGCGGGGGTTGAGGTCCCCGCAGTGGGGGCAGTGGGTGAGGCGGTGCGTGGCTCCCAGGCAGACCCAGTGGTCTGGGTTGCAGGGCAGGGCTGTTTGTGGTAGCCGCCGGCTAACGCAGAGGGGACATGCGGTGGCTGGTGGTTGGTGGTACCTGTGGACGGACGGCGGCGTGGGGGGATGGGGGCTGGTGGCGCGCGCATGCTGGTGGGAGTGTGTGCGGTGCCTGTGGTGTCCGTGTGTGCTGCGCCAGTGCTGCGCTCGGTGGATGGTGTGTAGACGTGGTGGGGGTTCCGTGTTGGTATGTCACGGGGTAGGTTCTCATGGTTGGTAGAACAGGAGTTTGAGGAGGTGGGCTTGGTCTGTTGGGGGCAGGGTTGCCGCATGCTGCAGGTATTTGTGGGTGCGGTATGTGAGCTGCTCCGCCGTCTTGGCAACGGCCGTCCGCTGCATGTGCGCCGCCGTGGCCTGGGGGTCCTCCGCGTGGGTGCGTAGCAAGGTGTAGACGGCAGTGGGGACGAGTCCCCTGCGGACTGCCTCGAGCACCTCCGTCTGCTTGAGGACGGTGGTGAGTTGCTGGGTCGCCGGGGACTGCGTCAGCCATCCGGCGTGCTGTGCGATGGTGTGGGTTGGGTTCCAGTCTGTGAGGGTGTCCAGTCCTCTGTACAGGGGGCACGCCTTGAAGTGGTCCCATGTTTCTTCTCCCGCGTGGCTGCAGATGCATTTGGTGTGTCCTGCGGGGACGTGGATCGAGCGGCGCGTATACCATCGGTGGTATCGGGTGAGGAGGAGTAGTTGTTCGAGGGCGAGTTGGAGTCGGGGCTTTTGTAGGTGTGCTGGGAGGCTATCCGGGCGCAGGGCGGAGTAGTAGAGGGGGGTGTGGACGGAGTCTTCGAGGCGTCGGAGGAGTTCGGTGTTCGCTGGGTGGCCCAGTGTGGTGGCCAGTTGCTGGATGGGTGTGGGGTAGTGGTACTGCTTGTCTCGATCCGAGTACGGCGTGTCCTCGGGCATCCATTGGGGGGGCTGTGTGGCCGGGGGTATCGGGGGCAGGTGCTGCAGGTGGCTGTTATGTGGGGTGTCCAGTCGCACGCGTTCGAGCCCTGGGGTGTGGTTGGTGTTCTGGTGTTTGGCCTGCGTGTCTGCGCGTCCATTGCCGTATGCGTAGCGGTGTGACTCCTGCTTGATGATGTGTAGGGCGTCTTGGGGGTGCATGCCCTTGAAGGCCATCCATAGTCCCAACGCTTGTGTGGTGAGGCCGGATTCGAGTGCTTTGTGGAGGGGCAGGTCCGCAAGGCGCCTGGTGAGGTGGATGTCGACCGTGGCGTCCACGACTACCCAGATGTTGCGGGGCCGGATCGTCGTGGGTTGCGGTGTGGCGGTGACGGCGTCTGCCATGGTGCGCAGTTCGCCGTGGGAGGACGCCCCAAAGATGGTGGCCCCGGTGTGGTGTTCCACGTTGAGGCCGTCCGCGTGCCGGGTGATGCGCACGGAGGCGCAACCGACCGTGGGGGTGCGTTGCTGGGTGCCGGATGCGTCAGTGAAGTAGATGATGTCGGTGTCGCTGGGTATGGGTAGGCGGGCGATTGCTGTGGGGTGATAGACGTAGATGGGGTTCCCCTGGGCGGTTCTGGCGGTGATTTGCGTGGGTTGCAGTAGTGGCGCTGCATAGACGCCTATCCCCTGGGTGATGATGGCCTGGGCTCGTGGGGTGAGGCGGAGGAGGCCCCTGTCTGGGCGCCCCTGGGTGATATACGCGTACATCAGGTGGAAGAGGTATCCCGTGTTGGGGTGGAACTTCTGGCACGTGATGGTCTGTCGCCGCTCCTTGTCGTCTTTGTCGCCGCGGAGGGTGGGGCATTTGTGCTGTAGGGGGCGCATGGGTGCCTCCTGAGGTCCTGCGCGGTGTGGGTCGCAGCGGTCGTACTCCATGGCTACGCTGTCCGGGTCTGCCCGCTCGTTGGTGAACGTCCCTGTCGCTGTGGGTGTTCGGGTCCAGGCTACGTGCGCCGGGTGGTCTGGGGGTACCGTGTGAAACCAGGGGGAGAGCCATGCCTGCTGGTCGGCGGTGGCAGCGGCGGTGGGGGTGCGGTAGTGGGTGGAGATGAGGTGCAGCAGGGGCCACGGTGTGTCGAGGGCTGCCGGGCCGCAGTGCCAGCACGTGCGTGGTATGCCCTGGTCACTGTGTCTGACTGGTGGTACATCGGTCTCCGGTGCATTGTGTTTGGGGATGGACCAGGGGGCATGGTGTCGCTGGACAGTGCGGGTAGCATGTTTGTGGCCGTTTGGTGCTAGTAGCAGGATGGTGGGTGGTGTCCAGCCTTCGGCTGACGGGGTGGGCTCCCCCTGCGTCGTGCCGCCGTCGTTGGGGGTCTCGTGCTCGCTCGGGCGGGGCCGGGGGTGCTGGCGCTGGAAGGCTGTGTACGCCGTGTCGATGTCCTTGGGCCCCGGCATGTCGCGCCCTGCCTTCGTAGCACATGCGCGGAGGTACGCTTGGAAGACGTGGCTTGCTGGCCATTGTGGGTCGGAAAGGAACGGGGCGTGGTGGGCGTCGCATTGGGCCATGATCTTCATCTGTGTTGGGGTGATATACACTATGGTGATGGTGGCCCCTACGAGGCGCAGGGTGTCCACCTCGCCTGCCGGGCGTCGGTGGATGTCGGTGTGTGTGGCCACGAGTGGCCCCTGTTGATCGCAGTGGTGGTTTGTCAGGATGGCGTGTCTGTGGTGCGGTAGGAGGAGTTGTAGCTGGGCCCAGATGCCAGTGCCCACGGGGGTGGAGACGCCGCGTTGCGCCAGTATCCACCGGGGGTAGGTGTTGCGGGCCATTTGCGCTTCTTTTATGCGTATGGCTGCCGCCTCGCGAACTTCTGGTTGGTGGTTGTGTGTTACCCTGTGTAGGAGGTGTGCCGCGTGTTTGGCATAGGCCATTTCGACCAGGGCGCCCGTATTGTCTCCGTAGTAGCGCCAGTGGGCCATCATGGCCTCCTTGAGAAAGACCTGGGCCAGCCTCCGTGTTGCGCCCATGCCTTCGTCACTTGCTGTGGAGCGTGGCGTAGTGCGTCTTGGGGGCGCGGGAGGTGCAGGGCTTGGTACCCGATGGCCGCGTTGAGCACTGCTTCCATGAAGTACGCCAGGCCCTGCGTAGACAGGAGGTCCCCCCTGGCAATTTGGGGTAGCCGGGCGAGGCGCCCTTCTAGCTTGCTTGGCAGTGTGATGTGGTGGTGCCGCGTGGCCTGTGTGACTCCCAGGTGGACTGTGGTGTCTTCCAGGTGTAGGGGTTCGCCTTTCCGGATGTGGGGGGTGGGGGTCTTGGCGTCGGCCAGCCCGACCGACTTGCGGGGGTGCACTAGGAGCTGGTGGGCGTCCAGGTAGGTTGTGGTGAGTTGGAGAATGGCGGACGCTTGGTCGGTGGTCGTTGGTAGCCCTGCGTTCTCAGGGTCGCGGTGGCGGGTGGCCGTAGTTAGGAGGTTGTCGTCCGCCAAGTTGATGAGGGGGGACCGTAGCGGGTATGGGGCGTACCCCGGGTATACCCGTGCTAGCTCGAATGCCAGTGGCAGGGTGACGAGGAGGTAGAGGAAGGGGCCTTCGGCGCCTCCCTGGGGGACCCCGCTGTCTGTGCCGGTCCAGGGGGTGAGGCCTGCGGCTGTGATGACGGCGTAGAGTCGGGTCTGGATGTACCCGGTCATGAAGGATAGGAATGGGAGGCCCATGGCATCCCATACCTCCGTGAGGAGCCGGTGTGGGGCGTGGGGGAACGCGCCTTGGACATCGAGGGAGGCGATGATCATCTCGTAGGGGTTCATGTCCAGTGCGGTGTCCTGGAGGAAGATGGCCTCGTGGGGGGACCTGCCGTCCATGGCTCCCCACATGCTGGCGGGCACGTGGGCGAAGACCGCTGGCGCGATGCGGCCTAGGATGAGCGTCCACACCAGCTTGACCTCGGTGGTGGCGCAGACTATGGGCCGCCAGTTCCCCGGCTGCGCCCAGTCCCCCTTTTTGTAGAGGGGGTGGACCAGGTTGGCCCACTCAGGGGGGATGGGCGTGGCGCCCGTGACGATGTCCCACAGGCGGGCTGCCAGGCGGCGTTTGATGGGCAGGGTGAGGCGTTGGTACGCTTCGGCCGGCAAACCGTCGACGCCGGGCACGACCCCCTTCTTCAGGCGGTCTAGGGCGCGTTGCAGTTCTGAGATGCTGAAGGGGTCGTGTTCGATGGCGCGCCGCTGTTCCCGGTTGAAGACCCTGGGCACATGCTCGCGGATGGTGTTTCTGGTGTGGGGGTCGAGCTCGGGGAGGGCGTCCCCGTGTTGTGCCTGGAAGCTGTCCAGGACTGCCTGGAGGACGGCGTCGGGGTCATTGGTGAGGCCTCCTTCGGGGGTGCGTAACGCGTGGATGGTACGGCGCCCCGTGTCCTCCAGGATGCGGCTGACGTACCGTAGGGACTTGTACGGCGTGTCGTTTCTGCCGTATCTTTCGCGTTCTTGGGCTGCGGCCGCTATGCGGTGGGCGTGCCATTCCTGGAGTTGGTGGCGGCGGGTGGTGAGGAGCGCACGGAGGTGGGCGTCCCGGTCTCGTGCCTCCGGTGTGCTGGGGCGTAGCAGGGTGGCGAGTTCCCCTTTCGTGGTCCAGATGTCATGGACGAGTTGCTGGAGGGTGAGGTCTGGTGGTGCTCCCGTGTGGTTGGTGTCACGCTCCATGCCGCATGCTTGTGCCGCCCGGCGCATGGCGGTGGTGAGTGTCGGTGCACCCAGGCGGCGCAGGATGGCGTGTAGGGCCCTGTTATACCTGTGCCAGGCGCCGTGGTCGTCATCGGCCGGGAACTGCAGTGTGGGTGGGAGGGTGTCGTCTGGCAGGGTGGCCGCGGGTGGGGGTAAGTTGAGGATGATGAGGTCGATGTAGAGGGGCCGGTGGCCCGTGCCTGTGGGCGGGAGGTCCCCGTAGGCTGCTTCGTGGACGCGCACCGTGGTTGGGTCCCCGTAGCACGTGTCGATGCGGGATGGGTGGGTGCCGGCTTGGTGGGGGTAATGGGAGGGTGTGCCGGTGAGTCCTGCCGTGAGGTCGGTGAGGCCCAGTTGGTGCATGGCGTCCTGGACAGCTGTGTCGGTGGCTGTGGGTGGGCCGGTGCGGTCGTCGTCGGTGGGGGCGGCGTTTAGGTCGCCTATGATGATGGTGGGTGCCAGGAGGGAGAGTCGGCGGTACGCCAGGCTCAGGGTGTCCAGGAAGTCCTTGGTCTCCTCCCCGAACGGGACGTGCGTGAGTAGCACGTTTAGCTGCCATCCGGGCCCCACGCACTCGTACGCCCCGAGGCGACCATCCACTCCGAGGTCGGGGTGGGCATGTACCGTGACCGACGTCTTGTGGTAGAGGGGTACCCCCCGTTCCCAGTGGGCGTGATATTTGTTCCCCTCCGGGTCCAGGATCGGTGCTGGTTCGGGTTGGTCCGCTCTGCGGAGGGCTTGCTCCAGGAACCCCAGGAGGTCTGCGCCTTGGGGGTGCGGCCCGGGCATGGCTTGCAGTGTGGCGGCCTTGGTGGGGTCGTAGGTGACCGCGGGCTCGTTGAGGATGTTGATGCGGGCGTGGGCTTCCGCAGGCGCCGGTTTCTGAGGACCGGTAGTTGGGGGGGCGGGCCGTGTCCGGCCCTGGTCCCGTCAGGCGTCGAGGAGGTCGATGACGCCCTGAGCTGCGGGTGCCCTGCGGTTCCGCTTCTGGGGCTGGGGTAGGGCCCATGCATTGTGGACTTCGCCCGTGTACTCGGTGCCGGTGAGGTGCTCCGTGTCGGGGGTGCACAGCTGCATGGGGACCATCTCACGACCGGCTCGGTCTCGCCAGAGTTCGATGGTGCGCCCCAGCTGCTTGTCGTTGGGGGTGGCCGGGTCCCACTTGACGTGGATCTTGAACCCCTGGTGGTCCCCGGTGACGAGGTACCGGTGCTTGACCTCCCCTGCGGCCCATATCCACTTGGAGGGGCCCGCGGCCGTGGGGTACTCGAAGGGCAGCTGCACCCGGGTGCCGATGGCGTATTCGGGATACAGGGCAGCGGCTTCCTCTTTGGTCCAGCGCTTCGGCTTGGCCCTTGGCTTTGGCGCGGGTTTGGCCTGTGTGGGGGCCTTGCACTTCTGCGCACCTTGGCGGCGCCGGGCAGCGGGTTGTCCCCGTTGGGGAGGTGCGCCCTGGGGCTGCTGTACGGGTGCGTGGCCCGGTGCAAACACGGGGTGTTCGCGGGCGGCTGGGACGTCGGGCTTCGACGTGGGGACGGGGTCCTTCAGCTGGAACACTTGCTTGGTCATGAGGCCAAGGACTTCCTCGGCCTCCTGCAGGGCGTCGGGCGGGTCCGTGGGCCAGGTGAGGAGCCGGTGCCCGGTGCCTGCCCCGTGGCGGCGCATGTGGGCCGTGTAGCGGGTGGCGTGGCGTGTCCACGCTGGGGTGCGTTCCGGGGGGAGGGGGCCTTCTGGCGCCCCCTGCGCCCAGTAGAGGGCGTAGTGCAGCGCTTCCCAGGCTGCCTCCGGGGCGTGGGGGATGCGTGCGGCGAGTCGCAAGCGGTCTCCTCCGCGTGGTGTGGGCGGGACTTCGCCGTCAGGGGCGTGTGCCGTTGCCCGTCTGACCTTGCCGTGGTCGTCCCATTCCACCGTGCACCAGGTGTCCCGGTGTTTGAGGATGTGGACCTCCGTGGTGGTCGGGGGGGCGTCCATGGCGTCCCAGCTGACGAGCGGGATGGGGCGGACTGCAGGGTGGGTCTTCGGGGGTGCTCGCATGTTGAGGATTTGGTGGATGTCCTCGGCGGTGGGGCCCGTGTCGGGGGCGTCCTGCGCTGCTTGGGCTAGAGGTGGGGAGGGGCGGTCCTCCCAGAGGCGGGATGCGGACGCCGTGGCGTACATGGCTGCGATCAGGACGTGTTCCGTCAGCGCTTCCACCATGAGGTGGTTTTCCCCCTCCAGGTCTCGGGGGATGGCGGCTTCCGCCTTTAGGGTGAGGAGTGCGATGGCGCGTTTGGGTCCAGGTGTGGCGTGCGTCGGCTCATCTGGCGGGCGTCCGTCGGATGGGGTGTGGGGGGGGCGCTTCTGGAAGGGGGATGGTCCCACCGCCAGGTGCTCGACAAGGTGTAGCGGTATGGCGTGGTGGCGGTCCGCTGCGGGCAGGAGGTAGGGGTGTGGGTCCCCGGGTATCGTGCCGAGGAATATGCCCCCCCTGTAGGTAGGGGTGGGCAGGGGTTGCTGCAGAGCGCCTGCGCATGGTAGCGCGCACCCAGGGTTGCAGTGGGTGCATGGGGCTGTTATGGGGTGCGGTACCGCGTACACGGAGAAGGGCCCTACCGCTCGCTGGATGTGGCGGGGGATGATGTTGCGGAGGTCCGCCACCCGTGCCGTGCGGCCTTCACCATAGTATATCCAGAGCGTGTCATCCAGTGCCATTTTGGGGCGTAGCTTGCGAGCCAGTAGGTTCAAGGTGCTTTTGTGGGTGGCCTCGGTGACGGTGCCGGGTCCAGCGTTAATGCGTGGGAGCAGGTGGCTTTGGTGGTGTGCCGCGGCCCGTCTGCGGGCGGTGTGGAGTGCGGTGCTGTCGGCGGGAGGGGGCGCGTGGTGGGTGGGCCTTTTGCGTGGGGTCGGGGCGACGTGTAGGGGATGCTTCCATGCCGGGCGCGGGTGGTGTTGCGGTGGCTGGAGGCCAGGGTAGGTGGTGAAGGTGTATACGGTGATGGGGGAGCGCTCATGCGTGGCCTGGAGGTAGTAGTGGTCGCGACCGGTGTTGTGGGTGACGATGACGTTTGGCGTTGGTATGTCGTAGCGGAGTGCGGTATTGGGGAGTTGTTTGGTGATGCGTGCCGTCGCGTCCCCTGTTTTGGGCGCGGTGTCGTGGGGCACGACGATGTGGACTGCCCACGCATCGTGGGCGGGGAGGTCGAGGTCCGGTAGGGTGGGATGAATGGGGCGTCCCCGGAAGTGTGTGACAGCTGGGTTGTGGCGTGCCGCCGTTTCCTTGATGATGGACGGTGCCCACTGGGGTGGCGCCCCAACTTGCTGGGCCATGGCGGCGACGGCGCGGGCGATCGCTGTGAGGTCTGGGCCGATGCCAGGCTGGTCTGCCGGTCGTTGCAGGCCCCCTTCTGGTGCGGGGTGGTGCCACCATAGGGTGTAGCCCTTTTGTGTGTTATCGTCGGGCGTGTGCACGAGGCCCTGGTGGTTGGAGATAGCGGTATCCTAAGGCCAGCGCTGCTTTGGGACTCGAGGCGGAGCGTGCGACACCCAAGCGCCTCGGAACCCTAGTACCAAGAACATGCATGCATGCCTTGGGAACGGGATACGCCAGGAAGTCCGGTGAACCCCTAGGGTTCCGCCCAAAGGAGGGGACGTGCGCAAGCACGGGGGCCCACCCTCCCGGCGAGACAAGCACGTCACGCTCACGGCGATCAGCCCTCCCGGTGTTGCCCGGGGCCGCTTTGTCGGGGGCCAAAAGTCAGGTCTAGCGGGATGTAAGCCGCCTCCCCTCTTCACGCGCGGAGCCTCTTCCTGTTCGTCACAGGGGCGACGCCAGGGGGAACCATGGAGCGCCTCTCCACGACCGAGTGCACCTACCTACCTACCTACCTTGGAGATAGCGGTCTTGAGGGCTTCCGCTGCCTCGCGGTGGAGGGTGCGCGTGTAGGCCCAGACTCCGGTGGGGGGGGCCGCCCCGGTGTGGGATTCGGCCGTGGTGGGGGCCGGCTCGAGGGTGTGACTGGCGAGGGAGGGTCTGTGCAGCCCTTCGTGCAGGGAGGCGCACACGTGTGCCCACCTGTCCGCCCATCCCTGTTGGGCGCTTCCTGTGTCTGCTCCTGTGGGCAGTCGCACGATGACCACGTGCCAGGGGTGTGACCCCGGTACTACGGTGGGGGGTGTGGTGTGCTCGTGAGCGTGTAGCCATACTGCGGTGTCTGCGTTCGCCGTCACGTAGTCCTCTCCTTCCGCTGTGTGGACGTTTTCGACGGCGGCCTCTCCCTCCAGGGTGAGGAGGAGGTGTGTGCCGGGGGGCTGCGCGTGCGTCTCCGCGTCCCGGAGCCACAGGTACGTGAGCGCCACGGCGCCGGGGAGGATGTCCCCCCACGTGAAGGTGCCTTCGGGTGATGCCCACTGCAGGGGCAGTGTGCGGCGTCCCCGCGAGTCGTTGGTGGCATGGTAGTCGTGGGGGAGGTGACGTTTGGTGAGCCGGTGCGGCATGCATTCGGTGGTGGCTGTGGGGGGGTCCCAATTACATTCCTCCGGTGGGGGTGCGTCTGCGTCGTCCTCCTGGGGCTGGGCCAGCGGCAGCGCCTGTGCATTGGGTGCGGCGTCGGGTAATCCGCTGTGCGTGAGGGTGTAGAAGCCCTCGGGGGTGAGTTGGAGGACGATGTCCCACTTCGCCGTTTGCTCTGGGGACCACTGGTGGGGCCCGTCCTGTGGTCGGTGGAGGGTGACCTGGTGGCCCCATCTCCAGCTGTGGTAGGCGAGGAGGCTGAGGACGGTGTCTTGCTCCGGGTCCTCCACGCTTTCCACGTATGCCGTCATGTCGGTGACGTCAACGGCGTACTCGTCCTCCCATTCTTGTGTGGGGGTGCCTGGAGGGGGGGGGGCGGTGGTGTACCCGTGGAGTCCCGGCCCCGTGACGTCGGGCAGGTCGTGCTCGGGTGACGCCCGTTACTCGGCGGGCCCGTTGCTGGCTTCGTGGGTGGGGTGGTGGCGCCGCAGGGCGTTGGACAGGTGCGTCCAGGGCGCCCTCTCGCGGGGGGGGGGGGGGGCGCGGGGGGGCATTTTGCGGGTTGGGGTCCGGGGGGCTGCTTGCTGTGGGCTCGAGCTCCGGCGGGGTGAGGTCCATATGATGCTCCGTGTCCTCCGTGTGTTGGAGTTCCAGTTCTAGCAGGCTGTCGATGTCCAGGGCCATGGGGTCATCGTGCGTGTTCACGTGCTGGAATGCTGCTTCATGGCACGGTGGGCGTGTGATGCTGGTGTTCGGGGCACGTGCGGCGGTCGGTGCGGGGTCGTGCGCCGGGGGAGGCGCGCCGTTTGGCGTGGTTGTGGTGTGTGGCTGCACGCTGGTGGCTGTCCTGGCCGGTGGTGTTGCCCCTGTGTGCGGTTCGGGTTGTGGCCGGTGGTGGGTGTTGAGCTGGCGCGAGGTGTGCGGGGTTTCCAGGGGTGGTGCCGGTGGGGTGGGGTGCGGAGTCGGCGGGGCGCGGCTTCGTTCCTGTGTTGGTGGGCTGTGGTGTCCCGTGCCCCCGGGTGGGGGAGGGGGGTGCGGTGCGGTATGGTGGTGTTGTGCTGTGTGGTGGCCTTCCCGTTGGGGGGGGGGGGGCCCGTGTCCAGGTCTGGTGGGGTGGGCTGTCGCCGGTGGTTTGTCCTCTGACGGTGTGGGGCAGCCCCGCGTGGTCTCTTGATCGTCCTCCTGGCGTGTTTCAGTACATGGCCCGTGCGGGGTCGGTGTGGCGTGGGGCCTGGGGTCCCCTGGGGCGGGAAGTGCGGGACTGGAGTGTCGCAACCAGGGGGGTGTGGTCGTGTGGTGCTTGGGGGTGTCGGCCCGTTGTTGGGTGGGCCCGGTGGTGTGGGGTATTGCGTTTGCGGGGTCCGCGGGTCGGTGGGTCGCAGCTGCTTGGGCGTGTTGTGGCCCCGGTGCGGTGCCCGCGGGTGGTGAGTGGCGGTGTGTGGCTGGGGTGTATCGTTTCCACGGTGGGGGGGGGGCTATTTGCTCGGGTGTGGGGTGGGCCCGTGGTAGGTTGCCGGCGGGTAGCGGGTGTCGGGGCCGCACTGTGGGTGGGTATTCCGCGGCGTCCCCTTGGTGCGTCCCGTGGTGGCCTCTGGTCGGCTGGCTGAAGGGGGTTTTTTGGGTGTACCGCATCCATGGGGGCACCATTGTGTGTTGGGGCGCCGCAGCGGTGGGTGCGGCGGGTTGTGGGGTTGGGGCTTGTGTCGGTGTCGACCGTGTGTTTGGCGGCGGTGTGTCGTGTGTCGTCCTCGGCGGCTCCTCATGGTGGTCTGTTGTGGTGGTGCCTGGGGGGTGGTCTTGGGCTTTGCGGTTCCTGGGAGGGTGCGGGACATGCGGGGTCGGGTTGACTGTGGGGGGGGGGGGGCGCGTGTGTGGGCTTGCGTGTTTGCCCTCTGCTCCCCCCGTGGTCCCTTCCTCTGCCTGTCCCTTACTCCTCTCTTTTCGTTGGCCTGTGTGGCTTTGTTTTTTTTTTTTTTTTTGGGGGCGCTGGCTGGGGTGCTGTGCGTGGGCGTGGGTGTGTGCCGGTGTCGGCTCCCGGTTCCCAGGGCGCCGGTCCGGGGGGGGCTGACGGCGGGTGGTTGGCGGCAGTGGTGGCGTGGCGCTTGCGTGGGTGGCTGCGGCTCCTGGTTAGTGTCTGGGTGGCGTGGCCGGGCGTGGGCGTGCGTGTGGGTGTGTTCGTGGCGTGGGCTAATGGGGTGGTGGGCAGTGTGGGCGTGGTTGGTTTGTGTGGGTGCCGGGTATGTGTGCGCCGAAGGCGCAGTGGGTTGGGCTGGGGCACCGTGGGCGATGCAATGGGTGGAGGAGATGCTGGTGACGCCTACGGGGGGGTGCTGTAGGCGTCGAAACGGGTCTGTGTTGTTGACGTGGGTGCTTCGGGTGACGCGCCGGGCGGCGACGGGGTTGGTGACGCTGTTGGTGTCATAGGTGACGGGGCGGGCGCTGGGGGGGCCTGCGGCTCCGGTGGTCGCTGTAAGTGGTGCAGTGGGTGGTGGCGCGACTGGTGGTGCCGGCGGTGAGGGTGCTGCCGGTGACGTCGATGGTGAGGGTGCTGCGGGTGATGTCATGGGTGGTGGCGATGTTGATGTGGGTGTTGCAGGTGGTGTGCCGGTTGGTGGCGCCGCTGGTACTGTCCCTACGTGGGGTGTTGCCGGGGGTGCTGTGGGCGAGGGTGACGTAGGCGATGCACTGGGTGACGGTGAGGCCGGTGTGTGCCGTAGGTGACGCGTTGGGAACGGGTGGTGGGGGGCCGGAGGGGGGTTTGCCGTTGATGCAACGGGCGATGGTGGCGTTGGTGCCGCAGGTGGTGGCTTGGATGATGGTGCTGTTGGTGATGCCGACGGGTTGGTTTGTCTGCCTGTCTGCCCGCGGAGTCGGTGCCGGCGTTGGGCGGTTGCCTGTGCGCGTGGTGGTCGGTGCGCCGGGCGCTTGGTGGGCGTGGTCGGGTGCGGGTGTGCGTGTTGGTGTGTATGTGGCGCGGGTTGCGGGGGGTCTGCGGGCGTCAGGTGCGCTGTTGCCGTGCGTGTGGTGGTTTGTGTTGTCTGGTGGAGCGTGGCCGGTGTGTGCGTTGCGTGGGTGTTGTGGGGTCTGGTCGGCGTGGGTGGTGTCGGTGTGGGTGTTTGGGGTTGGGTGCTGGTTGTGGGCGTGTCGTTCGCGCGGTGCAGTCGGGCGTGATGGTGGTGCCGCTGGCGACGTCGATGGTGAGGGTGCTGCAGGTGGTAAGGGTGGGACGGTGGTGTTGGCGGTTTCCGGTGTGGGTGGTGTGGAGTGTGGGGGTGTGGCAGGTGTGGTGCGGGGCGGATGGTGGTGTGCTTGGTGACGGCGTCGCGAGTGCTGCCGGGGGGGAGGGTGTTGTTGGTGATGTTGTGGGCGGCCGGTGGCGGGTGGTGGTGGTGGTTGTGGCTGGACTGCTTGGTGGTTGTGGTGTCGGCGGGTGGCCCTGATGACGGGCCCTGGGTGTGTGGTGGCGGGTGGGCGTGCATGGTGGTGGTGATGGTGTGTCATTGCAGGTGATGTTGGGTGTGGTACCGTTGGGCGTGTGGTTTGCGTTAACTGAGCACTCACCCCTCCGGGTGGCGCGGGCCCGGTGGTCCGGTAGCCCGTCCGGCAGGTGGCGCCGGGTGCTCACGCGTCCCTCCGGACGGCGGCTGTTCCGTAGCCGGCAGGGGCTGGGTTCACTGCCGGGCGCACACACGTCCGTCCGGACGGCGGCTGTTTCGTAGCCGGCAGGGGGTGGGTTCACCGCCGGGCGCACACACGTCCATCCGGACGGCGGCTGTTTCGTAGCCGGCAGGGGCTGGGTTCACTGCCGGGCGCACACACGTCCATCCGGACGGCGGCTGTCGCGCTGTGGGGACTGCGGGGCTTGGACTTGTTTATGGCGGCTCGTTCGTCGTCGGGTGTGGGTGTTTGCCGTGGTGGTGTCGTGTTTTTGTGCCGTGGTGCGTGCTGGCGTGCGGTGCTGCGTGTGTGCCCTGCTTGGCCTGTGTGTGGCGCGCGCTCCTTGCCCGGGCGTGCTGCTGCGCAGGCGCGGGGACACACCCTCTCTCTGGCGGGCCCGTTTGGCTCCATGGCGGGCCCTGTTGGCGCCCGGCTGTGGCCCGGCGCGCGGCAGTGGGGTGTGTGCACGTTGGGGGGGGGGGGGGTTCGGACCCCTCCTCTCGCTTTCCCCGCCTTGTCCCTCTATCCCTCTTCGCCGGCCTGCCCTGCCTGCCCACCCTCCTCGTACCCGCTGGGTTGGCCTTGGCCGGTCGGTTGGTCCTGGCGGTCTGACATGGTGTTTCTTTCCTGCAGGGCGGCGTGCACTGGGTTCGTTTTGGGGGCGGGTTGCTTGTGTGGTGTGCCGCGCCGCTTGGCTCCTGTTCACCGGTGTGCACGCTCCGTGTGTGCTGTTGTGTGTACGGTGTCCTGGGCCCCCCGGCTCCTGTTCACCGGTGTGCACGCCCTGCGTGTGGTGTCGCGTGTACGGCGTCCTGGGCCTCCCGGCTCCTGTTCACCGGTGTGCACGTTCTTTGTGTGGCGTTGCGTGTACGGTGTCCTGGGCCTCCCGGCTCCTGTTCACCGGTGTGCACGCTCTGTGCGTGGTGTTGCGCGTACGGTGTCCTGGGCCTCCCGGCTCCTGTTCACCGGCGCGCACGCCCTGCGTGTGGTGGTGTGTGTACGGTGTCCTGGGCCTCCCGGCTCCTGTTCACTGGTGCGCACCCTCTGCGTGTGGTGTTGCGTGTAGGGCGTCCTGGGCCTCCCGGCTCCTGTTCACCGGTGTGCACGCTCTGTGTGTGGTGTTGCGTGTACGGCGTCCTGGGCCTCCCGGCTCCTGTTCGTCGGTGTGCACGCCCTGTGTGTGGTGTTGCGTGTACGGTGTCCTGGGCTCCCCGGCTCCTGTTCACCGGTGCGCACGCCCTGCGTGTGGTGTCGTGTGTACGGTGTCCTGGGCCTCCCGGCTCCTGTTCACCGGTGTGCACGCCCTGTGCGTGGTGTTGCGCGTACGGTGTCCTGGGCCTCCCGGCTCCTGTTCACCGGTGCGCACGCCCTGTGTGTGGTGTTGTGTGTACGGTGTCCTGGGCCTCCCGGCTCCTGTTCACCGGTGCGCACGCTCTGCGTGTGGTGTTGCGTGTACGGCGTCCTGGGCCTCCTGGCTCCTGTTCACCGCTGTGCACGCTCTGTGTGTGGTGTTGCGTGTACGGCGTCCTGGGCCTCCCGGCTCCTGTTCACCGGTGTGCACGCCCTGTGTGTGGTGTTGCGCGTATGGTGTCCTGGGCTCCCTGGCTCCTGTTCACCGGTGCGCACGCCCTGCGTGTGGTGTTGTGTGTACGGTGTCCTGGGCCTCTCGGCTCCTGTTCACCGGTGTGTACGCTCTGTGTGTGGTGTTGCGTGTACGGTGTCCTGGGCCTCCCCGCTCCCGTTCACCGGTGTGCACGCCCTGTGTGTGGTGTTGCGCGTACGGTGTCCTGGGCTCCCTGGCTCCTGTTCACCGGTGCGCACGCCCTGCGTGTGGTGTTGTGTGTACGGGGTCCTGGGCCTCTCGGCTCCTGTTCACCGGTGTGTACGCTCTGTGTGTGGTGTTGCGTGTACGGTGTCCTGGGCCTCCCCGCTCCCGTTCACCGGTGTGCACGCCCTGTGCGTGGTGTTGCGCGTACGGTGTCCTGGGCCTCCCGGCTCCTGTTCACCGGTGTGCACGCTCTGCGCATGGTGTTGCGTGTGCCGTTTAGCCCTTTTGCGCTCGTGTGGTGCGTGTTGTGTTGTGCGTGTGGTGTCCTGGGACACTTGGTTCGTGTTCTCCGGTGTCGCGGTGTGTTGCGGTGTGTGTGGTGTCCGGTGTGCGGTGTTGCGTGTGCGGTGTCCTTGGCCTCCCGGCCCCTGTTCACCGGTGCGCGTGCTCGGTGTGTTGCGTGGTGTGTGCGGTGTGGGTGTGGGTGCATGCTCGCGTGTGCCATACCGTGGCCGCGTCGTTGTGGTCCCTTTTTTTTGCGGAAACATTTTTCTTTACACATTGCTTCCTATGGCGTCTGATTTATTCTTCCCGTCTTGGACTCTTTGATTTTGGCACCCCCAAGAGTAAGCGTGTCTTAATACATGCATGGCGGTGTATGCTATTTACGCGTTGGTTTGCGGACTCTTTGCATTTTGCGACGCCGAAGAGTAGGCGTGTTTGTTTAATGCATTCATGCTATGCCCCTTATTCTTCATGTCTTGGACTCTTTGTTTTTTGCGACGCCCAAGAGTAAGCGTGTCTTAATGCTTGCATGGCGGCATATGCTACTTAACCGTTGGTTTGCGGACTCTTTGTATTTTGCGACGCCCAAGAGTAGGCGTGTTCGTTTAATGCATTCATGCTATGCTACTTATTCTTTATGTCTTGGACTCTTTGTTTTTTGCGACGCCCAAGAGTAAGCGTGTCTTAATGGGCTCAAAGGTGGGTGGGGAGGTACATGGAGAAGGACAAAGGAAGAGGAAGCGTGCAAGTCGGAGGGTGTGGCGTGTTAGTTATCCATTTCCTCGGTGTTTACGCGCCGCTCGTGAAGCGTTTTTCTTTACCCATACGGCGTGTTAGGGGGCGGGAGGCACGGTTTGTGGACTCTTTGTTTTTTGCGACGCCCAAGAGTAAGCGTGTCTTAATGCATGCATGGCGGTACAAGGTACTTACTCGTTGTACCTTGGGACTCCCACGCTACTTATTCCCTTTGTCTTGGACTCTTTGTTTTATGCGACGCCCAAGAGTAAGCGTGTCTTAATGCATGCATGGCGGCATGTGCCACTCACTCTTTCGTTGGTGTTGGGGCGCGCACAAGTCCCCTACTCCTATTGCATGCACTTTGCTAAGTGATTTGGGGAACGCAACGTTCCGCTTTCCCGTCTTGGCGTCTCTTTTGTGCTACAAAAAAAGGGGGGTTGGTGTGTAAGAGCGGTTGTCATGGTTGCCCCGCATTGCACCGCAGGACAGGACCGTTAGCCCCCCATGACAACCACTCCCTGGCCGAAGGCCATCGTTTTGGCCCTACTCTCGCCTCTAATCTTCTTCTTTGTTGTTGGAGCGCGCACAAGTCCCTAGCGCCTAGGGCACGCACTTTGCTAGGTGTTTTGGGGCATGCAACGCTCAACTTCGTCGCCGTCGCGACTCTGTTGTTCTGCTTTTTCCGTGAGTGTCCTAAATTTTGCGACCTCGCCAAACAGCGGCGTAAAATGTTTTTGGGGGTTTCTGAGGTCGGAAAAATCGATTTTGCGCTTTATTTTTGCTGGTTGTGCGTCTTTTTCATATTTTTTTCTATTCTTCTGCTGCGATCGCGCGATTGCTGTGGAAACCACCCAAGAACCAGGAAGGGGCGGGAGCGGGGACCAAGGCACGGAGGAAAAGGGCACCACGGCAGGCGCCACGACCCACACTCAGGAAGGGCATACCACGACGGGGGGACCAGCGCCGCCCCACCCCCACCAAACACCCCACGACACCCGGGGCCGCACCCCCCAACACACACCACCGAAGCAAGCATCGGACGCCGTGCGGATCACACCAGCGCACACCCACCAGCGACCGGAAACCACACAGAGAATGGAGGTCACACCTACACGGGGAGAACGGGCCACACCCACAGAGGAAGCCGCAGGGAACGCCGCCGCACGGCGCACCACCACGCCCTCACCGCCAGGCGACAACCCCGGCCGCCACAAGGGCCAACTCACAGGCACCGGAAGAGGACGAAGGCACGGCCACCGCGACCAGGACTAGGGACCGAAACCCCCAGAGGACACGGGACCAAGGCACAGGCCCCCAGGGAGGGCAACCCCACGGACCGTTACGCGATCGACCTACCCCACCCACCAGCCCGAGCGGCACGCCCAAGCCCCCACAGCACGGACCCAGCGAAACATCCACACCTAACCGCACCCCCCAGCCACCAGCCAGCCACACTCCGGCCCGCACTCCGCACCACAACACAGGCCAGGCTGACCTCCACTGACCCACCGCGGCACCACGGGAGACCACGGCACAACGCACCACAGCGCTCCACAGTGCAACGCGCCACAGCACAACGCAACGCGACGCGGCACAGAGCGGCACAACACGACACAACTGACCCTAACCTGAAGGACTAACCGAAGCCAGCCACCGCACACCCTGGAAGGCGCGGCACCAGCACGCCACACACCAGCACCACAGGCCACACACGGGGCGACAGCGCGCCTGGCAACTACGGTGGCGGACCACCCAGAAGATTAAAACCGGCACCGCAGAGGGGAAAGGACACGAACAACCCGGGCTTCCTAACCCAGAACCACAAGCAGCCGCCTGGCGCAGCCGCCCAGCCGGCAGAGCCAGGACCTAACCCGGCAAGAAGGGGCGCCGAGCCCCCCATGTACATAGCCCACCCGACCCATGGGGCCGGAACGCGGCCAAACAGAACGCAACTGAAAACAGCAGCCCGGAAGACAACACTGAATGCAGGCCAGTGCGTGCACCAGCCCAGGGAAGGCACAGGGAGGAACAGGCAACCCCCCCCCCCAAAAAAAAAACGGAGGGGGGAGGGGGAAAAGGCGCGAAAACAGCCCACAGCCGCCAAACCGCCCGCCAACACCACCAGAGGCAGCCAAACCCGCCCCCCAGAAGGCACCGAAGACAGGACCCCCAAAGAGGCACAGGGGGACCACCCACCCAAAACCGGCAACACCAAGGCAGAGACAGCGGCCGTCCGGGAAAAGGGACACCGAAACTAGCAGAAAAAAAAAGAGAGCCAGCAGCCCAGCCCGAAAGAAAGGGGACGGGGGGACAGGGACCACAAGGCCCGGGACAGGAACACCCAGAAAAAAAAAACAAAAAAAACAAAAGCGCAAAAAACACACCCCGACAACCTAGCCAAGAAGGGCTGGGCACAGCCGAGGACCGGGCCCAGCACACACGCCCACACCGCACGTTACTGCCATGTCTTTCTTGGAGGGCTTGATCCAGGCTAAGCCCCCCTTAGAACCCTTTTGTTGATGCTAAGACTAACTTAAGTATTTTTATCAGTGTTTTGAAGCTTTTGGTACACTTTCTCAAAGTTACTAGGGTTGTAACCCTAGCCCCCCATGAAGTTCACCCCTACCACTCAACTGAGCGGGGGTACCTTCCTTCATGGAGGATATACCGAAATAAGATAGGTATTTCATGCTTGAGGCCTTGGAGGTTAAGCCTAGTGGTCTCCCACCCCAAGACCCCTATACTCAATTGTTTCTACCACTTATTGTGGTCCTACTTTTTAACTGTTTCTGAATTCAGTTGCTTGGCGTAGTCATTTTCTGTGTTGGCCTGACATCTATGCCCCACATTCCTAACCTGCACCATTTCACCCAAAAGAGTGCACATGAAGTGCCTATTGCTATCTTGGAGGCCTGAGTCAGACCAATTTTCATATGAAATCTTTTGTATTATCCATTTGTGATTGAATCTTTGTGTATAAACCTGCAATGTCTATCTGCAGCCCTTCTTTGTTACACTGGATTCCAAAACCAATCATTGATTCGATCCACATCCTGTTCTTGCTCTACTTGCTGCTTTGGTTTGGGTTTTCAACTTCAAAACCTGCAGGATTTCATCAAAATATCTAGGGCATAAAGCAAGGACATCTTTCTGGTAGCAGAGGCAGTCCCTTATCACCTTTTGAACCGACCCTGAGAAGAAGTGCAGCACACAAAGCTCAACAACAAGTTCATCATGTCCACTCCAAGCGTCAGGACCTGGCCCATAAGAACTGTCCAAGTACAAATGGGCAGCATGGCCCACCCAATGAGTGAACCACCTTACCGAGCTCCACAACATCTCAGTGGCGCATCTGGGTCCCAAGGAGATCCAGAACGCAGAAGGGCGGAAGAAAACACAATCCTTACCACCGAGGCCTTAGCGGCCCACGGTGGAGACAGCCTCTCTCATCTCCACAGGCGCGTAGCAGCCTCAGTTTCCCGATCCGCCTGTCCGGCTTCATCCTCAACAGCGATTGGAGGCCCTGAGGAATACGAGGAGCTGAGGAAGAAGATGGATGAATACATCCTCCATGGGGAGTACTACAAATCCATCCGTGGAGAAGATGGGGAGGAGCCGTTGGCAGTACACGGATCCAGACCACGTACGGACCTAGGGTCCTACACGCACTCTGGCCCGCCGTCCGACAGAGCCGAGACAGCATCCCTGCCAAGACGACCGAGACCCGAGTATCCAAGAGCATGTTGTCCAACCGCAGGGCTCCCGAAGTGGGCCCGACTAGAGTTGAGGAACAACATCATCCAACGCCAACCTACGGTGCCCTGCATCATACGGCCGAACTGTTGGCCAAACTTCTGTCTGGATCAGAAGATCCAGATGTGACGGCCCTATCGGAGGCCATTAAGGCGAAACTGGGTATTACAGATTCCTTACCCAAGCCAGAGTTGTCCTCCCCCTCTCCCGGACTGAGTACTCTAGCCGAAGATCTTAAGAGATCAAGGGTCTCAAGGCTGTTGCCTAAGGTCACCTGCCCCAGCCCCTTTCACCCCCGTGCCAGGACAGTGCCCATGGCTGAACTACAGGACGTGCCTGTCACAGAGACTGAGAAAAGAGGGCTGTCAGCCCTGGCACCTCTTGCCGGCGTATCGCCTTCAGGCCTAACTCCGGGGGGTGGGAAGATGGGCAGACCTGTTGCCCAGTCGAACATCCAGCTGGAACTGCCGGAGTTCGACCCCAAAAAACTGCCCGAATGGGCAGAAGAATTTGCTGAGTTCCTTTTGCTAACTGGCCAATCCCATGTGGATGTGGCCACCAAATGCTCACTGCTGAAACGCTCATGCAAAAATAAATTTTTGCAAAAACAGGTGAAACAGATTGTGAAAACCTGTTCCAGCCGGGCAGAGGTACTCCTGAGGTTGGAGAAAACATTCCCAGTCTATGAGACTGACCTCAGTGTGCGCACACGGATAGAGGAGCTACCTATGCTCCCTGAGTTTCCATCCGCTGCACGAATCTCTGAATACGTGTGCGACTTGGAGTACCTGTTTTCGCGGATGAACATGGGCTCCTAAGCAGCCACTGAGCCCCACCTGTGGCTCATGAGTAAGATCCCCCAACGTACGTGGGATGATTGCCGCTCTACCTCTGAGAGGAAGAGCAGGACCCACTCGTACGATGAACTGGTGGACCTCTTGATTGAGCTAGCTCTTGAGAGAAAGAATGACTCCCACATGGAGAAATTCCTCAAGAAGCATTTGGGTCGAGGTGGTACCCCTACCCCCGAGCGTGGTGAAGGGAAAGGGCCTAAAAGTCCCACTAACCCCAACCAGGGAGGTGGTAAAGGGAGGGGTAACCTACGTGCCATGAATGAGGTTAAACCTGATGCAGGTACACCCCCCCTGTTCTACTGCAAACCTGTCAATGACAAGGGGGGGCCTTGTCATGCCTCTGACTGCGATCACCGCAGAAGCTGTATGCTGCAGATGAAACGACAGCAGCATACCAAGGATGGGAAACCTGTGACCCATCAGGACCATTTCAGGTGTACCATCACCTGTGGCTATTGTGGCAAACGTCGTCACTACGAGGACGAATGCCACATAAAGAAACGCGAGAGTGATAAACTCAAGCGTCAGGAGGCCGAACGCCAGAAGACTCAAACACCCACCAGAAATCCCCCGAATGGGGATAAAGGTGGTAAAGGAGGTGGCAAGGGGGGTGGCAAAAATGGACCCCCTAACCCCCAGAGGCACTCATCAGCACCCGTTGCTACACCCACTCCTGCTGCTACACCCGCTCCTGCCGCAGGTGATTCTAAGAAGCGCCCCCAGGGGGATAACGCTATCCCTGAGGGGAATAACTCCAAGAAGAGGCGCTTGGCCTGGATGGTCAGGTCCCTCATTGCTGCAGGGGTGGATGTCAAGTTCCCTGATGAAGAGTAGGGGGGCGGCTCCGAAGAGGAGGACTTGGTTTTCTGGATCCTCGTGAAAATCGGGGATCAAGTTTTTCAAGCGGTGCTTGACACCGGTGCACCACTTTCCATAGTGGCCCGGCGCCTGCTAAAGACTTTCAAGAAAACTAAGACCGTGGCCATAAGAGTAGGGGATGGGCGTACCATCCATTCCTTGGGGGGGGTCGATGTGACTATATGCCTGGGCGACGAAACCGTGACCCAACACTGCAGACTGCTGGACACCGACGCCTTTGACATCGTCATTGGTACCGACTTCCTACGAAGAAACCCCCAGGTAAAAATGCTGTCTCTCCAGCGCCCCTATTCTTTGCACTGCGACTTTGGCAGTGGGCTATTCTCCGTACCTTTGGAGCTGTCAGGACGAAAAGAGTCTGGGCTGCGCTACGCATCCAAGACTAACTATCGTACTGAAAACTACCAATTGGCCCGTCACATTCTTGAAAATTGACTGGTGGCCCTTCAGGTAAACCTGGATGAGATCCAGGTGGAATTGTTTGCAAGCCAACAACAGCACATCATGCAGTTGTACTGCTCGAAACAACTGAACAATGCTTTCCGTTTCTTCTGGAAAGCTATGGGCCTAGCGTATGCTAACCCTCTCTTCTCCCTGCTCGCGAAGGTTCTAACCCAAATTGCTTATGAGGGAGGAAGGGTTGTCATGTGCACCCCTGACTGGGGCTGCTCTGGTGAACATGCTTACTGGCGCCGTATGCTAGATCGAATGACCGTGGAAAGAGTGCAACTCCCCGACGGCCCCACCTATGTGCCTGAGGACTCAGACACAGCTATGCAGGCCCCTGAGTGGGCCAGTTTCCTGTCCATCGTCAATGGATCTCTCAATCCTGTACCCCTGTGTGACCTAGACCAGGTGCTACTGAAAGAGGTCATGGCCAAAAATAGTGGCCTGACCCTTTTTGATCTCAAAAATCGATTTTCTTAGCACCTATCTGCCACACTTACAGGGTGTGAGTCTCCCGAGGACTATCTGGAACGTGCAGCTGTAAAAGAGGATGCTGACGACCAACTGTCTGAGATCGCCAGCACTATCCCTCCTGTTGATCCCAGCTGTGTTGACCTAAAACATAGTGCCTTCCTAGCCCAGCTGTTGCTAGAGGAGGTAGATCTAGAGTCAACCTCTGAACCCGCTTCCCCTGTTGGGAAGCCAGTGCTACACATGCAGCCTATGCACACAGGTGAACCCGTGGCCCGGAATGCTGATGCTCTGGCGCGGCCTGCTGCAAATAACATGCCATTGTCTGAGCATGACACTCAGGAACTCCGGCGGCTGTTGAACCTGAAGGCCGAAGGTATTGAGCGCCAAGAGCGGCTGCAATACCTCAGACAGACCTGGAAATCCTCCATCTGGTCTGAGGAGGACGATGATTCCTATACGCTGCCTGATCCTGAGATACTGCTAGTGTATTCTCTGCACTATGGGCAGCAATGTTCCCCTGAGTGGGACTATGGTTCTGTGCCTGCCGAAACTGCTGATCGGCAGAAAAAGAAAGAACATGGAAAGAGCAACCTCCATGCTGAGGAGGATTTCCTTCAGAAACTCGAGAATCTTAACCTTGACCCCCGCCTGAAGAAACTGCTGATAACCTATGAGGAGGTGTTTGACGCCTTGCCGCCTCCCCTCTCTTGTAAAAAACTGGTCCAGATGGACCTGAAACTGAAACCTGAATTTGAAAAGACGCGAGTGAGGCGTCGTCCCTATCCCGCTCCACAGAAATGGGTTGAGGAAATCGAGCGCCAGATCCAGGAATGTATTGATGCTGGCCTTGTTGAAGAATATAAGCAGGGGGACTACCCCCATCACTGCAGTCCCTGTTTCCTGGTTGCCAAACCAGGGTCGACTGCCCTACGACTGGTTGTAGACTATGGTGAGGTCAACAAGAAAACCCAGAACCATTCAGGAAGTATTCCTAACATGGAAAATACCCTGGAGCGTATTGCCAAATGCAGGTACAAGACCAAAATGGACAAACGCTCTGGTTTGTGGCAGGTGGACCTAACCGCCGCAGCTCAGGAGCTGCTGGCTTTTATAACCCCTAAGGGCCGTGTCTTTAAGTGGAAGGTTATGCCTTTCGGGCTGGCTAATGCCCCAGCGCTCTTCCAGGAGCTAATGAACAAAATTTTGTACATACTGAGGCGCAGGCCTCTAGTACAGGAGTTAATTTCTCGGGGTGCAGAAATGGAGGCTCACATCGACGACGTGAGTTTGGGTACGAATACCAAAGAGGACCATGTCCTTCTCCTCCGTGAATTTTTCATTGTCTGTCAAGAAAACCATCTCCGAATCAAACTCGAAAAATGTGAGTTTATGAAAGAGGAGATGGAGTATTTGGGTTTCGACGTGGGGTATGGCTGGTGGAAACCAGCCGCGTCTAAGATGCAGCCCCTACAAGACATGCAGATTCGCGATGACCCTAAGAAGGGTCTGCACGACGTGAGGAGTTTTGTGGGCGCCTGTAATTTCTTTCGGCGTCACATCCACAATTTTACTTACTCCTCTGCCCCCCTCACTGACCTAATCAAGAACACTACTCCCTGGAGGTGGACCACCAGAGAGGAAGAGTGTTTCCAGGAGTTGAAGAAGAAGATTGCCTCCTCCAACTGCCTGGGAGTACCCCGCCCTGAGGGCGAGATAGTCCTGATCACTGATGCCAGTGATGAAGGGGGGGGTGGTACAATCTACCAATGGCAGGAGCTTAACCCCGCTGAACTAACCCACTGCCATTATCGTACCAGTGGACTGAACCGTGATGGTTCGTTGAAACATGACTATCCTACCAGTGAGTGGCGACTGGTGCCACTGGGACACTGGAATTGGAAATGGAACCAAGCGCGTTCCAATTACAGCACCTATGACCAGGAACTCCTGGCCGGTATGTTGGTGCTTTCGTCACAATCCTGACTCCTGGCATCTAACCCTATTGTCTGGCTGTGTGACCAGGAGCCTGTGAAGTCTTTTCAGAAGGGCCCACCACCAGAGAAAGCAAAGCTAAAACGGTGGTGGACTTACCTGAGCCAGTTCAGGCTGACAGTGCATCATATCCCCGGGATAAAGAATGAACTGTCTGACTATATATCGCGCAACAACTTCGATGCGCTTATCCGTGAGAGCTCTGAGGCGCTCGCCAGAGAGGGTTTCCAGCGTATGGATGTCCAGCTTGACCTGTCCATGCGCACTGCTGGAATCCTGGAGGGTTGGAGTCTAACCGACTATCAGTCAGAGTATGAAGAAATTCTTCAAACCCTGAGCACTGGTCTCAAACCCCGTGTCATTGACGGGCACCAGTGGTATAAAAACAATCAGTACCTCTTCTACGAGGACCGAATTGTGGTGCCTGAGGCACGACTTGATGGGTGCCTACAGTGGTCTCATCTCAGTTCTGGTCACACTGGCGCTAATCGCTCAGTGGACTTCTTCCGTGAGTGTTTCTACTCCAGTCTAACCCTGACTGAACTGAGGTCGCGTATGCAGACCATTGTGGATGCTTGTGGCTGTCATGCCAGCAAGCAGAGCGACAGTAGGGATAGGGGCCTGATCTCCAGCTTACCCATACCCTATTGTGCTAACTCTCTTCTCTACGTGGATTTCATCCACGGCCTACCACGCTTCGGCGGCTATGATACCTGCCTAGTGGTCACCTGTGGCCTATCTCGCTTCACCCGTGTGTTCCCTTGCAACAAGAAAATCACAGGTGAGCAGACTGTGAAAATGTTGGTCGAACAATGGTTCGAACCCTATGGAGCACCTAAGCAGGTGCACTCTGATGAGGATGTACGCATCCGCAGTGACACTGGGTGGTACAAACGAGTGCTAAATGCCCTCAACGTGGAGGTAACCACAGGTGTGCCCTATACCCACACGTCTAACCCTCTCTGTGAAAGACAGAACCGTGTGGTGGAGCAAAACTTAAGAATCTTGATGAAACAGGAGCGTACCAAAGACTGGGTACGCCTGGTGCCCTGGGCAGTGCTGACCATGAACTCACAGCGGAGCTCTTCTACGGGTTTCACCCCCCACGAACTGTTCCATGGAGGACGACCTGCTTGGTTCTTCAAAACCCCCTTTGCTGAGGACTTCAAGAGCCCTGTGGGAGATTGGCTGGAACACAAGCAGTCTCTGGCTAACCAGGCTGGGACTAACCTGAGACACATTTGTGACCGTGAACTGAGCCAGCGGAACCGCCTACGGCGACCTGCCAGCTTCAAGGTTGGTGACCTTGTTTTGGTACACCATTCACGCCTACCCTCCTGACCACGTAACTGCCTACAGGACCCTTATTTTGGACCCTATCGTATCATCAGGATAGATGGATCCAGGATCCATGTCAGGAGCAGTCCACGTCTAGGTGGTGAACTGCTATGTGCACCTAAACAGTTGAGGCACTATCACTCCCCTGACGTCTTGTCTTGGGATGAGTGGCGCCTCAGCGACAGTGAGGTCGAGCTTATAGACCTAGAGAACGCTGCCAGTCCAGAGGAGGCAGACAAACTCGAAGAGATGACTGCCGATGAGATGGCAGTTGATCGTTACTACGTGGTTGCAGGTATTGCTCGCCACGAGTATGAACAGGGCTGAAAATTCCTAACCCTGTGGGATGGCTATGGGTTATCTGAGGCGACCTGGGAACCTATGTCAGCCTTCATACAACCAGACGGGAGTATCGACCCCATCTTCTGCACCTACCTGGTTGAGAACAACGAGGGGCAGCTCCTAACCCGTGCTGAGACTATATCCCAGCGTAGAAAGTGAAACTAATTTCCCTGTGTCAGTCTACTGACAGGTGTACTGAGCACTGCACTGACCCTGTCTGTGCCCTGCAGACCCATGCCGATGGTTTCCAGCGTGGGCCAGGTGGCCGCTTATCAGGATTGCAGCCACCCAGCGAGTGTATGCCTTGTTGACCATGTGTTGCATGGGGACTGCCCCAATGTAATGACCTTGGGGAGCCAACGAAGAACGGTGGCTTACTACACCAGGGGGGAATGACAAGCAAGGTGTTATGAGGCAAGGTGTGCCTTCCCTCCTTGGGGACAAGCGAGCCCACAGTTAGGACCCCTGACTGGTCCAGACCCGTGGGGTTCTACCCTTCCTTACAGGGTTTACCATACCCCTATGTGTGCTACGTATGTCTGTGTGTGTCTCACTTCTCTCCCCGGTGTGGCTCCCGGAGACCGGGCTTCGCTGACGTCGG
This sequence comes from Eutreptiella sp. 'Long Island Sound 2002', assembly GCA_964036045.1. Classification (NCBI taxonomy): domain Eukaryota; phylum Euglenozoa; class Euglenophyceae; order Eutreptiales; family Eutreptiaceae; genus Eutreptiella; species Eutreptiella sp. 'Long Island Sound 2002'. Next base: position 30,696,095 of record OZ038401.1, on the reverse strand, counting down.
ACCGAAGGTCCTAATCAGGTACTATTACCACTCCTATGGCGCCCAATTTCTGTGCTGGCGCCTATCCTTGGGGGAAGACGGCAAAAGCCCTACCTACTAGGGGGGAGGGGTGGCCAAGTGTGCTAAGGGCATACAAAACGCCCATTTTTGCTACAGGCCAAAAGCTAACTCACTCCCCTGCCCACGAGGAAAAACACGCGGGACAGGAGACACCACTACACTACACTCACTAACGCCAGCACCGGCCTTCGAAGGCAGTGTGAGCACACATCACCTGCACTCAACCCCTGCCAGGCCTGCTGACCCTAACCCCTACACACGCTACTTGGTGTTGCTGTCAATGATGTCTCGGGTCCTAATGACCCTCCTGTGAGGAAGACAAGAGAACACAGCGCTGCTAAGCAACTGTGGCCTAACAGGGACGTCACAACATGTTTCCCTGCTAGGGCTTGGAGGGAAGGGGTGCTCTTGTTGCGTGCACAACGCAGATGTCGATGGAGTCGAACTGCCCTCGCCACTCCTGGCTGAGGCACAGTCAATTGATTGTGTGATCAGCGCCCCTGTTTGGCTGGGGCACAAAAAAGGGATAGCCGCCGAAGGCAGCTGCTGCGTGCACCAATCAACCTGAACCTCTCCCACCTGTACAACAGAGGCAAATGAAGGGGTGTTTGCGGCTGAGGAACCAAGCCACACTCCACGTATTATACGCTTCTCAGTGTGACCTATAATACACTGTCCTCAAACACGCCCTGTCAAGCAAGCAAGCGTTAAGAGACTCCTCAGGTTCTCTTAAAGAACGTACCGAGGAGCCCCTGGGTAACCTAAACAAGGTTTACCGTGCGCATTTCGCGTGGCCTACCCTTTAATGCATCGTGTGCACGCAGGGAAGGGAGACGGAACCATAACCACAGTAACTCAACCAGGAGGTGAGCTCCTCCTGGGCTAACCTGCCTTACTCACCATGCATCGTGTGAATGCCGAAGGGAGCGAACGCAAAACAACCCTATTGCGAGTTACAAACAAGCCTAAGCGTTTTAAGGAACCCTACTGTAAGGCTACGGCTACACACGAGCAAACACTTTCTTTTCTAACCTGTGAAGAGAGAACAAGGATGAATTGGGGTACAGGGAAAGCGTCACAGCGTGTGAATGCCTCAATTAGGCACATGCATCGCGAGCACAGCGCATATTCTAACCCTACGTGCGCGCTGCGCGCTCCATTCGCATCACATACCTTTCATTCCTGTTTTGACCTGTGCAGGGCAAAGGAGATGAACGCCCGAACCCCGAAGGAACACAGCGTTGACAACCCTGACGTTTTAACGAAACAACCAACACGAATGCAATGCATGCGTGTGAGATGACACTGGCATACCTGAGAGGTGGGTTGTCCACCTGCTCTGTGGTGTGGGTTCAGTTTGAATACTTTTCCCTAAACTTTATAAAATTTTTGATCCAACTTTGCAAAAATTTCCTTTAGAACTTTAAAAACTACGGCTCATACCTTCTTTTTCAAAAGCCGTTTACGCTTGCGCAACCTTGTTTTTGAAGTCCGCTTCCTTTGCGCTTGTCTGCGACTTTGAGTTTGGTGTAAAAATGACAATTTCTCACGTCGTTTCGTCACTTTTTAGCAATTTGACCTGTTGCATCGCTACCCCTTCGCTAAACCGCAGGAATCACTCCCTGTTGGTTACATTTTCTATTTTTTCCAGCTCCTGGAGATTTGTGTCCTCCATTGGGAGTATTGCTCCGCCCTGGCCCTTGGTCAGGACGCTTACTGAAACGCTGTTTATACAGCAATCGCCGTCCGCATTAGAGCGTTTGACTGTACCCTAGTGGGCAAGCATTTGTGCTCTAGGCAGGGAGTCCTGGGTTCAAACCCCACTACCCCCAAAATTTTTTTCCAAAAGTTTTCGTCGCACGCCGGCGACTTTTGAGGAGTGCCACATCGAAGGGACATCATTCACGGTACATTACACTGTTTTTCAAGGGTACCTACAGTGTAATAGGTTTCTATGAACTGATGAGGATGTTTTTGGTTAGTTTAACGCATTTTCTGAGGTAATTTTGGGAACATCTGAGCCTTTTTCCTTGGTCCTACTAGCTTAGCTAACTAGTATTCCAGGGGGGAGTAAGAAAAGGTTACTGCCATGTCTTTCTTGGAGGGCTTGATCCAGGCTAAGCCCCCCTTAGAACCCTTTTGTTGATGCTAAGACTAACTTAAGTATTTTTATCAGTGTTTTGAAGCTTTTGGTACACTTTCTCAAAGTTACTAGGGTTGTAACCCTAGCCCCCCATGAAGTTCACCCCTACCACTCAACTGAGCGGAGGTACCTTCCTTCATGGAGGATATACCGAAATAAGATAGGCATTTCATGCTTGAGGCCTTGGAGGTTAAGCCTAGTGGTCTCCCACCCCAAGACCCCTATACTCAATTGTTTCTACCACTTATTGTGGTCCTACTTTTTAACTGTTTCTGAATTCAGTTGCTTGGCCAAGTCATTTTCTGTGTTGGCCTGACATCTATGCCCCACATTCCTAACCTGCACCATTTCACCCAAAAGAGTGCACATGAAGTGCCTATTGCTATCTTGGAGGCCTGAGTCAGACCAATTTTCATATGAAATCTTTTGTATTATCCATTTGTGATTGAATACTTGTGTATAAACCTGCAATGTCTATCTGCAGCCCTTCTTTGTTACACTGGATTCCAAAACCAATCATTGATTCGATCCACATCCTGTTCTTGCTCTACTTGCTGCTTTGGTTTGGGTTTTCAACTTCAAAACCTGCAGGATTTCATCAAAATATCTAGGGCATAAATCAAGGACATCTTTCTACTTCGCAGCACCTATGGTCAACTTGAAGCCAAGTTTAAGTAGCTACAAGTTGAGTTTTGGGGTTTTTGAGGGAGTTATTCCCAGGGCACCAACTTGACTTGAACTAGTGGTCTACATGGTGAGGCAAACACGCAAAGCAACACGTTAGAAGTCTGGACGCGCCGTTGTACACGTGCAGCGAGGAGCTGAGTCCTCATGCCCTGCCATTTGTTTTATGACAGGCTGATTCATGTGGCTGGATTGGGGCAACCTAGTACATTTATGATGTGGGATCTGGAGCTCAAGTTCATATGCTGGAGTTTCATGACTGCAAGTGCAGGCCCCTAGCGACACCTACGACCACCTGACAGCTGACGTACTGGCCTGATATCTAGGGTGCCTACTCCACTGAATTTATGGCTCAATTACTGTGTTCATCTGCCCAGATTGATTGGATTTGGTGACATTTATTGGGTCAAGCGTCTGGATCAGAGTTGGATTTCTGACTACTACGACCATGAACATCGTTCACGACTACGAGAGCGTACGAGGACGGCACTAGAGTATCCAGAGACCGTTTGAAGGACTCATCTTGGTCTACACTTGGTCATTTATGGTTGGTTCTACTCCCAATTTTTAGTAAGATTGGACCCCATTGACGCCGGATTGAGTTGAGATCTGTTGGTTACGTGGAACATGGGAGTCATTCTTGGACAACGCCTTCACACACAGCGTGGATTCAGGCTGGGAGGGGTGTTAAAAGTCCATGAATGAGCAACAATTTCTCAAAATATTGGTTTCATATGGAGCAGTGGTATTATTCTTTATTGGAGTTTGGTTGGGACATTGGGGGAAAATTTTATCCATGGAGCTTGATCACTTCCAATATGGGTGAAAGACACTGAGTGGCCTAACTTTGATTCAAAAGAGGATTTATCTATTGTATTATATTCCATGAGTTATTGTTTGTTATTCCATTGTTTCTTCTTGGAACACTATTTGTATTATAGCACAACATGGGTGTTGGCCTTTGCTTTATCTATTTTTTTTGGCTAGTCTCATTGAGACTGAGCTGTTCAGTAATCTGCATTTTTCTCCATCATATGGTCGTTTCACAGAAAAAAAATATGATTTTCAGACTCAGCATAAAATACCGCATGTATATAGTGGTCATAAGACTATTTCATTTTTTTGGCCATTTTTGCCCCGTGAGCGCGCCGCTTCCACTATGGGCAGTTCCTACTGAGTTCTGATGTCATCAGGGTATTTCCTACTGAGTTCGGCAAAAATGAATTAATTGTTTCCTGAGCTACAGAAAATTCCTGGAAGACATTTGAAGTGATTTTCTATCATTTTTTATCATGTTAAAACCATTTTTCTTTTGTCTGTTTGACTATCTCTGCACGAAGTCTGATTTCTGAGATATGCCATTTTTGCCCTGATCTGTAGTCACTGTCCACTGTCGCTGAGTGCGGACTGAAGTCCTGAGTGGTCCTTATGCATGCATGAATGCATACGAGCAAACACAAGGCCCAACATCACCCATTGTTTGTCTGTTCATTGTACAGCCCCATCAAGGTCTTCATTATTTTATTGATCCCAGTTCTGCTCGTCTTGGAGTCTTGCCCTCGTTTTATTTTCCACTGAAATCTTTGAGTACCTGAAATGGAGCAGGAGCAAACACCAAAGCAAGTGCAACCAGAGGATACAGAGACTATTCAAATAGAGGAACGAGATGCAAAGCGGGAATTGAACAAAGCTTTATACTATTCTAAACTCGAGATTCCCATGACCCGAATCCCAAGTATCGCTTTAAATCTTGACGTAACATTTAATTATTCCGCTACACGCGCGTCTATCCTACTTTGGACGCCCTCTTGTCGGTGCCTGTTGTCAAACCCCAATTCCCCCTTTTAGGTCAAAGTGAATGTTATGGGCTATCATGCTAAAGTGTTGCGGGGCCACTAAGTGCCCCTGCTTAGTAATTGGTTGTCAGAGATTAACGTCGCGAAGGCGAACAGTGCATGTCGCGATGCAGGCGATTCGGGGCTAAGCTTACGTGTTCCCCTTTGAGATGGGAACAGAATTTAGCAGAACTGCAGCGTTTTTTCAACGTTGTTTATTGCAATTTTTATTATTATATTTGTGGCGGTCATTTACTGTATTGGCAGCGCTGTTGTAAAATGCTTCGCTCAATTTTTGTCGCTCCGCAGGCTTTGAAATGTGCTGAGGACCGTACCAGGTTCTTAAAATCATTTGTGCATGCTGGAACATGCCTGCAGCGACGTGGGAATCACCGGCGCCCCGCGTGGCTAGACTTTCCAGTCACAACGTGGGCGCCAAGGCCAGAGGTGGCGCGAAGCCGCTAAGCTAAGCTTATCAACGAGCCCCCTCGCTCTGGGGCAGCAGGGCCAGAGCATCGTGGGGTATGGACAGCCCTCGCCACCAGTTTTGGACTGGTTGCATCGTGGTTGACATCAAGATGCTGACTACGCCGTGTTGGAGAAAACTTGCTGTTAGCAGAACCTCTTTAACATGGTGTGACCAAAAGTTTGTGCTTCCGTGCTCTGTTGCTGTGGACTTTGGGTTACTGTCGACTGCCTTGTGGTTTTCCAAAAAGTAGATTTGCCTGGGTTTCTCACGTGAAAGCGGCTTCTGCGGATTAACGACAAAAGAAAACAGGGTAAGCAGTGCGGCGGCAAGCTTTTATGGTGATTTCATTATGAAAAGGTCTTCATGAAGGTTAAAGGTAAGACTCGGAGAGCCATCAATGAGCAAGAAGGATCAACAAAGGCTACCAATGAGCAAGAAGGATCATCGAAGAAAGTTTGCCGGCGTGCGCCAGCAAAGAAGACCCCAAGGAACCCGCTTCAAAAGTAATTTAAACCCTTGTTTGCTCCGATTACACTCTCCTCGTAGAGTCAACACTCGAGGGCAGTGATTACACCAAGAGGCTTCGGTTGAAAAGCCTCATGTTATGAATGCTCAGTTTAAAATGGCTGTCACTCTATTGACGCAAGAAGTTTCTATTTACATACATTTTTCCCCCACTAGGTGAAGCATGCTCAACTAGGCCTACCAAGGCCAAAAGCCCATAGACACCTCCGACTTTTCCGCCGCGAGCTAGCATGGATCTCTGTTTCTCGAATCACCCGCATCTAACCTGTAATGAGTTTGATATTTTTTACCCCGTGTGGTTTCCTACACGGATCATCGTCAATGCACCATGCGTGAGTATGCTAATCACTGAATCGTATGAATAGGTGCACGGTAGGCACAAAGCATGACCAATAAAATACCTGAAGTTTTATTCTTTCATTCGCATTCGTTTTTAAGTATGGCGGTGGAATCGCCACATCTCTATTATTATGACGAATTTACATCTACGCTAAAATTTTTAACATACTTGTTTTTTGCTGCTCATTTGGCGAGCTAATTGCAGTTTTATTAGGCTACGTGCAAACGCGCGGCCTTCTTTTGGTATCAATTCTTGAATTTTGCATTTTTTCAAACAATGAGAATTTAGGGAAAATGCGCATGGAATGCGCCTTTGGATTCTGACCAGGTATGCCTTTTCAAAAAAGTCCTGCGCCGTGTTTTGACGGATTTGTTCTGAACGAAGATCGTTTGCGTAAAATCAGGTTTCCTCCCTTCTCATACCATCTGTGCACATTTCTCTGAGCCGCCGCTGAGCAAACCATCGCATTCAAATGGTGCTGTTCTACAGCCTCAAGGAGACTGAGAGAGCACAACACCCCGACGAATGAGGCAAGACATACCAGGCGCGCCTGGCGCCTAAAATGAGAGGTCTCGTGCATCAAACACCCTTGTTGAATGACCCTTAGCTAGTATTCCGCAGCGTAACGTGGAGAAGTAGATTTATGAGCACATAGCCTAGCATGCCCTTGAGCCCCATCCCAGCCACGGTCGCACCAAGAGCGCTCAAGCGGCGCCATGGGCGACTATGGTCCAGGGTTTTTTCGCCATTTAGAGGCGACTGCAGCTGTGTAGCGCCTTGAGTCACTGATTAGGGAAGATATAGGTAATTTTAAAAGGAATGCAAAGAAGCCACATGGCGACAACAAAAAGAAATACGCTTTTTGCTTACAATGGGACTGTTGTGGCCACGATAGCACAAGAAGAGAGTAGGAAAAAGTGTATAACGAGTGCCCCAATAGTAGCTTTAGTTGTGTTAAAGACTCTAAAAGACACACTACATTTTTGTCTTGGCATTTGTTCAACACAAAATCATACATTTTGTTCTATCAAACGAATCACTCGTTTTGGAAGGATGATGAGACCCTTGTCAGCCATCTTTGATAAGCTATTTAGATCCAAAAAGGATATCGTGATGCACCGAGGGCATTGCTGCTCTGGTTTCAAACCCATACATTGGTATCCATTTTTTCATGAATGCTTGCGTATCCTAGTGGTATGCACTCTAGGGGCTAGGGCACCTCTTTTTGAGAGGTACCGGGTTCAAACCCCAATAGCCTAGCTAAGTAGGAAGAGCCCTGGTGACATGGCAGTGACCTCAGCGCCACAAGCTATGGCACCACAACACGTACGAAACGAAAGGCAAAGGGTTCACATCTCATAGTGACCGAAGTACTGAGAGGATGCCCATGAGGGCAATTTTAAATTTTTGTTTAATAAATTTTATAACTATCTTTGACTATGTGCAGTCAAACGTTGACCTATTGTTGTGAATACTTGATTCTTTTGTAAATCATCTATCTTTTTTGTGTTGCACCCCTTCATGTTTGGATCAATTGATCCCAATCATTGTGCCCTACTTGACTGCCTGGTCTAGTTGAATTTCTCTGATGTAATTTGTATAAAATAGTTTCAAAACATCAAAAGCCCGAGGAACAGCATTAAGCAGGACACAAACGAGAGCCAAGTCACAAAGGACTACAACAAACCTGACTTCAAATCCTTCAAACTTTGTCCTCAAGGCAAACCCGGCTTGGTTCCCTAACGCTTCCTTTGAGCCATAGGCAATTAAACGATTGAAAAGCTTTTGCCAGTTTTACATATTCTTCGCTCACTTTGCATACGTCCCTTGTACTTGTGAGCACGAACGTTGGGAATGCGCGTTTGAGCTAACAACTGAATACGCTGCGTGTTTTTCCAATTGGGCCTTAGGTCAATGTTCTATCCACACCATTCAATGTCACCATGCAAAATGTGTCATTTTTTAAGTTAGTTTCGTCAATTTTGGCTCAACTTGCCATGCCGTTTTAGTGACATTTCCAAGCCTTTGGCGAGTTGAGGCCGAAACCAATAGATTATAGGGAAAAAAAACTTTAGGGCACAACACGAGCAGCTCTTTTGTCCCGCGCACAAAATTGAGTTAGGAGTGAGGGTATGATTTGAGTTAAGAGTATGCCTTGACCTAAACTTGAGTGATTCTCATTATGGTGCCCCCACATACCTCGCTTTGGATTCCTCTTTTGGCTTACTATGTAGCCCTTTGCTCCTCAAGGGATTACGCACATACAATGCCCATACATTCCCTAGACGACCCATCCTTAGATTCCCAACCGCCTACCCCTAAATGACATTGGTCGTATTGCGCGAAGCAGCATGTACCTCTACCATTTCAACGGCGATGTGAAATGAATACCACGCATTCTCCGTCGCCACTTCTGATTGTAATGGTCCAGATGTATCACCAATATCCTTTGAACCATATCCAAAAACCACAAAATTCATCACAATGGATAATTCATGCAATAACAAGCCACACCTAGCTAATAATCTCATTCAAACAAAACTAAAAGAACAATCATCATTCATTTGAGGTATGCAAACTTTGTGCAAAATAAACAAAAAAAGACTGTATTGATGTTGTGCCATTGTATTTATTGGGTTCTAGATCATGTGTTTTCTTTTCATCAAATATTTCACATCATGCTACGGGGCAAAGGAAAAATCCGCAGAGGGTTTGTTTCGCAGTGAAATCTGCGTGCTTCAAAGTGGTGCAAAATTTTGCCCGCATTTTCTAAAAGTTGGTGCAAAATTTGCCGCATGCGAAATTGTCCTTCAGTCACTTGAGAACCACCGATCAGCAACAGGTTGTGACGTAATTGCCAGTCCTTCCTTCCCCTCTCCTGCTCTTCTGCTCTCAAAACCTGGGGAGGAGACACAACGCACACCGTTTTCTCTGCAGGGCTAACATCACATTGCGGTTGGATTTGCTGCCATGGCAGAGCTTTCACCGAATGTGCACTTTTGGGAGGGCACCTCCGCCCACCTTGCGCCCCCGCCCAGTACGCCACCAGTGAGTTTTTGGCTGAAACCTTGGATTTGGCAAGGCCACCACCTAGGGAACAGGATGGTCAGATTAGGGAAAGATCCGAGGCGTTGGGACGGAGTAACGGCCAAAACGGAGGCGTGACATGCTTGCTTGCTACTACACCCCTGTCCCCTTAAATCTAGCTAACAAGCAAGAAAGCAAGCAACAAGCAAGAAGCAACAAGCAACACACCTCCTTTCCGTTTTGGCCATTACTCCGTCCCAACGTTTGAGGCTCTACGCTGCACTCCACGACCACCTTGATTGCCTTATGACAAAGAGCCCTTTCTTGCCCCACGATATGTCCGAGAAACAGCCCAAAAATGGCTAAAAATAACTTGAATGTGCGTTGTTTGTGCCATTACCGCAAAAGCCTTGAAAGATGCAAATGTCCTTGAAAGACACAGCTTGAAAATTTTTGGCTGAGCTTAAAAAGCGCCGTGCATTGGGTTTGGTTCCAAAGCCGACCCCCGCCGAGCTCATGCTCCAACTGCCATGAGCCATTCCATCCCATAGGTGCTTGAACTACTCTGCTATACTGTGTGCCTGTTTGTCCGTTTGTCCAGGGATCGCAATCCCAGGATCCCTATCCCTGCTGTCACCACATTGGACCATTGCATTGAGGATTTTGGTGGTGCGAAATTTTCCCCATGCAGAATTCTCCCCCGCGAAAAAGTCCCCGTACAATTTTTTTCCCCGCCCAGGGAACAATGGCCAGTACATGGTGGGAGGAACAACCGAAGCGCGATAGTGCTGCAGTTCGTGAGCCACCATGAACTGAGCCGCCCTGACCTCGGCAAGGAGATCAGGGCCCAGATGGACTGGGACATGATTGTCAGATACAACATCCTGATGGAGACCGACACCGGCGTGCTCCCAAAGGATGAAAATCATGGTTCCCAGAAGTCCAGAGCAGCAAGCACCATGCAGACACTGATGTCGCAGCTAAGCAAGTAAAATGTGGGAGAATGCAATAAACCTTGACAATACCAGCTGATGGTTTGTGGCTTGGAACTGGCTGCTTTACATGAGCAACAACCTGTTGTGTACAAAGAAACCCAGGGTGGACGTTTCGCCCCTTCCCGGAATGCGTTTTTTGCAAGCAATCTCCATCAGGGTTGTGCCTGTCTGTCAATGGAGAAAACATCATTGTGCTCCATGATGCCTCCATTTTGTTTGGGGAATATATTACATAACTGATTCTCTCGATGCAACTATCCTCTCAACACTCGATGATGATGCGTACGCGCCGTCATCTCAAACGCAGGCAAATACCTTGCCCAAACTCTTTGTGCTGGCCAGGGTGTTCCATAATCCATCCTGACAGATTCCTTCGCAAAACACAGCTGATGCTGAGGACTCGAGTCCAAAAGAGACGGATCGGCAGAATAAAATTGATGACAAGCGAATTTCACCAGCACAGCAGGGTGTTGCTACTGAACCACCATGACAGGCAGTGGCTAAAGATATTAATGCCTACCTGTTGTGCATCAAACGGGTGCATATGTGTGGTGAGTGTGGAGACATATTGCGATAGCGTGGAATTAGAATTTTGGACCTGAAGCGTAGGGAGGTGACCTGAACACATCTCCCCTCCCTCCCCTCTCTTTCTCTCTCGCGCTGTGTGTATGTGTTTGTGTGCTTGCACACGCGTGGTGCGGCATAAAATGCCATGGTGTGTATAGGGTTAGGGTGGCACTGACCGATGTTGTGCTGCCCGCTTGTGTCATATCACCCCGAGAAATGTACATGGAAGATCTGCGGAAAGCTGGCAATACAAAAGCTGCCAGCAGACAGCCAGTGCACATGTAACGTCCATGGACGTGATTGCTGCAAAAGAGTAAAAGAGACGGAAAGCATGAGAATAAGGAGAGAAAAGGCGGGGCCCGACTTCGGAGAGGCCTTTCCGGGAAGAGGGGGTCGCACCATTTGAAGCAAACAGATGGCCTTCAGTTGAAACAGAACGTCGTCCCGTCTGAAGGCTCAAGAAATAGCTGATTGCATTGACCACCCTAGTCTCCACGATCACTGCGGCCGCACGAATCGCACTCCGAAGCAGGGTGCATGACAACACAACGCGTGAAGCCTTACTGTCCCTCCTGGGGTCTGGCATGGGCATATTCCAAAGGATTCTGTGCTGCTGCATTCACAGGAGGGAGCGGTACTCCAATTTCTGGTTCCTGCGCTTCTGCTGCGGCGGGCAGTGGTGCCATGGGGGCCAGTGGGACACCAGTGGCAACGGCTCCTTCAACAACTCCCACATACACCTCCTGCGGAACCTGTGGTTCCTCAAGGGTCTTGCATGGCTTCATCTCGGGTTCCAACAGTAGCTCTCCCATGGGGTCCACCCGCTCAGGTTGTGCAATGACAATACTTGCCTGAGCCTTTTTGGAAACCTGGCTCCTTCTTTGCTGATACACGCAGCAGACGACAAAAAGCCCCAGCAAAGCCAAAATGCACACACAGATGGTCCATACAATCCTGGTCCCGGTGGACCCGCCCTTGCGGCAATGGGCAACCGCCCACCTGTCGTTGTGTGAAATCTGCTCGTCAGGGTGGTCTCTTGCATACTTCTCTTGCAGCTTTGTGCATTTGCCGCCTCTTGGGCCGTAACCACGATTGTAACCGTCACCACGTCCCTTGAACCCGGGCTCTGCCGCCTTGACGCCCTCCACTGTTACGACCACGATGATTGTGTTGTCTTCATCCCGCTTCATCACCATGACCACAAGAACCTACATGCAATACAGAAGACGTCTTCAAACAAGCAGATTGGCAAATTGTGGCTGCGACCAGAGGTATGTGTTGCAGTGAGGCGTTGAGAGGAGTGAAGGTCTGCTTATCACTGAGACCAGTGACAAGCAGGATCAGAGGTCAGGACACAGTGGTGAGGTCAGACCAATGGCAGAAAAGCCAGTGGGGCTAGGGGCTCAAGCAGTAGCCGAGTTCGCATTGCCTGCCAACCCCATTGTTGTGAGTAGTTTGAGTGCAGATTTTTAGGGGGAAATGGGGGAGAACCAGGTTTGCCTAAAATTTGTCGAAAAATGTAAATCGCTTTTTGAAGCAACATTGGAGTTGGAGTCATTGGAGCCTAAGTGGAGTGGAAGGGGGTCTGGGAAAAGGCTAAAATAAAAAAGCCCCTTTCCCGGAGCTGCAATGGACCGCGGGCCAGTTTGTGATGTCCCTTGGTTGTCGGCATGGCTCAAAACCAGCAAACAATCAGAAACTACATGCCCCCCACGCGATGCACAACAGGCACGCTGCCCGGTCACTCTTGATTGCCACAGTCACTGTCAGCAAATTCCTGCATATTGCCTCATCCAACCTAACACGGCGCTGGGTCAACTGTTGCATGTGCATGCTGAACATGCATTGAGAGGTGGTCTATCCTTACCCCTGCACACCCCTCCTTTCCCTTGGTAGGTTGTGCCAACCAGAGACGTGGTTATAGCCGTGCGTGTAGGGTTGCGCACAGCTACTTTCTTTGGCTACGCACGGTTGCGCACGGCTGGATGTGAAGGTGATGCATGGTTGCGCACAGCTGACCACCAATGTATACCAGAGCTCTTTTAGGAAAGGTAGTGCTGGTGGAATTTATGTTTAAGGGCACAATGTGTTGGAAAAGACCGCCTGGTCAATTCCGGGCCAACCAAAAAAAAGGTTGGCACCCCACCAGGGCAAGCACCAGTAACTTCAATTTCTTCAGTGTCTCCACCATCAAGCGCCGATGTCCTGGCAGAATATTCATTTGCAGAGGTGTTGCTACTGCTGCTAATGTCTCATACTGTAATTGCTGTTGAAATATATCCACCTTGTGCCGCATGGTTGCCTCTCCGCAGTGGGCCCTTGATGGAGCTTCGGTCTGCTTCTAGGTTCGTTTTGGGCAGCAGCTTTTGGCTGCCTCACCCCTGCCTTCTCGAGGGGCCACAAATGGGCGGAAATGCTACATAACCCCTGCATTCTCAGGGTCCCCAACAAAGGGGACAAAACCAAAGCACAAAAAAACCAAAAAACTTTCTTTTCAATATGTCCCTGATCCTGCCAAGGGTCCTACAGACTGACCCCGCTGGGGATTGAACCCACAACCTTTGAGCTGCGGACGCACTACTTTACTCACCAGGGTATGTGCCATCTCTGACATACCTTCGTCTAGGGGTGGTATTGATATTTGGTCCAATTTGGTTTTCATCCATAATTGGGTGCTCCCGAAAAATCTGAGTATTTTGAGTATAGACACATGGGGTGAAAACCCATTTTTTCACCCTCGACTAGATCAAGCAAATTTTCCTTAGGGCGCCTTCAGCGCCCATGGTCCGGCACTTTCCAAGCCAATTTCCAGGGAGGGGGCTTGGGGGGGGGGGGGGGGGAGTCGACGTCAAGGACCCGGGCCCGGCGCCCCCCCCCCCCCCCTCATGCAATAAACACCATCATCGGACACGGCCGGCACTTAAGGGGCTTCCAGTCAATCAAAAAAAAAAATGGCCGCGCAGTTGCGCATGGCTAGATGCAGGGGTAGCGCACGGTTGCGCACGGCTGGCTGTGAAAATGGCGCACGGTTGCGCACAGCTGGCTGTGAAGATGGCGCACGGTTGCGCACGGCTGGCTGTGAAAATGGCGCACGGTTGCGCACAGCTGGCTGTGAAGATGGCGCACGGTTGCGCACGGCGAGGCCCAACCCTTGCGCATGGCTATAACCACGTGTCTGGTGCCAACCGAGCCCCCGGACTGTCCCTGTTTCACTGCTCTGTGTCGGGTACACACAGGCCAGATGCGTCCAAGCGAACCCCCCATACCGGCGGTGGGGGAACTCTCCCCAGCAGCACCTTTTGGGCCCTAGGATGTCCACTTGTGGGGTCACGTCCCTGACGGGGGTATATAACAACCTTGAACCTGTCCTTTCCCGCGCTGAGTCCTGCCTGTGGCGAGTGCATTACGTGTCCCCCCACCACCCAACCCCAAAGACAAGGGGGCTGGGGGTCGTTTTAATTCGTGGCTGTGCATCAGAACATTTTGGTTTCCTCATACGTGGACGCAAGGGGGACCGCAATCAAGTCCAGTGATCCATCAGCCAGCTACACCACACATGTCACACTCGACGCCAAACTCCATACTAGTCACACCGTGGGCGGGACGTCTCGGGTGCGTTTCCAGAGTCGGTCCGCACTAAGAACTCCCCGAAGGGAGAGTGTGTCTGTGCCCGTACCCACACACCTTACTTGGGGCATGATGCACTTCAAGATCTTTCTTCAGAGCATGGGTGCATTCGGCTTCATTTTTCAAGAACCAATCGTACGAGTAGTTCATGTTGTATTCCAACTTCTCTTCAATGACTTCTGGCTCACACTGGGTCATTTCAGGTGTACAGTGTTGCACGTCAGCCACATTTTTGAACGTCGGTTGGAAAATTCCTGCAGCTGCGACGCTGGCAGCCGCGCAGCAGCCGGTCTGAGGTAGAGCAGAACAGCCTGCACAACCCGTGCTGTTGACACACTGTTGGACGGCTTGCTGTTTCGACATGGTGGCACAGTACTCCTCATTCGCATGAACACAGATGACTGGGGCGGCCGTCTCCAAGCGTTTGGATATGGCCACAGCTTTTTCGTCCTGGGTATCCTTGAACATATCGGCAAGGTCCAGAACCATACGTTGGACGCAGGAGTCTGTACACTCCTGAGACAAAGTGGACTCTTTGGAGGTCAAATGTGCCAACAGCTGCTTGGCTACACGCACGTCGCTGGCCACCAGCTGGCTATCAGCCCATTCGGTCTGGGACACGAGAGCACCGTTGTCGAGCATCACAAGATCCAACTTAGCCGGAATTCCTGCACGCAGCTCGTCAAAGGCAGTCAGCAGGATGGGCCGCTGTGGGTACACCGCAAACACACTGCAGGTCATGTTGTCTACCGTCAGCATAAACTCCGGAACGTACTTGGGTTGAAAGAAGCGGAATTGAACGCCTGCAACGGATCAAGTTTGGTGTGGTGTGGCCTGGCGTGTGTAGTGTGGGTTCGCAGGGCAAGAGAGCGTGCCTTGGGCCTCTGGCAAACCGACGCTGTGTCACGCACCCCACTCTTTTACACACAACTATCCTGTACAATCCTTCCTCGTGCGCCCTCCAGGGGTCAGCAGCATGCCAAAGCGCAACTGAGGAGCAACAAGAGACACGCCAGAGAAGCAACAGACGGGGCAACAGAAGGGGTAGACCGATGACATCTCCGTCCCCAAGTGACACGTTGTTCTCGGCGAAGAAATTCTCGCACGACTCGGCACAAACGCGTGCCGTGCCTGTGACGACGAATCCATTTCTGTCCACAAACTTGAACATCGCGGCAATTTTTTCTGGAGTCAACCATGGAGTTGGTTCACAGGCAGCAACGACATTCTGGACGGGGAAAAGGGGAGGGACAGTGACGGTCTCCTCCCCAGAGGTGACAGGTGCATTGGCGGGAAGCCGGAGGAATTGCATCGTGGCATCGCTGCAAGGTTGGCCTCCGCTGCAAAGATAGACAGGCGGTGGGAGAGAACCCAACCCCGCTTTGGCCGCGATTCGCGGGAAGCAGTGCTGGTCATGGTCATCAGTGTTGCAAACCAGGTTATGCAGCTTAAAAGCTCTTTGCAAGACTTCCGTCTCGGCGTGGGACACCATCCGAAGACCTTCCATGGAGGCAACAATCAAGGGGAGCATCTGTGTGCACCTGCAAGAAGTGGCACACCATTGGCTCAGCACAGCCAGTCAACTTCCCAGCGAGGAAATGTCAGAACACAGCAAGAAGCAAAATCTACTTTCGCTGAGGGCCACGAAAGGGGCAATGCACGGCCTCTGCCCATCCCTGTCCCAGATGGTTTTGCAGTGCCTAACGGCGGGTTGGTGCAAATGGAGAAAAATGGGGCCCGACTCGGCTGCACAGTTACTGCGTACTTCGTGGACTGTTTTGGAGAATAACGAGAGTTTTTGCAGAGGCACACAAGTTTCTGCGTCGCAAAAGGGAAAGGGAGACCTGTGGCACAAGACATCCACAGTTTTGTTGGCCTCCGTTGCAGCTGCCCAATTTACATCTTCCAATCCCAGCTTCAATACACTCCTGATCTTCGGGACGCAGTACTCACCCTCCTCCTTGTGGCACATCAGAGCATGTTGCTTGGTCATATCCTCAAGCTCTTCTCGAACGACAGGTGTCAGTTTAGGGTCGCTTGCACAGTGGTGTGCGAGAGACTCGGCTCGCAACTTGATTTGGTGCCTACAGGGGCTGTCACAAAATTCTGTTACTTGTCCCTTCAAAATGTATGTCGCACAAGGCCCGGCTGAAACTTTGCGGAACTCCTCAACTGCGCACTCGCAGCTCATGCAGGGATCTACTGCGTGTTGCATGGTGTACGTCTCGACGTGCTGGGAGCCATCGGTGTGTTGATGAATGTGGCGGAAACGTTGACAACCGGCAGTCGCGGACGGTCCTCGAGCCGGAACGATTCCAGCCGCCATTGAGCCTCTGGCGCGCTCATCCCCATGCTCATGCCCACCACGTGTTTTCAACTTCCCCCAAAAATCTCCCCCGACGTGTCCATCGATGCCAAACAGCAATGTCAACAGAAAAAAGATTGACAGCATTGTATAAGGTGCCATATTTTTCCTGCGTGATACGATGGTTGTCATACTTTCAATCAGAAGAGTGCACCTCGAGAGTTTCCTCCAGAGTTGACACTAGACTGCGGCAATCCGATGGCCGCCGGATGCGAGGGCAACCCTGCGGAGGCCGCCGGATGCGCTTGTTATGGAACTTGTGTATGTGCATTGGTCGCACGGCGCTGCCCCGTGAGTAGATGGTAGCCCAGCCCCACCCATCTACATTGGGTGCTGCTGCATCACGCACCACCGTGACACCCCCTGCCCCAGGCTGCCAGATGCGACCCAAAGCTGTGCCGGAGACTACCAGATGTGCGACCAGTTGCCTGCCGGAGGCCGCCGGATGCAGACAAAATCATTGCCGGGGTCCAGCATCAGCCCTGGTTTCCTCACGGCACCATGCCCCTGATTTACCACCACAAGAGGTGCCTGACCGTTCGATGCGTGTCGCATGCGCACTCCTCCACTTGGGGTTATTTCGCTGCCTGATAACGGATGGTACGCCAGGAATTCACACAACGGCCAAGTGCTGATTCATGATGCAGGATAGTGTTGAACTTACTTACCTTGTCCTCCTGTAAAGAATGCGTGAAACCGAAGCAACAGAAGAAACATGCCAGACGCTGTTGGCCACTCTGGAACGCAAACAAGTGCCTGATGATGGGACATACAACGGGTCACTTTGCTATGATTCGCAGAGTGCGAGTCATGCTCAGTTACCCCTTGCAACTGTAACCCCCCCGGGATTTTTTTTTGAGATCTTTAGCATAGGCAATCTTGAATTCCAGTGCTCATTTAAATATTTGGCATGCGCGACCTTAAATTCTGAAGCTTTGGCATGGGCTACCTTAAATTCTGAAGCTCGGAGCATGCGATGGACCGCGCACGAACAGTTGCATTGGCAAAACTCTAAGCACCAGAATACCAGTCATATGGAGCGCGAGTCAAATTAACCCCTTGAAACTGGGATCCTCAGTGCAATCTTTGCCACAAGCAATGTGACTGCCCACAACAGAACATTTGAATTGGTGAAAACAGAATCTGGAACATGGTTCGTTCTATTTGTTTTCTCGTGTGGAAAGACGACATTTCACGGGTCATGTCACTTTGCACAGACCACTCAGACTGGTCCCCCAAAGCAACATATAAAGCTGCAGGCCTGCCAATTGCCAAAAAAATAGCAAAATCAGTAAAGTGGCCTGAAATGGACTGGTCTGTTCAGTTCAGCAACTGACTGCACCACTGGTCGTCGGACAAAGAAAGCAGCAATGCTACTCAACGTAGGCAAATCGTCTTTTTTTGGCATCCCACCATGCCACTCTGGCTGCAGTAGAATCCGGCAGAGGGCTTGGGGCTGGCAGAGCAATGTACCGCACCCACTCAGATTGTGGCACATTGGGTATGTGTTTACACAACTCAGAATAAGACATCATTTCTTTGGTCTGCAGTAGTTCTGGGTTGAAAGAATTGACTGCTGTCTGAGTCTTGCCTCACCCTTTGATAGTCTTTGCATGCAGATTATCCACCTTGCTGGACATCACTGTGGCTGCCTGTTGCAAAACCTTGCTCTGAGCAGCATTCTATGGAGCTGGACATGCACTGAGCAATTTTTGTACGCCAGGGGGAAACTTCCCACGGATGACCTCAGCCTGTGCGCTCTTAATGTCATTTCGTGCACCCAAAGGATCGGTTGGGCCACCTGTCTGCTTTTGAAAACTCAGAATTAGGTCATATATTGGCTGCATGGATTCGCAGGTGAAGTGGTGCAGTCCCAAGCGACGCCGTGCACCGTTCACACATTCTCCATTCAATGCAAACGCCATTCACACGCCATTCACACATCCTCCATTCCATGCAAACCCCGTACATGTGCCTGCAGGTGGGGTGGGCGGCGACATTACACTACATTTGGTGTCAGGAAAAGGGAGGGCGTGCACAGGATATGGGACAACAACAGCCAGCGCGTCCAGGCACTAGCTACTGCAGCCTAGATCCTGTGCGCAGCCCATGGCCGTTTGATACGTCTGCAGTCTGCTCCCATCTTTTGGTGCCGCCCCTGCTTTTTGTCAACTCACTATTCGGCATTTCTGTCCGCAGGACAAAACAGGTGTTGTAAGCCCACGTGTTAGGGTCTTTAGCCCTACAAGTACTCCCACTAGCTAAGTCCAAAATCCAAATGCGTTCGGTCCCACACCGTGTTACTTGTAGCTTGATCCCACGTCTTCTCCCCCAAAGACCTTGCTCTGTCATCCAGTTGGGAAAGGCAATGGCGCAAGAGAAATGTCCTCGCATGTTACCACAAAGTTTTAGAAGCATGGTGAGCGCGAGAGATGCCATTTGCTTGCTCCATGAGCTGCCTGTGGCAGTATGGAAAACATGTGTCACAACTCAGGTCTAAAAACACGGGGAGGGGGCAGGGGTGAGGTAGCCATTTTGCCCACTTGTGGGCCACTTCTGATTTTGCCCCCCGCTTTGAAGCGGTGGGGATCCCCGATACGGCAGGGGTGAGGTAGCCACTTTGCCCACTTGTGGGCCACTTCTGATTTTGCCCCCCGCTCTGAAGCGGTGGGGATCCCCGATACGGCAGGGGTGAGGTAGCCATTTTGCCCACTTGTGGGCCACTTCCGATTTTGCCCCCCGCTCTGAAGCGGTGGGGATCCCCGAGACGGCAGGGGTGAGGTAGCCATTTTGCCCACTTGTGGGCCACTTCTGATCTGAGCGGGGGGCAAAATCAGAAGTGGACCACAAGTGGGCAAAATGGCTACCTCACCCCTGCCGTATCGGGGATCCCCACCGCTTCAAAGCGGGGGGCAAAATCAGAAGTGGCCCACAAGTGGGCAAAATGGCTACCTCACCCCTGCCGTATCGGGGATCCCCACCGCTTCAGAGCGGGGGGCAAAATCAGAACTGGCCCACAAGTGGGCAAAGTGGCTACCTCACCCCTGCCGTATCGGGGATCCCCACCGCTTGAAAGCGGGGGGCAAAATCAGAAGTGGCCCACAAGTGGGCAAAATGGCTACCTCACCCCTGCCGTATCGGGGATCCCCACCGCTTCAAAGCGGGGGGCAAAATCAGAAGTGGCCCACAAGTGGGCAAAATGGCTACCTCACCCCTGCCGTATCGGGGATCCCCACCGCTTCAGAGCGGGGGGCAAAATCAGAAAGGGCCCACAAGTGGGCAAAGTGGCTACCTCACCCCTGCCGTCTCGGGGATCCCCACCGCTTCAGAGCGGGGGGCAAAATCAGAAGTGGCCCACAAGTGGGCAAAATGGCTACCTCACCCCTGCCGTATCGGGGATCCCCACCGCTTCAGAGCGGGGGGCAAAATCAGAAGTGGCCCACAAGTGGGCAAAGTGGCTACCTCACCCCTGCCGTCTCGGGGATCCCCACCGCTTCAAAGCGGGGGGCAAAATCAGAAGTGGCCCACAAGTGGGCAAAATGGCTACCTCAGCCCTGCGGTATCGGGGATTCCCACCGCTTCAAAGCGGGGGGCAAAATCAGAAGTGGCCCAAAAGTGAGCAAAATGGCTACCTCACCCCTGCCGTATCGGGGATCCCCACCGCTTGAAAGCGGGGGGCAAAATCAGAAGTGGCCCACAAGTGGGCAAAGTTGCTACCTCACCCCTGCCGTATCGGGGATCCCCACGGCTTCAGAGCGGGGGACAAAATCAGAAGTGGCCCACAAGTGGGCAAAGTGGCTACCTCACCCCTGCCGTATCGGGGATCCCCACCGCTTCAGAGCGGGGGGCAAAATCAGAAGTGGACCACAAGTGGGCAAAGTGGCTACCTCACCCCTGCCGTATCGGGGATCCCCACCGCTTCAAAGCGGGGGGCAAAATCAGAAGTGGCCCACAAGTGGGCAAAGTGGCTACCTCACCCCTGCCGTCTCGGGGATCCCCACCGCTTCAAAGCGGGGGGCAAAATCAGAAGTGGCCCACAAGTGGGCAAAATGGCTACCTCACCCCTGCTGTATCGGGGATCCCCGGCGCTTCAGAGCGGGGGGCAAAATCAGAAGTGGCCCAAAAGTGAGCAAAATGGCTACCTCACCCCTGCCGTATCGGGGATCCCCACCGCTTGAAAGCGGGGGGCAAAATCAGAAGTGGCCCACAAGTGGGCAAAGTTGCTACCTCACCCCTGCCGTATCGGGGATCCCCACGGCTTCAGAGCGGGGGACAAAATCAGAAGTGGCCCACAAGTGGGCAAAGTGGCTACCTCACCCCTGCCGTATCGGGGATCCCCACCGCTTCAGAGCGGGGGGCAAAATCAGAAGTGGCCCACAAGTGGGCAAAGTGGCTACCTCACCCCTGCCGTATCGGGGATCCCCACCGCTTCAAAGCGGGGGGCAAAATCAGAAGTGGCCCACAAGTGGGCAAAATGGCTACCTCACCCCTGCCGTATCGGGGATCCCCGGCGCTTCAGAGCGGGGGGCAAAATCAGAAGTGGCCCACAAGTGGGCAAAGTGGCTACCTCACCCCTGCCGTATCGGGGATCCCCACCGCTTGAAAGCGGGGGGCAAAATCAGAAGTGGCCCAAAAGTGGGCAAAATGGCTACCTCACCCCTGCCGTATCGGGGATCCCCACGGCTTCAGAGCGGTGGGCAAAATCAGAAGTGGCCCACAAGTGGGCAAAGTGGCTACCTCACCCCTGCCGTCTCGGGGATCCCCACCGCTTGAAAGCGGGGGGCAAAATCAGAAGTGGACCACAAGTGGGCAAAGTGGCTACCCCACCCCTGCCGTATCGGGGATCCCCACCGCTTCAAAGCGGGGGGCAAAATCAAAAAAGGCCCACAAGTGGGCAAAGTGGCTACCTCACCCCTGCCGTCTCGGGGATCCCCACCGCTTTAGAGCGGGGGGCAAAATCAGAAGTGGACCACAAGTGGGCAAAGTGGCTACCTCACCCCTGCCGTATCGGGGATCCCCACCGCTTCAAAGCGGGGGGCAAAATCAGAAGTGGCCCACAAGTGGGCAAAATGGCTACCTCACCCCTGCCGTATCGGGATCCCGGGCGCTTCACAGCGGGGGGCAAAATCAGAAGTGGCCCACAAGTGGGCAAAATGGCTACCTCACCCCTGCCGTATCGGGGATCCCCACCGCTTGAAAGCGGGGGGCAAAATCAGAAGTGGCCTACAAGTGGGCAAAGTTGCTACCTCACCCCTGCCGTATCGGGGATCCCCACGGCTTCGGAGCGGGGGACAAAATCAGAAGTGGCCCACAAGTGGGCAAAGTGGCTACGCTTTAGAGCGGGGGGCAAAATCAGAAGTGGACCACAAGTGGGCAAAGTGGCTACCTCACCCCTGCCGTCTCGGGGATCCCCACCGCTTCAGAGCGGGGGGCAAAATCAGAAGTGGCCCACAAGTGGGCAAAATGGCTACCTCACCCCTGCCGTATCGGGGATCCCCACCGCTTCAGAGCGGGGGGCAAAATCAGAACTGGCCCACAAGTGGGCAAAGTGGCTACCTCACCCCTGCCGTATCGGGGATCCCCACCGCTTGAAAGCGGGGGGCAAAATCAGAAGTGGCCCACAAGTGGGCAAAATGGCTACCTCACCCCTGCCGTATCGGGGATCCCCACCGCTTCAAAGCGGGGGGCAAAATCAGAAGTGGCCCACAAGTGGGCAAAATGGCTACCTCACCCCTGCCGTATCGGGGATCCCCACCGCTTCAGAGCGGGGGGCAAAATCAGAAAGGGCCCACAAGTGGGCAAAGTGGCTACCTCACCCCTGCCGTCTCGGGGATCCCCACCGCTTCAGAGCGGGGGGCAAAATCAGAAGTGGCCCACAAGTGGGCAAAATGGCTACCTCACCCCTGCCGTATCGGGGATCCCCACCGCTTCAGAGCGGGGGGCAAAATCAGAAGTGGCCCACAAGTGGGCAAAGTGGCTACCTCACCCCTGCCGTCTCGGGGATCCCCACCGCTTCAAAGCGGGGGGCAAAATCAGAAGTGGCCCACAAGTGGGCAAAATGGCTACCTCAGCCCTGCGGTATCGGGGATTCCCACCGCTTCAAAGCGGGGGGCAAAATCAGAAGTGGCCCACAAGTGGGCAAAATGGCTACCTCACCCCTGCTGTATCGGGGATCCCCGGCGCTTCAGAGCGGGGGGCAAAATCAGAAGTGGCCCAAAAGTGAGCAAAATGGCTACCTCACCCCTGCCGTATCGGGGATCCCCACCGCTTGAAAGCGGGGGGCAAAATCAGAAGTGGCCCACAAGTGGGCAAAGTTGCTACCTCACCCCTGCCGTATCGGGGATCCCCACGGCTTCAGAGCGGGGGACAAAATCAGAAGTGGCCCACAAGTGGGCAAAGTGGCTACCTCACCCCTGCCGTATCGGGGATCCCCACCGCTTCAGAGCGGGGGGCAAAATCAGAAGTGGACCACAAGTGGGCAAAGTGGCTACCTCACCCCTGCCGTATCGGGGATCCCCACCGCTTCAAAGCGGGGGGCAAAATCAGAAGTGGCCCACAAGTGGGCAAAATGGCTACCTCACCCCTGCCGTATCGGGGATCCCCGGCGCTTCAGAGCGGGGGGCAAAATCAGAAGTGGCCCACAAGTGGGCAAAGTGGCTACCTCACCCCTGCCGTATCGGGGATCCCCACCGCTTGAAAGCGGGGGGCAAAATCAGAAGTGGCCCACAAGTGGGCAAAATGGCTACCTCACCCCTGCCGTATCGGGGATCCCCACGGCTTCAGAGCGGTGGGCAAAATCAGAAGTGGCCCACAAGTGGGCAAAGTGGCTACCTCACCCCTGCCGTCTCGGGGATCCCCACCGCTTGAAAGCGGGGGGCAAAATCAGAAGTGGACCACAAGTGGGCAAAGTGGCTACCCCACCCCTGCCGTATCGGGGATCCCCACCGCTTCAAAGCGGGGGGCAAAATCAAAAAAGGCCCACAAGTGGGCAAAGTGGCTACCTCACCCCTGCCGTCTCGGGGATCCCCACCGCTTTAGAGCGGGGGGCAAAATCAGAAGTGGACCACAAGTGGGCAAAGTGGCTACCTCACCCCTGCCGTATCGGGGATCCCCACCGCTTCAAAGCGGGGGGCAAAATCAGAAGTGGCCCACAAGTGGGCAAAATGGCTACCTCACCCCTGCCGTATCGGGATCCCGGGCGCTTCACAGCGGGGGGCAAAATCAGAAGTGGCCCACAAGTGGGCAAAATGGCTACCTCACCCCTGCCGTATCGGGGATCCCCACCGCTTGAAAGCGGGGGGCAAAATCAGAAGTGGCCCACAAGTGGGCAAAGTTGCTACCTCACCCCTGCCGTATCGGGGATCCCCACGGCTTCGGAGCGGGGGACAAAATCAGAAGTGGCCCACAAGTGGGCAAAGTGGCTACGCTTTAGAGCGGGGGGCAAAATCAGAAGTGGACCACAAGTGGGCAAAGTGGCTACCTCACCCCTGCCGTCTCGGGGATCCCCACCGCTTCAGAGCGGGGGGCAAAATCAGAAGTGGCCCACAAGTGGGCAAAATGGCTACCTCACCCCTGCCGTATCGGGGATCCCCGGCGCTTCAGAGCGGGGGGCAAAATCAGAAGTGGCCCACAAGTGGGCAAAGTGGCTACCTCACCCCTGCCGTATCGGGGATCCCCACCGCTTGAAAGCGGGGGGCAAAATCAGAAGTGGCCCAAAAGTGGGCAAAATGGCTACCTCACCCCTGCCGTATCGGGGATCCCCACGGCTTCAGAGCGGGGGGCAAAATGAGAAAGGGCCCACAAGTGGGCAAAGTGGCTACCTCACCCCTGCCGTCTCGGGGATCCCCACCGCTTGAAAGCGGGGGGCAAAATCAGAAGTGGACCACAAGTGGGCAAAGTGGCTACCCCACCCCTGCCGTATCGGGGATCCCCACGGCTTCAGAGCGGGGGGCAAAATCAAAAAGGGCCCACAAGTGGGCAAAGTGGCTACCTCACCCCTGCCGTCTCGGGGATCCCCACCGCTTCAAAGCGGGGGGCAAAATCAGAAGTGGACCACAAGTGGGCAAAGTGGCTACCTCACCCCTGCCGTATCGGGGATCCCCACCGCTTCAAAGCGGGGGGCAAAATCAGAAGTGGCCCACAAGTGGGCAAAATGGCTACCTCACCCCTGCCGTATCGGGGATCCCCACCGCTTGAAAGCGGGGGGCAAAATCAGAAGTGGCCCACAAGTGGGCAAAATGGCTACCTCACCCCTGCCGTATCGGGGATCCCCACGGCTTCAGAGCGGGGGGCAAAATCAGAAGTGGCCCACAAGTGGGCAAAGTGGCTACCTCAGCCCTGCCGTATCGGGGATCCCCAACGCTTTAGAGCGGGGGGCAAAATCAGAAGTGGCCCACAAGTGGGCAAAATGGCTACCTCACCCCTGCCGTATCGGGGATCCCCACGGCTTCAGAGCGGGGGGCAAAATCAGAAGTGGCCCACAAGTGGGCAAAATGGCTACCTCACCCCTGCCGTATCGGGGATCCCCAACGCTTTAGAGCGGGGGGCAAAATCAGAAGTGGCCCACAAGTGGGCAAAATGGCTACCTCACCCCTGCCGTATCGGGGATCCCCACCGCTTTAGAGCGGGGGGCAAAATCAGAAGTGGCCCACAAGTGGGCAAAGTGGCTACCTCACCCCTGCCGTATCGGGGATCCCCACTGCTTGAAAGCGGGGGGCAAAATCAGAAGTGGCCCACAAGTGGGCAAAATGGCTACCTCACCCCTGCCGTATCGGGGATCCCCACTGCTTCAAAGCGGGGGGCAAAATCAGAAGTGGCCCACAAGTGGGCAAAGTGGCTACCTCACCCCTGCCGTATCGGGGATCCCCACGGCTTCAGAGCGGGGGGCAAAATCAGAAGTGGCCCACAAGTGGGCAAAATGGCTACCTCACCCCTGCCGTATCGGGGATCCCCAACGCTTTAGAGCGGGGGGCAAAATCAGAAGTGGCCCACAAGTGGGCAAAATGGCTACCTCACCCCTGCCGTATCGGGGATCCCCACCGCTTCAAAGCGGGGGGCAAAATCAGAAGTGGCCCACAAGTGGGCAAAATGGCTACCTCACCCCTGCCGTATCGGGGATCCCCACCGCTTCAAAGCGGGGGGCAAAATCAGAAGTGGCCCACAAGTGGGCAAAATGGCTACCTCACCCCTGCCGTATCGGGGATCCCCACCGCTTGAAAGCGGGGGGCAAAATGAGAAAGGGCCGACAAGTGGGCAAAATGGCTACCTCACCCCTGCCGTATCGGGGATCCCCACCGCTTCAGAGCGGGGGGCAAAATCAGAAAGGGCCCACAAGTGGGCAAAGTGGCTACCTCACCCGTGCCGTATCGGGGATCCCCACCGCTTCAGAGCGGGGGGCAAAATCAGAAGTGGCCCACAAGTGGGCAAAATGGCTACCTCACCCCTGCCGTATCGGGGATCCCCACCGCTTCAAAGCGGGGGGCAAAATGAGAAAGGGCCCACAAGTGGGCAAAGTGGCTACCTCACCCTTGCCGTATCGGGGATCCCCACCGCTTCAAAGCGGGGGGCAAAATCAGAAGTGGCCCACAAGTGGGCAAAGTGGCTACCCCACCCCTGCCGTATCGGGGATCCCCACCGCTTCAAAGCGGGGGGCAAAATCAGAAAGGGCCTACAAGTGGGGAAAATGGCTACCTCACCCCTGCCGTATCGGGGATCCCCACCGCTTCAAAGCGGGGGGCAAAATCAGAAGTGGCCCACAAGTGGGCAAAATGGCTACCTCACCCCTGCCGTATCGGGGATCCCCACCGCTTCAAAGCGGGGGGCAAAATCAGAAGTGGCCCACAAGTGGGCAAAGTGGCTACCTCACCCCTGACGTCTCGGGGATCCCCACCGCTTCAAAGCGGGAGGCAAAATCAGAAGTGGCCCACAAGTGGGCAAAGCGGCTTTTTTCTACTAAGTTTTTTACTGAGTAAAAAAACAATTTTTCCTACTCAGTTCTTTACTGATTAAAAAAAAATTTTACTCAGTTTTTTACCGAGCAAAAAAAAAAAAAAATTTGTACTCAGTTCTCCACCGAGCAAAAAAAAATTTTCTTTTACTCAGTTTCGCAACTCAGTAGAAACACCACTTACTGAGTAACAAATTGTTTTTTTACTCAGTTTTGAAACTGAGTAAAAAAAATTTTTTGAAAAAAAAATTTTTTTACCCAGTTTTACCACGGACCCTTCGAACCCACGATCTATGACGTTGGAGACAATTTCCGATATGCTACCATCCGATGTGTTGTATACTAGCTTTCAGTACCACCAGGTCTGACCTCCCCCCGTTGCACCCGGCGGCTTCCCGGACCTTGCATTTCCGCTCTATAGGACTATTGTGGGCTCGTTACCCTACTCACGACGCGGAGTGGCCCTTTCATGATTGCCGCCCTTGCTGCTTCATATGTAACACCGGCTACTTCCGCAGTCCGGTGATTGCCATCAGAGTAGATGTGCGTACCTGTGGGAGGTTGCTGGTTGGAGTAACACCGGATGCCTGCAATGGTGACACGATGGTACCCGGTGGATACGCCCCGCAGACAGGTCCTTAGCACAGCGGGTGGGCACCACGTAGGGGGCACCACGTAGGGGGCTATTCTAGCTCCCAATTGGGTGAGGATGGACAAGTAGTTGTGTATGGGTGTGGCACGCGAGGCAGAACAACATTGACGTCATGGACAAGAGAGTTTAGCGCGCAATGTAGACTGCATCAATGTCACAAACCGAGCACGACAAAACCACAACATTTGATATAGGCCAAGTCCACCTTCGCGAAGGGGTGCGAGGACGTGAAGGATGTTCCGGGACTTGTTGACATCATCACTATTGCCTTCCATGCCCTCCGCAATGAGTATGAGTTCTGCATTGATGGATGACAATAGATGTCTATTGATGAAACAAAATTGTGCATGTATGTGCCAAATGGGTCAAGTCGCAATGTGGTTCCGTGACTGGTATTCCCCACCATTTTTGTTTGCAAGTGGTTCACATGCAAACACCCAATGAACTATTGGATACGGTGACAGTGTTTGTCGCCTTGGGTTTGGTGTCTTGCAGTGCATGCCTGCGATTGCCATGCCCATCATTCTCGAAGATCTGCAAAGGTAACCACTATAGCCAAGTAAAGCTGCAAGAAAATGCATCGTTGCAACATGGCTAGGAAAATTGTGCACTCAACTATACATCAGTGCCGAACCTGAACCGTAAGAGCCATGGACCGGGGTTAGTCATAGAGGCAGCCAAGGTTCTGGCCACTGTGGCATTCTACAAGACGAGTTCAGGGGAAATAGGCATGGGGCAGGTCAGGGATTGGCATATTATGGGCTGTTTCAGCTCCAATCGCATGTTGAGGGGGGCGTTGAGGACCCTGCAGGGCGCGTGGAGGACAGCAACCCGCTCACCACTTTCTACAACGCATGGCATTGAGGCATGGCCAACAGAGCCCTGGCCCTAGGGCTTGAGCGCGTGGCTGGGCACTGACAGAACTGTGCATCGCGGACCAATGGTCCGGCCACCACAGGCTCGCCGCACTGCACAGTGCACCGCGACCCGCGGGAGATGTCCTCTGGTCCGAATCCCCCTGCAATTCCCACTACTCGGAGCAGCGCCGCCCCTCAAACAGCTCCGGCTCACGTTACATTACGCCACAGCTTGCGAGACGGCCGTTTTTCAGCACCAGACCCCACGTTAGCCTCAAAATACTGCAGGCTATTGCTCAACCGCTGTCGGTTACAAGGCTGTCCTTAACCGATTCCTATTGCGCCGTTGCCAACCGCCAACATCGAAATCCACCATTCAGCCTCGAAGTACCAGAGGCTGTCTTGCAACCGCTTCAGGGCTGTTCCCAAAGAAGCATAATTGAATAAGATCATTGACGACGGACCAGACCGCAAAAAAAAAAAACAGACGTGAGCGTCAGGACTTTCGGGTCACCCACGAAGAATCTAAGAAACTCTGAGGAACAAGTAACGCTCAATGCTGAAAACCAATGTAGACTGCACAGGGCCGGGCAAAGCTATGCGGCATTCCAACCGTATGCCAGAGCATACACAAATGACAGATGGGCAGGCGGCAGTGGACACAGGGGTCAGGGGTCACTGGTTCGCAGCGACTGGTCCCATCAGCAGGGGCTGACAGGGATGTGCTTCCTCCAACCCCCCCCCCCTTTCTATTGTACAGGCAAACCCCCGATTTGAGGCAATCTCTTGTGATGTTTTGGAATCGAGAGCGCCACAGCAGTGTCCCAGCGTCAGTGTGCTTCGGTCGAGACCAGGCAGGCAATTGTCATCGCCTTCGGAACGGAACGATATGAACAAGTTTTCATGTGACTTCATCCAACGGTGGCTTGCTTTGATGCCACATATCACCCTCCCTCATGAATGCAGCCCCCATCCCCTGGCGGTGTACCGATGCGCCAATTAGCACCTGCGACTCCATGAAGGGGTCGAAATGGCGCCGATTCGGAGAGTAAGGGAGAGAGGGAGGTGGGGGGGGCGTTGGCAGAGCGAGAGGCTTTGACGAAAGAAGGGCTATGGCATGCAGAGCACTGCTCCTTCAGAACACTTTTGGCCAGGCTGTGATCAACATGACGCCCTGTTTGTATGCACATCACCCATTTCCCCGGACTTCATCCATTTGCAGTGGAAACAGGAAATCCAACCGGCGAATATCCACGTGCATCCACAGAGCAATACACTTTACCATTGGCCTTTCCTTGAAAATGACCCAGCAGGGGCACGATTCGTATCCCACATCAAAACCTAGGCATTCCATCTCCTCTTTCAGAAATTCACATTTTTCGAATTTGATTCGGAGATGGTGTTCCTACAGATGATGAAAAATTCCTGTAGGACCTCCTCACATGACACTTCACTCGTGTAGGCATACAAGAAGAAATCAATTTCAACACTTCTGAAAACGCACAAACCTAATTTGCCAAGGCTGAGATATATACAGTCCCAAACGTTCCGGTCAGATGCCTGTTCCAAAACTGTTCAAAGGGGCTTTCCAGCCCGTTGCTCCTCGTGATAATGTTCTGCAATCATGTCATAATACACCCAGGGTGGTCACTAAGACCAAAGCTCAAGCAACACATCGGCATGACATGATTACCTTTGCCACCACCTGGCCACACATTACCTCAAAACTGGCCAAAGCTTCAAAGAGGCTTCCAGTGACCCTCTCAATTCAGACAGATGGTCTGCAACGAGTTCAGTAAAACGCAAGGTACTGAGGCCCGTCTGCAGCAGGGGCAATCAGGAAGAGCACCAGAGCCAAGTCCCTCAACTGAAAATCAGGTTCATCATCATGACAATCACGAGCATGACATGATTAACTTTCCTTCACCCAACTTTCCTCCCTTCAATTCTGTCTCAGCAGCATCAAACTTTGTGCACATCTTCATATGAATGAGGTCAGCATGACATGATTAATTCTTGCCAATCTGGCCTCAACGATTTACTCAGCCAAATCGTATTTATGACGAGGACAAACACATACATCTGCATGCGCCCACGGGCGGAGGTTGATATACTTCACAGCAGCTTGGCATCACATGCTGTTTGAATCTCAGACTGTGTTGTTGAGAATGTAATGAACTTGTCTGACTGCATCGTTTCGTGCATTTTGAGCCTGCCTGGGCATTTGCACCAAGGGCTTGCTTCCTTTTCAAGAAAATAAACATGGTATTGCTGGACTGTTCCGCTTCTTTGGTGCTCGTTATATGATATCTGCCCGTTGCGGGCCTTGAGTTTACCCTCTGCCTGAATGGCGGTCTGTGCACAGAGGGAAAAAGGGGTGCGTGCGATCGGGCAGTTGGGAGAGCAGGAAGGAGAGGGACGAAAGGAAGGCAGTGCGCTGAATTGGGATCGGCTCCAGGATCGACATGGGCATATGACAGACACCAACACCCACCAGCTGCACTCTCGACTGACAAGACAGTGCCATTCTTCCCATACAACACTGGGACAGAAAACAATGGTGCCAGATGAGAGAGTTGTGGACTGCTCTCCAAACTGGGTGCCCCCTCCCCTCCCCCTGTGCAGCTTTGTCTGCTCATTGATTCACCGGGCCACGAATAGTCGGCGGTTGTGTTTACTGGATCAAACCGACCCCCCACCCCACCCCCCCCCCAGCTATGTGTATAAAGTCTGATGTCTGATGTCTGATAAGGGATGTTGTGTGTGCGGTCTGTCCAAGAAGATGTCTGATATTCTTATCTACTGGAGGTGGGTCTAGGGGTCTAATGCCCAGAGGAAATTGGGAGAAACTATGCCTAAATCTAAATCAACCCCCCCCCCCAAATGAAAAAAACAAAAAGGGAGGACACAATTGAAAAATCATTGGGGAACCACCTTGGACAATCAGAAACATGGCAGTACAAAAGTAAAAAAAGCTTTGAACACCAAAATGGGAAAATGGGGAAAATGTGTGAGCAAGGAAAGTGGCAAACAAAAAGGTGCCCATAGGCCCCCATAGGCCCCCAAAGGTGCCCATAGGTCCCCAAAGGTGCCAATAGGTCCCCATAGGCCCCCATAGGCCCCCATAGGCCCCCAAAGGTGCCCATGGGTCCCCAGAGGTGCCCATAGGTCCCCAAAGGTCCCCCTAGATGCCAATGAGTCCCCATCAGCCCCCATAGGTCCCCATAGGTCCCCAAAGGTGCCCATAGGTCCCTGTAGGTCCCCACAGGCCCCCATACGCCTCCACAAGCCCCCATAGGTCCCCATAGGTCCCCATAGGCCCCAATAGGCCCCCATAGACCCCAAAGGTGCCCATAGGCCCCCATAGGCCCCAATAGGTCCCCAAAGGTCCCCAAAGGTCCCCAAAGGTCCCCATAGGCCCCCATAGGCCCCCATGGGTCCCCCTAGATGCCGATGAGTCGCCCATCGGCCCCCATCCCCATACGTGCCCATAGGTCCCCATCCCCATAGGTGCCCATAGGTCCCCAAAGGTGCCCAAAGGTCCCCATAGGTCCCCAAAGGTCCCCGTAGACCCCCATAGGTCCCCATAGGTCCCCATAGACCCCCATACGCCCCTGTAGGTCCCCATAGTACCCCATAGGTCCCCAAAGGTCCCCAAAGGTCCCCATAGACCCCCAAAGGTGCCCAAAGATGCCCATAGGTCCCCAAAGGTGCCAATAAGCCCCCGTAGGCCCCCATAGGCCCTCATAGGCCCCCATAGGCCCCCAAAGGTCCCCATAGGCCCCCATAGGTCCCCAATGGTGCCAATAGGCCCCCATAGACCCCCATAGGCCCCAATAGGCCCCCATAGGCCCCCAAAGGTGCCCATAGGCCCCAATAGGTCCCCATAGACCCCCAAAGGTCCCCATAGGCCCCCATAGGCCGCCACAAGCCCCCATAGGTCCCCCGTAGATGCCGATGAGTCCCCATCGGCCCCCATCCCCATAGGTGCCCATAGGTCCCCAAAGGTGCCCATAGGTCCCCAAAGGTGCCCATAGGTCCCCAAAGGTGCCCAAAGGTCCCCAAAGGTCCCCGTAGACCCGCATGGGCCCCCATAGGTCCCCATAGGTCCCCATAGACCCCCATAGACCCCCATCG
Organism: Eutreptiella sp. 'Long Island Sound 2002'; assembly: GCA_964036045.1. NCBI lineage: Eukaryota > Euglenozoa > Euglenophyceae > Eutreptiales > Eutreptiaceae > Eutreptiella > Eutreptiella sp. 'Long Island Sound 2002'. The sequence continues at coordinate 30,663,866 of OZ038401.1, read as the reverse complement.
ACCCCCATAGACCCCCATAGACCCCAATAGGTCCCTAAAGGACCCCATACGCCCCCAAAGGTCCCCAAAGGTCCCCAAATGTGCCCATAGGCCCCCATAGGCCCCCATAGGTCCCCATAGGTCCCCATGGCCCCCATAGGCCCCCAAAGGTCCCCCCAAAGGTCCCCCCAAGCCCCCATAGGTCCCCATAGGCCCCCATAGACCCCCAAAGGTGCCCATAGGCCCCCATAGGCCCCAATAGGTCCCCATAGACCCCCAAAGGTCCCCATAGGCCCCCATAGGCCCCCATAGGCCCCCCTAGATGCCGATGAGTCGCCCATCGGCCCCCATCCCCATAGGTGCCCATAGATCCCCATCCCCATAGGTGCCCATAGGTCCCCAAAGGTGCCCAAAGGTCCCCATAGGTCCCCATAGGCCCCCATAGGCCCCCATAAGCCACAATAGGTGCCCATAGGTCCCCATAGACCCCCATAGGTCCCCATAGGCCCCCATAGGCCCCCATAGGCCCCCACAGGTCGCCAAAGGCCCCCACAGGTCCCCAAAGGTGCCAATAGGCCCCCATAGGCCCCCAAAGGTCCCCAAAAGTCCCCATAGGCCCCTATAGGCCCCTGAAGGTCCCCATAGGTCCCCATAGACCCCCATAGGCCCCCATAGGCCACAATAGGTGCCCATAGGTCCCCATAGGCCCCCACAGGTCCCCAAAGGTGCCGATAGGCCCCCATAGGCCTCCATAGGCCCCCAAAGGTCCCCATAGGCCCCTATAGGCCCCTATAGGCCCCTATAGGTCCCCATAGGTCCCCATAGGCCCCCATAGGCCCCCATAGGTCCCCATAAGTCCCCATAGGTCCCCATAGAGCCCCATAGGTCCCCATAGGTCCCCATAGGTCCCCATAGACCCCCATAGGTCCCCATAGACCCCCATAGGTCCCCATAGAGCCCCATAGGCCCCCATAGGTCCCCATAGGTCCCCACAAGCCCCCATAGGCCCCCGCAATATTTGGGGGGTCTACACCCCCAAAATATTTGACGGATGTGTGGCCATCAAATATTTGGGGGGTCTACACCCCGAAATTATTTGACGGATGTATGTCCATCAAATATTTGACGCATGTCCATGCGTCAGTTACGTGGGGGGTGTAGACCCCCAAAATATTTGACGGATGTATGTGCGTCAAAATTTTGGGGGGTCTACACCCCCAAAGTATTTGACGGACGTGTGTCCGTCAAATATTTGGGGGGTCTACACCCCCAAAATATTTGACGGATGGGGTTCCGTCAAATATTTGGGGGGTCTACACCCCCAAAATATTTGACGGATGGGGTTCCGTGAAATATTTGAGGGCTATACACCCCCAAAATATTTGACGGATGGGGTTCCGTCAAATATTTGGGGGGTCTACAGCCCCCAAATATTTCACGGAACCCCATCCGTGAAACAATTTGGGGGTGTACACCCCCCAAATATTTCACGGATGTGGTTCCGTGAAATATTTGGGGGCTGTAGACCCCCCAAATATTTGACGAACGGGGTTCCGTGAAATATTGGGGGGCTGTAGACCCCCCAAATATTTGACGGAACCCCATCCGTCAAATATTTTGGGGGTGTATAGCCCTCAAATATTTGACGGAACCCCATCCGTGGGTTCCGTCAAATATTTGGGGGCTGTACACCCCCAAAATATTTGACGGATGGGGTTCCGTGAAATATTTTGGGGGGTCTACAGCCCCCAAAAATTTCACGGATGGGGTTCCGTCAAATATTTGGGGGGTCTACACCCCCAAAATATTTCACGGAACCCCATCCGTCAAATATTTTGGGGGTCTACACCCCCAAAATATTTCACGGATGGGGTTGCGTCAAATATTTGGGGGTTGTACACCCCCAAAATATTTGATGGATGGGGTTCCGTCAAATATTTGGGCGGTCTACAGCCCCCAAATATTTCACGGATGGCGTTCCGTCAAATATTTGGGGGGTCTACAGCCCCCCAATATTTCACGGAACCCCGTTCATCAAATATTTGGGGGGTCTACAGCCCCCAAATATTTCACGGAACCACATCCGTGAAATATTTTGGGGGTGTAGACCCCCAAAATATTTCACGGATGGGGTTCCGTGAAATATTTGGGGGCTGTACACCCCCCAAATATTTCACGGATGGGGTTCCGTGAAATATTTTGGGGGGTCGACAGCCCCAAAATATTTCACGGATGGGGTTCCATCAAATATTTGGGGGGTCCACAGCCCCCAAATATTTCACGGAACCCCATCCGTCAAATATTTTGGGGGTCTACACCCCCAAAAATATTTCATGGATGGGGTTCTGTCAAATATTTGGGGGCTGTACACCCCCAAAATATTTGACGGATGGGGTTCCGTCAAATATTTGGGGGGTCTACAGCCCCCAAATATTTTACGGAACCACATCCGTCAAATATTTGCGGGGTCTACACCCCCAAAATATTCCACGGAACCACATCCGTGAAATATTTTGGGGGTGTAGACCCCGAAAATATTTCACAGATTGGGTTCCGTCCAATATTTGGGGGGTCTACACCCCCAAAATATTTCACGGATGGGGTTTCGTCAAATATTTGGGGGCTGTACACCCCCAAAATATTTGACGGATGGGGTTCCGTGAAATATTTGGGGGGTCTACAGCCCCCAAATATTTCACGGAACCACATCCGTGAAATATTTTGGGGGTGTACACCCCCAAAATATTTCACGGATGGGGTTCCGTCCAATATTTGGGGGCTGTACACCCCGAAAATATTTGACGGATGGGGTTCCGTCAAATATTTGGGGGGTCTACACCCCCAAAATATTTCACGGATGGGGTTTTGTCAAATATTTGGGGGCTGTACACCCCCAAAATATTTGACGGATGGGGTTCCGTGAAATATTTGGGGGGTCTACGGCCCCCAAATATTTCACGGATGGGGTTCCGTCAAATATTTGGGGGGTCTACAGCCCCCAAATATTTGACGGAACTCCATCCGTCAAATATTTGGGGGGTCTACAACCCCGGAATATTTCACGGATGGGGTTCCGTCAAATATTTGGGGGCTGTACACCCCCAAAATATTTCACGGATGGGGTTCCGTCAAATATTTGGGGGCTGTACACGCCCAAAATATTTCACGGATGGGGTTCCGTGAAATATTTGGGGGCTGTACACCCCCCAAATATTTCACGGATGGGGTTCCGTGAAATATTTTGGGGGGTCGACACCCCCAAAATATTTCACGGATGGGGTTCCATCAAATATTTGGGGGGTCCACAGCCCCCAAATATTTCACGGAACCCCATCCGTCAAATATTTTGGGGGTCTACACCCCCAAAAATATTTCATGGATGGGGTTCTGTCAAATATTTGGGGGCTGTACACCCCCAAAATATTTGACGGATGGGGTTCCGTCCAATATTTGGGGGATCTACAGCCCCCAAATAGTTCACGGATGGGGTTCCGTCAAATATTTTGGGGGTCTACACCCCCAAAATATTTCACGGAACCCCATCCGTCAAATATTTGGGGGGTCTACAGCCCCCAAATATTTCACGGATGGGGTTCCGTCAAAAATTTGGGGGGTCTCCAGCCCCCAAATATTTCACGGATGGGGTTCCATCAAATATTTGGGGGGTCTACAGCCCCCAAATATTCCACGGAACCACGTCCGTCAAATATTTGGGGGGTCTACAACCCCAAAATATTTAACGGATGGGGTTCCGTCAAATATTTGGGGGCTGTACACCCCCAAAATATTTCACGGATGGGGTTCCGTCAAATATTTGGGGGGTCTGCACCCCCAAAATATTTCACGGATGGGGTTTCGTCAAAAATTTGGGGGGTCTACAGCCCCCAAATATTTCACGGATGGGGTTCCGTCCAATATTTGGGGGCTGTACACCCCAAAATATTTCACGGATGGGGTTTCGTGAAATATTTGGGGGCTGTACATCCCCAAAAATTTTGACGGATGGGGTTCCGTGAAATATTTGGGGGGTCTACAGCCCCCAAATATTTCACGGAACCCCATCCGTCAAATATTTGGGGGGTCTACAGCCCCCAAATATTTGACGGAACCACATCCGTGAAATATTTTGGGGGTGTACACCCCCAAAATATTTAACGGATGGGGTTCCGTCAAATATTTGGGGGGTCTACAGCCCAAAAATATTTGACGGATGGGGTTCCGTCAAATATTTGGGGGCTGTACACCCCCAAAATATTTCACGGATGGGGTTCCGTGAAATATTTTGGGGGCTGTACAACCCCAAAATTTTTGACGGATGGGGTTCCGTGAAATATTTGGGGGGTCTACAGCCCCCAAATATTTCACGGAACCCCATCCGTGAAACATTTGGGGGGTCTACAGCCCCCAATTATTTCACGGATGGGGTTCCGGCAAATATTTGGGGGGTCTACAGCCCCCAAATATTTCACGGAACACCATCCGTCAAATATTTTGGGGGTCTACAGCCCCCAAATATTTTACGGAACCACATCCGTCAAATATTTGCGGGGTCTACACCCCAAAATATTTCACGGAACCACATCCGTGAAATATTTTGGGGGTGTAGACCCCGAAAATATTTCACAGATTGGGTTCCGTCCAATATTTGGGGGGTCTACACCCCCAAAATATTTCACGGATGGGGTTTCGTCAAATATTCGGGGGCTGTACACCCCCAAAATATTTCACGGATGGGGTTTCGTGAAATATTTGGGGGCTGTACACCCCGAAAATTTTTGACGGATGGGGTTCCGTGAAATATTTTGGGGGTCTACACCCCCAAAAATATTTCACGGATGGGGTTTCGTGAAATATTTGGGGGCTGTACACCCCGAAAATTTTTGACGGATGGGGTTCCGTGAAATATTTGGGGGGTCTACAGCCCCCAAATATTTCACGGAACCCCATCCGTGAAATATTTGGGGGGTCTACAGCCCCCAAATATTTCACGGAACCACATCCGTGAAATATTTTGGGGGTGTACACCCCCAAAATATTTAACGGATGGGGTTCCGTCAAATATTTGGGGGGTCTACACCCCCAAAATATTTGACGGATGGGGTTCCGTCAAATATTTGGGGGCTGTACACCCCCAAAATTTTTGACGGATGGGGTTCCGTGAAATATTTGGGGGGTCTACAGCCCCCAAACATTTCACGGAACACCATCCGTCAAAAATTTTGGGGGTCTACAGCCCCCAAATATTTTAGGGAACCACATTCGTCAAATATTTGGGGGGTCTACACCCCCAAAATATTTCACGGAACCACATCCTCGAAATATTTTGGGGGTGTAGACCCCGAAAATATTTCACGGATGGGGTTCCGTCCAATATTTGGGGGCTGTACACCCCCAAAATATTTGACGGATGGGGTTCCGTCAAATATTTGGGGGGTCTACACCCCCAAAATATTTCACGGATGGGGTTTCGTCAAATATTTGGGGGCTGTACACCCCCAAAATATTTGACGGATGGGGTTCCGTGAAATATTTGGGGGGTCTACAGCCCCCAAATATTTCACGGATGGGGTTCCGTCAAATATTTGGGGGGTCTACAGCCCCCAAATATTTGACGGAACCCCATCCGTCAAATATTTAGAAGGTCTACAACCCCCAAATATTTCACGGATGGGGTTCCGTCAAATATTTGGGGGCTGTACACCCCCAAAATATTTCACGGATGGGGTTCTGTCAAATATTTGGGGGCTGTACACGCCCAAAATATTTCACGGATGGGGTTCCGTGAAATATTTGGGGGCTGTACACCCCCCAAATATTTCACGGATGGGGTTCCGTGAAATATTTTGGGGGGTCGACACCCCCTAAATATTTCACGGATGGGGTTCCATCAAATATTTGGGGGGTCTACAGCCCCCAAATATTTCATGGAACCCCATCCGTCAAATATTTTGGGGGTCTACACCCCCAAAAATATTTCATGGATGGGGTTCTGTCAAATATTTGGGGGCTGTACACCCCCAAAATATTTGACGGATGGGGTTCCGTCAAATATTTGGGGGATCTACAGCCCCCCAATATTTCACGGATGGGGTTCCGTCAAATATTTTCGGGGTCTACAGCCCCCAAATATTTCACCGAACCCCATCCGTCAAATATTTTGGGGGTCTACACCCCCAAAATATTTCACGGATGGGGTTCCGTCAAATATTTGGGGGCTGTACACCCCCAAAATATTTGACGGATGGGGTTCCGTCAAATATTTGGGGGATCTACAGCCCCCAAATATTTCACGGATGGGGTTCCGTCAAATATTTTGGGGGTCTACACCCCCAAAATATTTCACGGAACCCCATCCGTCAAATATTTGGGGGGTCTACAGCCCCCAAATATTTCACGGATGGGGTTCCGTCAAATATTTGGGGGGTCTCCAGCCCCCAAATATTTCACGGATGGGGTTCCGTCAAATATTTGGGGGGTCTACAGCCCCCAAATATTTCACGGAACCACGTCCGTGAAATATTTTGGGGGTGTAGACCCCGAAAATATGTCACGGATGGGATTCCGTCCAATATTTGGGGGCTGTACACCCCCCAAATATTTGACGGATGGGGTTCCGTGAAATATTTGGGGGGTCTACACCCCCAAAATATTTCACGGATGGGGTTCCGTGAAATATTTGGGGGCTGTACAGCCCCCAAATATTTCACGGATGGAGTTCCGTGAAATATTTTGGGGGGTCTACACCCCCAAAATATTTCACGGATGCGGTTCCGTCAAATATTTGGGGGGTCTACAGCCCCCAAATATTTCACGGAACCCCATCGGTCAAATATTTTGGGGGTCTACACCCCCAAAATATTTCACGGATGGGGTTCCGTCAAATATTTGGGGGCTGTACACCCCCAAAATATTTGACGGATGGGGTTCCGTGAAATATTTGGGGGGTCTACAGCCCCCAAATATTTCACGGATGGGGCAGTCAAATAATTGGGGGGTCTACAGCCCCCCAATATTTCACGGGGTCTACAGCCCCCAAATATTTCACGGATGTGGTTCCGTCAAATATTTGGGGGGTCTACAGCCCCCAAATATTTCACGGAACCACATCCGTGAAATATTTTGGGGGTGTAGACCCCCAAAATATTTCACGGATGGGGTTCCGTCATATATTTGCGGGCTGTACACCCCGAAAATATTTCACGGATGGGGTTCCGTCAAATATTTGGGGGCTGTACCCCCCCGAAATATTTGACGGATGGGGTTCCATGAAATATTTGGGGGGTCTACAGCCCCGAAATATTTCACGGATGGGGTTCCGTCAAATATTTGGGGGCTGTACACCCCCAAAATTTTCGACGGATGGGGTTCCGTGAAATATTTCGGGGGTCTACAGCCCCCAAATATTTCACGGATGGGGTTCCGTCAAATATTTGGGGGGTCTCCAGCCCCCAACTATTTCACGGAACCCCATCCGTCAAATATTTTGGGGGTCTACAGCCCCCAAATATTTTACGGAACCACATCCGTCAAATGTTTGGGGGGTCTACACCCCCAAAATATTTCACGGAACCAGATCCGTGAAATATTTTGGGGGGGTAGACCCCGAAAATATTTCACGGATGGGGTTCCGTCCAATATTTGGGGGCTGTACACCCCCCAAATATTTGACGGATAGGGTTCCGTCAAATGTTTGGGGGGTCTACACCCCCAAAATATTTCACGGATGGGGTTTCGTCAAATATTTGGGGGCTATACACCCCCAAAATATTTGAAGGATGGGGTTCCGTGAAATATTTGGGGGGTCTACAGCCCCCAAATATTTCACGGATGGGGTTCCGTCAAATATTTGGGGGGTCTACAGCCCCCAAATTTTTCACGGAACCCCATCCGTCAAATATTTTGGGGGTCTACACCTCCAGAATATATCACGGATGGGGTTCCGTCAAATATTTGGGGGCTGTACACCCCCAAAATATTTGACGGATGGGGTTCCGTCAAATATTTGGGGGATCTACAGCCCCCAAATATTTCACGGATGGGGTTCCGTCAAATATTTGGGGGGTCTACAGCCCCCAAATATTTCACGGATGTGGTTCCGTCAAATATTTGGGGGGTCTACAGCCCCCCAATATTTCACGGAACCCCATCCGTCAAATATTTGGGGGGTCTACACCCCCAAAATATTTCACGGAACCACATCCTCGAAATATTTTGGGGGTGTAGACCCCGAAAATATTTCACGGATGCGGTTCCGTCCAATATTTGGGGGCTGTACACCCCCAAAATATTTGACGGATGGGGTTCCGTCAAATATTTGGGGGGTCTACACCCCCAAAATATTTCACGGATGGGGTTTCGTCAAATATTTGGGGGCTGTACACCCCCAAAATATTTGACGGATGGGGTTCCGTGAAATATTTGGGGGGTCTACAGCCCCCAAATATTTCACGGATGGGGTTCCGTCAAATATTTGGGGGGTCTGTAGCCCCCAAATATTTGACGGAACCCCATCCGTCAAATATTTAGAAGGTCTACAACCCCCAAATATTTCACGGATGGGGTTCCGTCAAATATTTGGGGGCTGTACACCCCCAAAATATTTCACGGATGGGGTTCTGTCAAATATTTGGGGGCTGTACACGCCCAAAATATTTCACGGATGGGGTTCCGTGAAATATTTGGGGGCTGTACACCCCCCAAATATTTCACGGATGGGGTTCCGTGAAATATTTTGGGGGGTCGACACCCCCTAAATATTTCACGGATGGGGTTCCATCAAATCTTTGGGGGGTCTACAGCCCCCAAATATTTCATGGAACCCCATCCGTCAAATATTTTGGGGGTCTACACCCCCAAAAATATTTCATGGATGGGGTTCTGTCAAATATTTGGGGGCTGTACACCCCCAAAATATTTGACGGATGGGGTTCCGTCAAATATTTGGGGGATCTACAGCCCCCCAATATTTCACGGATGGGGTTCCGTCAAATATTTTCGGGGTCTACAGCCCCCAAATATTTCACCGAACCCCATCCGTCAAATATTTTGGGGGTCTACACCCCCAAAATATTTCACGGATGGGGTTCCGTCAAATATTTGGGGGCTGTACACCCCCAAAATATTTGACGGATGGGGTTCCGTCAAATATTTGGGGGATCTACAGCCCCCAAATATTTCACGGATGGGGTTCCGTCAAATATTTTGGGGGTCTACACCCCCAAAATATTTCACGGAACCCCATCCGTCAAATATTTGGGGGGTCTACAGCCCCCAAATATTTCACGGATGGGGTTCCGTCAAATATTTGGGGGGTCTCCAGCCCCCAAATATTTCACGGATGGGGTTCCGTCAAATATTTGGGGGGTCTACAGCCCCCAAATATTTCACGGAACCACGTCCGTGAAATATTTTGGGGGTGTAGACCCCGAAAATATGTCACGGATGGGATTCCGTCCAATATTTGGGGGCTGTACACCCCCCAAATATTTGACGGATGGGGTTCCGTGAAATATTTGGGGGGTCTACACCCCCAAAATATTTCACGGATGGGGTTCCGTGAAATATTTGGGGGCTGTACAGCCCCCAAATATTTCACGGATGGAGTTCCGTGAAATATTTTGGGGGGTCTACACCCCCAAAATATTTCACGGATGCGGTTCCGTCAAATATTTGGGGGGTCTACAGCCCCCAAATATTTCACGGAACCCCATCGGTCAAATATTTTGGGGGTCTACACCCCCAAAATATTTCACGGATGGGGTTCCGTCAAATATTTGGGGGCTGTACACCCCCAAAATATTTGACGGATGGGGTTCCGTGAAATATTTGGGGGGTCTACAGCCCCCAAATATTTCACGGATGGGGCAGTCAAATAATTGGGGGGTCTACAGCCCCCCAATATTTCACGGGGTCTACAGCCCCCAAATATTTCACGGATGTGGTTCCGTCAAATATTTGGGGGGTCTACAGCCCCCAAATATTTCACGGAACCACATCCGTGAAATATTTTGGGGGTGTAGACCCCCAAAATATTTCACGGATGGGGTTCCGTCATATATTTGCGGGCTGTACACCCCGAAAATATTTCACGGATGGGGTTCCGTCAAATATTTGGGGGCTGTACCCCCCCGAAATATTTGACGGATGGGGTTCCATGAAATATTTGGGGGGTCTACAGCCCCGAAATATTTCACGGATGGGGTTCCGTCAAATATTTGGGGGCTGTACACCCCCAAAATTTTCGACGGATGGGGTTCCGTGAAATATTTCGGGGGTCTACAGCCCCCAAATATTTCACGGATGGGGTTCCGTCAAATATTTGGGGGGTCTCCAGCCCCCAACTATTTCACGGAACCCCATCCGTCAAATATTTTGGGGGTCTACAGCCCCCAAATATTTTACGGAACCACATCCGTCAAATGTTTGGGGGGTCTACACCCCCAAAATATTTCACGGAACCAGATCCGTGAAATATTTTGGGGGGGTAGACCCCGAAAATATTTCACGGATGGGGTTCCGTCCAATATTTGGGGGCTGTACACCCCCCAAATATTTGACGGATAGGGTTCCGTCAAATGTTTGGGGGGTCTACACCCCCAAAATATTTCACGGATGGGGTTTCGTCAAGTATTTGGGGGCTATACACCCCCAAAATATTTGAAGGATGGGGTTCCGTGAAATATTTGGGGGGTCTACAGCCCCCAAATATTTCACGGATGGGGTTCCGTCAAATATTTGGGGGGTCTACAGCCCCCAAATTTTTCACGGAACCCCATCCGTCAAATATTTTGGGGGTCTACACCTCCAGAATATATCACGGATGGGGTTCCGTCAAATATTTGGGGGCTGTACACCCCCAAAATATTTGACGGATGGGGTTCCGTCAAATATTTGGGGGATCTACAGCCCCCAAATATTTCACGGATGGGGTTCCGTCAAATATTTGGGGGGTCTACAGCCCCCAAATATTTCACGGATGTGGTTCCGTCAAATATTTGGGGGGTCTACAGCCCCCCAATATTTGACGGAACCCCATCCGTCAAATATTTGGGGGGTCTACAGCCCCCAAATATTTCACGGATGGGGTTCCATCAAATATTTGGGGCGCTGTACACCCCCCAAATATTTGACGGATGGGGTTCCGTGAAATATTTGGGGGGTGTACACCCCCAAAATATTTCACGGATGGGGTTACGTCAAATATTTGGGGGCTGTACACCCCCAAAATTTTTCACGGATGGGGTTCGGTGAAATATTTTGGGGGGTCTACACCACCAAAATATTTCACGGATGCGGTTCCGTCAAATATTTGGGGGGTCCACAGCCCCCAAATATTTCACGGAACCCCATCCGTCAAATATTTTGGGGCTGTACACCCCCAAAATATTTCACGGATGGGGTTCCGTCAAATATTTGGGGGCTGTACACCCCCAAAATATTTGACGGATGGGGTTCCGTGAAATATTTGGGCGGTCTACAGCCCCCAAATATTTCACGGATGGGGTTCCGTCAAATATTTGGGGGGTCTACAGCCCCCCAATATTTCACGGGGTCTACAGCCCCGAAATATTTCACGGATGTGGTTCCGTCAAATATAAGGGGGGTCTACAGCCCCCAAATATTTCACGGAACCACATCCGTGGAATATTTTGGGGGTGTAGACCCCCAAAATATTTCACGGATGGGGTTCCGTCATATATTTGCGGGCTGTACACCCCGAAAATATTTCACGGATGGGGTTCCGTCAAGTATTTGGGGGCTGTACACCCTCAAAATTTTCGACGGATGCGGTTCCGTGAAATATTTCGGGGGTCTACAGCCCCCAAATATTTCACGGATGGGGTTCCGTCAAATATTTGGGGGGTCTACAGCCCCCAACTATTTCACGGAACCCCATCCATCAAATATTTTGGGGGTCTACAGCCCCCAAATATTTCACGGAACCACATCCGTGAAATATTTTGGGGGTGTAGACCCCGAAAATATTTCACGGATGGGGTTCCGTCCAATATTTGGGGGCTGTACACCCCCCAAATATTTGTCGGATAGGGTTCCGTCAAATGTTTGGGGGGTCTACACCCCCAAAATATTTCCAGATGGGGTTACGTCAAATATTTGGGGGCTATACACCCCCAAAATATTTGAAGGATGGGGTTCCGTGAAATATTTGGGGGGTCTACAGCCCCCAAATATTTCACGGATGGGGTTCCGTCAAATGTTTGGGGGGTCTACACCCCCAAAATATTTCCAGATGGGGTTTCGTCAAATATTTGGGGGCTATACACCCCCAAAATATTTGACGGATGGGGTTTCGTGAAATATTTGGGGGGTCTACAGCCCCCAAATATTTCACAGATGGGGTTCCGTCAAATATTAGGGGGCTGTACAGCCCCAAAAATTTTGACGGATGGGGTTCCGTAAAATATTTGGGGGGTCTACAGCCCCCAAATGTTTCACGGATGGGGTTCCGTCAAATATTTGGGGGGTCTACAGCCCCCAAATATTTCACGGAACCCCATCAGTCAAATATTTTGGGCGTCTACAGCCCCCAAATATTTTGCGGAACCACATCCCTCAAATATTTGCGGGGTCTACACCCCCAAAATATTTCACGGAACCACATCCGTGGAATATTTTGGGGGTGTAGACCCCGAAAATATGTCACGGATGGGGTTCCGTCAAATATTTGGGGGCTGTACACCCCCGAAATATTTGACGGATGGGGTCCCATGAAATATTTGGGGGGTCTACAGCCCCGAAATATTTCACGGATGGGGTTCCGTCAAATATTTGGGGGGTCTACAGCCCCCAAAAATTTCACGGATGGGGTTCCGTAAAATATTTGGGGGATCTACAGCCCCCAAATATTTCACGGATGGGGTTCCGTCAATTTTTTGGGGGGTCTACAGCCCCCAAATATTTCACGGAACCACATCCGTCAAATATTTGGGGGGTCTACAACCTCAAAATATTTCCCGGATGGGGTTCCGTCAAATATTTGGGGGCTGTACACCCCCAAAATATTTCACGGATGGGGTTCCGTCAAATATTTGGGGGCTGTACACCCCCAAATATTTTACAGAATCACATCCGTGAAATATTTTGGGGGTGTAGACCCCGAAAATATGTCACGGATGGGGTTCCGTCAAATATTTGGGGGCTGTACACCCCCCAAATATTTGACGGATGGGGTTCCGTCAAATATTTGGGGGGTCTACAGCCCCCAAATATTTCACAGATGGGGTTCCGTCATTTATTTGGGGGGTCTACAGCCCCCCTATATTTCATGGGGTCTACAGGCCCCAAATATTGCACGGATGGGGTTCCGTCAAATATTTGGGGGGTCTACAGCCCCCAAATATTTCACGGATGGGGTTCCGTCAAATGTTTGGGGGCTGTACACCCCCAAAATTTTTGACGGATGGGGTTCCATGAAATATTTGGGGGGTCTATAGCCCCCAAATGTTTCACGGATGGGGTTCCGTCAAATATTTGGGGGGTCTACAGCCCCCCAATATTTCACGGGGTCTACAGCCCCGAAATATTTCACGGATGTGGTTCCGTCAAATATTGGGGGGGTCTACAGCCCCCAAATATTTCACGGAACCACATCCGTGGAATATTTTGGGGGTGTAGACCCCCAAAATATTTCACGGATGGGGTTCCGTCATATATTTGCGGGCTGTACACCCCGAAAATATTTCACGGATGGGGTTCCGTCAAGTATTTGGGGGCTGTACACCCCCAAAATTTTCGACGGATGCGGTTCCGTGAAATATTTCGGGGGTCTACAGCCCCCAAATATTTCACGGATGGGGTTCCGTCAAATATTTGGGGGGTCTACAGCCCCCAACTATTTCACGGAACCCCATCCATCAAATATTTTGGGGGTCTACAGCCCCCAAATATTTCACGGAACCACATCCGTGAAATATTTTGGGGGTGTAGACCCCGAAAATATTTCACGGATGGGGTTCCGTCCAATATTTGGGGGCTGTACACCCCCCAAATATTTGTCGGATAGGGTTCCGTCAAATGTTTGGGGGGTCTACACCCCCAAAATATTTCCAGATGGGGTTACGTCAAATATTTGGGGGCTATACACCCCCAAAATATTTGAAGGATGGGGTTCCGTGAAATATTTGGGGGGTCTACAGCCCCCAAATATTTCACGGATGGGGTTCCGTCAAATGTTTGGGGGGTCTACACCCCCAAAATATTTCCAGATGGGGTTTCATCAAATATTTGGGGGCTATACACCCCCAAAATATTTGACGGATGGGGTTTCGTGAAATATTTGGGGGGTCTACAGCCCCCAAATATTTCACAGATGGGGTTCCGTCAAATATTAGGGGGCTGTACAGCCCCAAAAATTTTGACGGATGGGGTTCCGTAAAATATTTGGGGGGTCTACAGCCCCCAAATGTTTCACGGATGGGGTTCCGTCAAATATTTGGGGGGTCTACAGCCCCCAAATATTTCACGGAACCCCATCAGTCAAATATTTTGGGCGTCTACAGCCCCCAAATATTTTGCGGAACCACATCCCTCAAATATTTGCGGGGTCTACACCCCCAAAATATTTCACGGAACCACATCCGTGGAATATTTTGGGGGTGTAGACCCCGAAAATATGTCACGGATGGGGTTCCGTCAAATATTTGGGGGCTGTACACCCCCGAAATATTTGACGGATGGGGTCCCATGAAATATTTGGGGGGTCTACAGCCCCCAAATATTTCACGGATGGGGTTCCATAAAAAATTTGGGGGGTCTACAGCCCCCAAAAATTTCACGGATGGGGTTCCGTAAAATATTTGGGGGATCTACAGCCCCCAAATATTTCACGGATGGGGTTCCGTCAATTTTTTGGGGGGTCTACAGCCCCCAAATATTTCACGGAACCACATCCGTCAAATATTTGGGGGGTCTACAACCTCAAAATATTTCCCGGATGGGGTTCCGTCAAATATTTGGGGGCTGTACACCCCCAAAATATTTCACGGATGGGGTTCCGTCAAATATTTGGGGGCTGTACACCCCCAAATATTTTACAGAATCACATCCGTGAAATATTTTGGGGGTGTAGACCCCGAAAATATGTCACGGATGGGGTTCCGTCAAATATTTGGGGGCTGTACACCCCCCAAATATTTGACGGATGGGGTTCCGTCAAATATTTGGGGGGTCTACAGCCCCCAAATATTTCACAGATGGGGTTCCGTCATTTATTTGGGGGGTCTACAGCCCCCCTATATTTCATGGGGTCTACAGGCCCCAAATATTGCACGGATGGGGTTCCGTCAAATATTTGGGGGGTCGACAGCCCCCAAATATTTGACGGAACCCCATCCGTGAAATATTTTGGGGGTGTAGACCCCCAAAATGTGTCACGGATGGGGTTCCGTCATATATTAGGGGGCTGTACACCCCCAAAATATTTAACGGATGGGGTTCCGTCAAATATTTGGGGGGTCTACACCCCCAAAATATTTGACGGATGGGGTTCCGTCAAATATTTGGGGGGTCTACAGCCCCCAAATATTTCACGGATGGGGTTCCGTCAAATGTTTGGGGGCTGTACACCCCCAAAATTTTTGACGGATGGGGTTCCATGAAATATTTGGGGGGTCTATAGCCCCCAAATGTTTCACGGATGGGGTTCCGTCAAATATTTGGGGGGTCTACAGCCCCCAAATATTTCACGGAACCCCATCCGTCAAATATTTGGGGGGTCTACAGCCCCCAAATATTTCACGGAACCACATCCGTCAAATATTTGCGGGGTCTACACCCCCAAAATATTTCACGGATGGGGTTCCGTCATACATTTGGGGGCTGTACTACCCCAAAACATTTGACGGATGGGGTTCTGTCAAATATTTGGGGGGTCTACAGCCCCATAATATTTCACGGATGGGGTTCCGTCAAATATTTGGGGGGTCTACAGCCCCCCAATATTGGACAGAAAACCCATTTGTCAAATATTTGGGGGGTCTACAGCCCCCAAATATTTCACGGAACCACATCCGTGAAATATTTTGGGGGTGTAGACCCCCAAAATATTTCACGGATGGGGTTCCGTCAAATATTTGGGGGGTCTACAGCCCCCAAATATTTCACGGATGGGGTTCCGTCAAATATTTGGGGGGTCTACAGCCCCCAAATATTTCACGGAACCCCATCCGTCAAATATTTTGGGGGTCTACAGCCCCCAAATATTTCACGGAACCACATCCGTGAAATATTTTGGGGGTGTAGACCCCCAAAATATTTCACGGATGGGGTTCCGTCAAATATTTGGGGGGTCTACAGCCCCCAAATATTTCACGGATGGGGTTCCGTCAAATATTTGGGGGGTCTACAGCCCCCAAATATTTCACGGAACCCCATCCGTCAAACATTTTGGGGGTCTACAGCCCCCAGATATTTCACGGAACCACATCCGTCAAATATTTGGGGGGTCTACACCCCCAAAATATTTCACGGATGGGGTTCCGTCAAATATTTGGGGGGTCTACAGCCCCCAAATATTTCAGGGATGGGGTTCCGTCAAATATTTGGGGGGTCTACACCCCCAAAATATTTGACGGATGTATGTCCGTCAAATATTTGACGCATGCCCATGCGTCAGTTACCTGGGGGCTGTAGACCCCCCAAATATTTGACGGATGTGTGTCCGTCAAATATTTGGGGGGTCCACACCCCCAAAATATTTGACGGATGCATGTTTGTCAAATATTTGACGCATACCCATGCGTCAGTTATCTGGGGGGTGTAGACCCCCGAAATATTTGACGGATGTGTCCTTCAGCGCTGCAAGCGCCTGTGCCTCAGTCTCTCCCACAGAATTTCCACAAAGATTGAGGGACCGGGTATGCAGTGAGGCGGCATCCTTCAGCGCTGCAAGCGCCTGTGCCCCACTGTCTCCCACAGAATTTCCACAAAGATTGAGGGACAGGGTATGCAGTGAGGCGGCATCCTTCAGCGCTGCAAGTGCCTGTGCCCCACTGTCTCCCACGGAATTTCCACGAAGATCGAGGGACAGGGTATGCAGTGAGGCTGCATCCTTCAGTGCTGCAAGCGCCTGTGCCCCACTCTCTCCCACAGAATTTCCAGAAAGATTGAAGGA
The DNA here is from genome assembly GCA_964036045.1 of Eutreptiella sp. 'Long Island Sound 2002'. Taxonomy (NCBI): domain Eukaryota; phylum Euglenozoa; class Euglenophyceae; order Eutreptiales; family Eutreptiaceae; genus Eutreptiella; species Eutreptiella sp. 'Long Island Sound 2002'. The sequence continues at coordinate 30,646,756 of OZ038401.1, read as the reverse complement.
CTGTGTGTCCGTCAAATATTTGGGGGGTCTACACCCCCAAAACATTTGACGGATGTATGTCCGTCAAATATTTGACGCCATGCCCATGCGTCAGTTACCTGGGGGGTCTACACTCCCAAAATATTTGACGGATGGGGTTCCGTCAAATATTTGGGGGGTCTACACCCCCAAAATATTTGACGGATGTATGTCCGTCAAATATTTGACACATGCCCATGCGTCAGTTATCTGGAGGGTGTAGACCCCCGAAATATTTGACGGATGTATGTCCGTCATATATTTGGGGGCTGTAGACCCCCAAAGCACTCGATAGTGGCTTTAGCAACACCGCACCACACCCCTCTTCGCGCAAATACCCATCCACATCATCCGAGAATGTCGCACATCGGCCTTTCCGGGATAGCATCCCGGCTGCACGAAAGCTGATGAACACCTCGAAATTGAAGAGCAGGTTTACTCCCACCGCCACGGCCACCTCACAGTCATGCGCATACATGGCCTTGCATGCAGCATCCGTTGCCACCAACGAGGATGAACATGCAGTGTCAATCGTCATAGAGGGTCCCACCAACCCAAACACATACGCCAACCAACTAGAAAAAAAAACCTGAAAAAGAAAAACAGGCATACCCTCCCTAACCTCAACCATACAAGCAGGGAAATGACAGGGTGGGAGGGAGGGAGGGAGGGGAGGGAGGGAGGGAGGGAGGGAGGGAGGCTCTCTTGGGCGGCCGTAGGGGCTGTGTTGTGCTGTGTTGTGCTGTAATATGCTGTATGTTGTGCTGTGCTGTGGTGTGCTGTGATGTGCTGTGATGTGCTGTGCTGTGCTGTGCCGTGCTCGAAACCCACTACCCCCCCTCTCCACAGTTCCGGCCCAACCCGATGAACCCCCACCCACCCACCCCACCAGCAAAGCTGACCCGATTAGCTCAGGTGAGGTTGCTTGGGCCAGACATCAGGATTCTGTTCCCACTTGTCTTCAGTCACATATGAGCCCCCCGATCGGTTTGAGTCAGAGAGATGGGGTGGGGTGGGGTGGGGTGGGGGGGGGGGGCACGTACCATCATTGAAGGGGTTGCAAGCACTGGTTGGGTTTCAGACGCTAGGGTCGAGACCACAACCCACTTCTACACCTCAAGGGTGTGGTGACAATGGGACAAGTCTGATATTGGGGGGGACACGGGGGGGGGGGGGGGGGCGAAGTCTGACACGGGGGGGGGGGGGGGTAGAAAGGGTGTTGGGGTGGGGGGGGGGGGGGGTTGGGGGTGATGGTCCATAAAAGTCTGATGTCTGATGTCTGATAGCCGACTAGGTTGCTATACACATAGCTGCACCCCCCACCAAAAACCCCACCCCAACGCCACACCCCACGCTACATGTGCTTTGGACCAGTGTCAAATGCAATACCACAACATTTTGCTGTGCATTCAACCATCACTGATCCTCCCAGTTCTCCCCTTAGTGCGCCGCAGCCATCTTATCCACCCATCCCGCGAACTCGTTGCACATGGGGCCCAGTCCCGCGGTGTTGCTGTCACAAATCTGCTCGTCGCCATTCACAACTACGACCTGCATTCCCAAATCCACCTCCGGTAGCGCAACCCGTGGTCCTGCCTTTACAGCTGCCTCATACTCCTGCTTCTCCTTCGCGATCCTCTCCTCCAAATCCTCATTGAGGTCTGCTACCCATGCATCCGCTGACAGGGGCTTCCCAGTCAGCTTTTCCACAAGCCCCAGGAAGGGTTCGCCATTCCCAGGGTTCCAATAAACCTCGGTCAAATCCGCCCCAATGCGCGGCTCGTCGACAATGCGGCCGTACTTCTCCAAGAAATGTGTACGTGTCTGGAACACTGACATCTCTGCCAGCACGTAGCCATGGTAGTAGCAGCTTGACTCATCGCTCAGGATGTGAGGGATGGCGAGCAGAGGAAGCGCGGCTGGACCGCCTTGGATCCGCTCTTGCACCTCGTCTCCGAGTTTGAGCAAACGCTCAACAGTGACGTCATCATCCGCCAGCTCGTACAACGCCTTCTCGAAATAAGGCACCGCAAGCATCCCTCGCAGTTGCAGGACCGCGTACGGGCTCGTGGCCCGCATGTCCTTCTCCACCAGCTCCCACGGCATGACGGCCCCCGACTGGTCCCGAGCAAAGCGGCCCAGCCACGCGGCGTCCCCCTGCAGAGAGTCCAGAAACATGCTTTGGTTCTCTGCATACGCAACAGACATGGGGGCACGCTCCTGCGAGAAGAACGGCGATGGCTGGTCGATGTTGGCGAAATGGGCCGCATGCCCCCCCTCGTGCAGGAGCGTCCGCAGAGCCGTCACTCCTGACCCGACCTGGCCAGGGGTGGCCAGGGATGTGAAGTTCGCCTGCGAGGGCACCCAACTCCCGTTGGGCCGGCGCCACGCGCATTGCGGCCAGTGGCAGAACCCGTTGGAATACTTCCCGGGGCGATCCAGGAGGTCCAGTCGCATGCGCGCCCCCTTGTAATCGATCCCGAGCCCCGCGAACGTCTGGCTCCATGCCGCAAGCGCATTGCCGAAGGGGAAATATGGATCCTGATCACGGGTGGTCTCACCTGCCAGCATGTACCCGGTGTTCCAGGGCTCGAGGGCCTCGGGTCCCTTCTCGCTCGCCAGCCGCGCCCGCGCGGCCTCCATGGTGGAGCGCGTGCGCTGCTCGAGATCATCCAGCATCGCAAACAGCTGCGCCTTGCCGAATCCTTCGGACTGGGTCACCTTGTAATCGTAGAAATCCTCATACCCCAAAGCCCTTGCAAAGCGGTTTCGCAACCGCACAATCTCCACGAAGCGCTCGGCCACGAATGGCCCAATGGTCTGCACCCCTTCGAAGCAAGCTTTCCGTTCCGCCTCGTCGCTGCTGGTCCGCATGCGCGTCCGCAGCTGAACTGAGCTGCACGCATTAAAAGAACCAGTGGCAGGATCTGTGTAGCCCAGCTTCATGCCACCACGGGCCGCCTGGAGCTCACCCTCGAGCTTCGTCAGCTGGTCCTGGATCGCATCGGCTTCAGCGCTATTGGTGTTGTAGCAGGCAAATGTGCGCTCCATGATCTTCAGCACACGGCGGTCTGTTTCTGGGAGGCCTTCAAGCTGCAGGTGAGCCCGCACTGCCTGCAGGTTTGACTTGTCCCGCAGGAACCCATCGTAGGCCCCCTTGGTTGCTGTCAGCTGCTCTGTGCTGTTGCCTGCTAGCCCCATTTTTGTGGCCCAGAAATCCGCCTCGAAATCCTTATGAAAGGCCTCATACTGATTGTTGAGGTCTTCCAGAAAGCTGGGCAGGGTGTCAAGCGACGCTGTAGCAAACATAGGGTCATACAATCGAACAAAGCGCTGGGTCAGACCTCCGCAAAGCAAGGGTGGGGACCCAGGCCGACCCAAAGCAATATTGAAAAACAAGGACAGTGGAGATTGCACGTTAATCCAACCCTTTGCGCACCCTCACTGCAGTGGGACTTGCGCCCTTGTGGCACACTAATTTATGGATTCGTTTCAATATTGCATACCCACCTACCCATGTCCACATACACACACGTGCGTGCAGCGGGTGAGCGGAAACTGTGGGCTTTCGCAGGGACAGCCAGTGGGCATTTCGTCAAGCCGGCCCCTCCCGCATGGTTGCACAGGCTGCCACAGGTTTCTTAATGCAAACATAACCTGGTGAAAACAGTACCCATAAAAGCACAACCCGAATCTCTTTTTTTCCTGGGTGCACCCCTTGTTGTACCAATGTAAAACCCAAGAACCCAAAAAAGTGGAAAACAGGTTTTCTTTGGTCTTTTCACAAATGCACTTGTTCTATTACATGCGTAAACTTAGAAAAAAGCGAACCAAGCAAAAAGGGGAAAAAAAAGCTGCATAACCCATGCTGCACTGGGGAATTCAAAACCAGAGGAGTCAAATGGCTACATGACCTGTGCTGTATGGGGTCTCCAAAGTGAAGATGAGCAAACGGCTGCATAATTCCGTATTGCAACTCAACTCCCTACCGTATTGAAAATCAAATGCCTGCTTCACCCACGTTGAATTGGGGTCCCCTAAGCGGACAAGAGTGAAGTGGTCATAAAACCCCTGCTGTAGTGGAGACGGGCCAAATGGCTGCACAACCCCGACCCGTATTGGGGATTCCAAAGCGGCGAGGCACGCCAAGCACCAACCCCCAGGCATAGCCCCCCACCCGGTAAGGAGCCAAAACAGTTTCCTTACCACAACCCCAACCACTGTCTGCTAGAGAACCCAAGGAAAATGTGACGTTTTGGCATCGGTGCGGACACCCCCTCTCCATTCACAACCCGGGCCCCAGCAGATTCCGTGCAAAGGGGGTTTGTCTCTCACCGACTTGTTTATCCAGCTCTGCGACTGCCCCTTCCCCCGTGTAGCCCCAGGGGCCCGTTCCCTGCACACCTTGTTGAGCCCCAGTGGCACTGAACATTGCGACAGACTTTGCCTCCTCCTTGACTGCAGGGTTCAGGGCACCTGAAAGAAATGAAACGGCAAAAGACAGGCCTTGATGGGCGTCAGCCGCTCGCCGTTCTGCAGTCCGGAGCACTTGTGCTCCAGACGCACGCCTCACCAAGCACAGTTCAGATCAACTTACCGCACCCGGGTTCCGCAACAAACCTGTCGTGGCCGCCATCGCCGCCGTGGGGCCAACGTTGGAATTCACGAACTCCCAGTTCACAAGGTTCCACCATGCAGCAACGTACGCTGGTCTTGCATTGCGCCGATCCACGTAGTACGCATGCTCCCAAACGTCACAGGTGAGCAGGGGGGTGCCAGTGCCGTCCTTCAACGGGTTGCCAGCATCGTGACCTTGGGTGATCATCAGCTTGCCATCAGAGCCACACACCAGCCACACCCAACCCGAGCCAAAGTGACCCACGCAAGCTGTTGTAAATTGCTCGTTGAAGGCGTCGAAGGACCCAAAGTCACGGTCAATGAGGTCCTTGATGGCGCCTGTGGGTGGGTTGGCCTCGCTGTCCGGGTTGGGCTTCAAGCACTCCCAATAGAAGTTGTGGTTCCAGATCTGGGCAGCCTGGTTGAACATCACTCCAGTCGTGCCAATGACAATCTCCTCGAGTGTCTTGTCCTTCCAGTCAGCGTTTTCCGGCATGCCCAGAAGCTCGTTCAGCTTATTTACATAGGCCAGGTGGTGCTTTCCGTAGTGGTAATCAATGGTTTCCGCGCTGATATGCGGCTCCAGCGCATCTTTCTCCCAGGGGAGGGGGGGCAGCGCAAACTCCCCTGTCACTGCAACCATTGCCAGTTCGGATGGTTGCGCAACCGCCTCAGCGCTCGCAGGCCCGGGGCGCAGGTTTCTGGTGGATTGCATCAGAGTGTAGCCACGGGCAACCACCGCGGACACTATCGCAGCACCCACCATGGTCAAAACATCGCTGAACAAGCGACTTGGCCCGGACTGCGCAGACACCCGCTCTTGTAGGCGAACACCACTGTAGTCTGCTGGAACGTGCGGTGGAGTGCTGTGCCCTGTGGTGTGCTCCCAGGAATCCTCCAGCTTGTTGGCACGCAACCTGACATCCAAAGGTCTGGTTTGTGCCACCGTCCGAGTAGCAGAGGCCCCTGTCGCGGCACGGGGCAACGTCACTGTGGAGTGTAATCCTGTTGATGAGGCCACGCTCAATAGCGATCCGCCCCACAATGTCATAACGGCGGCTGTCAACCCTGCAATGGCGACACCAACTACGAAAATGGGCCGAGTTGTCGCCACCACATTCTCCTGCGGACACTCTGTGTGGTATCCAGTCTGCTGAGAGGTCAGCAGGTTGTATTTCACCTGAAGCGCCATCAGATCTGCGACACGCATGGAGGAGGCAAAATCTGACGCTGATTGAAAATTGTTCGAGGAATGCACTGTGGCCAGCAAGCACTCTATCAGAGGGTCGATGGCGAATTCCCCACATTTCCCTTGTGCTGCTAGTTTTGTGGGCCTCCGTTGCAGCTGCCCAATTCACATCTTCCAATCCCAGCTTCAATACACTCCTGATCTTCGGGACGCAGTACTCACCCTCCTCCTTGTGGCACATCAGAGCATGTTGCTTGGTCATATCTTCAAGCTCTTCTCAAACGACAGGTGTTAGTTTGGTGTGCGAGAGACTCGGCTCGCAACTTGATTTGGTGCCTACAAGTGCTGTCTTCTACTTGTCCCGTCAAAATGTATGTCGCACAAGGTCCGGCTGAAACTTTGTAGAACTCCAGCCGCGCGCACGCAGCTCTTGCAGGGATCTATTAGCCGGAACGATTCCAGCCGCCACTGAGCCTCTGGCGCGATGCTCATCCCCGTGCTCATGCCCACCACGTGTTTTCAACTTTCCCCAAAAATTCCCCCGGCGTGTCCATTGATGCCAAACAGAAATGCCAACAGAAAAAGGATTGACAGCACTGTACAAGGTGGCATATTTTCCTGAATGATTGATATGATTGTTGTCATACTTTCGACCAGAAGAATGCACCTCGAGAGTTTCCTCACGCCCCTGCAGTACCCCTGATTTACCAGCGCAAGTTGCCTGAACGGCCGACGCATATCGCGTGTGCATTCCTCCCTGATTCGCTTCCCTGCTTCCCTGATCGATGACGGATGGTAAGCCAGGAATCACACAATGTCCGTGCTGATGCATGATGCAGGATGTTGTTGAACTAACTTACCTCAGGTCCTCCTGTAAAGAAACAAAAGCGTGAAAACGAAGGAACAGAAGAAATATGCAAGACACCGTTGGCCACTTTGCAACGAACAGGAGGTTCAGATGAAGGGACATATTACACAAGTAAACGCTTTGGGAAAACGGTGTTTTACACAAATCCTCACAAGTTATTGAAGCGGACCGTCTGGACCAAGCAAATTGAAATTGACAAGGGCAAGGTGTGTTTCTTGCTAATGTCGGCAAGAGCTTGTGTTGAGAGGTACAGGGATGTTCTCTTCCATCCGTTGCGGCTCGATCCGGTTACAGGTGTTTTGGGAGTTTTGTGAACCCATCGTCAAAGACAATCAACTTTTCGTGCGAGCTGCGAAGAGCCAAAAGCTTCCGGAGAATTTCTCATTCGTTGACGGTTATGAATTGCGCCTAGCCGGCTGTGCAAAACCTGAGTTGGAAGAGGCGGAAGCCTTGGCGCTTTTGGTGTGCTTAGGGGACGCCGGTGGCTCGTGGAAGTGTGCTGTGCAAATCTAAGATCAAACCCCATGCAAATCATACCGTTTCATTTATATGTGTCCCTTGTGTCTTTTTAGAATTGTAAGTTATTGATCACGCTATCAGAAGAAACGGAGCACTACATAGGTATCGTAATTGCACTTGCATAGATTTCGTAACTCATCTGCAATTGATCCCATCGACATTGATCGAAGTGCCAATACGATGCATGTTTTGAAATAGGCAACCTACGCTTTGCCCTCAACAAGCATGAAATCAAGCACCTAGTGCATATGACTCCGAACGGTGGAGCACCTTCGCTGCAAGACATAGATGATTGTGTGGCCCACATCGAAGCTTGTATTTCCAAGGTATCTCCGACAATGTTCTCATTCATTCATTTATTTTGCGGCCTGGAACGACCACGTGCCATCATGTCAACGATATCAAAGGAGTATGTGCACTGCGGTCAACGTGCGCATCGTGAGCGAGCACGGCGAGAGACGGTGCAAAAGAATGACTAATCATAGATGGCAAAAAAAAATAGAAATCACAAAGCTGGTCTTCGGAAACATGGCGGCATAGGCGGCATTGGCGGAAACATTGGCAACTCTACCATCGCAGTGTGTTTCTCTCGCAACGATGCTATGTGAGCTAGGATGGCGCCGACAAAAATAGACGATCAAAGATATGGATCGTATCATTGCATTTCGTAGCTTCAAAAACAAAGTGTTGAGATGAGCCGAACCCATGTTCAATAGGTAATCATGCTAATTCGCACCATTTCGAACATAAACAGCCCACAGCTGCGACATCGAAAGACAGCCCCGGTCATCCAGATTACACGTTGGTCACTCCAATGCACGCAACCTGAGTAGGTTTGGGATACACTGTGGTTCACATTTCCCCCACATGGCTTGGCGCCCCTTCGAGCGGGAGGTTTGTGAGCACTCAATTCCCATCCCTCCAAGTTCTCGCGAGCCACTACTGAAGCAAACACCAATTGGCGATGTCGGCCAATTAAAAGCCCACACTTTTCTCGTAGACCGTGGAGAAGATTAGTTGTTTGACTCTCCCAGCGTGCCAACGATGGGAATAGCAACACCCCATTCTTGCAAGCGGCTTGTGGATGAGCATGAGTTGTGGGTGTGCGAGCGACCCCATGTCATAATGCATCTGGGATATGACGTTGCGTCTCTTGATTGAAACAAGTGCAAATTGAGTCGTGTAGGACCGCGTTCCACGACGTTGCTCATGTTGGCGGGTGAGCCATGGGCCATGTCACATGTGCCACATGGGCGCATGACCGTTTGACCATGGAAGCGCGGATGCGAGCATCGTGGTCATTTTCGTTCTTCCTAGGCGCTTTTCGTGCCTTTCAAGTGTCATGGAAAGTTGCTGGGCAAGCATTGCAGAGTATTGCATATGGATTCCTTATGTTTTGTACCTTTCGGTTTATCACCCCCGGATCCCTCCGCCTCGAGTGGCATAGGGCGATGAGATGCGATGACAAAACGAAATACACGCATGGGTTGCCCCACTGTGGAGGTTTCGTATACAAAGGAGGAGGGGCAAAGGGGAGGAGGCTAGGATCCGTGTGGTAACAGGGGTTTTTGCCCTTGTAGATTCCGCAGAATTCGGGGGGGGGGGCGGGAGGGGAATTTGTGTGCTTCGAGGTAGCCTTATTGGTGTTGTATGCCTCTCCATTGGTTTGTATGTGTCCATTGAGGGTTGTGGTTTTAAATCATACCCATGGTATTGGCGGTGGATGCCCATTCGGGTTTGTTGCCTGGTTATGGAGTTGTTGTCTAATGTTCATTGGTACTCACAAGGTCTAACCAATGGATGGCAGGGGAGGGCACACCCTACCCTGCATGCACTTTAGTTGCCTAATGTATTGCCAAAACACAATATAGCTCATGAGAAGCGAAGAAAAATAGAAACTCCACGAGAAGAATGCCGTGAGGAAGTCACTAGACTTGTGAGTTGACGAGGGAGGGTGTATCGTGGAAGGAGTCCGAAGTCCTTTTGCCAGAGGACTTAGCCATCTTCAAGTTGCCGTGAATTGGTGCCAAAAAAAAAATTCAATTGACCTCCAAAGGGCCTTTGGGCCGGGTTTGGGTCATCATTTGGTGTCATTGTCAAACACAGCGCAACCGCACACAGCGAAAGCACAACAAAATGGCCAAAAAAATCTTGTGAATTGTCCCTCTCGCGTTCTCGTCTTTTTTCGCTCGTAGTTTTTTCTTTGCTTTTTTGGTGAGACACGCCCAATAGTTCTTGTTTTCCTCATGTGGAACTAGCTTGTACCCAACAACCGGCGCTTGGAATACGGGAGATCCCGTATTAGAAGACGGTCGGGCTACCTCCTATGGTCAAGCTCAACCCTTCAACAGCGGACATGGGCACCAAGTGAAGGAGTTTACTTGGGGTTTATTTATGCTTTCCTCGTTGATGTAGAATTTGCCTTTGGACGTTCATGGCGTGTGTGCAAATCTTTTTTCACGTGCTTGCAGTGGGGAGCTATGCGTTGTCGTACCTCCTTCGATTTCATAACGCGAACCACTATCTTCAGCAAGGAGCCGCTGTAATCCATTGCCATGCGGGTGAGGGCCGCACTGGGGTCATATTAGCCGCCTATTTGTGCAAGTCCAAGGGTATGAAAGCGGACAAAGCAATTGCCTTCCTTCAAACACACAGGCATCGCTCCTTGCAGGTTCCACTCGCTCCTTGCACGTGCACAGCGCATCCGCTTTGGTTGGCATTTGCTTCATGAGCGGGGCAAGGTTGGAAGTGTAGGAGCTGCGCCTAGCCGCGGCTGAGTGGCTGGGAGGCTTTGGAAACCCCCCCCCCTCCCCCCCCCCCGGCTGGCTGGCTGGCACGCCCCCGGAAAACAGCCAAAATACGTAGTGCACCATTGTACCGCCTCTTCTCACGCATGGCATGGGTATGGGGATGGGTTTGCAAGGGTGGGGGGGGTGGGCCACCTTTCAAGAACACCCTTACCTCATACTCCAAGTTGCCTTGCCTTCGGAACCTCCCATAAAGACCAAGAACACAAAACATAGAATCACCGCATCAGGCGGATGTTCAACTGCAAATGTTGTTGTTACCGATGTAAACCTCAGAGTACACAATTGTCCTCAATCCAAAATATATACCATCCATATTGCAATATATATCCCAAGGCACCTTTCCAAAGAACACGTACGTCTCCAACTCCTCATGCCGACGTTAGTTGGACGCGGGGACGCTACAACACAATGCAATGGCAATTGTGTTGGGTGATTGTGCAACTGGACCACTAGGTCCGGATTCCGACATGAGCAAACAACCCAAAACCCCATCCCGATGCATGATGTGCCTTGTTTAAAGGGAAGGAAATTTTACCATACACTCCATGGATCGGTGACATCATCTTGAGATCTTGAGAGCAAGGGCGGTGAGGCAAACATGCATGTACAAAGCAATGGTGGTTGGCTGGGTGGCTGGCTAGGTGGCCGGCTTGCTGGCTGGCGCTGGCCGGCCGGCCGGCCGAAACCCCCCCCCCCCTTGGCTGGCGCAGCTCCGTATGTGATCCGTCCAATCTATGGCGAACGCATATGACCCAATCGAAAGTTATTAGTGTCCCGGTCCCGTGAGTGGACATGCCGGGGCATGAATCCACCCTATCTTTAGAGAAGATCCACTGTGTGTGCCACGGAGTTGCAACTTTTGAGTGCATTCTGTGTGCCGTATTGGGTCGCGTTCCGTTGTGTCTCGAGTCGCATATCGGGGTGTCACGGGTCGCATTCTGGCGACGTGCTGACCTTGAGTGCCGTAATCGATCAGACTCAAGCTAGTGTGCACGAAAACGGGGTCACATCCAAACTGTCCCAAATGATGCTTCCAATCATTGCGTTGCTCTGGCCATGCAAGAGAAAGGCAGAAAGCGAGAGTGGGCCGGAGCCGCCTGACACACACGTGCATGCAAACGCACGCACGCATACACACACAACACGCACACGCACACACACACACACACACACACACACACACATGCCGCAAGTTGACTGATACCTTGCCACGATTAACCTGCTGGGCCCTTGTTTTTTGCTCGGCACGGCGTTGAAGACACGGACACACGGACACACGCACACACGCACACTGCCGTGGCCTCAATTGTTCAGATCAGCGTCATTGCATCTTTTGCAACAATTTATACAACGTGTGGGGTGGATTTTCGAGCAAGCCATTTTGCGTCAGGTTACTTGCTGGTTTATTTGGTTTTGCTTACCTTGTGCCATGAGCTCCAATCATGAGCCCATCCATGACCTTGACCTTGAGCCATTAGTCCCATATTGGCCTCCCTCGAGCCTTTTCCGTTTGACAGGGCTGGTGCCAAAAAGACAATGCATACAACAACAACTTGGTGCAGATAAAGCAGTTGGAGAAGTATGTCGCGCAGTATTGCAGCGGGAGTGTCACATCTTCCAATACAACTTAGGGAGACGGCAAAAAGTGGAGAGCGGTCAGAGAAGCGAAAAGGGAAGTGCACCTGGCATTGCAACTGCAAACCCTCAACGGGTAAAATTATTTTGTTTGCAATCGACAACGTGTGCCAGGATTATAAAGATGTCGCAAGCTGGATAGATTGCTGTTCACTTCCTTACTGAGCATGGTGGCCGCAAAACGGGAAGAGGGGGAGTTGTCGAAAACTGGGATGTCGAGGGCGTAGATGTCGGGTTCACTAACTCCTCACTCGTTCATCAAGTCATCTTAACCTTGAACCGATGTGTTTTATGCATGAAGACCGGGCCAAAATTCTGTGCTCATTGCATTCATAAGACACCGGTGACGTGCTTCATTTGTTGTTTCGATTGCGCTTTCATCAATGTTTAGTGCATACAACCATACAGCACATTTTGGAAGATGCATGCATAGCCGTTCTGTTGTCGCGGCGATGACACCAGAACTTCAGACCTGCCCTGGGTATTAGGCCTCTGTGCCTACAGCCATCATTCTTATTTTCCCTCTCGTTTTCAATGTGAGGGTGAATTACCCTGCATAGATCACAATTGCACAAGTTTGGTGACCCTTTATCCCTTCTTCTTGCCCTGTAGTCCAACCGTTGGTTTCAACTTGTGAATAATGTACTTTGCTGCTCAAGAAATAGAGCAAATATTTGTTATGTAACCTGTATCGATATCCTGACGTCAAGGCCGCGCATCAGATCAGGTGGAAGTCCATAAGTTATTTGCTAGGGAAAGCAGTTCATATTTTCAGTGGCTGACCGGAGTGACAGCTGTTTGTTTTTCGCTGGGGGCCAAAACAAGTAAGAACATTTTGGGTGTTGAGTTCTGTTCAGTGACAGCTTATGCATGCTGGGCTCTCATTTGGTTGTTGTACGGAATGTAGAGGTGGTGTCATCAGAGGTGGAATGATTTGAAAATAAGGCGGGTTCAACGACGGGAAGGTGGACATGTCCATTGTTCGTCCTCTTTGAAAGGGTTTGTTTGCCACAATTAGTCGTGGGAGAAGGAAGTATTTGTAGAATTAGGCTAGGGAGCCATTTGGTGCGATCTGGCTGGCGCAAAGAGACCTCAGTATTTTGGGGTGCATTCGGTCTGCCCTTTGCACAAACTATGGAAATTCAACACATCCAGGCATGACGTCTACGATGATGGTGTTTTGTTGCCCACGTGTTTTGCTGCACATGGATCAGACGGGCAGTAACTGTGGGCCGCGGACAGAGTGATGAGCCACGTGTCATTTCATAGTTTCGCCTCATTGTGAGAAGAGTTGCAAGGAGGTGTTGGTCGAATATACTGGGAAGTGCACCCGGAAACCAAGTTCGCTTGCAAAACGGAAGTGCAAAAGCGGTGACACGACTGCTGAAGCGAGTTTCAAAGCTTTTAGCTTTAAGTTTTTCTCGGATTTGCAGACATTGTGCACAAGAATTTGAGTGCTGCAGTTGTTTGCTTTGAAACCATGGGTTCGAAACAGTCAGTAGATCATGTTATCCGGGCCTTGATCAATCAAATTGTTCTGTGATGCTGTCACACACGCTTACGCGCTAGGGTACCACAGTGAGGAGCAGTGGGGGCAACACATGTGGAGCAGCACGGGAGCAGCACAGTGAGCACTGCCGGGGTACCAAAGTGGGGAGCACGCATATTCTTGCTCAAACAAGTGACAGTCGGCATTCTTGAAACCAGCTAATCTGTGGAACCAGCTGCTTGATTCTTTTTGGCTCCAGTCTTGGGTCCTGGATACTGCCCTGTGTATCATTCCCACCTTTGACTAGCGCTGTCACAAGTGTTACAGAGTTTTGGCATAGAACCCAATGCAATTTCCAAGAATCAATTTTGCCCATTGTGTTGCTGAAGTAATGCTCACTATGATGGCCAAAGTTTGCGAATAAACCATCATTCCTCACTTTGTTGTTAAATATTGGTCATGCAATACTGCCTACCAGCTGTGTTGTGTGGGTATTCTTTGCCATGTTGCCCTACAGTCTCAACTTAGCACACCTCACTGTGCTGCCCCAATACTGATTACGGTTTCACCGTTGAATCGCATTGGGGCAGCCCAGTGATGAATACTGGGCCCCAAAGTGATAGGTACTGGGCAGCACAATCGGGAATACTGAGATAACGCAGTGAGGAATACAACACCACAACACACTGCACTCAGCACTGGGACAATACAATAGGGTATATATAGCAATACTGGGTGGAGTCAAGGAGAAGTATTCCTGACACCATTGCCCCATATTATTCATTCTTTTGCCATGGTATGCCCCATATTGCTGCCAAAGTATTGTTTGCAGTGTTGCTTTAGTACTCGTTATTTTGCTGCCCCTAACCCCTCTCACCGAGTTTGCTCCTTTGAGTCGTGCTCACTGTATTGCCCCAATGCTCCTCACTGTGTTGCACTGTGCTCCACGCTGTGGTATCCCAGTATTGCTCACTGTGGTGCCCCAATATTGTTCACCGTGGTGCCCCAATATGGCTCACTGTGTTGCCTCAGCGCTCCTTGCCATGGTACCCCAGTATTGCTTGCTGCATTGCCCGCGTGCACCCCACTGTGCTGCCCCGTGCTGCTCGCTGTGGTGCCCCATTGGTGCTCACGGTGTTTCCCCATGCTTCTCACTGTGTTGCCCCACGGCTCATCACTGTGCTACGCCAATGTTGCTCACTATTTTGCGCTAGTGCTCCTCACTGTGGTACCCTAGTGTTGCTCACTGTGTTGCCCCACCTCACTACCGTAACCCAATATTGTTCCCCATGTTGCCCCTGTGCGCATGTTGTCCAAGAAATTCGGTGGGCTGACAGCTTCAATCCTTTCAACCATTGTCCCCATATCCCGTTTTTCATGACCCATTTCACGGACTCCATGCCCATGGGTGTGGAGTGTTGACCTTTGGAATCCGAACTATGCACCGCATGTTTTCAAGGTCACCGTTGCCGTTGCCGTTGATATGTTGGGCAACATTGTTTGGATTTGCCCCTTGGCCCCTGGGACATCCGCTGATGTTCTCTGGGATGGGTATGGTCCTTCTTGTACCCGAGGTGATTTCTTCGATTTTGAAGTTGGGGCTATGATGGTGCTTATAAAGGCCGGGTTCATGTCATTGTGCCATTCATTGAAGAAAGAATGGAACTTTGACAGCCCGCCAACAATGTTATATTGATGTACATGGGTGGTACTGCGCACGCATTGAGCAATTGTTTGCTGGTTTGTGGCATTGGGGCTTGGTTAGGAACATTTGGCGTGGCGGCCCTGATGAGTTGCACCAGTCCGTCCGTATATTATTGCAGTTTTCTCAATTTTGTATTTGGAGGCAAGTCCGGCACCCTCCTTACATACCATGGGACCATGTTTGCCTCATGTTTGGACGGACGAGAGCAACTCGGCTGCCACAGAGGATGAGGGAGAGGATGAGGTAGAAGTGTGTGTGTTGTGTTGTCACAAGCGCTCCACCGTCACAGTTTGTGATGAGTGTAAGGAGCGCTATTGCTGTGAATGTATTGACACCCACACTTGTGGGAATAATATTATTTGTTAATCACATTCTGAGTGACATTTTGTGTTGTTCAATCCTCATATTCCGGCTTATGCAACGTGCTTTGCAGGGAAAGTTTGCGTTCCATTGCAGTCTACTTGGGGGACTTCCCCCGGTTAGGATAAACTTGGGGCTAGAGCCAGGATACTTAATACAAAGGTAGTGGGCTGGGCAACTATTCCCCCATATTGCTCACTGTGTTGCCCTAGTGCTCCTCAGTGTGGTACTCACTCTGTCGCTCAGTGTGGTACTCCTTCTGTCGCCCCTCACACTGCTCACTATGCCGAGTGCTCCTTACTGTGTCGCCCCTAGTGTGCCTTACTGTGGTAGCCTAGTATTGCTCACTATGTTGCCCTAGTGAGGAGTCCCTGGTGTGCCTTGCCGTGGTAACCTTTGTGGGGATGACACTTTTTGTTAGGCACATGAGAGGTGGCATGCATTGATGTTGCAGTCCACTTTGGTCTACTTGTGGGCCTTCTCTACCCCAAAGCAAGCTGCCAAACCACTAGTAGGCCATGCTGTTCTTAAGTGTGCCGCCAAACTAGCAGCACAGTCCTCTTCGCAGCTTCATGCAGTGTTTGTGATGCAAGTCAAACATGTCCAACAATATAAAGTGGTGTGGTCTTGTGACAATGACTTCCACACTGTGCCAGTGGTTGATGATGGGGCACCTAAGTAATTCCATGTCATGCTGATTATGTATGTTGCTTGTGTATTGCAATTGGATGGGGACAAGCGTTGGACAATTGTTGGGGTTGGGTTCATGTACCCGTGCTATCCCCCCCCTCTTGGGGAACCGTTGCGCGCTAGAGGGGAGATTTCAATGGGGGGGGGGGTTGCCCCATGGTTCCTCACTGTAGTGCCTGTTTTTGCTCCTCACTATGGTAACCCAGTATTGGCTGCTGTGTTGTCCAGTGCTCCCCACTATGGTACCTCAGTATTGCTCACTGTGTTGCCTTATGCTCCTCAGTGTGTTGCCTCGTGCTCCTCAACGTGTTGCCTCGGTGCTCTTCATTGCATTGCCCCAGTGCTGCTTTTGATGGTTGCCTTTGCTCCTCTTTGGGCCTGGGCTGCTCGATGTATTGCCCCGCCAGTCCCTGCCTCGGGTGCCCCAGTATTGCTTACCGTGTTGCCCCGCCGCTCCTCACCGTGTTGCCCCAAAGTACAACAAGTTTTGTCACTTTGTAGCGTACGAGCAGCAGTGTGCACTCGCCCATGAACCAATGGTGGCTAGTGAAGAGAATGCGTTTAGGAGCAATCAAGCGTTCTCTGATGATGGTTTGCAAGACCAAGGTGCCATTTCAGTGGGTGCATTTCATGCGTCCATGCAATAGGATGCCTCATTTCTAGACCAATTGGAACCATACGAGGATTGAGTCGCACCAAATCGGTCGAAAAAGGCTTAGTGCGCGTGTGCCTGACCAAAAATAGTTTTGCCTTTATTTGTGTTCAAAATCACAAAAAGTTTGGAATTTTTTGAATCCCAAAAAGGTCAATTTTGGTTTTACAATTTTCGGCCTGGCTTTTGGGGGTTGGGGGATGAAAAATGGCTCAAAAATGGCCAGAACTCATTGTAGGGGCGTCGAAATTTGCCGAAACACGGACCATCAAATCCGCGCTTCCGCGCTCTTGCATTTTGCTATGCCCGAAAAATTGGCCAAAAATGCATGTAGCTTGAAAATTTCTTCAAATCCTCAAACCTGTACAGCCAGCCTAGCCGGAGTGGGGTCCAAAAATCGTTCGAAAAAGGCATAGTGCATGCGCGTCCGAAAGAAATATTTTTGCCTTTATTTGCGTTCAAAATCACAAAAATTTTGGAATCCGAGGCGATAAGGTACTTTTGGTTTTGCAATTTTTGGCCCGGCCAACCAGGGGAGGAAAAATGGCTGAGAAATGGCGACAAGTTGTTCAATGCACCCCTAGCCCACCCCGGCACAAGGTCGCTAGCAACTCGACCCAAAAGCGCACTAGGCCAAAGAGTACCGGCAAGACGTCCCGTGACGAGTGGCATGATGATTTTGATGTTGGATAGCTCTCCCCTCCCTCTCTTTTTGAGGATCTTCCCTAGAAAGTGTTCTAAGTAGCCACTCTTGCTTGGTCTTAGGCCCTTCCCTAGAAAGTCGTCCCTGTTTTCAGCTGGTGCAACAGGTCGTAGGCCCTTCCCTTCCCTTTGTCGCATCCTTTGTGTATTGTAACTCTAACCGCATGATTGCCTCAAGAGCCCACCCTCATGAGGTTCGCAGTGTGGCTGGGAATACCTAAGCCGATGATACACTACCCTCTATTGGGGAAAGGGGCGATGCGAACTGTCGGATCACACTTGGGCCGCATACCCAACCGTTCACAGGTGCCCGACAAAAAGGTGCTAGGTTTGGGGCTTCGACGCCCCCCCCCCCCCTCTTCCGGGGGCGATGGATGGATGGATGGATGGGAAGCTTTCCCGGGGTCACATCCTGAGGACAGAGGCTCTTGGCTCTGACCGCTTCCTATCCTCAACCCAGCCGAGAGGCATACTGCGTGCAACGACAGTGCTCTAGGCCCCCAAGAGCACCCATGTGGGCAGTGACAGCGCATTGGCCCTAGTGCACCGAAGCAGGCATCGTCCACATACGAAGTAGCAGGAGGGAGGGGGGGGTGGGTAGGGAGGGAGGGAGGGAGGGATCTACGAATGTACACACACCCTGTTTGGGTGCCTCTCTCTGCCTTGCTCTGCAGCACCCCAGGCTATTCCTGAGGCTACCCCTCGGGGCAACACACTATGGGTGCCGCAGGGCAGCAGGGCAACTGGGAGCAGAGAAGAGGGGAGGGGGTGGTGGAGGAGAGGTGGCACGTACATGCAACCTCGGGAAGCCTGGCTGGGCAGCACCACAGCCCTCACCAGCCCACAAGCAGTTGGGCTGGCAGTGACAGCAGAACAAAGGCAGCCCCTGCACACGGAATCCCAGCTGGGCAGTGTGACAGGTCCCAGCGGTCCCCAGGCAGTCGGGCCGGCATCGCCGGGCAATCGCATCAAGGCCCCCTCTGAGCGCTGTCTACTGGGCAACTTTCAGCAGCCAAAGCCCTCCTAGCCGCCGAACCCCCTTTTTCGGTCTGTTCCCGATGGCCAGAGCCATTTGGGCCCCCACACCACGACAAGTTCACCCCGGGTTTCCCTGGGCAAGGGGGTCTCCCCCTTCTGGGGTGGGGTCCCCCCCCCCCCACCATACAATCCCCAAAACGGTTCAACACCCCTCGGGTCGGGTCCTGGCCGGGAGCAGCTCCTGTGGGAATGTAATGGGAGTGTACACACATTCTCAAGCCGTGTCATGATCATGTTTGCATAAGTGGGTCATAGGAGTGGATAGTTGTGCACTCTGTTGTTGGTACCCGCAGCTTATGGCCGTTCACTGACAAGTCTGCTTCGTTTCTGCGCGCTGTTTTGTCTTTCATATCCTCACCGAACACATGTCACTGTCACCCAACAGCGTCCAGGTTACGTACGCCGTATGCACGCCTTCCGCTCCAGGTTCACTGTCTTCCTGTTTCATGGCCAGAGGAATCCATCCTTGATATCGGATGGCGATTGTGGTGTCCACGGCCCCACAGACCGCCGGGGCGGCTCATGACGCGTTGAGTGCAAACAGCGCCACCGTTTTGCACGTCGTTGACCCACCCTCCAAAAGCACGTCCAGCAGGCTTTGTGGGCTGGCCGCCAGTGAGGCACTTCTGATATCTACAGGCACGCTGGCCCTCCTTGGGGCGTCAGGGGCGGCCCTTGCAGTCCCTGCCATAGTGGGACAGTTGATTCAAATTGCATCCAATCCTCAAGCCCCCGAAAGCAAGGCCAATGTGAGGAACCACATCCTCATGCTGCTGGGCCTATTTGTACTGCAAGCCCTGTTTGTGTTCATCCGCTCCTTTACCTTTACCCTTGCGGGGGAAAGGGTGGTGCGCAGGCTGAGAACTTCCACTTTTGCCTCGTTGATTTCTCAGGAGATCGGGTATTTTGATGACCACAGCACAGGCGAACTGCTCAGCCGCCTGAGTAGCGACACCAAGTCCATGGAGAATGCCTCGACTAAGAATGTTTCCATGTTCGTGCGCAGTTGTGTGCAAGCCATTGGGGGCCTGGGCATCCTGTTCTTCATCAGCTGGAAGCTTACTTTGGTAATGCTTGCCGTCGTTCCAGCCGTTGCCGTTGGGGCGGTAATCTTCGGGAAGTTCACGAAGCAGTACAGCAATCGGGTACAGAACAAATTGGCGGAGGCTTCCCAAGTTGCGGACGAGGCCATCTCCAACATCCGAACGGTGCGGTCATTCCGGCAGGAGTTAAGAATGAGAGTCTCATACAGCGACAGTATTGAAGCCGGCTACGTGATGGCCAAGAAACTGGCCTTCCTGTTTGCGAGTATGCTTAGCTTTGACATAACTTTGGCTGGGGTGGCTCTTCTGGCCGTGCTCTGGTACGGGGTTATCTTGGTGTTGGAAGGAGAACTCACAGTGGGATCGCTGACGTCGTTCGTGCTGTATACACTCACCATTGGAGCGGCGTTCGGGACCATCTCAACTCTGTATTTTGACCTCATGAAGGCGGTCGGCGCCACCCAAAAGGTCTTTGAGATCATTGAGAGGAACCCGCGAATTACGTACCCTGAGAAAGGGATCGACATAGGGGAGTGCAAGGGGCACGTCCGTCTTGACAGAGTCTCCTTTTCATACCCAGCACGGTCAGACATTAAGACCTTGGATGGCCTGTCAATAGATATTCCTCCCGGGAAGAGGATCGCTTTGGTTGGGCCTTCGGGGGCAGGGAAGAGCACCGTCGCGGCCCTCATCCAACGGTTCTATGACCCCACTTCTGGGGTTGTCACCATTGATGGCTTCGATCTCGCCACTTTTGATCCACAGTTCTTACAACGGACCATAGCAGTGGTGAACCAGGAACCGACCCTGTTCAACACGACCATTGCCGAGAACATTACATTCGGGATGAATAATAATTTCGGCGGCACCGGAGAGGCCCAATCAGAGCCCATCGAAGAGGCAGCCAAAAGTGCCAACGCCCATGATTTCATCGTGAATCTTCCGGAGGGGTATGCCACAGTGGTAGGGGAAAGGGGCATACGGCTCTCGGGGGGGCAGAAGCAGCGCATCGCCATCGCACGGGCCTTGTACCGAAATCCGAAGATCCTTCTGCTGGATGAGGCCACATCCGCCCTTGATGCGGAGAGTGAGCACCTCGTGCAGCGAGCGTTGGAGGTGTTGATGGAGAATCGGACGGTGCTGATCATCGCCCACAGGCTGTCCACGGTACGCAATGCAGCCGAGGTTGTGGTTTTGGACAAGGGAGTTGTTGTGGAGCAGGGGACTCATGACACTCTGCTTGCGAAGAAGGGTTTGTATGCTTCTTTGGTGATGCACCAGCTTAGCATGGCCTAGCGTTTGTGGGAATGCTTGATGTAGCCCAAGAAAATCCATGTGTGTTATTTTGAATGTGCCATCACCTTCGATGCACGCGTTGCGAGGATCGGGGAATAGGGCCCACAAGAACCCCACCATCAACTGGCCCCTGATGCTCGTTCCAGGGCGGTGTGTTGAGGGTCAGCTCTTTCAGGAAAGATGGGGACATCGAACACACACGAATTTTTGGGCAGTTGGTCTGCACTCCTGCGTCCCATAGCATTTACCCCACCTTGTAACTCCTTCCGGTTGTCTGGTGTTGTCGAAACTACTCCTGTGCCCTTACGTCGATGGACATGCCTCACATGCCCAAGACAACGATTAGCAGATGATTCTGTGCTCTTGTCGCTTGGGCCTGGCTCTGAATTCAGTGGTGTCTGTACGAAACGGTTGTGTTGTATCAGTCCTGGCACTCTGGATTTCCGAGTTTGTTCAGTTTTTTCGCATGAGTGCTTGAGTTCTTCATTGGCACAACTTGACCTGCCCCTTGCTGAATTTCCCCTGTGGCGCAAACACTAGACACAGCCAAGCGCACCTTCTGGTTGAGCTCATGAATATTTACGATCGTGGGAGCTTGCACAGCTGCATTGCCTACAATTTCTGGTCCCCAGAAGTTTTGTGTGCCCCGCAAACTCCTCATGGACAAATGGCAATCTTGGTGGTGGTGTGCACGGAGCGGCTTGGGAGGGAACGGCACACACGGTGCAACCTTCTTGTATGTACAGGCATCCTGGGGAGGCGCAGGAGAAAGTAGAGCTCAACGGTGCAAAGAGAACTCGGGGGCCTGTTGTTGAATGAAAACACTACCCCATCCCCCCCTTGAGCAGTACTGGCCTTCTGGGCCTCACTGCCCTATGCTATTTGCCTGTCTCCTGTTCCGCCGGCCCAACCGATTAACGTCCAGATCCAGTACCCTGACAGCGGTCAGTACTGGGCACTGAGCATGGCTGCAGCGTACCTGGTACGTGGCCTGCCGGCGTGGCGAGCGGAGAGCGCTCGTGCCCTCCACCTGCCCGTCCCATGGGAACCTGGCGCACACCCTGGGGGGCCCACAACTCTGCTCATCGCTGGCAGCAACCACCTGACCTGGGCGCTCAACCGCATTGCCCAGGTACCCGCAGCAGCGCCAGCGGGGGGCTTTGCCCTCCTCACGGACGCTGCATCTGGCTCGCCGGCCCTACTCCTTCCCGTCCCCATACAGGTGTATCAGTTGGGGCCCCTGTGGCTCCTCACAGACTGGGCGCTACGCAATGTTGGATGCACCCAACAAAACAAGTTCGAACCCGTGCAGTGCCCGACGACTTGTGCCAGGGTGCAGGTGAGGGATGGACAGCACAGACGGACACCTCCGCTGAGCACACGCCGACGAGCGCCTGAAGGATACGAAGCGGGGCTAGGCGCCACCCAATGGTGTGACCTTGCGTCCCCCCCCCCCCCTTGGGGTGCGCGCCCGACCGACACACACGGGCATGGCAGTATCTCCCTCTCGCCAGCGCCTTGGTGAAGTTTGGGGATCGTTAGAAGTCCGGGCGGCGGTGAGATCAGACAACTAACGAGTCGCGCGAGAAAAGGTCACATAGGCCGTGGGACACTGCCTTTGGCGCGATCCGAGACAACCCCCCCCCCCCCCTGCAAGAGCAACACCCTTATCAGAGGAACAGTAGGTATTGTTTCTGCAAATTTTGGAACTATGTCCTTTATGAGTACCCCCTCCTTGTCAGAGCGACAGTAGGTGTTGTTGCCGGCAAATTTTGGGACTTTATCGTTGCTGCCGCAAGGGAAGGGGGGGTACTATTGGAACGTGAACTGTCTTGGCGTCCTTGATTGGAATCACCTAATAAGGGTTGCTGTGCTGGCCATCCTCCTCCTTGCGCAAACAATGGCAGAGGCACTGAAAGTTGCGGAACCGAGGCCTGGTGTGGTTAAGACAAAGGTGTTGTCTAAAGGTTGGGAGTTGGTGTTCAAAGTGCATTTTGCCTTTAGTGCATGAGAATCAGGATACTAGATTAAAACTGGGTCCGTAGTTAAACCTAGTAAATTTTTTTTTTTAAAAAAGTTTTTTTTTTTACTAGGTAACAGTTTACTAGGTTCACTAGTTTTTTACTAGGTATCGGGAACCTAGTAAAATAAAACAATCTATTTTTTTACTAGGTATCGGGAACCTAGTAAAAAAAAGTTTTTTTTCTTACTAGGTTTCAAAACCGCCAAAAACAAAAGAACTAGGCTGTAGAACTTTCGGGCCACTTGTTGGCCACTTCTGATCTTGTCCCCCGCTCTGAGGGGCTTTTTTCCACTGGCCTGGTGAGGCAGGGTGGTCCTTTAGGACCAATTTTTTTTGTTAAGGACCGCCATTAAGGACCCCCACTATGGGATTTTTCCAGGAGCCCGGCGCGGGCCACTTTTGTTTCCCTCCCCTTCTGTAGTGGACCCTGAGAACGCGGGGGTGACGTAGCACTTCCGCCCTCTTTTGGGCCCCCGAGAAGGTAGGGGTGAGGCAGCCACTTCTGATTTTGTTCCCTTTGTTGGGGAACACTTCTGCTTTTGCTCCCCTTTGTTGGGGATCCCCAAGAATGCCATTTTGCCTCCCACCTTCTTTCCTTTTTTTTTTTTACTCCCACGCTTTGTTGCGTGGCCCCTCGAGTTGGGGTTAGGGACTCACAATCCACAGCTGGGAATTTTGCTTGAACTAGTAGAGGGCGAAAAAATGGGTTTTCACCCCATGTGTCTATACTCAAAATACTCAGTTTTTTCAGGTGAACCAAATAATGGATGAAAACCAAATTGGACCAAATATCAATACCACCCCTGTGCATTGGCACAACAGAGATGGCTCATACCCCAGTGGGTAAAGCAGTGCCTTTGCAAGTGGAAGGTCATGGGTTCAAACCTCATTGGGGGTAATCTGATGACCCTGAGGCAGAGTCATAGACACCATGGGAAAAATTTCGTTTTCGTTTTTTTTTGTGTTTTGATTTTGTCCCCTTTGTTGGGGATCATCAAGAATGCAGGGGTGACGTAGCATTTCCGCCCACTTGTGGGCCCTCTTGAAGGCATGAAGGCAGGGGTTAGGCAGCCAATTCTGATTTTGTCCACCTTTGCAACCCCCCCCCCCCCGTCTCCTCCAAAGGGTTTCGAAACATACATGAACTCCCTCTTCACAACATGCATGGTTCGGCCTGTGTGGGGCGCCACTGGCAACGGTGGCCGGGAATTGACCTAGTAAGGAGAAATTTTTTTTCAAAATTTTGCTTTTTTTACCTAGTAAAAAATTTTTTTTTCAAATTTTTTTGTTCAAAATTAAATTAAAATTAAAATTAAATTAAAATTAAAATTAAAATTGAATTAAAATTGAAATTCAATTAAAATTAAAATTAAATTAAAAATTTTTTTAAATTCTTTTTTTACTAGGTTTCACTACATTTTACTAGGTTTTGCTACATTTTACTAGGTTTTGCTACGTGCATACTAGGTTTCACCAAATGCCCATTAGAACTGTTTCTCCAATGAAACTGTTGTCAGCCAGCTGCAGCGCCACTTGTGTGCGGGAGGGGGTTTGCATGGAACCCTGTAAAGCTGCAGGCCACGACCCCAGACACTTTCAACTGGCTCATGTTTGATTCCGTTCATCTCAGGACTTCAGGGAATCATGTGTGAACGCAGCCTTAAATGGGAATTGCGGTTTACCCCAACACAACAATGTTGACCCATGCTGCATTGCTGCCTTGATGAATTGGGCAATGGATTTGGTTCCTGTACAAAATTAGTGTATACTTGCCTTAGTGCGTATGACACGTAGGACCGACCAATTGCATGCGTGAGGCATGCATGCTATGGCTGGTTGGTTGAGCCCTGATAGTCTGACTTTGAGCTTTCTCACATGCACCGTGGCTACATTCTTGGGAGAATACCGAATACCAAAGAAGTTTCACATCAGGCTAGTCTGCATCAGACAGGAAGAAGGACAGTGTGGAGTAGGCTGGCTCTATTCAACAGAGGGGTCCACCAATTGATTCTCTTGGAGGCACATTACTGTTAGCAGTTGCATTGTCGGCTCTAGCACTGTGTCAAGTGCCATCACCCTTGTGTGACGCAGATCCTCCACATCGCTATCAATTGTCCATTGCAATGTTGGCTGTCACGCGGATATGGTTTCCTAACAAGGACCCCGATTGGACCACAACATTGCTAGTGATCGCACCAAACTTATCTGGGGTCAGAGGGTAAACTGGGAGGGTGTGTGCGCGCGGCACAAACACAACACAAGCAAAGTGTGTGCACATCGTCAATTATTGTGGTGAGTTTACCAGAACCAAACTCGAAACCATCAACCACTCAAAATGCCTTCATCACATGTGTTGCTTCTTAAACAATGGATGCGGCAAGATGCCTTTGATGGATGGTCTTGTTGGAGCATGCTAGGATAGCATTGTTGTGTTTGGTGGCAGACTTCGAGAAAGAAAATGTACTTCTAGTTGTGCCATGCCCGGTTCCACTTCCAATTCTGGTGGCCGAAGGGTTGGAACACCAACTTATCCTTTGGGTAGGTATGGCAGAGCACATATCCTCGTTCAAGCCGAGAGTGCCAAATTGGTTGAATCTTACTCCTCCTTGATGAGGCTTACCATCGGTATAGTGTGCCTCCTCCAGCTTTGGGATGGGAGGGGGGGGTTGGCAAAACTTGTGCACAACGCACCATGTGCTATAGGGAAACTGGCTGAAAAACAATACATGAGAAACCTAGGTTAGCAATAACCTAGGTTTTGCCTCGGGGGGGGGGGGGGGGCTAGACTACAGGTCGGGACAGTACCAGTCTGCCACTCCCCTACTTCAGTGAAGTGTTCTTTGTTTGCTTGGGACCAGTTCCCGTTGTTAATGTCTCATCTATCGCCAAACGAGTTGGAGTCGCTTGTCCAGGAAGCCGAGGAGGCGGCAGGAGCGGGCTATGACGCAGTTGTGGGTGGCGCAGCAGCCCATGCCAGCAGGGTTGCACAGGAGCAACCACGTGCCAAATGTACCAAGTGCGCGTTTGCAGGAGACGTGGACATGCCTCAGGCTGTCAGCGAATCATACAAAAAGTGGGCTCAGTGGAGGGATCATGTGGCGGCCACATTCTGTGCCTTCCTCAGTGAGGACTTAGCTGCAAAGAAGGCCGGAGAGTTCCACGTGGAGCTGGCTGGTGCATCGCGGGTTGGATCAGGCCGGTGTGAATGTGGCCACTGCGTGGGCTGCCCCATCGGCGGAACCACATGAGGCGCTCTTGATGATGGCCCTTTACGAAAACCACGCGCGCTAGAGGCTGGACGTGGTCGCTGGGGAGTGGCGCCACATAAACCCCCTCAGGGCACGGCACCGCGTGGGCCGGCCCCGGCGGCCAGTGATCAGATCCGTGCTGAGATTGCTGTCCTCGAGGCCCGATTGTCGCCGCTCATGGGCCCGTTGACCCCGCCCCTGTCACTAGGCGAATTGCAGCGTGTAGCAAACACACAGCTGCATTATGCTTGGCAGCGCCAACTGGTCGAGACGCTCATGATCTTCTTGAGGGCAGAAGCACCACAGCAAGGTTACGGTCAGCCTGAGGTTGCGACTGCGCTGACCGACGGCACATGGGCAGCTCTGTGGCCAACCCTCAGGATGAAAGAGGGCGAGTTCCCGGCCCGCCAGCAAACCCCGCAGGCTGCTAAGGCGGCCCCCCCTGGAGCCTGCTTCAAGTGCGGGTTGCACGGCCACTGGGTGCGCGAGTGCAACATGCAGCTATTCCAGCCCTCCCAGCAGTCACAGTCGCAGTGGCCGCCGGCACCGGCACAGGCTCAGGCCCCGTGTGGACGCCCGGCTGGTGGATTTTCGGTGCACGGGGACCAGACACTTTACACGGCGTTCAGCACCGGTCGCACATGTGACGCGCGCGGACCGCCCCCCTACCCGTGCGTGCGGTGCAACGGCATGCACTGGTCGTTCCACCCCTGCCCCACGGGGGCGTAGCAGCCCTAGCAGCAGCAGCCAGCCCCTCAACCGGGCCCCCCACCCCAGCAGCCCTTTTGCTAATCGGGGGGTGTCCCCCCCCCCGCCTGGCGACTTGCCACCCTTGGTCAACCCCGGGGATGCTGGGGTGGGGGGAGGGGGCCGGGTTACGGCGGCTGAGCTCCACGGCGTGGCCACGAGAGTTTACGACTTGTGGGCCGCGGATTTCGCAGCTGAGCCCCGGGCCCTCGCACTCCGGCGTTGGGCGGAGAGCACGGTATTTGCTTGGGCGCGGGAGCTCAGGGGCGTTGGCCATGCTGGGCTTTTGTACGCTGAACAATCGCGTGCAGACGCCCTTGCACGGCACCTGGCACACTTGGCAGCAACGGGGAAGTCCTCGGCAGCCTTGTGCGGCACCATATCAGCGGTCCGTATGGCCAAAAAGCTCCAACTGCTGCGGCCCACCGTATGCCCCATCCACCGGGCCATCGCGGCCGGGGCTGGTCTGGCATACAACTCCGAGCCTCGTCAACAGGTCTGGGGAACCCTAGGTATGCTCCGCACAATGGCCACAGCTGTACGCTCCGAGACAGACTTTGCCGTGCTCGCCCTCGCTGTCTTCAGTGCCTGCCACGGACTTCGGGTTGGGGAGGCCGCAAGCATCCGTAGGACCGACGTCAGCCAGCCGGGCTGGAGCAGTTCTACGATCGCAAGACCAAGAGGCGGTGGATCCCGGCCAAGCTGGGAACCTGAGCGGAGTGGTGGCGACAGGCCCTGCTGGCATGTGGGGTCGTACAACGCAGGGCTCAGTACCTGCCACTCTTATCGGAGGCGGAACTCGAACGCCGCATGCACTTCCTGCTGTGGGGTACCCCATGGGTGGGAGTCACCTGGCACTTTTGGAGACGGCTCTCAGCGGCAGCAGCAGCCATGGTCGCGCTTGGTGCCCCAATCTCCGCTGTGTGCATCTGGAACCGATGGACCTCGCAACGGCAGGCATGGGAATACGCCGTTCCAGGGCCAGACTGGGAATTTGAGCTCCCAGATCAGGCCCCTTGGCCGCACCCGTCCTCAAGTTTCACCACACTGCCCCTGTCCTCGGTCCAGCTCTGGCCCGCGGGCGCCCTCGGGCGGCGCACAGCCCCCGATGCTTCGAGCTCCCCTATTATCATCATGGTCGACAGTGATGACGAAGGGGACGACACCGACGATGGGGTACTGGGAACCCCTGGCGCGAATCGTGGAGTGGCCCCAAGAGGACGGGAACGACGTGCGCGCACTCCGGGCCGCCGACAAGACGCGGCACAGGCCCCGCGTGCGCGTTCGAATCCGCCTTCGCAGACCCAAAGCCCGCCGGTCCCACAACAATGTTTCATCCGCAGATCATTCTCGGCACGAGACAGTGCAGCCCGCAAGCGCAAGCCCTCAACCGACTGCGCCACCATTGCCGCGCCAGGGGCAGAGCTGGGGCAGCTGGTCCCCACCCCAGAGCGCCTGCCAAAAGTGCGGAAAGCCGATAAGTGAGCACATCCTGGATGCGGCGGTCTCGACGGCGATCAAGGCGTCGGTGGACCACCACCGGGCGGACATCCTGCTGCGCATGTGGTGGGCTGAATCGCACCGCTGGGCCCTCGATTGGCCCAAGGTCAGCACGGATGACGAAGCGCTGCTGCACGACATGCTCCACCACCTGGCGATGCATGGCCCACCAGACAAAGCCTCGTCCCCCCAACTTGGGGATGGGGACGCTGTCACCATTGAACTCGCGGGCCGGGGTCTCGGCCTAGCGGGTTCGGTGCAGGTCCCAGATAACCTCTGGGCCCAATGGGCAGATCCCCATTTCCGGCAGGCGGGCGAGACAGCCCCCACGGCACAAGAATCGTCGTGCCCTAAGGTGGCGGCGTTGCTGCACCGATTACATGCTGATGGCCTCATCCACAAGTCCCACCTGTCACCGAATGCCCGCGCCTTTATTAAATACAAAAGCCTAGCAAAGTGCGCGCTCATCATTGATATGCAGGCCTTCAATCATGCCTGCTCTTTCAAAGCAAGGCTGTTCCGGCCGCCCTCACTCGAGGGCCTCGCAGGGCTGCTGCGCCCGGTGCGGGGGGGCGGGGGGGGGGTGGGGGGCCAAGATTGATCTAAGCAACTGTTACTGGAGCGTGCACCTCCCACCTGCGATGGCTGGGGCGGTGCGTGTAGCCACGCCGGGCACCACCTACGCCCTGGTTCGTGTGCCGTTTGGTTGGCACCAGGCACCTGGCCTGGTGCAGCACTTGATTGCGGCTGTTCTGTCTCAGCTATCTGACACGCAAGTAGTCATTGTTCATTACCTGGACGATATACTTTTTGTGGGTCGGGACATGTTGATTACCACCCAGGTGGCGCGTGACACGGCGGCACATTTGGCCCGTCAAGGTTTCCTTGTCAGCCCAAAGTCAGTCGTCGATACCACCTCGTCCCTTACGTGGATGGGGAAGCAGCTCGGTCTAGATGGGCCTCGTGTGGCGCATAAGCCCGAAGCATTGGCTCACATTGGGGGAGCCTTAAGCGCAGTGCGCGCGCAGTGCAACTATTTGGGCGTCTGGCCGTACTAGAGACCCATACTTTGAGATACTAGGGGCCCGCAAGGAGCGCCCAAAGTATCCGGAGCAACCTATCACGGGTGTGCCAAAGGTGATTGAGCAGATCTTGCGGTCCGGCAAGGGTAACCACTTACCAAGGGAGGAGGAAAGTGTCATTCTCCAGGATGGGCTTGATGGCCAACCATTCCCTAAAGGCGGCAGTGAAGCGCCAACACTGCAGCCTGAGATTGACCGTTTGTGCCGTGAGAAAAGAGAGAGAGAGGCCAAGAAACAAGCAAAACATGCGCTGCAGGTCCTAGAAAAGCGGCAACACACACTGGATGCTTTTTGTGTTGCTGCGCCCCCTCGGGCCGATGTGGCTTCGTCCAGCTCCAGTCTCCCTCAACCCTCTCAGTCCTCGCAACCCGCTGTGGCTACACAATCTCGACCCCAATCTGATTCTAACCGCAAGGGAAAGGAGAGAGCCCCTTCCTCACAACCGAAACCACCGGCTAAAAAAACCAAGAAAAGGAAGCAACCCGATGAACCTCGAACATTCACTTGGAGATGTTGCTTCATGTACATGAGAAAAGCCGGGGCAATTTGGGTCACCTAATTCTAAGGGCGTTTCCAAGGGGTGTGCTTGGGGGCTCTTCGGGGGGAACATAGTCTAAAAGTAGCGCGCAGTGCGCGCACAGTGCAAAGATTCCCCCATTGTGGGCCGCTGGGTTGCTTTCAGCCTGTCCCACTACATGCGCAAGCCCGTTCAGAGGCTGCTAGGGCACATCGGATGGCTGGCTCGCCCGGGTTTCTCGGCAGGGTGCTTCCTCACGGGAGCGCGCGCGTGGCTTCGTCTGGGACCTCCTTCTGCACGTTGTGTGCCTTTTGCTGTGTGTAGGGGCCTTTTGGAGGCGATCGCGGCGGGGGGGTAGGATGTGGGAGCCGCAGCCGACCGAGGGACCGGCTATTCGCGTGTACATTGATGCTGCTGCTTGCCCTTGCGTGCCAAGAGGGTTCTTTGTGGGGGTGTGGAGCTCGGAGGGCCCTGCCATCCGCAGGTGCCCACAGTGGGTCAGTAGCCAGCAGTCAGCTGAGCTGTTTGGGGTAGTGTGCGCACCCGATGTTGTGCGGAGCTCTGGTTGTAGGCATGTAGATCTCGTGACGGATAACGTGGGCGCGATAGCCCAGATCCTCTGGGGCCGCGCCTCCACACTGCTGGTGCCCCGGCAGCGTATTCTGTGTCGCGTCGCGCATCGGTTGCGTTGGCAGGGAGTGTCGGTGGGGTTACGGTATGTCGAGAGCGCTCTTAACCCTGCTGACTGTGTCAGCCGCTGGGTGGGGCTGGGGGGGGGGGGGGCGGGATATGGTTGTGGAGGCAAGGGCAAAAGATAGGTCTATAGCTAGCGACCAAGTTGGCTGTGGGGAACAGTAGGGGACTGCGATAAGAGGCTGCAAGTGTGGAACGGTGCACTGGTGGGCGGGTAGGGCATGCCGTACTGTTGCCCCATGTGCAGCTCGACTCATGTCTACCGTGCCACGCCGTTCCGCCTACCGCACCTCCGACCGCCTCACGGCGGACACGTTGCGGGCGGCAGCGAGCGCCGCGCCCCCGCCCACACGCGTTGCAGAGCTCGTAGTGGCTGCCGCTGAAGCGCGCCCCGCCGCGGGGCCTGAAGAGCGAGTACAGATCCACGTGAGACAGGTCCCCCCGCGGCGAGGGGACGTGCGCGACGCGTGAGCGTTGCGAGCGGCGCGCCCGCGGCGGCTTCCGCCGTGGGTGGGAGCGCCGCAGGCTGTGCGGGCTGGCGATGCCGCCGTCACCGTCGCCACCGCGGCCAGCGCCGCCCCGCCGCCCATGCTGTCCGAGGACAGCGACGGGGACGGCGGGGCAGCCCCCCGCAAGCGGCCGTGGGCGGGCCGCTCGGAGCCCCCCGGCTAGTGACGCCGGGTGGCGGTGGTGAGGCCGGCCGGCCCGCGCCCCCCGCCCCAGACAGCAGCACGCCTAGCCCCAGAACGGTGGGGGCAGGCGGGTATGCCGCCGACCAATCGTCCACGGCGTCCACGGCGGACGACTGGTCGGCCCTCTTCAGCCCGGACAGGGGGTAAACCTCCGGGGGGGGGGGTGTTTGGGGTAGAGCAATGTGCTGCACTCCTGCGTGCACGAGACCCTGCCTGCCCCCCCCCCCCCCCCTAACCCTCCCTGTTGGCGGCCTGTTTTGCCCTTGAGTTGCAGAGTGGACTGCATTTTTGTGGCTGCTTGCTTTGTGTCAGGGCGGGACAGGGTAGGACAGCGTGACTGAGCTTCAGTACACGCAAAACTTGCGTACTTGAATCTTGTTTTTTGGGGGGCTGACTCAAACTATTCAAAGCAGTCAAGTACCTAAGAAGTACTCACGTACTCACTTGAGTGCTTGAGTAGTTAAATCTAACATGTGGGGCAGCCGAGTGTGCACCATGTTCACAGATTCCTCGCATAAAGGCGGTGTTTTTGCACGGTGCACACAGAGCGCAACATTCTACAAAAAACGTCCGTTTTGTCCTTGAAAACTTGCTCCCCGAAATCAGTCCAAGGAAGCACCTCAAAACGAATGGTTCGTTCTTGGGTTTTGCTTCTTGGAGGATTTTGTTGTTGATATGTCTGCTATTGATTTTTGGAGTATCCTAGATTGTTGATGGTAATTCTTGGCTGCTTGTGGATGGTTGCTAGTAAGGGGGCTCCTTCTTTTTGATTGGGGGCAGGGGGTAAAATACAATTCGGGAAATCCAACCGCTCCTTTTTTTGCGCAATTCTGTAGCATCTCCTTCCAATTCATATTGCGGCAGAGGCATATATCTCTCGGCCTCGGTAACCTTTGTGCCAACGCGGAGGGTTTTCAAGGGGTGTTGCCATTGTTGCCTCATTTGAGTCCGCCGAGTGTCCTGCAGGTAGGGAGGGGTCTGTGGGTATATTCGGAAAGCCCTTGAAAAGCGCCATTTGGAACACCCTAGGTCTGCATGCTGCACTGGCAATATGTTTGAGATTTTCGTCCGTTCTGGACGTTGTCTGTGTTGTTTTCTCTTTTCAATTTTGGGATGTGTCCAAATGGCTCGCTGGTGCCTATAAGTCTTCAGCCAGCCATCTGGACCACCACCAGCAGCTGTTTTGATCAGGGATGACAAATGGTTGGATTTCGGTATGACACCTGATCTTCGGAACATGCAGCCCCATCCTGGCTTTGTGTGAGTGAAATCAGGGTACAGTGAGGCCATTGCATGGCGCAAGGTCCGGCTGACCAAACAGCGAAATGTGGAGCTCACAACCGACGGCCATGCCTCTCAATACAGGGTGGGTGCCTGTGAAGGCACGCAGGCTGCAGGATTGGCAAAAATTGAAGAAATATGTTCCCATCCACAAGCAGGGGGATGTGTGCCCCAATGGGGTCCCAGCCCTTGTCGAGAGGGACAACAATGGCGACGATTCGGATTTGGAATAATCAGTGGGGCCCTGTGTATTGCTCCATCCCCTGCATCGTCTAGTTTCCAGCTCTGTGCTCAAAAATGTGACCCCCCCCCCCAACCCATACATTTCTGAAACGTCCTTTTCTCACAGATTTCAAAAAAAATATACACATAACCCCCCCCCCCCCCCAAAGCAACAATATTTTGGCGCATTGGACGGAAAGTTCAGAAAACTTGGGGAAAATGCCAAAACCCACCGAGTTGGCACATTCTGAATGAGGCCGAGAAATACAATGGGATGATGAAAGCATACTCGCTTCCAATATCTCCCGTTTAAATGACCTTATGGTGGGTGACTGCGCAGATGAGCATGCCCTCAGAGAAGGGAAGACCTTGGGATGTTTCATTTTGAGATTGTGTGGCAAGGTGGGAAACATTATCACATCGTTGCATTTAAACGTCAGACAGATGGTTCAAGAACAAGTGCATGTATGCCTACCCTCTATCCTCACACAGAGGCCTTGTGTTGGGTGACCATAACCCTGTGACCATGGCCCAACGCCTAATTCCCGGCCCCGCTCTGTCATCCCAAATGTCAACAACACTGCAGGACTGCAGGGGGCTGTTTGTGCACAGTGCACAGTCTACGGGGCACAACAGAGGAAATTTAGGGTAATTAGCAATATTCTTGCTCAGTAGGGAGAGGGCAACTGGGATCCTATCCCACCGCACTTAAGGGTGTGTGTGTGTGCTGATGGGGGATCGTCCGATAGATGGATATTCGGGTGCATCGCAATGATTTCAAAATGAAGCCGGAGCTCGGCGGTTTTGTGTTCCTGTTGGGGCTACATGTGGGGAAGAAAAAGGTTTCCAAACGCTATCAATGGGTTGTGGAATTGGTGGCGCGACTTGACCAAACCTTTGCTTAAGGGTGGTCCGACTGGACTGGGGGGGAGGGGGTGGGTGGGTGGGTCCGTGGCCTGTGGGTGGGTGGGTTAGTTTGGTTTTGGGCAATTTGGCCCAACGTGCCTACTCCCCCCCAGGGGGGGGGGGGTCTGGGTGGGTGGGTGGGTGGGTGGGTGGGTGGGCAACTGGGTAGGGGCTGGGTAGGGCCTGACTGTCCCAAACTAACCGGGTAGATCAGATGGCAGCCTGTACAAAGTACTTGAGCAGAGCATTGCTGTAATAGCTAGTGGTCCAATGGTAAAATGCTGCGGTGCAGATGTGCAGGCGTGGGTTCATAACCAGGTTCCTGCAATTTCGAACTTTAGGTCCCTGACACTTTCGCAAAATTTTCAGTATGCAATGGACATATGATGCAGGCTGAACTAACCCCCCCCCCCGACTGGGGGACCCCCCCCCCCCTACTGGGGGAGTAGGGGGGGGTCTGGGTGGGTGGGTGGGTGGGTCAGCTTGGGTGGGTGGGTGGCTTGGCCAGTCCTGAGGCAGCCCCAAAATGACCCCCCCCCTCCCCCCCCAGTTGCTAAGCAAAGGTTTGGACTTGACAAGTTGTTGTTGGATGACTACCCCCAGCTTGCTACCTTTCTTGACGTACATAACCGCCGTGAGCACTTACCCATCCATCCACACTGTTATGCAGCCTCTGGTGTCCACAGGTGAGCATGGCGTGTTCGGGCACTGAGCACAGGCACCTATTGCACCAGAACGCGTGCAAAGATGGCCAAGCCCCCCACGTAGTGTGCGTTGACGCTGTGTACTACGCTCCGCAAGAGCCTGCCGAGCCCCAGCGGAGGTGGCGGTCTTTGGGGTTCGGGAGTCTGATGCTCTCGTTGGCGATTTTGTTTTTCCTTCAGTACTCTGCCCTTCCCTGGTCGACGCAAGACCTTACGCCTGGGCAACAGCAGAGGTACGTCGTGCTGCCCGGGTACCGGGTGGCCCCCTTAGTGCATAGCTTCAATGTACCGACCCCGCGACCAGTGCCGCAAATGTCTGCCAATGACGTGTTTGGGCGGCCGCAACCCGCGGAGGCTTTGCGGAGCGGCTTCGGGCGCCGCCATGTCCGTGCGTTTGCGGGGGCCATGGACTTGGAGACGATTCAGAAGATGCGCATCAAGGAGATCAAGGCTGAGCTGAAAAGCCGTGGCGTGGGATGCGAGGACTGCTTTGAGAAGACGGACCTGGTGAACCGCCTCTTCGAGGTGTCGCAGCAGAAGCAGCAGCAGGTATTTGCAGGGTGTATGCCGCACATGTGTGTTTGCGTCGGCGCGTGGGTGTCGCGCCTTGCGAGGATCCACACTCAGGCCATCTTGATGCTGTGTATGTCTTGCTACAGGGTTAGGCGGCCCATTTGGGGGTGCCCGAAAACATCCCTTTGGCCCCCTTTTTTTTGAGTTTGCAGAAACCCCTTTCTGTACCAATATTGCACCCGCTGTAATTGGGGTGAGTCGCAGATACTGTGCTCCGAAGGTGTTCGAGTCGGGCACTGTCAGAATTCTGACAGTGCCTTTGCCTTTTACACGGTACTCTTCATGAAAAGGTGATCGATCACATGGCTGCAAAGTACTGCGGCTGAACGATGCAGAATGTGGTGGTTTACGTTGTCCAGTGTTGCGTGCCTGCCTTGAGCACTATGGCGAATGCAGACTCACTGAACCATGTAAACCAGCACATTTTGCACCGTTCAGCCCCAGTCATCAGACCGATCACCCTTTTGACACCCAAATTGCACAGACCAGTCAGTTGCAGGCACGCTGAAAAAGGGGTTGCACGGGCTGTACCAGTGTTTGTAGAAGGGTGGCAAAGGGGGCAGTGACGTAACTCGGGTCCCAGGCACGATTTTAAACAGGGTGGGGAAAAATACTGTCAAACAGCAAATTCTGACAGTTGATTTTTTGCAAAAAACCCTTATTTCATGACCTAACCGCCGCATAGTAAAAAGGGTGTCGCTAGAGGACGCACGTTGGACACTGTGCATGAAAGGGATGGGCAGAAGAAACACATGTGCGGCAGTAATTATCGTATGCAGATTCTCATAGGTGTGGACGGCAGTGCACATTGCTACAAACTGTTTGCGTAGAAGCAACACAAGGTGTCACCGTCAGAATTGTCAGAGCGTTCCTCGCGAATAGCACGGGTACGGAAGTTGTGCTTTCCACAATTATATTCGCTGTCAGAATTCTGACAGTGACACCTTGTGTTGCTTCTACCGGAACTGTTTGTATTGTGCACTGCCGTCGGCACCTATGAGAATCTGCATACGACAACGACTACTCCAAATGCATTGCTCCGGCCTGTGCCTTTCATGCATAGTGTCCAAAGTGCCTCCTCTACCCGCACCACTTTTGTTCTGTGGCGGTTAGGTCATGAAACAAGGGTTCGCAGAAAAACATCTGCTAGAATTTTGCTGTCTGACAGTGTTTTTTCATGTCCTCCCCTATCCTATTTAAAATCGTCCCTGGCACCCTAGTTACGTCACTGCCCCCTTTGCCAGACCTCTGCAAACACTGGTATGCAGACCTGGCCCGTGCATTCCCTTTTTCAGCGTGCCTGCAACTGGCTATTCCGTGCAATCTGTGTGTCACAATCGCCTCAATTTACCCGACAATAAATGGGCCAAAAGATGCCAAAAGGTGGTCTGTGAGGGGGTTTGCGTTGCATCCCAAAGACGCGCTGCCCACAAACATGGGCTTCCATCACTCATTTTTCACTGTCAGAATTCTGACAGTGGGGCTTTGGGGATAACCCCAACTGGGCCGCCGAAGACAGGTGCGTGTCTGGAATGTGTGGGATTGCAGGGACACCCCCACCCTTTAAGTGCAGTGGGACGGGATCCCAGTTCTCTCCCTACAAAATGTGATGGTGGACAGTATCAGAGGCGCATTGCCTGAAGGGCGAAATATTTGTTCCAGAAGGGGCATCTTCCGCTTTGCCATCCACAGAAAAGACACAAAACTGAACAGCTTGGGGTCCGGCTGCCCGGCCTAACCACAACGAGGCTGTCAGTGAAGTACTGAGACGTATTTACTTTGAAATACGCTGCAAACCTGCCCCTTCTTTATCCGCCTGGTCTTCCAACAACAACGCAGTGCAGCCCTTGGCGGACAATGCTCACGACGGGTGGCAGATGGCACATTGCAGATGGCATGCGTGACGAGTGAACACCCCCACGTGACCTCGTGCGCTGTGCGCAGGCTCTGGTCCCGGGCCGCGCGGGTGGGGGTCCGTGGCGCCGCGATCTGCGTCCAGCGCGCACTCTGAGGGACTCACGAGTGTGAGGCATGGGGCGGTGTTCGCGAGATGAGGGAGTGCGGGGCAGTCTGGGGACGGTGGGGGACGATGGGGATGCGTTGGGAACGGGGGTGGTCCGACTCCCGCTCTTCGCACAGCGGCCGGACGGGATTGTGCTGAAGATGCCGATGGTCACGGGCGCCGGAAATATGATGGGCCCCAACGTCAATACCGAGGACACCAACTACTTCTACGTCATGGAGGCGTCGTTCCCAAAGAGCGCCTCGCCCGCTGCCACGATCGAACTCTTGGTGGATACCGCGGCCACGGTCTCGCTGGTCTCTCCCGAGGCGTCGCAGATGTTTCAGGGGAAACCAACGGGCTACACCGCGTCTGGCACCGCTGCCGGGGGTGAGGCGGCAACTGCAGGCTACCAGGTCACCCTTTTCGTTGCTCTGAACCGGTCCTTGAACCTGCGTCTTCCGCAGGGATTGCCCGGTGACCGCTGGCGTTTGGCCACTTGACCGCCCGGGCCAGGGGGTGCCCCTTTTCAAGGAACAGCAAGAGGCAACGTCCGCCTTTGGTATGCGGGGAGTGCCCACTGACAAGCTGTGGCACACAAAATAGGCACTGTTCAAGGAGCGGAGAGTGGGGGAACTTGGGGTGGGGGACGGCCTGTGTGCTCCCGGATCTGAGGGGAGAGCAACCGCTTTTTGGCGCAAAATGTGAACTTTACTGTGGACGAATGCAAACGTGCGCTGCAGGCTTTCCTTAAGAACCCCAATTTTTTTTTGTTAAGGACAGCCCTTAAATACAGCTCCCAAGGACCACCAACTGTCAACCACCAACCGCCGCCAACCGCCGTCAACTGCCAACCACCAACTGCCAACCACCAACCGCCAACCATTGTTCAATACTGTTGCTGTGGTTGGATGTCTTGCCCATGTCTTGACCATGAGGCAGAGAGCGTCCGTGTCAACTTTCGTTTCTGTTGGTGTTACCAACCCCTTTCTCTTTTTCTTTTTTTTTTTTTTACCTTAAGGAGAGCCCTTCCACCCCGGCCACGTGGTTCACAGGCACTGCTGTCTGCTGGGGGTCTCGACTCCAACGGCCGCAGCTGCACTTCAAGACGCATTCATGCCCTGCTCCCACTCCGAGTGCTGAAGTTGCGTCGCGGCCCCCGAAAGCCCCCGAAAGCCATTGCTTGGGGGCGCAATTGATCGCACACACAGATGATGTCTGGGCAGCAGCACAAGACAGCACCACAAGTTGCGCTGATAGACTGGGCACGAGGTCCGCACCCGCTTCCAGACCATCGCACAGAACCGGAGACATGGGTAAACCCTCCTGCCGACGTCACGGGGACGTATTCTGGGTCGGCCCCTCGTCACCAATCTGCGATGCGTGAATAGTGCAGGGAAATGGTGCCGTCCCGATTCGGGATTCTGTTCAATGCCCAGTCCAGATGTGCAAGCAGGGTGTGTTTGGGAAATGTGTTTCCGGGGGGGGGGGGGGGGGAAGTAGCCGAACTAGAGGTAAACATGCCGTACCTCGTACCACGGGCTGGAATAGACTTCGCAAATGGTATGACAAAATTCAGATCCTCATTACAGCAACCCCTGGAAATGTGGCACCGAAGGTGCTGTTTTCATTTGTTTGACGAATGGCAGAGGATAAAAAGGTTTTCACCCCACTCGTATATGAAAGGCATGAAAAACACTTTAGAAAGTCGTACCACGACCGTATCATGATCATACCCAGGCCGTGACAGGTCGTCCCTCGTACTTCTTGGCGGAACAAACCATGGTTTTTGTTTTCGTCTGAAATTTCGCTCTGCCCCCCCCGCTCTGGTCCTTTACGCAGAGTGCGCGCAGTGCAAAGTTTTTGTCCACCGGCAAGTACCCGAACCCTGGTTTTGGGCCGTTTCCACGATGCCCAAGAGATAGTGATGCCCCCACGAGTGCATGTCTTGTTGGAGGATTGGAGCCCATACCACACGGATGACCCAATCTACAGGCCCATGTGGGCAGGATCGCTTCGTCACAAGTTTGCTCCGGATGGGGACTGGGCTTATCTGGTGGCTTTTCCCAAACATGCACGCAGTGCCCACGCAGTCCAGCAACATTCCTTTTACCAGTTCAGTGCCAAGCGCCGTCCGTTAGATGCCAATCGCCCTTGGCCAATTGATTACCGCTGTCGATTCGCAACTGCCCAGTACTTGGCGCTCTGTGCC
This sequence comes from Eutreptiella sp. 'Long Island Sound 2002', assembly GCA_964036045.1. Classification (NCBI taxonomy): domain Eukaryota; phylum Euglenozoa; class Euglenophyceae; order Eutreptiales; family Eutreptiaceae; genus Eutreptiella; species Eutreptiella sp. 'Long Island Sound 2002'. The sequence goes on along the minus strand of OZ038401.1, from coordinate 30,607,723 downwards.
TTACGGTCGACTGGTGTCACCTAGTTTTAAAAGCGAACAACGTCAGCGAGCTGCCCTTGTTGGCCCGCGGCACAACTTCAACACTCGGAATGGGAGCGGGGCATGAATTCGTCTCGCGCAGCCGCTCGCGTTGAAGTCGATACCTCAGCAGACGGCAGTGCCTGTGGTACAACCGCATGGCCGCGGTGCCATTCCCAGCGTAACTCAATCATGTTGCGCCAGGTCAATAATAGAGTTTGGGGATCAACGGGGTTGTCTGTGACCCCCGCCCTCGTTTGCCAAACCACAGGTCACTCTGGGACCGATCACTCTGGCGGACCAGCCGTTCAACTACGAGTTCCGCCCGGTGGTGGCGGACATTCCCCCGGCCACCCCCCGGACCAAAGGCATTTTGGGGTTGGATTTCCTCTCGGCGTTCGATGTGTACTTCGACTTCACCGGCGCTGAGATGGTGCTGTACCAAAAGGGCTCCGCCGCGACAAGTCCTTTGGTGCAGGGGATGACGGGCATTCCCTACCGGGTGCTGCCCCTGGGGCTCCTGGTGGTGAACGTGCAGCTGTACCTCGATGGCCAGAAGGCAGAGGGTGGCGAGGTGTTGGGCATTCTGGACACGGGAGCGGCGTCGTCCGTCATGAACTGGCGTGCGGCACAGACCCTGGGCCTGACGCCTGAGAATCCCAAGATGGTGAACAACGGGATGATTCTGGCGGGGCAGGTATGGGACCTCCGGCAGCGATCTATGGCCGCCGCACGGCAGGTCGATGGCTTGTAGACGGCCAGCCGGGAGGAGGGCGCGTGCGCCGGAGTGCCCCCGAAGCGCAACCCACAACTGGGGCGTACACTTCAAGACTGTATCCCGGCCACCCTACATAGTCTTAGCATGCCCTTTACACCTGCCATACATCTCCTATACCCCCCCGCCCGAGTGCTTAAAGGGAGGAGGGTGTTGCCCTCACCGGTATTTATGGGACGGCACCGCGCTTGGTCGCCTGCGTCCAGTGTATGGTACGCCGCGGTGAGGCGGAGGATGGCTGCCTGGGGAGGCATGCACAGCACCCCTTGCGCAGGTGAGTACTGGGAAGGTGCGCGGGAACGCTTGTGGTGTGATCAATGATTTCGCCTTCTCTATACCCCCCTTGCCTATCTCCAACTGTCAGTACCCCTCTGATGCCATCCCATGTCCGCCCTGCCAGCCCCTCACCATCATTCATCCCCATACATACCCTGTCCAGTACCCCTTTATGGCGCCTACTTCCCCCCCATACAGGATGGCAACATGGTGAGCGTACGTGAGGTCAACCTAGAGGTGTCCATTGGGGCCATTGGTGGTGCTCTGCCCATCACAATGGCTTGTGGGGATCTGGCCGGATTCGCTGCCATGGGCATTGCAGACAAGCCGGTGATGCTGATTGGGGCGGATCTGCTGAAGCAGCGGCAAGGCATGGTGTTGTCTCAGATGGCCCGGAAGATTTGGCTGCCAGATGTCTGAAGCGTTCGAGACTGAAGTCGCCGCGACCATTGATTGTGAGGTGGCCGCGACCATTGATAGCATGGCTTTGGTGATTGCAGTGTTGCCTTGACAGTGTCTGTCGTTCATGCCCCCCACACCCCGCCGCAGCCAAACAGCGGCTCCTGAGGGGACACAGACCACGGGTTCACCCCAGTGTAAACATTTGGGGGGGTATGAGGAGCTGTCGCAAGCGGTCGGCTTTCCTGCCGTGAAGGGTGATTATGAAAGCCTCCCGCACTGGAGCCGGATTGGCGATTCGCCCTCTGTCCAAAGGTTTCTTTGAAAGGGGGCTCATGCATATGTGAAACTTCAAGTCTGTTTGATTTCCGCGTGGTATCATTGTACATTGCTGAGAGGCAAATTTTTCTGGCATGTGATGGTATGCATGCATGCATGCATGCATGTACGTGTGTATGTGTGTATCTAGGTATATATGTATCTATGTATGTAGTGTATGTTGACGTCTGGACCGATACGTGTATTTTTCAAAATTGGTTGAAGGTTGAAAGCAGTAATGGAATGAAGTGATTTTTGGCTTGGTGAATGCTGCTTGGGAGTCTGCGATGACTCCTTCCGCATGCTTCAGAGGCAGTGGATCGAATATTAAGCAGAAAGAGGATGGCAGGGTGTTGGTTTTGGTCTTGGAACAATTGGTTGCGGTATGTCGAAGCGGTCAGTTCGACATGGCTGCTGGTAAGGACTCGGGCATTATATATTGCTGAGAGGCGCTTTTAGGGATAGGTAGCAGGTGCTTCGCATCCATATTCTCTACCCTGAAGGCTGCTTCGCAGTGCAGGAGCTTTATATCCATGGACACACACATTTATTGATGTGCACATCCATGCCCCTGTCTCAACAGGAAAATTGTATGGCAGAGGGGGTCTTTAGGGGGTCTTTAGAGGGGGGTCTTTAATGGATGTCTGTGAGGATGTGCCTCTCTGTGCGTGCTTGAGCACTACGGGAGACATTGATGCCCGCCTGTGCGGGTCTTTGTGTGGGCTGTGAGGACCGGGGTAGTTCAGACCTGACTCTGCTTTTGAAACACTTCGTAGGATGAGGCACACAGCGCTGTGTCTCAGTGGTTCTTCTTATGATTCAGATTCAAACCTTCCTATGTTTACCACAGGGCCCAGGTCATGATGAATGTTTGGAAGCTCGAGGGGTGTTGTGATGAAGGACATACAAAGCCTGCAAAGCTTGCATGTCCTTGTGTTCTTCAGCGGACAGATAGGCCTCCTGAGCAGGGGTCTGAGTTGTAAATACCTTGGGTTGCTAGCTTACAGGCTGCCTAGTGCTGACAGCGGCTACCCACTGCGTTCCACCACCGGACGGTATTTACCTTTCTGTGAGCCAAATGTATTTCAGATTGCCTTGAAATGCAATGTAAGATTTCGTATGATTTGTGCCGCACACTCTCTGGTCATGCCAGAGCATTTTCTGGAATTATGTCCGTTCTAAAGTTGGGAGTGCCGTGCAAGGAGCTTGCGTGGGGGAGGAGCGGTGCCTTGTGGTCAAGGTGTGACCGTTGTGCTTCCGGCTGCAATGACATCTACATCAGTCTGGTGGCTGCTTGTGTCGATTGTCGTGCAAAAGTGAATGTGCGACATGGAGTTTAATGTGCAGAGCTGTGAGCATGGTTGCAGCTCAGGGTATCTAAACGTATGCTCATGATGTACCGTTGCAAAGAAAACATCAGCGCCAAGAACAACAAGAAAGTTCACTTATGAGTGTGAGGAAGCCGCATTGACAAAGTGTGTGATCTTTTGCATATGTTGCCCACTGCAGTCCACTTGCACGTTGACCGAAACACAAGTGTGCAGCAAAAGAGATACACATGCCGCTGCTTTGTTGTTGGCAGTATTGGGTATGGGCCGATTTGGCCTCTATTGGAGCGCCTCCTGGCAACTGTATGGTTGTGGTACCCTCCCGCCCCCGTTGTGAATAGCAGCTTGTGCAAGGTGTTGTTTCCGCGACTTCTGAATGGCGAATGCTTTTTTTTGCGGGGGTTGGGCAGCTAGAATTGAAATGGGTGAATTTCCCTTGGTTTGTATGTGCTCTTGGCTGGCAATGGGATTTGTTTGCTCTGGTGGATACTTGGGCTGGGCCGCCCAAAGGCGTGTGGCATGCTGCTGCCCCAAACGGTCCATTTTTGGCTATGCTGTGCATTCGAGTATGCATATTGTAGCATAAGTGCCATATAGTGAGGCATAAACAACGACCTTGTCAAACAACAGTGGCTGCAGGTTCTACAGTGTTTGGTGCTTTTGATTTTGGCAGCCATAAAGGGTTGGGGTGGTATTTTACAAATTGTGAAATTTGGCTCATACACACAACTGCTTTGCCACCACGTTATTTCTCTCCAATTCTTCATCTCTTGTGCTCCTTTGTTGGTGGAGGTTGGACTAATGTCATGGGGAACCACTTGATGATGAGTACATTCACTTCTCTCTGCTTTGGAGTTCCCTGATACACTGGCCTAGTTGGGCAACTTGGCCTAAATGTCTTGGGATTGTTCCAATGATGTTTACATGCCAAATGTTGCATGTGTTCCTAGCTATTTGAAGGCACTAGTGGATGAGATTTAGTGATCTGAATGATTGTCACCTTACACTTAGGCGGCCCTTGTGGGGGTGCTCGGAAGCAACCCTTTGGACCCCCTTTTTTGGTGTGCAGAACCCCTATGAGGTCGCAACATTGCACCCACTGCAATTGGGGTGAGTCACAGACACTGTGTTCCAGAGGTTGTCAAGCGAGGCACTTCTAGAGTTCTGCCAATGTCTTTGCCTTTTACAGGATACACTTCATGCAAGGGTGATCTGATATATGGCTGCAAAGTGCTAGGGCTGAACGATGCAAAAATGTGGTGGTGCAAGCTGTCCAGTGGTGATGCCAACCTTGGACACTATGGCAAATGCAGGCATGCAGTGCTGGACGAGGTAAATCACCACATTTTGCTAGTTCAGCCCCAGAACTTTGCAGCCATGTAATTGATCACCCTTCCATGAAGTGCCCCCATGGGTACCCTGTAAAGAGCAAAAGCATTGTTAGAATTCTGACAATGCCTGACTCGACCACCTCCGGAACACGGTGTCCGCGACTCACCCCAAGAAATTGCGGTGGGTGCAATATTGCGACGGAACAAGGGATTTGCACACACCCCTAAAAGGCCGCAATCAGCTGTTTTTGGGCACCCCTTGATGGGCCACCTAAGACATGTGGTCTGTTGCATGGTGTGCGTTGAATGTTCTAGATTGCATGGCGGTGGTCTGTTGCATGGTGTACGTTCAATGTTCTGGATTGCATGCTGTCTCTTTTTTGTGTGTTGTGTATAGCACGTGGTGTAGTGCTTAGTGTTTTGCATGTTGTGCGTTGCATGGTGTGCGTTGTATGTTGTGTGTCATGTGTTGTGTGTCGCATGCCGTGTGTTGCATGTTGTCTCATGTGATGTATTGCATATTGCGTGTTGCATGTTGTGTGTTGTGTGTTGTGTGGTGCATATAGTGTATTCCATGTTGTGTGGGGCATGTTGTTTTTTATATGTTCTCTGAAGCATGGTATGCTTTGTAGGCCCATTTGGGGGGTAACCAGAAAACCCTGTCAGAATTCTGACAGCAAGAATGGAGTGGTGGAAACCCATGTTTGCAGCCTGTGCTTTTGGGGGCTGCAATGGAACACCCCCTGGGGGTGGCTTTTCAGCATGATAGGGCCCATTTTTTGGCACTCAGAATCCAGGTAAAAAAAGGGGTCGTCTGTGGCAATTCTGATACGCAAAATGAACCAATCATGGAATTTTATGGGGACGGAGTATTGGGTTGACTATCTCGGTGCACGCATCATTGTTTGCAGCACAACACCAAAAGCGATGGACATGAAACTAGATGATTTTGAAATGCAGTGTGGGTGTTTGTTGAGCATTGTCAACCAGCAAACTTCTGACAACGGATCTTCTACAAACCATTGTTTGGTGAGCTAACCAGTAAACGTGGTACAGCTAGAGGAGGCACGTTGGGCGCTATGCATGAAAGGCACGGCACGGAGCGCAACACAATTGCAGTTGTAATTAAGTTAAGTTAATTAAGTTGCAAATTCTCATGGGTGCGGACAGGCTGCGGAACATTGCAACCAGTTCGGGTGGCAGCGATACAAGATGTCACCATCAGAATTCTTACAGCGGTAATTGCGAATACATTTGCGGAAGGCAATACCAGCACATGGTGTCAACAAACTGCATTGGGATATGCAGCGCACTGGAGGAAGAGAACACCAACACATGGACAACAAGAGTACAGCACTTGTAGGCGTAGCTGGGAGGGATGAAGGTTGATCTGTCGCACAAGAGGGCACAACAACCTCAGCAACCTCAAGGTACTGTATGACAGGATCTGTGCAACGGTAAAGTGGCCACAAGAACTGATCTTGCTCCTAGGACGAGAGGACCATACAAGATGCTACAACAACACAACACCAGCCAAGTGACATGCAGTGTGCTTGTGGGTTGTGGTCGTCCTGCATGATAGTGGACACCATGAGAGTCAATGGCATTGATATGTGCGGTTTGATTTCCTGGACGTTGAAGTGCATGCAGCGAGCAGTGAAGTGCAAGGGTACGGAATGGATCAGCCCTAGGGTGTAGTGGTGTGGGTAGTGGTGGTGGTGGTGGTGGTGGTGGTGAGGTGTGTTGTGTGGAGCATGGGGTGGGGATGAAGCCGACGGGAGTGTCGCCCTCGAGTGGTGGTGGTGTGGGTGGTGTTGGTGGTGGGGTATGCCATGTGGAGCACTAGCCAAAGCCAACTGGAGTGTCACCCCCGGGTTGTACTAGTGTGGGTGTTGGTGGTGGTGGGGTGGGGGTGAATTTCACGGGAGTGTTGCCCCCGGGTGTAATGTGTTGCTGGTGGTGCCTTCCGCAATTATGTTTGCAATAGACACTGTCAAAATTGTGATACTGACACGTTGTGTTACCGTTTGTAGTGTTTTTGTCCCTAGAGCCATGGTTGCGTGACCTCTCCGTTTGCCAGTATGTTGCGTACCGTACAACACGCACCCCTGCAGTGAATTTGCTGTAGCCCCCCTCCATTTTGCCGATCCATTCATTTTGCCTATTGAAAACACCTGAAACCCCCTTTTTCACCTGGTTTTTGAGTAGTAGAAATTGGGCACCAAAGTGCCAAAAAGTCACTTGTAGGGGCTGTTCTGTTACAGCCCCCAAATGGTTCCACTGCAAACATGGGTTTCCACCACTGCATTTTTGCTTTTTCAGAATTCTGATAGTGGGGGTTTTGGGGGCACCCCCAAATGGGCCACCTAAGCTACAATCATACTTTCTTCTCCTTTCCCCCATTTTGTGGCACATTAAAACGATAGCATGCCCAAATGCTAGTTGGTGGATCTTTGTTTGATGTACTATTTGATCACAAGTGCACTAGCGAAACCCAACAAGAATACAATCATGTGAATGACTTTTATCATACAAGGATGGAGCACATTTTTGCTCGCTTGTGGCAATGGAGGATTGTTTGCAATGTGTGGATGGGTTCTACCGTAGAGTTGCATGCCATATGCGTTTTTTGCTACACCTACCTCAGTTTTGTATCCACCCGTAAACTGGGCATCAGCCCTAAGCTATGGGCCTTGGACTCACATGAGTCCATGTGGGCACAAGAGATAGCAGAAAGCCTCCACAGAGAAAGAAGAAAAATCATGATGGTGTTTGTTGCCAATTCTGTGTGCAGCAGGCAGCTGATATATCTTAGTGTGGCAAGTGCCACTTGAACATGCGTACATCCTATATGCCATTGCATAATTGTTTTTTGGGTGCCTAATTTGATTGTTCATAGGTGCATTGAAGTACAATGTTGGATATCACAGAATATTTCACCTGTTCATGTTGCTGCTTTGCCCTGTTGTACAGAGGTGGTGGTGGTTTTGGGTGGGTTTCTGTTCTGTTCACGTGCACACAGTGCCCACGCAGTGCGCTCGCAGTGCACAAACATTCCCTTGGCTTGGGGGTGGATTGGTATCTGCAGGTCTGAGATCTGTGGCGTGGGCTGTTGGTCTTGGTCAGGTACCCGCGTGCCCAAACAAACCACATGTTTACAGACGGTGCGCATTGTTTCCGTAATTGTTGCACCATAATGTTGGCTGTGGATTGTCTTTGTGAATTGTGTAAGTGATATCCCGATTGCTGACTGAGGCCCACCAGCAGAACGTCGCTGAGGTTTTCATGGGGGCTGCACAGCAAAAATCAGGTGCCACAATGAGGGCTACTGTTCAGGGTATTGCAACTTCAATGTTGGTCATGGCAGTGCATTCGGTCTCAGACCAGCACTGTCTGCCGTGCCAGGCGCTGCCAAGCGCCACCTGTTTCCTGGATTACTGCCCCTGCCGTTGCCATGACCTGCCGGGTAGTGCGAAGCACCTACGGCTCGTTGCTGACACGCGCTGTAGAGGGGCGACATCTGATACCTCACGTGAAGGTATCACCATGATTATTAGTTGCTGCCAAGACTTCTCCAGCCATCTTCGAGTGTCCTGATGCCATATTTGCTTGAACTTGGCTGCCACATGGAATGTGGGGAAAGGTGTGAGACACAATGTTGGTCTGCATGCCGGTGTGTGGGGGGACACCATTGCAAGGAGGCTCTCCACGGAAAGTGGTGGGCACAGGGTGGACACTGGGGGATCAGCAAACTTCATCCTCCAAGCATCAACTGCAGTGCCCCCCATCATCCTTCATCTGGACCTCTGCCTTGTTTGACCATAACAGCGACTCCCTTATTGGTATGACAGGTCTAAGCATGTGGACCCCGTTTGACCGTCATCTTCCTGACTTTCAGCATGCTGGTGCAAGGGGGGGGTACTTGGCCACTCACTTTCGCCAAAAAGCCCCAATGAACAACCAATGTGGCAAAATCGGTGCGAGCCAAGATGTTGCTATGGAAAGCAACCAAGCTGAAAGCGCTTGATTCACCAATAAATGAAGTGTACCATTCTGTTCTCATAGGCCGTGGTTCTGGAGGACGGAGTGGACGCCAACTACCAATTAGAAACTTGCAACCAGTGCAAAGAAAATAACTTTTCTGATCACCCAATGCTTGTTGTCCACCAAAATAGACTCAAGGTAGTTAAAGAGCAATGTAGGCAACCAAGAAGATCAAGACCCTGCCCGTGGGTATGACGAAAGTAGGGCCACCTGGAGCCACACCAGGACGGGTTAGGATGTTTTGTTGGGAGGTGGGGGCGTGAGGGCCAGAGGCTTGCTGACCCTTCTTCGTCCTTGCAGGCCCTTGCCCGCGCCTCCAACGGGCTGCAGGCCTTGAGAAGCTGTGCTGTGGGCAGCACTGGACTTCACTGTGCCTTTCTTCCTACCCCCTCCCCCCCTGTCCTAACATGGGCTTGTCCAAACGCGGCGACTCCCTGTTTCGCACTTTTGGGTCTTTTTTGGAACCAGTTGTGCGCTTCCAATCTAACGGAGAATGTGGTTTGTAGCTTTGTGCAGGCTGCAGGAAGCGTCAACATGGGTAGTAAAGTGTTGGTGTGGCTGTAATTCTATGTGCTCTTGTGTTCTGGGGTGTATGCTAGCCTGTTGATTTGTACTGTCATGTTTTGAGGGGTAGAGTTGGCTAATGTCTGCAAAATGTGTTCCGTGGTAGGTGCCGCGCAGTAACACAGGCTGGTCCAAAGACAGCGAACCAGTGTTTCCGCACTTTTGCCCCTCGAGCCAGAACCTGGCCCGTGTTAGGACAAGGCGGGGGGGACAGAAAGGCGCTTAGTCATCACATGGTCTTCATGATCGTGTTTGATCGTGTTTGACCGGCCTGATGAAATACTGGACGAGCTAGTGCCCCGCCTTTGCATGTGCATGTGTGTGTGTGTGTGTGTGTGTGTGGTCGTCTTATAGTCCATGTTGCTGACTGTTTGACGGCCTGACGAGAAGCCCAGGCATCCAGTGCACGTGCCCTTGCCTGTGCTCTTCTGCTTCAGGGCTGTGTGGGCCTTCGTGCGCGCGCGTCTGTCTATCTCTCACTCTCTCTCTCTCTCTCTGTGTCTGTGTGTGTGTGTGTCTGTGTTTGTGGAGCAACAGAGGCAAATGCATAAGATGGCTGACTGCACAATGAAAGACATGGACCGGAGCAAGCGGACATGTTGATGTCACGTTTTTTTGGCCTTGAATGTGTGCGCAGTTTGTTGCCTGGTGCAATGCTCATGTAGTCCACACACACCCCAGCCGCCTGATCTGGCATGTTGTGGCCATCTTTCCGCATCTAATGCACTTTTGCTTCAGGTTTTGTTTTAGCACGCGACAGAAACGCCGTAGTGTCCCATGTTGGGGAAGCTCCGAAAGAAGAATGCGGTGTTGCCGGGGGGCCCGGGTGCTAGCCCCACGGCAACAGCAGAAGAGCTTCCACCTCCGATCATAGGCAAGCGGTTTCCGACCTATCGCTGGACGGATTTTATGGTGTCGTATCCTGGAACTTTATGCGTGATGTTTTGGCTGCCTGTGGCCCTTCTCGCCTTTATGAACGTGCCAATACCAACGAGGTTCGAGTATAATGATTCTGACTACACCATCCAATACGCCACAGCCAACGATTTGAGTGTGACAACGTCGGAGAAGGAGACGTGGGAAGCGATTAGATTAAGAAGCCAGAAACTTGAAGAATACACAGAGAATTCAGACGCTTGTGTTGTGAAGGCCATCATGGGGCAATCCGCTAGTAGTGTGGCGGAATATATAGAACGCAAAGCACAAACGCTTAATCAAATGGCAACATCCTCCGTGAGTGACAACCTGACCGCCCGCATTTACGTCATTTATCGGCCGATGAGGATACGAGAGGCGAAACACGAGGCCTTCTTGCCCCTCGCAGAACGGAACCAAAGCATATGGGATACCCCCATGCGCCCCTCGCAAGCAAGCACACGTCCTCACATGCATCCGATCTCGTGGTCACCTGCGAGCATCATGCACCCCGATGTTCTCGATGAGATTCGAGGCTTCGAGATGAACTTAGTAGATTACATGGCCGGTCAGGAAGTGAAGACTTGCTGGAACATCCATACTCTGCACGGCAACGACATCTTGGATTTCCCAGAGTGTGCGCCACTCACAAGCTTCATGGGGTACCTTTTTCCAGGTGAGAAGGCGTGGAAGCAAAGCATGGACGACCCATGTGGCAACATCTCGATGTGGGAGAACTCTGGCACTGGCCAAACAATGACCAGCCCGCATGGAGCGGTAGTGGATCTCTTGAAGAATGAGGATTGGAAATGGTTCGTGGGGAAGCACGCAAAACCCAGTGCTTTGGAGTTTCCTGCGTTGCGGATGCAGATCACCTTGACCCTTCCCTTGGACCCAAGTCTAAGTGCGGATGTCAGCAGACAAATTCTGAACGACGCCGTGTTGGACCTTGATAGCTGGATGGCGGACCAGAAGCAGCACTACCCAGCCTTAAATATGGCGTGGGGAGGTGAGACCCTGAAGGAGAACGAAGTGCGGGAGGCCGCGAGCCTCGACCAACGGTGGATGATGCTTTCGATGGCCATTGCGGCTGTGGCAGTGGTGCAGCACAGCCACTCCTTCGTGGTCGGCATCTTCTTCGCGTTGATGCTGTGGGTCAACGTCTACGCGGCATTATTTCTGTACCGGGCGTTCATGCAGAACAATAGCGTGAACATCATGTTTATGTTGAGCCACTATGCCGTGTTGCCCTTCACCACCAGTTGTGCCTACGTGTTCATCAGCTCTTTCCTGCAGTCCGGGCAGATGGCATCCCACGGGCGTCTCAACGTCCTCTCCCTCCGCCAGCGGTTGGCGTGGGTTTACCGGAAAGCCGGTGTGGCCATTGTCGTGTCCACCGTCGTGGTCCTGATTTCCAGCGGTGTCACCGTCATGCTCCCCATCCCGGCGGTCAGTGGCTTCGCGGCCCTGATGTTGCTGGAGGTGGTGCTCAACGGATACACATTCCTGACCGTGTTTCCCTGCATCATCCTCTTTCACCACCTCCATTTCTCCAACAAGCGCCGCAACACGCAGCGCCGCCGCGAGCTGGCCCGCAAGGAAAAGGGCCCACTCGTCAAGCGCCACCCACACTTTGTGTCGTTCGTCCGCGAACTCTGGCAGCTGAGTGGCGGGCGCAAGCGCCCGCACAAGATGAAGAGGGGAGCACCGAACCCAGTCGGGCGCGCAGACAATGAGGAGGACTTCCGTCGCAACCGTCGCAAACAGACCGAGGAATTCATCGTTCATGTGCCGGCACTCTTCAGCTTTGTGACGAAAGAGTCCCGCGCATTTGTCGTTGAAGAGTGGCACCAGCTCTCGGCAGAACACGTCGAAGGTCTTACACTCGCCCGTCATCAACCCCAGATCAGGATCCAGCCCCCCCTCTGGAGGAGATTGGCGGGTTGGTGCAGAGGTGGGTGGGTTTCCGGCTGGTTGGCAAGGACACCCTTGGATGCCGTTGGGTGGGGGAGAGCTTGAGGTGAGGAGCACAGAAATGGCGGAGGTGACATGTTGGCTGTGGCGATGGATGGGACACTTTTTTTCCCCATGCGACACCACACAATTGTGCACTGTGGCAGCACACAATTGTGCACCGTGCAACACATAACTGTACAGTACAATTCTGCCTGTGGGGCAGTGATCAGCAACGGGCCTCAGACAAAGCCAGAGCATTTGAACTCACAGAGGCACGCTGACCGGTATGGCTCTCTTTGGATGGGGGTTCGTGGGGCAAAGAATCCATCCCCATTCCTGTGGGGCGGCGGGGGGGGGAGGGGGGGGCACTAGGCAATAGCCCCAGCTCAACCACTCATCAAGACTTTGTTTTTGGACCCTCTCTTGATAACTCCCGGGCGTTATTGTAATTTGGACCATATCAGGCATATCAAGAAGGGGGTTTATTCTGTCGCTGGGGATTTGCAGGGGCTTGTGGATACATGAGTACTGTTGTTCTGTTTCCTGAATTGAAGCAGCAGCGTGTTGGAGTTGACACTGCTGATGTATTTTGTTGAACTGTACTGCAGTGGGGCTCTTTGTAGGCTCGATTAAAAGGGGCCTCGCTGTTGGGGGACAGGGGTGGGTAGAATTTGTCCATTTTGAATTTTAGGGGGCTACACAGTGTCAATACTGGGTACCCATTGTCCAGAAAGTCAGTTGTGCCCTCCCAGAGGGTCCTGCACTTTTGGACCCAGTTTGACCCGAGCAGAACAGACCCGAGAGGACACCCACAACAGTACATTTGAATGCCATTCTGTGATCGTCCCCAAGAGGCCATTTCCGTGCCACGGACATTTGCATCCACCCCTCCCAGGTCATAACTGGCCAAAGTAAGGGTATGATGTTGTCTTATTCCGACAATGGGGGTATGGGTTGGAGGATGAGCTGTGAGGTGGGTATGCCGCTTAGTGGCAATGCCTGTATCTAAATTTGAAACAACTTTGGATGGTAGCATTGCAATTGCAAAGCAGTCAAAGATGATCCTTCATGCTTGATTCACCCTGGGCTGCCAAGGCGATTCAAAGAGAATAAGGGGACGACGAGACACATGAGTTGGAGTGTGTGGTTTTGCGATGATTTACTATATTTTGATGCATTTTGACGCTCTCCCTAGCCTTTTGGTCGCGTGCATGAAGAAGCTATCGTCCCATGCACCCATGCACAGGGTAGCTATTTGGTTGACGGTTTGTGGATAAAGGGAGCAAGAAGAAAATTTCCGCGAAGGGACAAGCTAGGATGTGCCTTCACCGAAGATGTTGGTCACGACGGGGTGGAGATCAATGGTCAGCCACTAGCTTTGTCACGCAATTCATATTTTTCGCCAGAAAGCGGAAACTGCTCGTCACTTTTCCTTTTCTGGGTCGACGGGTGCCCGTCTGTCGTGCGGGCGCTGCACCTGCACGTGCTTGCGTTTGCACAGCTGAGGCCATAGATAATTTATGCCATCTGGTATCCACTCGGATTTTGCAGGGGATGTTCACGACTGGGGCAACCTGGATTGGGAGGTACGCAGTGCTTTGTGGAGCAAATTGGCCGGGAGATTGACATTGGAAGGGCAAGAGACGGGGCGCATGCAGCAAATCACGGAAGCCATGAGCGACGGGGTGCAAGAGGTGCTTGCCATTCCCATTGCTGAGCAGAAGGTGACGCGATGGCAGACTTGTATCGACCCCCTCAATGCATCAACGAGCCTCGGACAACTCCAAGCCCACACCTCGACGCTAGCACTGCAGCCAGATGGGCAGGTCTCAACGGAGGATCCTGACCTGTCTGTGATGGGTCAGATCCGACGACGGCTGATGGTGAACTCGTTTTGGCGATTTATTGACCGACACACCAACAACAGGCCGGAGACGCTGGAAGAGAAACGCAAACGTGTCATGAGTGGGCCGATCAAGAAGGTGCTGAAAACAGTTAGGTGGTGCTCAGGGCTAGCTGGCTGGATTTGGGATGGAGGTAGGGTTTTAAAAGCCCGGCGGCTGGTGGTTGGGGGCATTTTGGCTGTTGAGGACGGTTGGGTGATTATCAAGACAGTGATTTCGGGGCACGCTCTGGGCACCGCACACACAGTGCCAAAAGTAGGGCACTTATAAGAAGCAAATGGCTGGAAAGTACAGTTCCTGTTGATTATTGCAAGATATGATGGATATATTATTACACCCCTCTCCCCTTAAATCTAGCTAACAACAAGCAAGCAAGCAAGCAAGCAACAAGCACTTCTCCTTTTCGTTTTGGCCATCACACCCTCTCACCGCTACAGGCTCTACTCTACTCTAGCCATCCTAGACCCTAGGTGGTGCCCTTACCAAACCCAAGTTTTGAGCCAAAAACTCACCGGTGGCGCCAAGTTGGGAGGTGCCCTACCAAAACTGCGCATTTTCTGCCCCAAAACAGCATTTTTTGGCCCCAAAGAGACATGGAACCCATTGAAAACGGCCAAACGAAGGGAAATGGGTGCTAATACTTCACGTGCCCCTTGACTTCCCCATGACAAAGAGCCCTTTGTTGCCCTATAACTCTACAATATGTCCGAGAAACGGCCAAAAAATGGCTAAAAAAGGTCCCGATTGTGCGCAGTTTGTGTCCAACCAACCCCACAGCCAAGAAAGGGCAGTATCTTGGGCTACATGGCTCAAAAACGAATTCCGAGGGCACCTAGTCCACCCGCAACCCCCCACTTTTTGTGGTTTCCAAGCCTCGGAATCGCCCAACGAGACGCCTAGATCCTGTACTAGTGGTCACTCCGTTCAGCTGGAGGGCTGCGTGGGCCGCGCACGGTGGGGGCCAACGGTGGGTCCAATAGGGTCCCCGGGGCGAAAATTTTCTTTCCAAAGTTGTTCTTAGACCACTTGGGATGCTCAAACAAGTATTTTTAGCCCGTTTTGAGCCCGTGGTGACGCGTTTTGGCCTGTTGAAAGTCCCAAAATGCCTTGAAAATGCGCCGTTTTGGGACTGAACATGGGTCAAAAATGGGTAAAAAATGTGTTTTTCCAAAAGTGATGCCGGACCATTTGGGTTGCATAAACAATTGAAATGAGCCCATTTTGAGCTTGTTTTGAACCATTTTGGCCCCCCTAAGCTCCCAAATAGCCTTGAAAATCCCCTAAGCTCCCAAAAAGCCTTGAAAATGGGCAATTTTGTGAACAACAACGCGTCAAAAATGGGTCAAAAATGCATTTTTCAAAAGATGATCCTAGACCTTTTGGGGTGCTCAACCGGGACAATAGCGCCCATTTTGAGCCCATTTTGACCCAGTTTAGCCCCTTTCCGCACATGTATGCACCAAGTACGCCCAAGTTTGGCGGCTTGGGGCGAAAAAATATGGTTCCCCCCCCCCCCCCCTCCATGAACAAAACCTTTCCCAAATGGCCTTTTCTTGGAGATTTCAAAAATTATAACATACTCCTCCCCCTCTAGAACGATATTTTTGAGAAAAACGGAGAGGATTGAAAAAACTCCAACTTTGCGTCGGAATCAGGCCCCCCCCCCCCCCCGGTCAAACGCCCATATATTACTACACCCCTCTCCCCTTAAATCTAGCTAACAAGCAACAAGCAACAAGCAACAACACGTCTCCGTGCCGTTTTGGCCATTGCACCTTCCCAACGCCTCAGGCTTGACTCTACTTTAGCCATCCTAGAGCCTAGGTGGTGCCCTTGCCAAATCTAAGTTTTGAGCCAAAAACTCACCGGTGGTGCCCCGGGGCGGGGGCGCCAAGTCGGGAGGTGCCCTCCCAAATCTGCGCAGTTTTGGGCCAAAAACAGCTATTTTCGCCCAAAATAGCCCCCAAACCCGGGCGAAACGCCCAAACGAAGGCAAACGGCTGCTACACTCCACGTGCGGCTTGACTTCGCCGTGTCAAAGAGCCCTCTAGTGCCCTTCAACTCCACGATATGTCCGAGAAACGGCCCAAAAAGGCGCCAAAAAGCCCCAAAATCCGCGCAATATGCACCAACCCCCCGAAACCAAGCACGGGCCGTATCTTGGGCTACGTGGCTCCAAATCCGATTCTAAGGGCACCTAGTCCGGCCGCAACCCCCCACTTTTTGTGGTTTCCAAGCCTCAGAATGGCCCAATGAGACGCCTAGACCCCGTACCTGTGGTCACTTGGTGGAGCCGGAGGGCAGCCCGGCCCGCGCCCGGTTGGGGCCAACGGTGGGTCCACCAGGGTCCCCGGGGCGAAAAAAATGATTTTTTCCAAAGTTTTTCCTAGACCACTTGGGATGCTCAAACAGGTGTTTTTAGGCCGTTTTCAGCCCGTGGTGGCGCGTTATGGGCCAGGGAAAATCCCAAAATGCCTTGAAAATGGGCCGTTTTGGGACCAACAATGGGTCGAAAATGGGTCAAAAACGCGTTTTCCCAAAAGTGATCCTAGACCATTTGGGATGCTCAAACACGTGTTTTTAGCCCATTTTGAGCCCGTGGTGATGTGTCTTGGCCCATGGAAAATCCCAAAATGCCTTGAAAATGGGCCATTTTGGGACCAAAAATGGGTCAAAAATGGGTCAAAAACGCATTTTTCCAAAAGGGATCCCGGACCATTTGGGATGCTCAAACAAGTGTTTTTAGCCCATTTTGAGCCCATTTGGACGGGTTTTGGCCCATGGAAATCCCAATATTCTTTGAAAAGGGGCCGTTTTGGGAGCAAAAATGGGTGAAATTGGTCAAAAATGTGTTTTTGCAAAAGTGACCTTGGACCATTGGGGGTACACAAACAAGTGTTTTGAGCCCATTTTGAGCCCGTTTTGATCGAGTTTAGTCCCTTCCGCTACGTGTATGCACCAAGTTGTACCCTTCGCACGTACCTTTTTAGCCCGTTTTGAGCCCGTTTTGACCGAGTTTAGCCCCTTCCACCACATGTATGCACCACTTTGTGCCCCATGCACGTACCTTAGAGCCGTGTGGTGGAGCCACCTAGAGTTGGGAGAGGGGTGTAGATTGGAGGATATATATATATATATATATATATATATATATATATATATATATATATATATATATATATATATATCCCCGCCACGTGCGGCTTGACTTCGCCGTGTCAAAGAGCCCTCTAGTGCCCTTCAGCTCCACGATATGTCCGAGAAACGGCCCAAAAAGGTGCCAAAAAGTCCCAAAAACGGCGCAATATGCACCAACCCCCCGAAACCAAGCACGGACCGTATCTTGGGCTACGTGGCTCAAAATCCGATTCCGAGGGCACCTAGTCCACCCGCAACCCCCCACTTTTTATGGTTTCCAGCCCTCGGAATGGCCCAACGAGACGCGTAGACCCCCGTACTAGTGGTCACTTGGTGCAGTCGGAGGGCAGCCCGGCCCGCGCACGGCGGGGGCCAACGGTGGGTCCACCAGGGTCCCCAGGTCGAAAAAAATGATTTTTTCCAAAGTTGTTCCCGGACCACTTGGGATGCTCAAACAGGTGTTTTTGGCCCGTTTTGAGCCCGTGGTGGCGTGTTTTGGGCCACGGAAAATCCCAAAATGCCTTGAAAATGGGCCGTTTTGGGACCAACAATGGGTCAAAAATGGGTCAAAAACGCGTTTTTCCAAAAGTGATCCCGGACCATTTGGGATGCTCAAACAAGTGTTTTGAGCCCATTTGCAGCCCGTTTTGACCAAGTTTAGCACCTTCCACCACATGTATGCACCACTTTGTGCCCTTCGCACGTACCTTAGAGCCGTGTGGTGGAGCCACCTAGAGTTGGGAGAGGGGTGTAGATTGGAGGATATATATATATATATATATATATATATATATATATATATATATATATATATATATTACTACACCCCTCTCCCCTTAAACCTAGCTAACAAGCAAGCAAGCAAGCAACAACAACAACACGTCTCCGTGCCGTTTTGGCCATTGCTCCGTCCCAACGCTTCGGATCATTTGCCCATGTAGCCATCTTGGAGCCTAGGTGGTGGCCTTGCGAAATCCAAGTTTTGAGCCAAAAACTCACCGGTGGCGGCCCGGGGCGGTGGCGCCAAGTCGGGAGGTGCCCTCCCAAATCTGCGCAGTTTTGGGCCAAAAACAGCCATTTTTCGCCCAAAAGAGCCCTAGTAAGGGTTCAAAACAGCCAAACGAGTGCAAACGGCTACTACACCGCACATGCGGCTTGACTTTCTCGTGACCAAGGGACCTTTGGTGCCCTCTAACTCCACGATATGTGTGAGAAACGGCCCAAAAAGGCGCCAAAAAGCCCCAAAAGCTGCGCAATGTGCACCAGCACCCCGAAACCAAGAACGGGCCGTATCTTGGGCTACGTGGCTCAAAAACGAATTCCGAGGGCACCTAGTCCACCCGCAACCCCCCTCTTTTTGTGGTTTTGAAGCCTCAGAATCGCCCAAAGAGACACGTAGACCCCCGTACCAGTGGTCACTTGGTGCAGCCGGAGGGCCGGTCAGCCCACGCAGAGTGGGGGCCAACGGTGGGTCCACCAGGGTCCCCGGGGCGAAAAAAATCATTTTTTCCAAAGTTGTTCCTAGACCATTTGGGATGCTCAAGCAAGTGTTTTTAGGCCATTTTGAGCCCGTGGTGGCGCGTTTTGGGCCATGAAAAATCCCAAAATGCCTTGAAAATGGGCCATTTTGGGACCAACAAAGGGTCAAAAATGGGTCAAAAACGCGTTTTTCCAAAAGTGATCCCAGACCATTTGCGATGCTGAAACAAGTTTTTTTAGCCCGTTTTGAGCCCGTTTTGACCAATTTTAGCCCCTTCCACCACATGTATGCACCACTTTGTGCCCTTCGCACGTACCTTAGAGCCGTGTGGTGGAGCCACCTAGAGTTGGGAGAGGGGTGTAGATTGGAGGATATATATATATATATATATATATCCTCTAATCTACACCCCTCTCCCAACTCTAGGTGGCTCCACCACACGGCTCTAAGGTACGGGCGAAGGGCACAAAGTGGTGCATACATGTGGTGGAAGGGGCTAAACTCGGTCAAAACGGGCTCAAAACGGGCTACAAACACTTGTTTGAGCATCCCAAATGGTCTGGGATCACTTTTGGAAAAACGCGTTTTTGACCCATTTTTCACCCATTTTTGGTCCCAAAATGGCCCATTTTCAAGGCATTTTGGGATTTTCCATGGCCCAAAACGTGCCACCACGGGCTCAAAATGGCCTAAAAACACTTGTTTGAGCATCCCAAGTGGTCTAGGAACAACTTGGGAAAAAATCATTTTTTTCGCCCCGGGGACCCTGGTGGACCCACCTTTGGCCCCCACTGTGCGTGGGCTGGCCGGCCCTCCGGCTGCACCAAGTGACCACTGGTACGGGGGTCTAGGTGTCTCGTTGGGCGATTCTGAGGCTTGGAAACCATAAAAAGTGGGGGGTTGCGGGTGGACTAGGTGCCCTCGGAATTCGTTTTTGAGCCACGTAGCCCAAGATACGGCCCGTTCTTGGTTTCGGGGTGCTGGTGCACATGGCGCAGTTTTTGGGGCTTTTTGGCGCCTTTTTGGGCCGTTTCTCGGACATATCGTGGAGTTAGAGGGTACCAAAGGTCCCTTGGTCACGAGAAAGTCAAGCCGCACGTGGAGTGTAGCAGCCGTTTGCCTTCGTTTGGCTGTTTTGAACCCTTACTAGGGCTGTTTTGGGCGAAAAATGGCTGTTTTTGGCCCAAAACTGCGCAGATTTGGGAGGGCACCTCCCGACTTGGCGCCCCCGCCCCGGGCCGCCACCGGTGAGTTTGTGGCTCAAAACTTGGATTTGGCAAGGCCACCACCTAGGCTCTAGGATGGCTAAAGTAGAGTCAGGCCCGAGGCGTTGGAAAGGTGCAATGGCCAAAACGGCACGGAGACGTGTTGTTGTTGTTGCTTGCTTGCTTGCTTGTTAGCTAAATTTAAGGGGAGAGGGGTGTAGTAATATATATATATATATATATATATATATATACATATATATATATATATATATATATATATATATATATATATATATATATATATATATATATTACTACACCCCTCTCCCCTTAAATCTAGCTAACAAGCAACAAGCAAGCAACACGCAAGCAACAAGCAAGCAACAAGCAACAAGCACTTCTCCTTTCCGTTCTGGCCACTGCTCCGCCTCATCGCTCCGGGCTCTACTCTACTCTAGCCATCCTGGAGCCCAGGTGGTGCCCTTGCCAAATCCAAGTTTATAGCCAAAAACTCAGCGGTGGCGGCCCGGGGCGGTGGCGCCAAGTCGGGAGGTGCCCTCCCAAATCTGCGCAGATTTGGGCCAAAAACAGCCATTTTTCGCCCAAAACAGCCCTAATAAGGGTTCAAAACAGCCAAACGAAGGCAAACGGCTACTACACTTCACGTGCGGCTTGACTTTCTCGTGACCAAGGGACCTTTGGTGCCCTCTACCTCCACGATATGTCCGAGAAACGGCCCAAAAAGGCGCCAAAAAGCCCCAAAAACCTGCGCAATGCGCACCAACACCCCGAAACCAAGCACACGGCGTATCTTGGGTTACGTGGCTCAAATCCGAATTCCGAGGGCACCTAGTCCACCCGCAAGCCCCCACTTTTTGTGGTTTCCAAGCCTCAGAATCGCCCAACGAGCCACTCAGACCCCCGTACCAGTGGTCACTTGGTGGAGCCGGAGGGCAGCCCGGCCCGTGCACGGTGGGGGCCAACGGTGGGTCCACCAAGTGACCGGTCAGCCCACGCAGAGTGGGGGCCAACGGTGGGTCCACCAGGGTCCCCGGGGCGAAAAAAATCATTTTTTCCAAAGTTGTTCCTAGACCACTTGGGATGTTCAGAGAAGTGTTTTTAGGCCGTTTTGAGCCCGTGGTGGTGCGTAATGGGCCAGGGAAAATCCCAGAATGCCTTGAAAATGGGCCGTTTTGGGACAAAAAATCGGTCAAAAATGGGTCAAAAACAGGTTTTTCCAAAAGTGATCCTGGACCATTTATGATGCTCAAACAAGTGGTTTTGGCCCATTTTGAGCCCGTGGCGACGGGTTTTGGCCCATGGAAAATCCCGAAATGCCTTGAAAATGCGCCATTTTGGGACCAAAAATGGGTCAAAAATGGGTCAAAAACGCGTTTTTCCAAAAGTGATCCCGGACCATTTGGGATGCTCAAACAAGTGTTTTGAGCCCGTTTTGAGCCAGTTTTGACCGAGTCTAGCCCCTTCCACCACATGTATGCACCACTTTGTGCCCTTCGCACGTACCTTAGAGCCGTGTGGTGGAGCCACCTAGAGTTGGGAGAGGGGTGTAGATTGGAGGATATATATATATATATATATATATATATATATATATATATATATTACTACACCCCTCTCCCCTTAAATTTAGCTAACAACAAGCAACAAGCAAC